>JAHRHZ010000145.1:7912617-7923059 GCA_024137785.1 Ginglymostoma cirratum | reverse complement strand
AATTTTGTTTTTGTTGCTGGCAAGTGGGACTAGATTAATTTAGGTTATCTGGTCAGCATGGACGAATTAGACCGAAGGGTCTGTTTCCGCGCTGTATGACTCTATGACTCCACGACTATGGTTGAAGAATGGGTGGTATTGTATCTAAGCTCTGCCTCAGTCAGGAGGTTATATAATGGAGTCATTAGCCATTAGTGCAGAGAGTAGCCCTTGTCCCCCAGTAACTGTCCCGGCAAAGCATTGGACCTTGAAACAAATGAGGAACATGAGAGTTTTCAAGGAAATTGGCATCATGGCAGCTGCCAGGGTCCCTGGTGCAGATTTCTGAGTTGTGGTACTGCTGATGACAGATGACTGGTACATTGATGGAATGGAATCCATTTCTGTTCATGAAGTCAGCCACATTATGGTCTGGTGCCCTCAATGCAATGTTTGTATAGTCTACGGTGCCCTGTATCTGCGCAAAGCCAGCTATGTTGGCAAAGCCTCATGCCCAGGCTGCAGCACTGCCATCATGACAGGGCATCAAGATGAAGTGGTATGATCCAGCACAAATTGCATCTGTGACAGACTTGATCCATTTGTGGGTCAAAGGTCTGAGATGCCACACAGATTCTGGGAAGCAGCCAGTCGTACAAACATTTAGTACAGCTGTCACCTTGATAGCCAGCAGGACAGTACGGCCACCCGTTCCTTCATGTCACAGGTCCCACTCCATCAGTTGGTGTATTTCTTAGTCATGCTAAGCCATGTGATACACTGTCTCCCTGTTAAAGCCAGGGTGGTAGTGACCATTGCTGACCTGCCTCCTGCATGTTCACCAATACATTACTCTTTCCCATTCGCACACGTTGAGTTGCCTCCTCTTTCATAATTATTGTCCCCTCTGTATGATGCCTCCAATTTCTAAAATTGACAACTCCAATTTCCCAACAAACTCGGACGGACAGCCCTGAATATTGAGTGACCAGACCCCTGAGTGATTTGGTGCTGCTCCTGAACTGATTTCCTGTGACTCTCCTCACTGGTAGTACGGGACCCCCAGGACTGGCTGAAGCCCACACCCTGGACGATGGTGTCACAGAAATCCTAGCCCTGGAGGCCCATGTGCTGGCTGGCCATGATATTGGACTATGTCCTTTACTTAGTTCACAGGGTCCTTCTGACTGAAGGCTAATCCTCCCTTGACATGACTGAGAATTACTCCCTTTGGATCTTGAGCCATGGCCATTTGGTTGAGGCACATGCAGTGTGGTTGCACATGGAGCAGCTGTAAAATTGACAAAACACAGGCCCGGACAGTAAGGTGTCTACCCCCTCATCTGCTGACAATGATGACAACTTGCCTGGCTTTGTGTTTGCACTAAACAGTAAGGCAACACAGAAGTACTGTGAGCCTTTAACATCTGGCCAAGATGGCAAGACACAAAAAGACCAGGCAGAGATGCTATGATCATCTAAACAGCCTTAAAGTGGACTGGGCACTAAGAGAGCAAGCAAGGACATATACCCTGGTCGAATCCATGAGCTGGGTGCCTATCCATGTATTTTGGCAGCAGCCTTACATTCAGAGGTGCTGGTTTGCTCCAAAGTGCAGCATTGAGGCATAGAACTATATTCTAATTGGGTGGGAAGGAGTGGGGATATGTTGAAGGCAGTTCATGCAGCATACTTTGTGGTGCCTAAGACAGTAGCCCAGAGGAGCAGATGGAGAGCCAGAGACACTAGGTTCCTGCTCTGACTTTCGTATCAGGAGTTGTCGCTGTCTAGTTACTGTCCAGCGGTTGGGAGAATGTAAGAGTACTGTATGTGAATGAGGTGGGATTAGGTCATAATTACATGCTAACGTGTGCAAATGGATGCAAATAGACTCCTTGCCACTGGAAAATATCAGCTGCAATCTTTCCAAGGCTGCAAATAGCCCGTGAGACACAGAAGAAATAATTTAGAATGGAATATCTGTGCTTCAATCACAATTCACAGGCAGAACAATTTCATCCTTTTGTTTGCTTTTGAAGTGAGATGTCTTGGGGAATTTTTCAATACAGAGGTAGAATCCTTTATTGTCAAAACAGTTGTTGTGGTTTCTATTTTTAGACTGCTTATGTGGCTGACGAAACCATGGAGATGGCCTTGATATTTCCATGTTTATGATCCACCATTAAACGCAAATATTTTTTATGCAATGTTAGCATTCATTTTAAGAGGGTTAGAAAACAAGGGCAAGGATACACTGCTGAGGCTGTATAAGGCTACATCCAGTCAGGTCACATTTGGGCCCCCCATCTAAGGAAGGATGTGCTGGCATTGGAGGTGTCCAGAAGAGACTTACAGGAATGACCTCAGGGATGAAGGACTTTTCATATGAGAAGTGGTTGAGGACTCCAGGTCCGTACTTGATGGAATTTAGAAGGCTGAGGGGGCTCTGATTGAAATTTATGAAATATTAAGAGGTCTGGTTAGAGTGGACATGGAGAAGATGTTTCCACTAGTAAGAGAGACTAGTACTCGAGCGCACAGCCTCAAAGAGAAAGGATGACCCTTTAGAACTGAGATAAGGAGGAATTTCTTCAGCCAGAGGGTCGTTAATCTGTGGAACCCATTGCTGCAGAAGGGAGGCCAAGTCATTGGGTGTATTTAAGACAGAGATAGACAGGTTCTTGATTGGTAAGGGGATCAAGTGTTATGGGGAGAAGGCAGGAGAATGGGGTTGAGAAACATATCAGCCATGATCGAATAGTAGAGCAGACTTGATCAGACAAAATGCCTAATTCTGCTCCTATATCTCAGAGTCATAGAGACGTATAGAACAGAAATAGACCCTTCAGTCCAACTAGTCCACGCCAACCAAAATCTCAAACTAAACCAGTCCCATCTACCTGTGCTTGGTCCATATCCCTCTTATGGTCATGCAAATGATCATCATTTTATTATAATGTCAATTAGAGCATAAAGTGAGTGGTATCTCACTCCCCAATGACCTAATGGATGACTCTATGTGATTAGACATTGGATATAACTTTCCAGGACCTGCTGAGAGGTGGGGAACAGAGGTGGATAAAGTCCATTAACATTGGCACTGGACAGTGTGCCAATTTTCTGACCCTGAACTCGGTGCTACTCATTTATGCCGGGGTGGATTGGGATTACCCGCCCACATGTGGTGGGCAGCCACATTAGCTTAGAGCCTTGTTAAGCCCATTTAAAGGAGATTGACTGGAATTTTCTGCCAGTGTCCCAAACCAATTGGTGAGAGTGGGGTGGTTTGGCAGGAGGTGGGATGGGATTTTCCCTTTAACACACCAAACTGGTGAAGGGGCTAGTGCTCCGGCCAGATCTCCGGGCCAGTCCTGCCTGCTTATCTCTTTTTTTTAATTTCAAAAGTACACTTCATTCGTAAAAAATCTTTATATACATACACAGTCACTAAAGCAGTTCAGGTCTGTACAGACTTTGTATATGGAGAACGAACATATCCAAGGCATTTCTAACTTACACAAGATTATATTTACATATTTTTGAGGCATTGGAAGAGTCTGATAACTGAATGGACACACCATTGTACTTCGACAGAAAGACCTTTCCCTACTGCGCCTTGGCAGCAGCTGTCCCAAGCTTTAGTGCTGGGTCTTGGGAATGTGCCAATCTGCAATGCTTGGTCAAGGTCAACTCCTTGTTCTGGAAGACCAACAACTTTCAGGCGGACCGAAGAGCATCTTCCTTTGGGTTGAGAGCCCTCCAGGTGTAGTCGATGTTTGTCTTGGTGAGCATCCTGGGGAACAGCTCCGAGAGCATCACAGAGTTGCTTGGGACGACCTTCGACAAAAGACATTAATTACATCTCTCTCCAGACTTCCTTTGCAAAGACACATTTCAGCAGGAGATGTGTGACAGGCTCTTACCCCACCCCTGACCTCAATCACCACCCTGTCAACCCCATGACGTGATGAAAAGAAGTCTCTCTTCCTTTTACCTCTGGAATAAGGGCGCAAGAGGATTTGGGAGCCTTCTGCTTAGCTGTCTTCACTCCATTTCTGCCATTTCCAGCAGTCAGAATGCACGTCCGCGTTAAAAGTTGAAGGTTGACCTTAGGCTTTGCAGAGAATGCAAACATGCAGAGTGCAGTTGGCGCTGGGCTTCACTCTGCGAATAGCAGCGTTGAGCAGAAAGTTGGCACGGAGTTTGCATACTGTCTGTATTACTTCTGTCAGGCAGGAGAAAGGGACGGGGTGAAGGAATCAACACTCCCAAAAACATCAAGACGATCATGTTTTTGGGGGGTTCATAGAAGGTGGAGGAACAGAGGGTTCCGCAGTCGAGATTGCTCCAAGTAAACCAGAAGAGGTTTCCATTTGGTATAAGAATGGGGCAGAGTGTTGGTTCAGTGGCTAGTGCTGCCGCCTCACAGCACCAGGGACCTGGTTTGATTCTAGCCTCTAGCGATTCTAGCCTCTGTATGTGTAGAGTTTGCACATTCTTCCTGTATCTGCACGGGTTTCCTCCGGTGCTCCAGTTTCCACCCACAGTCCAAAGACTGGCCATGCTAAATTGCCCATAGTGTCCAGGGATGTGCAGGCCAGGCGGATTAGCCATGGGAAATACAAGCCTAGGGTGGGGTATGGATCTGGGTGGAATGCTGTTCAGAGGGTCATTGTGAACTTGATGGGCTGAATGGCTTGCTTCCATGCTGTAGGGATTCAGTGATGATAGCACTGCAGATAATTTGGTTGTTGATGGTGATAAGGCAGTCTGTTTTAATGGGTGTGAGTATGGCCGTGGAAGCCCACACGAGTCATGAAAGGAAAAATCAACACATGATTTTGGTGCATGGTTAAATACTGGCTTGGATACAAAGGTGAAATCCTCTGCTGTTCATAGCACCTTGGGATCTTTTATAGCCACTGGAGGGGGCAAAATAGACCCTAAAATTAATATCTCACTTGAGGGTAAGCACCTCTTACTGGGCAGCGTTCCCTAAGTACAAGGGAGACACAGTGGCTCAGTGGTTAGCACTGCTGCCTCACAGCACCAGGGACCTGGGTTGAATTCCATCGTTGGGTGACTGCCTGTGTGGAATTTGCACATTCGCCCTGTGTCTGCGTGAGTTTCCTCCAGGTGCTCTGGTTTCCTCCCACAGTCCAAATTTGTGCAGGATTGGTCATGGGAAATTGCCTGCAGTGTCCAGGGATGTTTGGGTTAGGCATGGGGAAATGGAGGTGTTGGGGAAGGAGTCAGGGTGGGATGCTCTTAGGAGGGGCAGTGTGGACTTGTTGGGCTGAATGGCCTGATTCCACACTGGAGGGATTCTATGATACAGAGCATCTGCCTTGTGTATGTGGTCAAAGCTAAATGGAATAGAGCTTGAAGTCAGCATCTTCTGAATCAGAACTTGGTGTGTGTACATCTCAAAACCTTGCAGTTTGGTGAGTATAAATTATTAAAGAAATGGCTTGGTGAGTCTGATGACCTCCTGGCTGTCTGTCTTGGCTCACCAAAATGTGTGTGCTTAACAGCTTTCTGAGGCTAAGAAAACCATCAATGCACGGTAAAATATTCCATTTTGTTCCTCTCAGCGGTGTGTGAGTGTACAAAACAGCATGCGTTTTATAATTCTAATAAAAATGTCTGTATGCAGCAATTTAGCAAGAGCAATTTCAGTAAAGTAAGCTTATCATCAGTGAGCACAGAATCGAAAATTTCATGCTGGAAATTTTTTTTTAACTTAAATTCCTGATTATGGAATCCCTGCAGTGTGGAAGCAGGCCATTCAGATCCTTGAGTCCACATCAACACCACCCCCCCACCACCGAACAGCATCCCACCCAGAACAACCCACCCACTTCCCTGCATTTCCCATAGGTATTCCACCTAGCCTGTGCATCCCCAGGCACCATTAGCAATTCAGCATGGCCAATCCACTTAACCTGCACATTTTTGGACTGAAAGGCCTGATATCACTATTGAAATGAAAATCTTGATGGCTCACCTTAAAAGGAGGCATTCATGTCTCAAATAAAATAGGCCTCACTTTCTTCCTACTTGGATGGGGAACTCCCAGACCTTTACCTTAGATTCCCCCAATGGCGCTGTTTTCAGTATTAGTATTAAGGCCTCAGTTAAAAAGGAAGAATAATGTCCTCTCCTGATTGTTCAGAACTGTTCCTAAACTTTTGTAAGGTGTTTACTGAGGAAACATTAATACTACTCTCTGGTGTTTAATCCACAAGGTGGAAACACACGCAGTCTGGTGATCTTTTGCGAACACTTGGGGCTCACTAATCCAGAATCTCTGCCATGCTTATCTGTTCCTTGGAGTCTGTAGGATTCAGCAACTGTGTCAAAATGCTCTTGCGTGTAAATGCAGCATCCTGAGGACGTGGCTAAGTCAGGTGCCTGCATAAATAAGAGGTAGCAGAGCACTTTAGAGGCATGTAACTACTTTAGGTGAGTGTCTTGATTGAAGGTGACTGATCTGCTGAATACCCCATCACGACAGCTCCCTTGTTCTGCTCAACTAAGTGTGAGTGGCGCCGGTCACCACAGCAACAGTCTCATCAGTGTCAACAGACATCGAGGCCCTTACAGTAATGAGGACCCACTACCACTTCCATCAGCAAGGGTGACAGTGCAAGAGGCCTTCATTAGAACCAAGTGCCAGCGTTTCAGGTTTCTTCAAAATCTTAAAGATAGATATTCAGATAAGAATTGTGATGAACTTGCACATATGCATTATTTGTTATTTTGAAAGGCCTCAATTTAATGTCGCACTCATCAGTAAAGTTAGATCGCATGGAATTCATGTGCTAATTGTGTACAAAAATTGGCTTAATGACAGGAAACAGAGGGTGGTGGAGGGTTATTTTCAGCGTGGAGGCCTGTTACCAGCAGTGTTCCGCAAGGGTCGGTGCTGGGTCCACTTTTGTTTATCATGAGGGCTATAGGTAAGATGAATGGCAGGTGTCTTTTCCCTAGAGTGGCGGATTTCAAGATTAGGGAGACATATTTTTAAGGTGAGAGGAGAAAGGGGCAATTGTCTTACACAGAGAGTAGTTTGTGTGTGGGATGAACTTCCAGAGGAAGTGTGGAGGCAGGTACAGTTACAATGTTTAAAAGACATTTATAAGTGAAGAAGTATTTAGTATGCTTGTCTTTATTGGTCAGTGCAATGAGTATAGGAGTTAGGAGATCATGTTGTGGCTGTACAGGACATTGGTTAGGCCAGTTTTGGAATATTGCATGCAGTTCTGGTCTCCCTGTTATAGGAAAGATGTTGTGAAACTTGACAGGGTTCAGAAAATATTTACAAGGACGTTACCAGGGTTGGAGGCCTTGAGCTACAGGGAGAGGCTGAATAGGCTGGGGCTATTTCCCCTGGAGTGTCAGAAACTGAGGGTGACCTTATAGAGGCTTATAAAATCATGAGGTGCATGGTTACGGTAAATAGACAGGGTTTTTTCCCTGGGGCTGGAGAGTCCAAAACTAGAGGCGTAGGTTTAAGGTGAGAGGAGAAAGATTTATTAAAAGAGGCAACTTTTTCACGCAGAGGGGTGGTGCATGTATGGAATGAACTGCCAGAGGAAGTTGTTGAGGCTGATATATTTACAACACTTAAAAGGCACCTGGAAGGGTCACTTACTTACTATATGAATTGTGAGGGTTTAGAGGGATATGGGCCAAATGCTGGCAAATGGGTCTAGCTTTACTTAAGATATCTGGTTGGCATGGGCGAGTTGGACTGAAGGATCTGTTTCCATGCTGTACATCTCTATGACTTTATGATTCCATAAGAAATGTTTGGAGTAACATGGACCAAGCATAGGCAGGTGGGAGCAGTTTAGTTTGGGATTACAGTTGGCATGGACCGGTTGGACCGAAGGGTCTGTTTCTATGCTATATGTCTCTATGACTGTCGGTCTCTATGACAATAGATGTTTGATCATGCAGCATTTCCTCAGAAGCTTCTTCAGTGTCCAATATACCACCAATTATGGCATCATCTGCCAACTTACTAACTGTGTCTCCTATATTCTCATCCAAATAATTTATATAAATGACAAATTGATGCATACAAGTGAAAGAAAAGAATAGAGGAGCAGATTGAGAACAGGCAATTAGACTGGGCCTAATGCAGTCTGACTTGCTTACAAGAAAGAGAAACATGCATTTACATGGTGCCTTTCATAAACTTAGTATGTCTCAAATCGCTTTGAAACCAATGAAGTACTTTTGAAATCTAATCACTGTTGTAATGCAAGAAACAGGGAAGTTAATTTGTGCAAAGCAAGGTCCCAAAAACAGAAATGTAGTATGTGAATAGGTCACTCAGCAGAGGGCATAATCTGCTATGTAACCTGCAGAGGATGCTATTGTGGAGACAGTAATGATCAGAGAGCACTTGAGGGATAAATAATGGCCAGGGTTGGCCAATTAGCCTTCCTCCTCTGTAATTCTCCTGGGCAAGTCTCTGCTATAAAAGGCATGTAAAAGAAGCTGGCTCTGGTCTCTGTACACCGAGATATGTTGACAAGTTGTTTTTTTAAGAAAGAGCTCGAGAGCAGCTATGGCAGGCTGAGCCAGCACATTGGACTTTATGTAAGATGCATTTCTTTCACATCCTTGTTGGAATTTGGACAATTTCTCGGATCCAAATGGAGAGAGGATTTGAAAGAGGCACGGTGAGACAGATCAGTCACTGATATCACTAATTCTTAACAGAGTTACAAGCATTGCACAGTGAGATTGGAAACGGATCGGAAATTGGTTTAAATAAAGGGTGCATTTTCAGCAAACAGATTGTACAGATGATCTTCTGATCACACTACGAAGTAACAAAAACAAGGGCTAATTTTTGCAAGGATAACCCCCTAGAGTGGCCCTGTGGCTCAGTGGTTAGCACAGCTGCCTCACAGTGCTAGGGAGCCAGGTTTGATTCCACCCTTGGACAACTGTCTGTGGAGTTTGCATGTTCTCCCTGTGTCTGCAGGGGTTTCCTTTGGGTGTTCTGGTTTCCGCCCACAGTCCAAAGATGTGCAGGTTAGGTTGATCAGCCATGCTCAGTTTCCACAAAGTGTCCAACGATTGGAGGTTAGGTGAGTTAGCCATGGGAAATGCAGGGTTACAGGAGTGCAGTAGGGGGTGGGTTTGGCTGGGATGCTCTTCAGAGAGTCAGAGTGGACTCGATGGGCTGAATGGCCTGCTTCCTCACTGTAGGGATCCTATGATAATAAGAAGACTAGGATAAAGGTGGGGAGAAGTCATGCACAATGCCCTGGTTAGGCCACACCTGAAGCATGGTAAACAGTTCCAGGTGCCATTTTGGATTTGGAGGGACAACAGCATCGATTTGCTAGGAAAAATACCTGGATTGCAAAGGTTAAATTATGAGGGGAATTTACATCATCTCAGGAATCTAGAAGGCTGATCAATGATTTTATCTAAGTTTTCAAGAAAGTAAAGGGGAACAGATATTGTAGATAGAGGGAAAATATTTTCCGTGGTACAGGGATCTAGGATTAACAGACAGCATTATAAAGATTAGAGGGAGATTTTTCAGGAGAGAAATCAGGAAACATGTATGGGTAAAAAAGCTTAATAGGTTGGAACTCTCTTCTGCAAGTGACAACTGATGGTCGCCCATAAAGGACAGAATTCTATGAGTTTTTTTTTTGATTATCTTCTGTCCATGACATTTCAGTTATATATGTAGCTGCACCTCTAGGTCTCTTTGGACCTGCACTGTTTCTAACTACCTAATGGTTTCTAACTGGTCAGAAAGACCCTCTCCGAAAGAGTTCACTTTTGCTCACATTGAAGTAAACCCATTCACTGGTTTAACCCATTCGCTTCATCAAACAATACTCCTCTAAATGCTGCACTTTAATTTATAATGCCTGCAAATGAGATTATAAGTGTCATGGAACAAGAGGAAGTAGTTGCAGAGAAGCAACAAATCATACCAGGAGGGTGGTGGGTAAAGGAGGAGGCCTCTGGCGGCAGTGGCAGCAATGACAGGGTGATTCAGACACGGCTCCACCCCAGCCCTGAGGTCACCCAGCGAGCAAGGAACGGGCCCTGGGCTGACAACCCCAACTCGGACTCGCAGGCTGAACCGAGGCTCCAGGTGTACGTTTAGGCTCAGGTGCCTGGAAGTGAGGAAGTGTTGGCAGAAGGGATGGCGGAGGACCCAATGACTGAGGGCAGCGTCTGGAGGAGCACCAAATGGGGAACAGGGGGTACAGAACCCGCGCACTCCCAGACCCATGGCTCCAGCTCGGGCCCAGCAGTCATGATTGTGGCTGTGGCGTACGCCGGTAACCAAGAACCCAGAGCCTGTTACCAAGGCCCCAGAGCCTGTTTCAGAGACCTCGGCTGATGTTAAGCAGCGACTGGAGGAGCAGCGGAGGGGGAACAAGAAGAAGAGAGAAAGATGGAAGCTATTGCAG
>JAHRHZ010000145.1:7866674-7912607 GCA_024137785.1 Ginglymostoma cirratum | reverse complement strand
AGGACAGCTCTCCCAATAGCGAGAGATGACTGGAGGGTGGTTTTGACTTGAGGGTCTCCATGTTTCAGGTGAGGGGAGAGGGTGAGAAGGGGAGTCCCTCACAGTAACATCAGCTGGTGCGGGAATTAAAATTCAACACATAAAGTCGGTCACTGTTACGAATTAAGTCTATGTTATATGGGTTCATAAATCCCATTCTGAATAAAGATATGATCAAAGTGGGAAGCTTGCGAGTTCATGCCTTTCTTAACCCCTGGCCACACGGTGGGTCATATGTTCTACATCCTGGAGGGTAACTTTACCAGCATTCCCACTTGCCTATTATCCAGTGCTTTGATTTTCCTCTCCAGCTGTGGCACGTACAGATTCCATAAGGTGCCTCACTTCCTTTCTGCTGGCCAGGTTCTCAAAGCCAGTTTGCAAGTTATTTTTAATTTGCTCGTGTGGCATTTTACAGCACAGGAATGGACAATGTGCCTCACTTCATTCATCCCAGTGTTTGTCCCATTATCCATTTCACTCCCTCTCCCCTTGCCAACTTCATCTCATCCATTAACATGTACACTTGCGAAGCCAAGGCCAAGAGCCAAGTGCTGGAAACTAGGATTAAAATAGGTTCGGTGACTGTTTTTGACTAGCTCAGACTCAATAGGCCAAAAGGTTTCTTTTTTGCGCTGTACACCTCTATGACTATCCTTCTATTCCTTTCTCTCTAATGTACCTTTATTCACTTTCCCCAAAAATGTATCAAGGAACACAGAATGGTTAGGACACATGAGGAGACCGTTCAGTTCATTTTATTGGTGCTGGCTGTCTGCAAGACCAATTCACTCTTAGGGACTTTTTCCCTGTAGCCCTGCAATTCTTTCCACTTCAATATAATAATCCATTTATAAACTCTCTAATATAGTCACCATATTATATTAGTAATTAAACGTGCCTCCGCTACACTCTCAGGCCGATCCCAATATCCAGATCTTTACCATTATTACTTTGGAGAAATTCCTTGCATTATGATTTAAAATTCCCAGGATGTGTTGTTTAAATAATCTTCAAATATACGGCTCATCCATGATGTTCAGCTTGAAGTTTTATTATTTTTCCATTATGTTCTGGTGTATTAAATGACAATTAAAAGGTAGGTGAATTTATTTTTAAAACATTGTGGGAAAACAATATTTAACAGCCAGCAATTCTATCAAAGCTTTGTTTTGATTACTAAGAACAAACACTTTTTTTAAGAAAAAATTCCCATCTAAAAATAAATCTATACATTATTTGCCTCAACTACTCTCTTTGGGAGCAAGTTCCACATTCTCACTGCTCTCTGCATAAAGATGTTTCCCATGAATTCTCTGCTGGTGTTTTTCCCAAGGTGAGGGAGTCCAAAACTAGGGGATAGATTTAAGGTGAGAGGGGAAAGATTTAGAAGGGACCTGAGGGCTAACGTTTTCACGCAGAGGGTGGTGCATATATGGAACAAGTTGCCACAGGAAGTGGTGGAGGCTGGTATAATTACAACATTTAAAAGGCACCTGGATGGGTACATGAATAGGAAGAGTTTAGAAGAGTATGGGCCGATTACTGGCAAATGGGACTAGATTAATTTAGGATATCTGGTCGGCATGGACGAGTTGGATTGAAGGGTCTGTTTGCGCGCTGTAATACTCTATGAATGTAACCCATGCTATTGGCATCACCCTACATACGCCAACAGCTGTGCAGCCAACTGATCTAACCAACCCAATACCAACAGTACTAAACACTCTCACCTTTGAATCAGAAAAGTTGACAGTTTAAATCCCATTCTAGAAACTAAGGCTCATAATCCAGACCAATATTCCAATGACATCTTTCAGATGAGCTGTTAAACCAAGAGGATTTGCCCTCTGTAGACGATGTCGAAGACCCCTTGGCATTATTTTAGTAAAGAACATGGATGTTCTCCCCAGTGCCCTGGCCAAAATTTATTGATTAACTAAAATCTCCAGAAGAGATTAATAAGTCGTCGATCTCAATGCTGTTTGTGACAGCTTCCTGCGTGCAAATTGATTGCTGTGTTTCCTTCATTACAACACTACAATAGTTTAAAAGGAATGTTTTACTGGCTGGAAAGTGCTTTGGAATATCCTATGGTTGTGCAACACACCTGCAATCTCTTTCTTTACTTTATTTTTGCATTGTCAAGCTGTTTTAAACAATCTGCCTAATCGCTTGGGCTCATGAGGCTATTCAATTCCCCAACTAATGCTGCAGAAAAAGATTAGGTGGTTATTTGTGGACATCACTCCTGCAAGAAGCTGCTAATATGTCCAAGCACTGCATACCCATTGTAACTAAATTACAAAATCTTTGTTTCCGAAGCTCTGGAATTCCTCCCTCAACCCCACTGTCACTCCATTTCACTCTTCTTAAAACCCATTAATAGACTGGAATATAATATGGGCAAATGTGAAGTTGTTTATTTTGGAGGGGAGAACAAAATAACAGAGCATTTTTAAATGGCAAAGAACTGCAGAAAGCTGCAACACAAAGGGACTTGTGAGTACTTTTGCATGAAACACAGAAAGCTAGCACACAGGTACAGCAGGTAATCAGGAAGGCTAAGGGAATGTTGGCCCTTATTTCAAAGGGGTTGGGGTATGAAGGGAGGAAAATCTTACTGCAATTGTACAAGGGGCTGGCAAGACAATATCTGGAGTAATATGAGCAGTTTCAGTCCCTTTATTTAGGAAAAGAAATCTCATTTTGTGCAGTTCAGAGAAGGCTCGTGAGGATGATCCCTGGTCTGGAAGGATTGTCTTCTGAGCAAAGGCTAAACAGTTTGGGACTGTACTCACTGAAGTTTAGAAGATTGAAAAGTGATCTGATTGAAACATTTAGGATTCTTAAGGGGCTTCAGAGGGTAAATGCTGAGAGGATGTTTCCCCTCATGGGAGCCTCGAGGCCCAGAAGGCATTGTCTCAGAATAAAGCGGCACTAATATAAGAATGAGATGAGGAGGAATTTCTTCTCTCTGAGGTTTCAGAGTGTTTGGACCTCCTTGTCACAGAGAACTGTGGGGGCAGCAACCTTGACTATATTTAAGGCTGAGATAGATTCTTGATCAGTAGGGAGATCAAGGACTATGGGGAAAGGACAGGAAAGTGGATGTAAGATGTGTCAGATCAGCTGTCATCTTAATGAATGGCAGTGCAGGCTTGAGGGGCCGAAGAGCCTACTCCTGTTTCTATTTCTTATGGCCTTATGACAATTGGACCAAGCTTTTCTTCAGCTAGTCTAACTTCCCCTTATGTCTGGAATGTTGCCACTGAATACCAAACAAACTGGGATATAGCTGCAATGACTAATTATTTCCCTCATCTATGCTGAGTTGAATTAAACTGTAAGGATGGATTTTGACAAACAGAAGAAAACATAGGCCACACATAACCTCTTGTCCTCGTTCTCTCTGTGTTTTAATCAAAAGAGTTTCTGTTATCTCAATGGAAGTGATTTAACGAAACATAGATGTTAAATAAGTTGAACTTTGCTGAAATAAGACTTCTGTCTTCTTGCTAAGTTTATTTATGTCTCACAGAGCAACATTACAAGCTAACTCAGAGTTGCTGTCAGCAAAAGCTTCACATCTACAGGGCTAGCGTGCAATCATAGGTTATAGATGCTCTCACACATTAAAAGCCAGTTTGTTTGATCTGCTTGTAAGCATTAAATTTTAAAAAAAGTCATTACATTGGGTGAGATGTGTCCTTTCACCCCCACTAAAAAAAAACTTTGCTTAAAACTAAGCAGGAAGCACTTTTGTCAACATCAGCTGATGCTGTGTGGGAAATGTGATGAGCTTGCTCGCCCAATGTCTGAGCTGTGGTTAACCAGAGCGCCTCTGAGACAATCACATGTGTATGGTCCATTTGGGAAGCTACCTTGATGGAAATATCAAGAGTGCCACAATGATCAGTATGTGGGCACCCCCACACCCATTGGCAAATTCTCTGATTCTCAGTTCCCAGCGAATGACAAGGTGTGACCCTGGGAGTAGATCCTTGTGCTTGATTCTGGGATCACGGCTCAATCGAGTGCAGCTCTGCTTTGGGAGCTGAGTCAAGCCTAATATCCTTACACCCTGAGATGTGGCTAGGATGTGAGGAATGTCGAATTAGCCATGATTCTATTGAATGGCAGAGCAGAATTGGCGTGCTCTTGTTCCTATTTCTTCAGGTCTTGTGTTTTTATCATGGGAGAATAGATCAATGCTTTCTCTCTCCAGTAGACTGCAGTCTCCAACCCTTTGCTTCTGATTATGAAACCAGCCCGGGGAACACGGCACAAAGAGAAACAGGTGCAGAGACAGCACGGTGACTCAGTGGTTAGCACTGCTGCCTCATAGCATCAGGGGCACGGGTTAGTTTCTAGCCTTGGGTATGGAGTTTGCATGTTCTCCCTGTGTCTGCATGGGTTTCCTCTGGGTGCTGTTGTTTCCTCCCACAGTTTAAAGATGTACAAGTCAGGTGGATTGGCCATGCTGAATTGCCCATAGTGTCCAAGGATGTGTAGGCTAGGTGGATTAGACATGATAATATGGGTTAAGGGGATGGGATGGGGGCCTGGGTCTAGGTGGGATGTTCTTCAGAGGGTCAAGGCCAAATGGCCTCTATCTGGACTGTGGTGATTCTATGATTCATTGGCTCCTGGAATCTGCTTCGCCATTGGCAGATCCAATAGTGACCAAAACTCCAATTCCCTTCCTCTCCCTCAACTCCATCGTAGATCAAACACGTGTCTGACTCAGCTTTCAAAGTATCCAATGAGCCTGCCTCCGTCACTCCTTGGAAAAGCAAAGTCGAAAACTAACAGCCTATGAGAGAAGAAATTTGTAGGATCCCTACAGTGCAGATAGAGGCCATATGGCCCATCAAGGCTGCACTGATCATTTCCCATGGCTAATCCACCCAGCCTGCACATCTCTGGACACCATGGGCAATTTAGCATGGCCAATCCGCCTAGTCTGCACATCTTTAGACTGTGGGAGGAAACTAAAACATCAGGAAGGAATCCATGCAGATACTCACCCAAGGCTGGAATTGAACCTGGGTCCCTGGCACTGTGAGGCAGCACTGCTAGCCACTGGGCTACCATGCCTCCTCGTCTCCTTATTTTGAAACCATGCCTGCGTCATCCTAGTTTCCCTTACAAGATTCAGCGTCCACCTGGTCAAGTCCACTTAGGATTCCTCATGCTTCAGTAAGATCAACTTTCATTCTCCTAAATGCACAACACTTTCCTAATAAGATAACCCCTTCATCCCAGTGATGAAGATATTTCTTCGAGAGGGCACAGAATTTGAACATATGACAAGAGCAGAAAAAACCTCCATGGAACAGGTGCAATTTTCATACAAGAAAGTTTATTTTAAGTCCTGGCACGGCGCTACAAAGATTGAGAAAGGGTCAGCAATAATTTTGCTGACGCTTTTAAGTCCCTTGAATTTTTATACCCACTGGTTTCTGAGATTGAATCATCAATTTGTAACTCACAGCTTCCGTGTTTTATTCTCTTTGAAAGTTTATGTTGGGCAGTTTCAAATAGTAAGAGGAAGGATTTTTTTTTTCTGGAATTACCATCCCTAAACCTCTCCACCCCTCTCTCTCTCTCTCTCTTGCTCCTTATTCAAGGTGTCTGATATAATCTATCCTTCTAACTAAGATTTTGTCACCTGTTCTAATATTTCCTTGAGTGGTATGGTGTCAAATGTTGTTTTATTGTTCCACTGTACAGCAGCTTGATTTTTTTTTTCTGCATTAGTCGGTGCTATATAAACACAAGTCATTGCGGGCTGTCATGACTTTTCCCTTTAATTTTCTGTCTCAAGACAACATCAATGACTTTAGACAACAGGAGAGGATTGATGGGGTTAGAGCAGTTGGTGTTATGTATGTGGACTTTTAAAAGGCATCTTACAGAGTGCAGATTTGTCAGGAAAATTAAATCCCACGAGTTTCAAGGGTACAGTGACCGTGTGGGTACAAAATTGGTTAAAGGTCAAAAAGCCCCGCAGTGCCATGGCTGTTTCTGAGGTAGGAGGGAGGTATACACTGGTGTTCCCTGGAGGCTCATACACCCTGTCAGCTACTCTTGGACTTAGAGGGCAGACTGCCATGTTGGCAAACAGGCAGCTCACTACTGCCTCTCCTGGCGAAAGCTGCTTCTGGCCACGGCTTCCCCTCCTGGCCTCATAAACATGATAGCTGGCCATTCCCAGGTATTGGCTCCTTGGCTGTCAGCAACCGCTTCACCCACTCCCTCATTCCCAGACTTCGGTCTTGACCCTGAGCCTCTGAATCTCACCTCTCATGCCAGCCATCCTTTTAACCGGACTCAGGAGCAGGCCTGTGAGGAGGTCCTCCGATTCCCAAAGATCGGGAGTGTGGGGCTGAAGTCTAACCAAAAGACCAGCAATAGATTTTAAAAAAATACAATTACCCCTCGCTGTTTTGTGTACGAGGAGTGAACTGCCTCTGATTGGTCCCAATGAATGAATTTTTTCAGGGTGATTCCGATGTCTGGTGCTCCCATTGTAATCTGAGCAGAGATGATAACTTGCAGGGGAACATCCAAATGAATCATCCATGAATATAACCCAGTCTTAGGTAATAAATCCAACAAGGAATTCGAGAGAGCAGTAAGAGCTGGCTCTCATGTTGTGCTTGAGGTGAATAGCACAGATGCAATTAATGGAGATGAGATAATTAAACAAGGAAATATGCAGATGGGATTGGATGACCAGGCTGTGAGGATAAACACCAGCCTAAGACCCATAGGTCCAATGGGAGGCCAGAATTGAAGGAAATCAGTATTGGCACAAAAATGGTGCTCTATCTGGACTTAATTAACAGGGGAATTAACAGGGTTAAAGCCTGACAAGTCATCAGGACCTGATCATTTACATCCCAGAATACTAAAGGAAATGGCCCTGGATGCATTGGAAAAGTATTGAAGACCTATTTAACAGTTTCAGTGCATTTGGTCCTAGATCGTTCTATGGAAAGAGGGAATGGTTGTTGGTGTAATCTCACCATCCTATTTTCCTTTAGTCCACAGGATCTCTTCTGGTGCTTGAAGCTGGCCCCCTCGAGTGACTTGGCTGTTCTTGGAATGGATGAGCTACTCTAATGGGTTGCATTGAGACCTTCTTCTCACCATGTCGCGGGGCAGCTTGACATGGCTCCGGTTCAAGGTCGCACAGTCGATGGCCTTGGGTAGTTTCCTGCTGGCCTTCTCTTTGCTTCAGGTGGTCACCAGCACGTGCCCCAGGAGCTGTCAGTGTTTCGACAAGAACGGCAAATTTGTACGATGCGCCGGCAAGAACTTGAAGGAAATCCCCAAGGACCTCCCTGCCGACACCGTGACCTTACATCTGAACTCCAACCGGATAACCAAAATACCCAGCAATGCCTTCAAGGACCTCTCCCTACTCAAGGAACTGGATTTATCCAAAAACGCCATTGAGTCAATAGATAGTGAAGCATTCAAAGGAATCCCCGAGGGCCTCAAGATGCTTGATCTGTCGAGCAACAGGATCCACAGTGTGCCAAAGGAGGCCTTCAGTAAAATTAAAGCAAAGATCCGACTCTCGGACAACCCGTGGCACTGTGAATGTTCGCTGCAGCAGATCATTGAGGAACTAACCCTTGACCCGGAAACGGTCAACGACTTCATCTGCCACTCCTCAGTGCAGGAGGAGTATGCTGGCCAGCCGCTCATCCAGATCCTCGATTCAGGTATCAACTTCTGCAACATCCACCAGAAGACGACCGACGTCGCCATGTTCATCACCATGTTCGGTTGGTTCACCATGGTCATCTCTTACATTGTGTACTACGTGCGCCAGAATCAGGAAGATGCCAGGCGTCACCTTGAGTACCTTAAGTCGCTCCCGAGCACACAGATCACCAAGGAGTTTGACACCATCAGTACTGTACTGTGAGACGGATTGTGTGACACCTATGCGACCTTAATACTGGATGAGTCAGCAGCGCTCCTGGCTCAACCACAAGTGCCTCATTTGCTAATTAGAGATTGTAAGCCCTTTGACCTTTTCTATGATTTTTTTCTCTCTGTGCGTTTGAAGTTCCTAATAAAGCTGTCAGAACGAAAGATCTGTGGTGACTTTGGTAGACGACAAAATATGACTGTCTTCTTACCTGAGCCAGGTTTGTGAAATGGCGGGTGGGGTGGCAGGTGACTGATTCCTCAGAAGACCTGGGAAACCTTAAGGCGATGGTGGTGCTGCAGATCAAAGCGTTTTAACACTCAGAACCAGCGTCCGCATGACAGGGTGGGAGGGAGGGCGTAGAGGTCTTTACACATTGGGAGGAGGGAAGGGTGTACCACTGAGCACAGTCAATGGAGGAGGTGGGTAGGTGAATGTTCCTTTGCAACCTTGAGGTGGACAGGGGTATGGGGTGGGGAGTGTCATTCTGACTGGGTGGACGGAGAGGATCTTGGATGTCCCATGTACCCGTTGGAGACATGAGAGGAGGGTTCCTGGCTGCTGGGAATCAGACCACTGTAAAGTGTCGACTTTATCAGCAATGCATATGTACGTCTGTGAGCCAGGATACCCACAGTGTCCCCAAGTACATCATCCAATGCTCATTCCCAATGAGACAGGAAGACTGGGACCAACGTCCAGGAAGGCACCACATTCAAGGGCAATTAGAGGGGGGCAATAAATGCCAGACTGGTCAGTGCCACTCATATTCTAGTATGGACTGAATACTTGACTGTTGTATATAGTGGACATGGGCTTAGATATTGTCTAATTTGAGGCAGTTACAATCTCTTTAAGGGCTACTGTTCTGCATGGAAAATTTTGGTTTGTGTATAATTTACAGCTTGGGTTATTTTTAGGAACAACAGCAACTGACTGATGTTATCAGAATGTAAGGACAGGGAAGATTTATTGTAGTGATCCTGTTTATACCTCACAACATCTCAGATTGGCTGTACGTCAAGAAACTGCAAACTGAATTGGGAGGTAATTTAATTTCTATTTCCAATTAAATATTCAGGACAAAGTAAAGCACCTACTTGTCATCTATTAAGAAAATTAACAAATTATACAGCATTGAATGATATCCTGGTCACCATTCACCTTCAAGCAACACTCTGGAGAGAAGCAAGTTCTCTCCAGTGTCCTGATCGATATTTATGTCTCAATCAATATCATTAAAAACTGATTATCTGGTTCATTATCATGTTACCATGTGTGTAAATTGGTTGTTCCCTTTCCTACAACACAACGGGAGCATTCTTCAAGTTTAGTTAGTTCGCTGTAAAGGTGCTTTGGGACTTGGGAATGGTGTCATATAAATGCAAGTCTTTTCCTTTTGTGCACTTTGCAGTCTCATCATAAAATGAGTCATTAGGAACTCAATGCAATGGATTAAGCAAGTTTCTCATACATGAAACAAAACAGCCATTATAAGCAGACTAAGTTCTACAAATAGCTAATGAGATTTGTAACAGGCTAATTTTCTAATCATAAAGGAAGGAATGTTAGATACTGAGAGAATTTGCATCCTTTGACAGATCCCTGACATCCAGCAGGTTAGAGCTAAGTTTGGCCAATTGTCTAAAGGATACCGTTTTCTTTGAAAGTAATATTCCATTATTTTTATATTCAACCTGGCTCATGTTTATACACTGGAATGAGACTTGAACCCCCATTTTGTGCTTCTGTACTACCCACAGAACTAAATTAGCAATCAATACACTGTAGGAGCAAACAATGATTGATTGCGGAGTACAATGTTATGGTGTCTGCATCACATAGAGTCATAGAGTGATACAGCACAAAAACAGACCCTTAGGTCCAAACAGTCTGTACTGAACATAATCCCAAACAAAATTAGTCCCACCCGCCTCTCCTGGTCCATATCTCTCCAAACCTTGTCTATTCATTTATCCATCCAAATGTCTTTCAAACATTGTAATTGTATCACATTCATCACTTCCTCAGGAAGTTCATTCCACATACGAACCACCTTCTGAGTGAAAATATTGCCCTATGTCTTTTTTAAATCTCTCTCCTTTCAGCTCAAAAATGTTCCCGTGGTCTGAAATCCCCATCTGAGGGAAAAGATACATATCATTAACCCTATCTATACCCCTTATGATTTTATAAACTTCTATAAGGTCACCTCTCAACCTCCTGTGCTCCAGTGAAAAAAGTCCTAGCCTTTCCAACCTCTCTTTATATCTCAAACTTTCCACACCTGGCAACATCCTGGTAAATCTCCCCTGAACCCTCTCCAATTTAATAATATCCTTCCTATAACTGGGCAAACAGAACTGGATACAGTATTCCAGAAGAAGCCTCAGGATTCACAGAGTAGAGATAATTTTCACCTTTTGGGATGATGTAAAGTATCAGATTAATAACAATGTTTTGATAACCAGTTGCTCCTCAGGGTTTGATTAAGTCCATGGGTTAGTTTATTGAAAACAATAAAGCACATTATAAGTTATGAAGTTTACAATACAGCAGACCAACTGACGTCTATAAGAGTGCAGCTTGTAGTACCACAGCAAATTAAACACCAGGTAGAATCACAACACTATATCCCATACAAAATGTTGTCCTTTAAAGCTAAACATTTTTAAAAGCAACACAGATGTGGTTATTACCAAATTTCTCCCTCGAGTATTTTTTCCACTATCTATCAATTCCCTATTATTCATTTTACACGGTCACACAGGATTGGGATTACCACCAAGCGTTTTTAAAATCAGATTCACGAAGTAGTTTACACATTACCCAAAAATTACATACATTGCACAATGCAGGTGCAGGCCATTCAGCCTAAACCTTCCATGCGGACATTTATTCTTTGCACAAGACCCTTCCCACCTTACTTCATCTTGTGCTTTAACCTATCCTTCTATTCTTTTCTCCTTTCCCTGCTTGTCCAGTTTCCCATTCAATAAATCCATGCTTTTCATCCCAATTACTCCATGAGGTAGTGAGGTCCATATTCTAACCGTTCTCTGAGTAAAGACATTTCTCTTGAATTCTGTACTGGATTTATGAGTGACTATCATTTTGTTGTTCTGAAGAAGGGTCACACTGGGCTCGAAACGTTAACTCTCTCTCTCCACAGATGCTGCCAGACTTGCTGAGTTTCTCCAGCACTTTCTTTTTTTCACGTCATATTGTTGGGCCCTAGTTTTGGTCTCTCACAGGAAGAGAAACATCACCTTGCAGAAATGTATCAAAGGTGTAAAGACATGTTTAACCAGAAGAGTCCTCAGCCAAAATGTCAATTTGTCCCCCTCCCTGCAAATACCGACTGACTGGCTGTGTATTCCCAGCATTCCCGAACGTGAGAAGGATTTCTTTCCAAACCATGGTCCTCACTGAATCTCTGATTACAATGTTGACAGTACCTCTTGCTCAGCACATTTGGATAACCAGCAGTCAAGTGCCAGCGACCATTTCAGTTTTAGTGTAATGCTGATGACAGATGTTCCGTGAATGGAGTTTTTTTTTTGCTTCAGCCACATTAATGAGCTGTCAAGTGCAGACCCTAATCTAAAACAAAATGTGACCTAATGAGAATTATTCTCAATGAGGTGACTGGTTCCTCAGCTCTTTTAACCAATGCGGCCCAGGGAAATGTTCCACAAACGGGAATGGGATTTCTTGGTGGTATGATATCGTGAAGTTCCTGAGACTGTAGAAGGGATGATATTTACAGACGTTGTCCATGTTCATATTCAGCAAGACCTGGACAACAACACCCAGGCTCGGGCTGATAAGTGGCAAGTGACATTTGCGGCATTCAAGTGCTAGGCAATGACCATCTCCCACAGGACAGAATCTGACCATTGCCCTTTGACATTAAATATCATTACCATCACCGAACACCCCCACCCCCCACCCCCAAAGCTATCAAGAGCCTGGAGGTTACCATTAACCAGAAACTGAACTGGACTGGCCATACAAAGGCTATGGTTACAAGGGCAGGTCAGAGGCTAGGAATACTATAGTGAGTACCTAATCTCTTTATTCCCCAAAGCTTGTTCACCATCTACAAGGCACAAGTCAGGAGTGTGATGGAATACTCCCCACTTGCCTGGATGGGTGCAGCTTCAATAATATTTGAGCTGTACAATGCCATCCAGGACAAAGCAGCCATTATGATTGCCACCTTCAATATTCACTCCCTCCTCCACCAACACACAAGTGGCAGCAGTGTGAACCATTTCCAAGCAGGATCCCGATAACTCCCTTCAATAGCACCTCCCAAACCAATACCCTCTACTACCTTGAAAGATGAGCACAACAGATATAAATGGGAACACCACTTACCTGCAAGTTCCCCTCCGAGCCACTCGCCATCCTGATTTCATAAAATCATAGGACCCCTACAGCGTGGAAGCAGGCCATTTGTCCCATCAAGTCCTCACAGACCCTCTGAAGTGTATCCCATCCAGACTCAACCCCCTCACCCACCCTACTCTGTAACCCTGCATTTCCCATAGCTAACCCACAGAACCTGCACATCCCTGGATGCTATGGGCAATTTAGCACAACGAATCTACCTAATCTGCATATCTGTGGGCTTTGGGAGGAAGTTGGAGCACCCAGAGGAAACCCATTCAGACACAGGGAGAGTGTGCAAACTTCACACAGACAGTCACCTGAGGCTGGAATTGAACCCAGGTCCCTGGTGCTGTGAGGCAGCAGTGTTAATCACTGTGCCTCTGCCAACTTTGAAACATATCACCATTCCTTCACTGTCACCACGTCCTGGAACTTCCTAACAGCACTATGGGTCCACCTTAAGTGCAGCAATTTGTTCAAGAATGCAACTCACCAGCAAGCCATCAAGGGCAATTTAGGAAGAATAATAAATATTGTGCCCAGGCCCTTTGAACAGGGAGAAGGGGGAGTTCACAAAGGGTGATGGGATAATGGGGGGCAATGTTGTGGGGGGCAGACATTGTGTGGGGTGAGATTACAGGAGTATGAGTTTGACTGGGGTAGAGTGTCATACTTAACACAGGAACAAAGGCTGATATGAATTGGGAATAGGAATAAGCAACTCAACTCCTTGAGCTTGATTTGCCACTCAATAGGATCGTGGTTGATCTGATTGTAACCTCAAACTCACATTCCTACCTGCCCCAATGACCTTTCACCCTTTTGTTGAGCAATAATTTATTGATCAAGAAACTGCCTTAAAAATTGTCAAGGGCTCTGGATCCACCACATTTTCAGAAAGAGAGTCCCAAAGATTTATTGCCCTCTTGGAGAAAAATATTTCATCTCATCTCCGTTTTAAATGAACAACTGCTTACTTTTCAACAGTTACTTCCAGTTCTAAATTCTCCCATAAGAGGAAATACCACCTCCAACCTGTCACAACCCCGCAGGATCTTAGAGGTTTTAATCAAGTTGCCTCCTACTCCTCTAAACTCCAACAGATAACAAGCCTAGTCTGTTCAATCTTACCTCCAATTCGAGATATTAGTCAAGTAAAATTTCTCTGAACTACCTCTGATGCATTGATATTGTTCCTTAAAGCATGAATCCAACTCTGTTCACGGTACTCCAGATGCAGTCTCACCAATGCCCCGCATAACTGAAGCATTACATTAGAATAGAATAGAATAGCCTTTATTGTCACATATATTCAATGAGCATAGTGAAAAGTTTATACGTCGCCAATTACAACGCTGACTTAGGTACAGAGGTATCTAGGCACAGCTTCTTTCATTACAAGATCTTAGACAGTAGAGAAATAAAATGTCCAGCATTACATAATAAAAGTTCAGTAGAACAGATCACACCTGGCACCTTTCAGTCCACACCGGACGCTGGATCCAGATCACGCCGGTGACACGCCATGCTGGGAGGCTGCTGTGGGAGACCAGGAGGTCACCACGCCACACACCAGGTCAGGAGGTCACCATCCTCATGATAAATGACATCATTCTACTAGCTCTCCCAATTACTTGCAGTACCTACGTTTTAACCTCCTGTGATTCATGCACCCAGACATCTCTGCATCTCAGAGCCCTGCAATCGCTCACAACATGCTTTTTATTTTATGTTTCCTGCTACAGTGTATGACTTCACATTTTTTGACATTACACTCCATTTGTCACCACTTCACCTGGTCACTTTTTATTAAGTCTATATCTTTCTTGGGGGCCTCTTTTCCATCCTCTTCACAACTTAATGTCCTACCTTTGTTTCAACACTTAAAATAAGAGCCAGATTTTTAAAAATTTATTCATTTATTCACTGAATGAGAGCGTAACTGGCTAGGCAACATTTATTGCCCATCCCTAATTTCCCAGAGGGCAGCTCAGGGTCAACCACATTGTTGTGGGTCTGGAGTCACATGTAGGCCAGACCAGGTAAGGATGGCAGTTTACATCCCTAAAGGACATTAGTGAACCAGATGGGTTTTTCCTGATAATTAGCAATGGATTCATGGTCATCATTAGATTCCTAATTCCAGATATTTTTTGAATTCAAATTCCACCATCTGCTGTGGTGGGATTCAAACCCGGGTCCCTGGGACATTACCTGGGTTTTGGATTAACAGTCCACTGATAATATCGCTAGGCCATTGCTTCTTCAAGGACGTCATCAAGGGGGGTGAGGTCAGGAAACATTCCTTCACACAAAGAGGCTGGGAGGGGGGATCTACAACCCAGGAAAGCGGAGAGTTAAGGGAGTGAGGGAAGGATTGCTCAACGAGAAGGAAACAGCGTCATTTCTGGAAGGGGATTGCGAGGATGAGTGTGAAGCGGTAGAAAGGTGAAGGTGGGTGTCAGTGTTGATGGGGATATGAGAAGGTGCCTGGAGAGAGGAGAATGAGTGGATCTTTGTGTCATTAGCAAATTTAGCAATCATAACTTCCGTCCCTTCGCTGAAGTCATTTCTATAAATTGTAAACGGTTGATGCCCCAGTTTTGATCCCTGTGGCATACCATCATTACACCTTGCCAACCAGAAAATACAGATTTATGCCTACTCTCTGCTTCCTGTTAGCCGGCCAATGTTCTAAATGTGCCAATATGTACTGACTACACTGTGAGCTTTTGTTCTCCTCAGTGCTGTAGCATTACACCAATTAACTTCAGAAAATCCAATTATAACACATCTGCTGGTTCCCCTTCCACGGCACATGTCACCTCCTTATAGATTAGGCAAACATGATTTCCCTTTCACAGTCAGTAAATTGAGTATAGGAGTTGAAATGTCATGTCGCAGCTGTACAGGACATTGGTTAGGCCACTTTTGGAAAACTGCATTCAATTCTGGTCTCCCTGCCAAAGGAAACATATTGTTAAACTAGAAAGAGTGCAGAAAAGATTTACAAGGATTTTGCCAGACTTGGAGGGTATGAGCTATAGGGAGAGGCTGAATAGGCTGGGGCTATTTTCCCTGGAGCATCGGAGGCTGATGGTCATCTCCTTGAAGTTTACAAAATCATGAGGTGCATGAAGATAGGGTGAATAGCTAAGGTCTTTTTCCCAGTGTAAGAGAGTCCAAAACTAGAAGGGCATTGTCTTAAGGTGAGAGACAAAAGATTTAAAAGGGACTTAAGGGTTAGCTTTTTCACGCAAAGCGTGGTGGAATGAGCTGCCAGAGAAAGTGGAGGAGGCTGATACAATCACAACATTTAAAAGGCATCTGGTTGAATACATGAGTAGGAAGGGTTTAGAGGGATATGGGCCAAATGCTGGCAAATGAGACTCGATTAATTTGGGACATCTGACATGGACGATTCGGACCGAAGGATCTGTTTCTATGCTGTACAGCTCTTGGGCGCTAAAACCATGTGGATTCTGCTGCTTATCTTGAGTTTATCTAAATTTCCAGCCATAACTGCTTTAATGATAACTTTGAGCATTTTTTTCTGTGACAGATGTTAAGCTAACTGGCCTGCAGTTTCCTGCTTTCTCTCTCCCTCTCTTTTTGAATAAAAGACTAATATTCACTACCTTCCAATCAAATGGGATCCCCGCGAATTGAGGGAATTTTGGAAAATTAAAATGAATATATCAACTATCCCACAAGCCACTGCTTCTAACACCCTAGGATGTAGTCAGGGACTTGTCAGTCATAGCTCCAACAATTTACACAGCACAATTTCTCTGGTGATTGTGATTTTCCTGAGAATCATAGAACCCTGTCAGTGTGGAAGCAGGCCATTTGGCCCATTGTGTCCACACTGACCCTTTGAAGATCATCCCACCCAGACCCACTCCTCTATTTCTGTTATCCTGCATTTCCCATGGCTAACCCACCTAGCCTGCACATCCCTAGACACTATGGGCAATTTAGCATGGCTAATCTGCCTAACCTGCACATCTTTGGACTGTGGGAGGAAACTGGAGCAGCAGAGGAAACCCATGCAGACACGGGGAGAATGTGCAAACTCCACATAGACAGGCGCCTGAGGGTGGAATCGAACCCAGGTCCTGTGAGTCAGTATTGCTAACCACTGAGCCACCTTACCACCCCATATTTCCTGGTTTAATTCTGCCTCTTGTAAAAACCACACTATCAGTTTTGCGATTGGTCAGGAAACTGAAAACATTGAGTTAAACAACTATGTCAAAACCCCCTTTTTCACGCAAATTGGTTCTCACTGCAAATGGGACAGTAAAAAGTTTGCCGTGCAGATACAACATGCACCAGCAGTCACCAATAATTACTGCCACACTCAGTTACCAGGCTGAGTGGCACATTCTGTTGCCATGTCTCTGCCCAATTCACTCTGTTTGCCTGAGGTTTAATAGTTGACAGACTGGGCTCATTAGCTCATGATTGAGTGCACAATCTCCTTCAGAACATATGTATAATGAGCTGACAACATGTTCAGCTTGAAATCATGCAATATGAAATAATATTTAATTGTGTATTCAATTGCGAGTGAATATTTTCTGACAGTACAGCCAAATGTAGAACCCCTACAATGTGGAAGCAGGCTTTTCAGCCAATCTAGTCCGCAACAACCCTTCAAAGAGCATCCCACCCAATCCCTGCATTTCTCATGGCTAACCCACCTAGCCTGCACATCCCTCTACACTACGGGCAATTTAGCATGGCCAATCCACCTAACCTGCACATCTTTGGACTGTGGGAGGATCCCCATGCAGAATGTGCAAACTCTATGCAGTCACCCAAGGCTAGTATCAAACACAGGTCCCCGGCACTGTGAGGCAGCTGTACTAACCACTGAGCCACCACAACACCCCTAAACAGGCTGAAAAGGAAAGAAAGAAAAGACATATATTTCAATGCACCTTCCACAGTCTTTGATTGCCCAAAGCTGTTTTACAGCCAATGATGCACTTTTGAAGTGCTATTCTAGTATAGGCTATGACGCAGTCCAATTTACAGAAAGCAAGCTCCCGCAAAAAAAAACCAGAGAGATAATGATCAGCTTCTCATCACGTTGGCTGAGTGATAAAAATTGGCAAATAACGAAACAGAATTTCCAGTTCTTCTTTGAAATGGTGCTAGGGCAGTTTCTTTAACCATCTGAATGGCAAAACATGGCTTTAGTTTAATGTTTTATCTGACAAACTGCACCTTCATCACTGCAGTACTTCCTCAGTACTGCACTGTACTGTTAGCCGATATGTACGATGGAGCTCCCCTTCAAAAGGGCTTAATTCACTGTAAAACACTTTGTAATCGCTTCAGGTTATGAAAAGTGATGTATAAATCCAAGTTCTTATTCCCTATGTCTAAAATGGAGAGGCAGAGAAACTCTTAGACCCAGCAATGGAGGCCCTGGTGTTGCGGTGCTGACAAAAGGAGGGAAATTTAAGCAAGAGTTTGTCCTGGGACAGAAAACCTTCCAAATTGCACCTCAGGCACCAGTAGGAATAGACCAGTGTGGGAGGTTAGTTCCCAGAGCGTGACTGAAATGCAGAAAGGAGGCCTACAGCTTCGTTAGCGTTGTCATGGTAAGTTGTCAAGTGTCTGAATCCATTTTGTTCTCTCCTTCCCTGCAAGAGCTGAGGCTTCGGCGCTCACAATCCTCCTATTCCCGGCTCCCTTTGCTCTCCCAGATTAGAGATGCATAGCATACTCTGTCTCCCTACACACTGCAGGTCCTGTTCTCACATTACTGTTGCCACTGCTCCGCCTTTTAAAAGATTAATTCCTTTATTTTCTAGTTGAAATGAAGAAAGACCTTAATGTTAACTATTACCTTATTTCCTTATTTTTTTACTTATTCTATGAAGGTAATACTTAACTTTTTAACTCTATTTCTCTTACTACTTTGTCCCTAACGTTTTTGTACCTAAGATAGTAGTGTGTGTGGTGGCATTCTACACTTTTCACCGTACTCCTGTACTTCAGTACATATGACAATAAAATCTAAAACTGAGACATTTCACTGTGACAGGCACATTCTGTGAACACCTCACAAGGTCTTCAGTAACACATTCCATTCTTGCTTGCGGGATGAGGTACGAGAGAGAAACTGCAAGTGAGGGAGTCTGAACTTTCCATTTCCCCCCACTTACTGCCAGTACAAGTTGTGTGAACAGGGGCATTGCTGATGCCCTGGCAATGCTGAAGAAGATGGGACTCAGGCGTTCCTCATATCCAATCTTCCTTCTTCGTTCTCCTCCATCTCGCTCTCACTGCTCACACACCGAACAAGAAAGATTGCAGTTACTTTCATCTGTCTCACTCTGTGCTCCTTTCACATTAAGCCAACTGTTTATCACTCCCTTTCCTGACAAGAGCTGTCTTTGAGCTACCTTAGAAGGCAACGTGATGGTGGCTTTGTGGCAATGTCAACAAGCTAGCAATCTGGGGCTGAGGGTTCAAATCCAACAGTAGCAACTACTGGAATTTCCATTTAATTCAAAACAAAGCCTGCAAAAGAAAGTTAGTCATTAGTGACTGTGAAACTATTGTAGATTGTCATGTTTTTAAAACAAAATCAGGTTCACAAATGTGGCAGGTGGTGATATTCGAATTCAACAGGACAAAATCGGGAATAAAAATTAATTTAATAGAGTCATAAAACATCGAAACAGACCCTGTGTCCAACTCATCCATGCTGACCAAGTTTCCCAAACTAAACCAGACCCACTTGCCTGCATGTGGCCCGTATCCCTCTAAACCTTTCCTATTCATGTACTTACCCAGATGTATTTTAAATGCAGTAACTGTGCCTATGGTAACTATGTAACCACTGTTGATTGTCAGCAAGACACATCTGGCTCACTGACGCCCTTAACAGAATGAAAACTGCCATCCCTACCTGGTCGAGCCTACCTGTGACTCTAGGCCCAGAGCAATGATTCACTACCCTCTGCAACCTACTCAATTCAAGGATTTTCCTTTTCCCCCTTTATTCTTGAATGCAATGTGGGTGTTGCTAGCAAGGTCAATGTTTGTTGCCCACGTCTAATTGTCCTTGAACCTAAATTGCATGCTGGGCCATTTCAAATGGCCCTTAAGTGTCAAGCACATTGCCATGAGGCTGGAGTCACATGTAGGCCAGACCAGGTAAAGGATGTCCTATCTTTAAGGATTATGATTTCCTCAACAGAGGTGAATTAGTAAATCAGAAGGGTTTTTGTAACAAGCAATATTGATTACATAGTTGCCATTAGAATTCCAATTTTTTTTCCCTATTGAATTCAAATTTTACCATCTGAAACAGTGAGGATTATGAACCCATGTTCCCCAGGCCTTCAGCCTACGGTTCATGTATAGCTGAGCCAGTGATATTACCGTTACACCATCACATCCCCTACCCATATATATGGGTGTGCAACACATGCTGGTACACAGACATCAGCTTTGTCCCATGAAAAAAAAATGTAGGAAAGAAATGTCAGCTTTCTTGAAGAATAGAGCAAGAAATTACAACAATGTAGGGTGCTTCCCAAAACCAGGAAAATGCTCCATTTAATTCAATTTCCTGTAAGTCTCAGTAACCTGGAATAACAAATAAAGGTCTCTGGGAGAAAACATAGCCTTTTGGGTGGGTTAGAGGTGCTTTGAAACTGCAATACTGAAAAAGACCTCTGCAAAACAATATCCAGAACAGAAAATATCAGCATTTTGCCAGTTTTGATCAGAAAAGCTACAGAGATCTCTCTGGGAGGATAAATTAAAGAGTGGCAGGTGGAGGGATTGACCTAGGTGTAGGTGGATAATGGGGGTCACAGTGTGGTTACAGACGGCCAACAGTAGATGTGTGAGGGTGATGCAAAACCATTGATTGTGACAGCAGATCGCCTGCTAGGAGTGGCTACAAGCAGCAAGCACATAAGGAGAATTAGGACAGGAGACCAAAAGTTTGATGCAAGAGCTGCGTTTGAAGGAGTATCACAAAACAAGAGGTTAGAGCAATCGAAACAAGGTTTAGGGTTTACCATTTTATATGACGGAGATAACCTCAACAATGCAGCCCTTCACTGAAGTGTCAGTCTGTAGATGTGCTGAAATCCAAAAACTGCAGTTTCTGATTCAGAAGTGAAAGCATTACTAATTGAGTCAAGGTGACACAAATATTACTCAGATTATAAAGCATGGAAATGGTGTGATTTGCACATTCAATAATAAAACAGGATTAAAAAAAATTGAGATTTCTTTGAGTGATAGAGTTATAGAGATGTACAGCATGGAAACAGACCCTTCGGTCCAACTCTTCCAAGCCGACCAGATATCTCAAATTAATCCAGTCCCATTTGCCAGCATTTAGCCCATGTCCCTCTAAATCCTTCCTATTCATGAACTCATTCCAATGCCTTTTAAATGTTGTAATTGTACCAAACTGCATCACTTCCTGTGGCAGCTCATTCCCTACATGCACCACCCTCTGTGATAAAATGTTGCCCCTTATGTCCCTTTTAAATCTTTCCCCTTTCACCTTAAACCTGTGCTCTTTAGTTTTGGAATCTCCTACCCTGGGAAAAAGACTTTGTCTATTCACCCTATCCAAGCCTCTCATTATGTTATAAATCTATAAGGTCACCCCTCAGCCTCTGATGCTCCAGGGAAGATAGCTCCAGGCTATTCAGCCTCTCGCTACAGCTCAAACCCTCCAACCGTGGTAGCGTCCTTGTAAATCTTTTCTGAACTCTTTCAAGTTTCACAACATCCTCCCTATAGGACGGAGACCAGAATTGCATGCAATACTCCAAAAGTGGCCTAACCAATGTCCTGTACAGCTGCAACGTGACCTCCCAACTCCTATACTCGATGCACTGACCGATAACGGCCAGCATACAAAACACCTTCTTAATTATCCTGCCGACCTGTGACACCACTTTCAAGGAACTATGAACCTGTACCCCAAGGTCTCTTTGTTTGACAACATTCCCTAGGACCTTACATTAAGTGTTTAGGTCTTGCCCTGATTTGTCCTACCAAAATCTAGCACCTCACATTTATCTAAATTAAACTCCATCTGCCATTCTTCAGCCCCTCTGATCAAGGTCCTGTTGTAGTCTGAGGTAGCTTTCTTCACTGTCCACTGCACCGCCAATTTAGGAGAGTGAAAGCTTTGAATGTATCTTTCCAGATCCTGTTTGAATGTGTGCAAAACTAAACCAGGTCAAGGAATAAAGACATTGATTAAAGCATGGACTCGAAGTGATAAGGCCATAACAATAAGACCGGAATAAATAGTAACAGGATTAAGCCCTTCGGCTGCTCCATTCTGCTCTTTCATTCAATAGGATCATGGCTGATCCAACATTCCTCACATCCACTTTCCTGCCTTTTCCCATAACCCTTGATTCCCCTAGCGATCAAGAACGTATCTTTCTCAGCCTTAAATGCACACAAGGACTGTGCTCCCACAGCCCTCTGTAGCAAGGAGTTCCAAAGGCTGTCAACTTTCTGAGAGAAGAAATTGCCCCTCATCTCAGTTTTAAATTGGTGCCTTTTATTCTTAGACTGCACCCCCTCGTCCTAGACTCTCCCATGAGGGGAAGCATCCTCTCAGCATTTACTCCGTCATGTCCCTTGAGAATCCTATATATTTCAATGAGATCACCTCTTCTTCTTCTAAACTCCAGTGAATAGAGTCCCAAACAGTTTAACCTTTGCTCATAAGACAATCCCTCCATATCGGGGATCAATGTGACGGTCATCCTAGTCAAAATGTTATGCGTTTAAAGCCACACTAACTACACGATAGATCAGATGATTAATGAAATCAAATGAACATTTTAAGTGGGGACTAATTAACAAAAATCTAACAATACTTCAAATCACTTGATCCTTCCTTCCTCTGTGTGCATGTTATAGAGTCATAAGAGTCATACAGCGTGGAAACAGACGGTCCAACGAGTCCATGGCGACCATAATTCCAAACTAAACTAGTCCCACCTGCCTGCGCTTGGCCTATATCCCTCTAAACATTTCTTATTCATGTACTTATCCAAATGTCTTTTAAATGTTGTAACTGTACCCACATCCACCACTTCCTCTGGAAGCTAATTCCACTTATGAACCACTCTCTGTATAAAATAGTTGCCTCTCACGCCCTTTTTAAATCTTTCTCCTCTCACCTTAAACATACATTGCACCAAATTTTAGTATTTTAGCGAAGAAATTAATCCCAAATGTGCAAAATGATGAGGCATCTGGATGGAGTTGTTCCTATTAGAGAGGGTTCGATAACAAAAGTGGCACATTTGAGGTGATTGGCAAGAGAACCAAAGGCTACATGTGGAAAATCCTATCTAGACATTTTCCTTGCCAACCTATTCAGAGGTGTTATTACACATCTTGGGAGTACATAGGATTTGGACCCTGACTTCCTGGGTCAGAGGCAAGAATGCTACCATTGCTCTGCAAATGCCTATCTAAGCAGTGATTGGTTAGGATCTGGAATGCATTGCCTGAAGGTGTGGTGGGAGCAGCTGCAACCATGGCTTTCAAAAGGGATTTAGAGAAGTAGGTGAACAGAAACATTTGGAGATCTCCAGATAAAAAGCAGGAGGAATGGGCTCCGCTAAATTATTCACAGATAAAGAGCAGGCAATGTGTCATTCAGATAAATAACCTCCAGCTGTGCTGAGACTGTAACACAAAAGCAAAATACTGCAGATGTTGGAAATTTGAAATAAAAACTAACAGTGCTGGAAAAACTCAAATGGTCAGGCAGCTTGTGTGGGGAGAAACAGAGTTAATGTTTTCAGCTATGAGCAGCCTGAGCAGCTAGGCCTAGCATAAAACTGGACACTCTAAATTGAGCACAGTTTCTACAAGCAAGACCTGATGGAATGCAAAGATGCCAAGGTTACCACAGGTCAAAAGCCAACAGGGACCAGCCTAGATCAGCCTTTCAAACTGAACAGAGATGCTTGACCTTCGCAATGAGAGAGTCATTGTGACCTGAAACCCATCAAGAGGTACTCAGCAAGAACAACTGGAAAAGACATTACATTTGTGTATTCCCCAGTTTCAGCTGGACCCCTTGGCACCTTGGATTAATCAAATCCTAAAAGGGGATATGTGCACCTAGCTTGACGTGGTTTAACGTCATTGGATGCTGTGGCCCCTGCTCTGTGATCCCATTGGCTGAAGCCAGAGAATATTCCAGAGGGTCACAGAAAGGGATAAGAATGGACAGCTGGAGACAACTTTCTGCGCAGAGGGGTCTGGCTGGCTGAGACTTGTAATCCTGAAGGGAGAGGCGATGGCCTAGTGGCATTATTGTTGGATTGTTAATCCACAGACCCAGGTAATGTTCTGGGGACCTGGATTTGAGTCCTGCCACAGCAGGTGGTTGAATTTGAATTCAATTTTTAAAAAGTCTGGAATGAAGGGTCTAATGATGACCATGAATCCATTGTCAATCATTGGAAAAACTCATCTGATTCACTAACATGCTTTAGGGAAGGAAACTGCCATCCTTACCTGGTCTGGCCTATATGTGACTCCAGACCCAAAGCAATGTGGTTGACACTTAACTGCCCTCTCGGATGGGCAATAAATGCTCCCTAGCCAGCAACACCCTCATCCAGTGTAATGAGTAAAAAAAAATCTGTGACAACGGAAGAAGGACTTGTTGAGATCCATTTTCAAACCAAGAAGACTGAGTTCACCTGTCATCAGAACTCAGTGAATTGAATAGAACCAAATCAAGACCACCAGAGCAGGTAGTACATGTGTCTTTGTATAGGCAGTAGGCCTGGTTTGCTGAGTACGCAACTTAATTTGATGTGTAAGAGTTATTTCTTTAACTCGTAAGTATCTCAATAAAACTGTGTTTGAACTGTGCAGTCCTTTGTTTATCTCACCAAATAAGACGACCTGGGTAAATGCATTTTGAGTTATAAACTAGTCCAGCAGAATACTTCATAGGCAGCATTTTAATCCGAAATGACCTTTCGTCAGAAATGAAGGAAGATCAAATGGAATAAGTTTTGAGCCAGTGTACAGGGAAGGGAATGACAAAAAGGAAGGTCTGTGTTAGAGTGGAGAGAAGGAGAGTATAAATGAGAAAGGGTTTCGTGGTGAAAGACCCAAAGTGGGTGTTAATGAGATGGTAAAGAAACAAAAGCTGTGTCCAGATGGGGTTTAAATAGACATACAACAGCCTTATGGAGAATGCATAGATGCTCTGTCTATCTCTGTTAATATCCTGAAGGCATCGGTTAGATCACTCTTCTAAATTCTAGAGAATAAAGCCCTAATTTGTCTACTCCCTCCTCATAACTTAATCCCTAAAGTCCATGTAAAACCTGTGTTGAACTCTTTAAGACCAAAACAGCCTTCCTAAGGTCTGGTGCCCAAATTTGCTCACAATACTCTAAGGGGGTTCAAGCTAGGGTTTGCATAACTGTGGTGTAATATCTGCATCCCTGAACTCCAGGCCTTTAGATATGAAGGCTAGCATTCCAGTAGTCTTTACTGCGTTCATTAGAATCCCTACAGTGTGGAAACAGGCCCTTTGGCCCAACAAGTCCACACTGACCCTTGGAGCATCCCACCCAGACCCATCCCCCTATAACCCACACACCCCTGAACACTATGGGCAATTTAGCATGGCCAATCCACCTAACCTGCACATCTTTGGACTGTGGGAGGAAACTGGAGCACCTGGAGGAAACCCACGCAGACATGGGGAGAATGTGCAAACTCCACACAGACAGTCACCTGGGGCTGGAATCGAGCCCAGGACCCTGGCACTGTGAAGCTGCAGTGCTAGCCACTGAGCCACCGTGCCACCCTGTTCTGTACCTGTTCATGGCATTTTAAAGAGCTATGTATCTGAACACCCAAATCTCAACGGATATCCATTGTATTTAAATTTGTTCCCTGATCTATCCTTTCTGGTCAAAAATGAATAGCCTGACACTTGCTTGCATTAAAATTCATTTGACCCAGCTTTGCCCATTCACCTAATCTGTCAATATCCTGTTGTAATTTTACGCTGTCATCAATGTTGCCTAATTTTGTGTCATTAGTGAATTCAGATATTTGACTTTTTATGCCGTTCTCCAAGCTGTTAAAAAATATTGTGAATAATTGAGGCCCCAATACAGATCCATACAGGATACTACTAGTCACATCCTGCCAAGTTGAGTACTTACCCATTATTCCAACTCTCTGTTTCCTGCCAATCAACCAGTTTCATATCCATGTCATCAATTTAATGTCAGTTCTGTGAGCTTTCATCTTAGCTAACAATCTCTTCTGTGGGACTTTATCAAAAACCTTCTGGAAGTCCATGTAAACAACATCCATGAACTGACCTCTGTCCTCCACCTTTTCAACTCTTCAAAAATCTCTGAGGTTTGTCAGGCATGACCTACCCTTCGTGAATCCATGCTGACTCTCTCTGATTAACTGAGGTGATGAGTTACCCTATCCTTGATTATAGACTCCAATGATTTCCTCACCACAGATGGCAGGCTAACCGATCTGTAATTCCCTGGTTTCCCTCTGTCACCCTTCTTAAATAGTGGAGCGACACAAGCAAATTTCCAATCCAGAGATATAACTACTGAATCCAGGGATCTCTTTCAGGTTATGGTTAGGGCATCGGCAATGTGCTGTCCTACCTCCTCCCTCCATGGAGGGAAACCATCAGATCCTTGAGATTGGTCATAGAATCATAGGATTTGTCACTCTTCAGCTCCATTACTTTCCCCAATAATGATGATTTACTGAAGCTATTTCAGTTTAGACTGTGTCCCTGATCCTTTGTTAATTTCTTTGGGACTTCTGGCAAGTTATTCTCCTTTTCATCTGTGAACACTGAAGCAAAATTATCGTCTAGCGTGTCCACCATTTCCCCATGGTCATTGACAATATCCCCACTCTCAGAGTTCAGTGGACCAATAATACTCTTAACCAGCCACTTTCCCTTTATCTAATGAAATAAACCTACCATTGTGTTTAATGTCTCTTGCAAGTTTCTTCTCATAATCCTTTTTAGCCACCCTTGTAAGCCTCTTCGTAGCCCTTTGTCGGTCTTTGTGTTTGACCCATTCTGTAGGATTTGTACTGTTCTTTGCATTTTATAAGCCATTTATTTTAAGTTTGTGATATCCCTTACCTTATTCGATGTCCATGGCTTCTTTTTCTTTTGTGAGGTGGAGCTTTTCATGAGTATAATCTGATTTTGGATAGCATTAAGTGCTTCAAAGAACACACCCCACTGTTTGTCTCTTGTTTTATCCATTAGCAGAGATTCCCGGTTTACTGTGGACAGTCTCTGTCTCATCCCATTAAAGTTGACCTTACTAAATTATAAACTTCTGGTATCTGATCTCAGATTGTCTTTTATAAACGCTACACAAAAGTCGATCATGCTTCGATCACTATTTAACAAATGTTCATTAAGAATTAGATCACTAGGGAGATGAGGTTCATTGCTCGTTACTAGGTCTAATATTGCATGTCCCCTTGTCGCATATTGCCACAGGAAACTATTCTGGACACACTCTAGAAATCTAATTTCTGGTGGGTGCTTTTCTGTCTCTTCCAGAATTCCCCCAATTAATATTTCTTTGCCTTTGCTACATAGTTGCCTAATTTCAGTATTTATACAATCCAGCACTTCTGAGTTGTGATCAGGAGGTCTAGATATGATACCTATGGTGATTTTAGTTGCTTAACGGTTCCTCAGTTCACCCAAGGTGTTTTCCCCTCATTGTATCCTACCTCACCATCGAAGTGATTCTGTCTCTAATCAGTGTTTTTTTGCAAATATATACTTCATTCACGCAAAAGGAACTCTTTACATACATACACAGTTACTAAAGCAGTTTGGATCTATACAGTTTTTGCATACAGAGAAGAAAACAAACATTGGGATTTGACTTTCTCGACAGTCACTAATCTGAAGGCATTTCTTAATTATGCTAGGAACTATTTACATGTGTCTGAGGCTATGAGGGTCCGAGAACCGGATGGACCCCTGTTGTACTTTGGCAGAAAGACCTTAGATGGTGGTCTTTCCCCATTGTGCTTTAGTGGTAACTAACCAAAGCTTCAGTATGTCCCGCAGGACATATCCCAGATCGTGGAATATGCCAGTCTACAACACTTGGTTACGGTCAACTCTTTCAACCGGAAGACCAGCAAGTTTCAGGCAGACCAAAGACAGTCTTTCTCTGAGTTGATGGTTCTCGAGGCGGAGCTGATGTTTGTCTCGGTGTGTGTCTCAGAGAACAGACCGTAGAGCACAGAGATCTGTGTCACAGATCTGCTTGGGATGAATCTTGATAAAAACCACTGCATCTTTCTCCAGACTTGCTTTCATAGACCAGTAATGCTACCTCACCCCCTCTGCTGTTTTCTCTATCTCCTGTGTAAACCTCATTTACCTGGTATGTTTAGTTCCCAGCCCTGACCATCCTGCAGCCATGTCTCTGTAATGGCTACCATATCACAGTTTGTAATTTGAATCTGTGCCTTGCAGCTCGTTTCATTTGTTTCTTACACTCCATGCTTTTGTATAAAGAACTCTAATTTTGACTGTACACTTTGTCCTGTCCTTCAGCCTCATTTTATTATTTCTCCCTCCTGTCGTGCTGGATGCACTTTTTTTACAGTCCTGCCTTGTTCAGTAAAATGGCCCTGCTTGTTCATCCTTTTAACCTCTACTTTTTCCACACATGCTGCTCTGGTTCCCACTCCCCCGCTGCACTAGTTTAAACGCCCTGGCAGGGCGTGCGGATCTAGCAAACATCCCCACCAGGATGTTGGTGCCCCCTCCAGGTTTTTGTGCTTTTTATATGGGTCTCTCTTGCCCTGGGAGAGATCCCAATGATCCAGATATCTGAATGCCTCCCTCCCAGCAATCTCTTATGATTCTGGAACCTGGTCACCTTAAAATAATAACAACATCAAGTGCCTGAAGCAATGAGCTGGTTGGATAGGAATATTGCAGTGGCTAATTTCTAGATTAAACCCACAGACCATGCCTTGAAAGCAATGGGCCTCAGGCTTCATTAAGGAAAGGCTGTGACAAAAGGTCCCTGTCATAGTTTCACTCTCCTGTTGGTAAGACACACTAGCTCAAATCTTGGAGAGTTTGGACTTGTGCTGCTTTCTTTCCTCGAGCATGACTTAAAGATCCGAGTGTAAAAGCAGCAGATGGGCTGGGAGGAGTCCAATTGCAGAAGGTGTCAAGAACCTGTTCTATTTATAATATTAATCAGTCATAATTAAAATGCAAAATAAGATCGGTTACATGCAAGGAATAATTCCCAGAGCAACTGCACAGGTCCAGGCAATCGCCATAAAAACAAGTTGGTACTTGTAAATCACCAAATAAAGCTGCAAAAGGTGATAATTAATTTTATTACGCAGATTTCTGCTCATGATGGAGAGCAAAATGACTTGTAATATATGTTATCGGGCCTGATATACTGCATCGAGTCAACAAACACAGAAACCATAGCAACCGGGACAGCAGGAATGCTTGATTATTCGATGTAACACTTTTCTCTATTTGAAGACATACTTCAAAGAAGAGCAAGGAAGTTCAGAGAATCGCTACGATGCCGAAAGAAGCCATTCAGTCCATCAGTTCCGAACTGATCCTACAAAAAGTGTCCCACCCAGACCCATCCCATCTCTGTAACCCTGCATTTCCCTTGGCTAACCCACCCAGCCTACACCTCCCTGGACACCATGACACAATTTAGCATGGTCATTCCACCTAACCTGCACTTCTTTGGATTGGGGGAGGAAACCGGAGCACCCAAAGGAAACCCACGCAGACACGGGGAGAACGTGCAAACTCAACAAAGACAGTCAGCCAAGGGTGGAATCAAACCCAGGTCCCTGGTGCTATGAGGCAGCAGTGCTAACCACTGAGCTACCATGTAACCCATTTCCCCCTTGGGCCTGGCCAAACATCTAGCCCTTAATCAACAGCATTGAAAACGATTCTTCTGAAGGTGTTTGCTTTCATAAATAGCCTTCTTTGAACGTCTGTCAAAAATGTCTTCTGATACAAACGGCTGGATTTTACAAACCCTGTAGAGATGGGATGGCTGGCAGATGATATGTGCTGTAAAGGTTGACTGTCTTGCCACTCGAATCATAACCTGTGCCAACCCCTGACTGCGCCTGCCCCTGCCCATGCTGCAATTGTACCAGCAGTGGGAGAGGCATCAGGAAGCCCATCCACTCCAGGTCAATTAAGGTCTTTAAGTAGCCAATTCATGACCACTTAATCTCCACCCGCCCAACCCCACCAGCACCTTTAAAATTTGACCCACGGTGGGTGAGACTGGCGCCAGCTGTCCGCGTTTCATTGTTCAGGGTGGAAGATGGGCACAGGTACAAATCAGAGGTCCCACAAGGTATTCCATACGCTCCCCACCAACATTTCCCACCAGCGGCCATTGCTTCCAGTGGCACACTTGGGATGCCGAAAGCTGCCATGCAATTGGATGGTTGGCAGCTATAAGAGGGAAATTATAGCTCTTCCCTCATTCCCTCGGTTAACTGTTGGCAAGTAGACCCCACGACGGTTTCATGGTTGTGCACAGGCCTGGCAAAATGGAGTTTGGGCAGTGATGGGACAGCAAGTGGAGGTTTGGAGTTCACCTCCAATGAAAAATTCAAACCCAGTTTTCCACTTTTGACGGAGGCCGAAAACCTGGAGATATAAATGGCGGATGGTCACTACTGAACTCCACCAGGAATTTGAGAGCAACTTCTTTTTCCGAGGAATATGGAATTCGATACCATAAGGAGGAATTGAGGTGTTGCTTTTAAGGGGATAAACACACGAGAGATAAAAGACTAGACGGTTATATTAGTAGGGATCATTTAAAAGATGAAGCAGGAACATCATCGCGAACTAACACAGGTGAAGTGATCTGTTTATGGTCTGTAGATTCAATGTAATTGATACAATCTTACTGACAGACCAGCCGAGCAAATCAGCTCAGAATCAACTCGAACATCACCATGATTCCATAAGATATAGGAGCAGAATTAGGCCATTCGGCCCATTGAATCTCAGAAACATGGAGCAATGGAGGAAACGTGGCAGCCAACTGATGTGCAGCCAGGTCCCACAATCAGCAATGAGATAACGTCTGTTCCTTTGCTTTGGTCCTGACGCATAGAGGCATAGACATACAGAACGGAAACAGACCCTTTAGTCCAACTGGTGAAAATCTCCTGGCTCTTCTTCAATAATGCATCCAGCTGATGGAACAAATAGGTTAGAATGTAAGAACTAGGAGCAGAAGTGGGCAATTCAGCTCCTCAAGTTCACTCTGCCATTTAACATGATCATGGCTTGACCTCCTCTCGGCCTCAACTCCACTTCCCTGCCCGCTACCCAGAACCCTTCAACTTGTTACTAATTAAAAATCTATCTACCTCCTCCTTAAATTTACTCAAAGTCCTGGCACCCACATTCTGTGGAAGTGAATTCCACAGATTCACGACCCTTTGAGACTTGACGTTAACGTGAAACAGGGCACCTCTGACAGTACAGCAGCCTATTGGTAGTCTGGAGTGTGTGCACATGACCTTGAGCATCATTAGAATTCACCACCTTCTGACTCAGAGGTGAGAGTAGAGAGAAAATCGCAAGGAAAGCATGACCAAAGAGATTTCCAGGTAGCTGACTGACCTGTAACTCCACTGAAATATTCAAGTGGGGTGGGCTGATTTCAATGCTATCAGTAAGTTGATGTGTATGAGAAGACAAAGAGGATCGATGGCATGAAAGACAGCCCTTTTCTTATTCAGACCTTGTTGGTCCTCCAGACAGTGCCATTGCTGTGAAATGGATAAAGCTAGCTCTATTCCTATAGCAAGTGGAAGTCAGCATATACTTATTAAAGGGAAATGGTGATCAACTGAATCAGCTGGTGAAGTAATCGAAAGGCATGATGAAGATATTGCGGTCGGTGGTTTGTGCATACATTTTCAAAAGTTGTTCAACAAAGCACTGCATCAGGACCAGTTGCCAAAATTAAATCACATAGGATTAGATGGACACGAGCAACATGAATTTAAAATGGTTATGGGACAGAAAGCAGAGAGCGGTGCCGAAGAATTCTTTTTCAGAGTGTAGAGGTGTTGTGCTGTGCACAGCACAGAATCTACATGATGAACAACAAAGATGGTGTGCCTAGTGATTGCTGGCCTACCTATACATAACACGAACTAGGTACTCGGATTCCATTGATTTGAAGCTCTTGTGGTTTATTTACAGCTAAAACTAATAAATACAACATTGAGTCATTTCCAGAGACATCTTTAGGCTAGGGTAGTGCAATGTGAGTGACTGTGGCCTCTGGTCATGCAATGAAATGTTGGCCCACCCGCATTTGAATTTTTAAAACAATACAATTCTCAAAGCCAAGAAATCTTGAATGCTAAAAGTAAACTATACAAACACTGGATGATAGCAAAATTAGCTGTATGGAGATAAGGACGATATCATTTACCAGTATAGAAGTCTAAGTGTCCTTCTATCATTTTGGTTTGACGGTTCTCCCAGATCCTGTCACAGCGTAACCGTCTGGAGATGTCGACTTTGCCCTTGGCTGTTTTTGATCCACAGACATGTCGTCAGTGTGTTGATTGTTGTCTGTCACATTGTCATTGTCGGACTGTGCTCTTTATGTCTGCTGTGAGCAATTAGTGCGTGCACATTTCTTTTGGCTAGCTCCCGTTCCTTCTCAATGCTGTTCCTATGGGTTCAAGGTCTAACATTGCAACACAAAAATCTTGCTTCATTTCAGAAGAAAGTGAATTAACGGTGCGAACCATTTGCTAAAAGAGACTGTTTGATCCTCTATTGAGGATGTCAATGGTTGATACCCCATTGGGACATATGCTCCTGAATGGACTGTCTCTATATGACAGGACACTGTCAATTTAATTTTGCACTCAGTGTGTCTGCTTGAAGTGTTCTTTGCCTGTCTGGCAATTTGATATTTGGAGAGTAATTGCTGACTGAGATAAAGTCGTCTCCATTTACAGTATTGGTGGGCCTGGCAGACATTATACATCCTTACTGACTTCACAATAGATTCCTGGCCAATAGACTACATCACGTGCCTGTCATCTCATCACTCTATGTCATCATGTCGTTGGTGTGGTTGCGATAATATGGCCCGACGGACAGCTTCAGGCGTAGTTCTTGTATTCCTTTGAAAATGATGTCTTTCGAGATCCTACACTCATTGCTATCAGGCCAAAAGCATGTGAGTGTGCCTGTCAATTTTTTAAGTCACATTTTAGATATTTTCTAATCAACCAGTTCAGCGATGTTCTTGCGCACCTCTGGAGCAGGTGACACTTGAATTTGGAACTCCCGGTCCAGGGCTAGGGACACAACCACTGTACCATAAGACCCCTTCAGTCACCCATTTTATGGTAATGCTCCACAGTGTCTTCAGTTGGGGGTCCTGATTGAAGTTGGTCACGTCTATGCTGACCAAAATGGAATAGATCGATTCTGAGCACAGCTTCCACCGTTTTTGCCTGCTTGTTGATCGATTGGCATGTTTGCACCCTTGCCTGGATTTTGGCAATCTGCTCTGAGATGTCTATGCGGCAATCTAAACAGTGGTAGTACCATTGCGTCACACGTCACCCAGCTCCCACTTGTGTTATTCTTTTGGGTGCTGCACTTCCCGAGAGGGGCCATGGATGCAATTGGATCTTCTCTGAGGTGCAATACTTCATTGCCTTCGAAACTCTGCTTAGACATCAAACTTATTTGTGCACAATTGTAGTGAATCCTGGACTGATTTAAATGAGCACTCTTAGTTTCATCTGCTTGCAATGGTTACCTTGCTGATCATGTGGACAGTCACAGTGTCAAGATCCATATATGATGGTAATCCTACCACAGCTGGTTGGCTCAAGTCTACCAGGTAAAACATTTCTGTTTCTCACATTAAACTGCCTTTGCTGCACTGTGTTGTTAATGTGCCAACACAAGGTATGGGTAACCCATTGTACACAGTTAATTTGGCTGATGTCAGTTGTATGATTGAGTTTCAATGATTCAGACACATCTCTTCCTATTACAGGCAGGTAGGATGATCGCACTAGTCTCCATTTGGTTTTGAGTATGTATTTGTCCGTTTTCTTTGGGCAAGTGCATTTACAGCAAAATCTTCTAGTGCTGGACTTCATGCACACGGTGTGTGCATTCACAATGTGGAAAGTCTGTTTGTCTTCTGCTAAAAGTTTTTTCTACAATTCCTGTTGACTTCGGCCTATCTTCGGCTTTGTGCATTGGCTTATACTTCTGCAGGTTTCTGGTGCTCTTCCTATTGCTGTAGCCATGCTGCTGCTTCAGTCTTCTGTTTGACTGTCCCTTTAAAGTCAAGTCTCTTACATAGGCAGGACCAGCATAGGGGAAGTAATGGCTTTGTGGTATTTTTGTTCATCCTTTTAATCCAAAAGCTCAGCTAATGTTCTTGGGACCTGGGTTCAAATCCTGCTATGGCAGATGATGGAATTTAAATTCTATTTTAAAGAAAAGCTGAAATTAAGAGTCGAATGAATATAAGAACATAAGAACTAGGAGCAGGAGTAGGCCATCTGGCCCCTCGAGCCTGCCCCACCATTTAATAAGATCATGGCTGATCTTTTTGAGACTCAGCTCCACTTACCCGCCCACTCACAATAACCCTTAATTCCTTTACTGTTCAAAAATTTATCTAGCCTTGCCTTAAAAACATTCAGCGAGGTAGCTTCAACCGCTTCACCGGGCAGGGAATTCCACAGATTCACAACCCTTTGGGTGAAGAAGTTCCTCCTGACCTCAGTCCTACATCTGCTTCCCTTTATTTTGAGGCTTTGCCCCCGAGTCCTAGTTTCACCTGCTAGTGGAAACAACCTCCCTGCCTCCACCTTATCTATTCCCTTCACAATCTTATATGTTTCTATAAGATCTCCCCTCATTCTTCTGAATTCCAATGAGTATAATCCCAGTCTACTCAGTCTCTCCTCATAATCCAACCCTCTCAACTCTGGAATCAACCGAGTGAATCTCCTCTGCATCCCCTCCAGTGCTAGTGTATCCCTTCTCATGTAAGGAGATCAAAACTGCACACAGTACTCCAGGTGTGGCCTCACCACGACCCTATACAGCTGCAGCATAGCTTCCCTGTTTTTAAACACCATCCCTCTAGCAATGGCAGATAAAATTCCATTTGTCTTTTTAATTACCTGCTGCACCTGCAATCCTACTTTTAGCGATTCATGCACAAGGACACCCAAGTCCCTCTGCACAGCAGCATGCTGCAATTTTTTACCGTTTAAAAACATAGTCCATTTTGCTGTTATTCCTACCAAAATGGATGACCTCACACTTAGCAACATTGTACTCCATCTGCCAGGCCTTTGCCCACTCACTCAGACTATCTATATCCCTCTACAGACTTTCAGTGTCTTCTGCACACTTTGATCTACCACTCATCTTAGTGTCATCTGCAAATTTTGACACACCACACTTAGTTCCCAATTCCAAATCATGTATGTAAATTGTAAACAATTGCGGTCCCAACACTGATCCCTGAGGCACACCACTAGCCACTGACCGCCAACCAGAAAAACACCCATTTACCCCTACTCTTTGTTTTCTACTAGTCAACCAATCCTCTATCCATACCAATACATTACCTGTGATACCATGCAACTTTATCTTATGTAGCAGCCTTTGGTGTGGCACCTTGTCAAATGCCTTCTGGAAATCCAGATGCACCACATCCACAGGTTCCCCATTGTCCACCATGCAAGTAATGTCCTCAAAGAATTCCACCAAATTAGTTAAACATGACCTACCCTTCATGAACCCATGCTGGGTATTCCCAATGGGACAATTTATATCCAGATGTCTTGCTATTTCTTCCTTAATGATATATTCAAACATTTTCCCCACTACCGAAGTTAAGCTAACTGGCCAATAGTTACCTGCTTTTTGTCTACTTCCTTTTTTAAGCAGTGGTGTCACATTGGCTGTTTTCCAATCTGCGGGAACCACCCCAGAGTCCAGTGAATTTTGGTAAATAATTACTAGTGCATTTGCTATTTCCCCCATCACCCCTTTTAGTACCCTGGCATGCATTTCATCAGGGCCAGGAGACTTGTCTACCTTTAGCTCCATTAGCTTGCCCAGCACTGCCTCCTTAGTGATATTGATAGTTTCTAGGTCCTCCCCCGCTATAACCTTCTTCCGATCAGTTTTCGGCATGATGACCACGAATCTGTTGTTGATTGTCAGAAAAGCCCATCTGGTTCACTAATGTCCTTCAGGGAAGGAAACTGGCATCCTTATCTGATCTGGCCGACATGTGACTCCAGACCCACCGCAATGTGATTGACGCTTAACTCCCCCATTTGGAAGTTAGGGATGGGCAATAAATGCTGTTCTGGTCAGAGACACCCACATCCCATGAGTGAATAAAAATAAGTCCTTTTTTTAGTATATACCTTGCAAAGATCTTAGAACACAGAACAGCTTTGTAGTGGGTATGATAGATTGTGCTCACACGCACCTTGTTTGATTTTTTATGTTGTGTTACAGTGCCAAATATATTGTCTGCAACGAGTGCTTGCAGGTTGCTGTCCAGCTGCAATATCTTTGTGTTTTTCCACCTCCTGCGAGCATTGAATCAATGCTGTGACCTTTCTTTATTTCTAAGAGATCTTTTCAGAACGCTTAGATTGGTGTTGAGGCAGTTAACATCTGAATTATCCGGCCAGACAATTTAGTTATGGAAAAATCACATTCGTTGCCTTTGTATGCCATTTATTGACAAATTGATCATTAGATTCTTTCAGTTGCTGCCTGCAGGACATCAATTTTAAGCAATGAATTCCAAAATGTATTCTTGGACGAAGCTGAAATTCTAGGACTTTCCACATCTTTGCAGGGTTTTTTTGTACTCATCCATGGGATGAGGGCGTTGTTGGCTAGGCCAGTATTTATTGCCAATCCCTAATCACCAAGCGGGCAGTTAAGAGTAGACCACTGTGGGTCTAGAGTCACATGTAGGCCAGACCAGGTAAGGATAGCAGTTTCCTTCCCTAAAGTACATTAGTGAGGTAGATGGGGTTTTCTGACAATTGGTCAGAATTGTCATTCCAGACTTTATTTATTGAATTCAAATTCCACCAACTACTGTAGTTCCCAGAACATTACTTGGGTCTCTGAATTAATAGTCCAGCACTAGGCCATTGTCTCTCCCACTTTATGGTCCTCTTCAGATACGTCAGAAGAATTAATTTGTGTAACACCTCATTTCCAACTACTATCAGTATGTCCATGACTTGCTTATCCAGTTCTGCAAGTTTTTGGTCTGTGAAGCAAAGCTGCATTCTTTATTTAAAACTTTTGAACTTAGATAAGACATCCCATGCTTTCCATTTCATGCTATGGATTTGGTATCCATCCTCCTGCTGTTCCTTGCCTTTTTGCAGATATTTGCAGAAATTTTCATTCATTTCATCACAACAGGGGTCATTCTACTAAGGAATTTCAACCACATTTCTGCTGGGCTCCCTGCTTTTTCTTGTCACTTTATGTTTTACTTTGTGTTCTCCTTATGTCCTTTCAGAACTATATTTCATGTTCATTCTCTAGTTCCTTTTATAAAACTTATTTTGAACTTGTTCTGTTGACTCTGTGCTGTTCCCGGCTGCAGCTTGCTGTTTTATCTTCATTTGAATTTCAGTGTGATTTTGCTTTGTTCAGTGTGCAAACAGCTCCTGACCTCCCTTTAAATGGGGGTCAGCCTTGATTTAAATGGTTGCCTGCTCCCTCACTTTGTCCAGGTTAAAGGTGTTCACAATTAGCGAAGAAAACCTAGCCCTTTTCCATTTTCTGTATTTTTTTTAATGCTTTTAATGCTCTGGAAACGTGTGATATGTGAAGTGCTATTGAATCCTTTGTGCTACTTCTCCCACAACTGTTCAAGCTGTATTGACATATTTTTGGTTCTGCTGTTTTTTAAACAGGTAATCACACGCTATACTATGTAGTCATTCTTGTGGTATTTACATATAATACAAATTAGGTATGTAGAATCCTTTCATTTGAAAATTCTTGTGGCTTTATTTACAGCTAAAACAAAAGCATACATTACAGAAAGTTCTCTAGACACATCCTTGTCCTAAGGTGCTGAAATGCATAGAGCCCATGGCCTCTGGTCATGTAATAACATCAGATCCATCTACATTTTGAGGTCTTAAAGCTTCACAGCTCTGAAAGTGCTAATGTCATAGTGACCATTCACACCCACACCTCTTTTAAATTCTTAGTCAACACTTACCTACACTGACCTATCTCCTCCCTACCCCCCTACCTACACTCACCTTTACTGGCTCCATCCCCGCCTCTTCGACTTGTCTGCCTCCTCTCCACCCATCCTCTCCTCTATCCATCCTCTATCCGCCTCCCCCTCTCTCCCTATTTATTTCAGAACCCTCTTCCCCTCCCCCATTTCTGATGAAGGGTTTAGGCCTGAAACGTCAAGTTTTCCTGCTCCTATGATGCTGCTTGACCTGCTGTGTTCATCCAGCCCCATGCTTGTTATCTCAGATTCTCCAGCATCTGCAGCACCTTTTATCTCTCACTTACTTTTGAAGATAATTTTTCAAGACTTCAAAAGCTGACTTACATGCCAACAATTCTGGTAATTAAAACCTGGGTATAGAGGTTGGTCATATTTAGACAGTTTTGGCTCTGTTGCCATTTCTTTTGACCACTTAAGAAGATTATAACTTGAAGCCTTGCTCCATTACTGGGATCAGTAATGCAATGCAGAACTCAGTACAGTGCAGTGGAAATGTTGCTTCATTGTCAATCACCAGGGAAGTGGTGTTGAGTAAATTTTTGGAGCTGTGGGTTGAAAAGTGCCCAGCGCTTGATAGACTTTATGCTCCGTTTAAAAAGAAGTGGCTAGTGGCACAACTGATGCATTGCTTTTAATTTTCCACAATTCTCTAGAACTTGGGAAGGTCCCACTAAAGTGGAAAGTAGTGAGTGTAGCTCACTTATTCAAAAGGGAGGGAGACAGAAAGCAGGAAACAATAGGTCAGTTCGCTTAACATCTGTCATAGGGAAGGTGTTCGAAGTTACAATTCAATGCATTGTAGCAGGACACTCAAAGTTCAAGGTAATCAGGCAGAGTCAGATGGTTTTGTGAAAGAGAAATCTCATTTAAGCAGTTTATTGAAGTTCATGGAGGAAGTAATGTGAATAAAAGAGAAGCAGTGAATATACTGTACATGGATTTCCAGAAGGCATTTGATATAGTATCACATCAAAAGTTATTGTGGAAGCTGATGTAGGGAGTAGCACATTGGTATAGATAGATGATTGGCTGGCTAACAGGAAGCAGGTAGTTTGCATAAAAGTGTTTTCTTCTGGTTGACAAGATATAATGAGTAGTGTGCCTTTGGAGTCAGCACTGGGTCCCCAGCTATTTACAATTCATGTAAGCAACTTGAATGAAGGAACCGAAGGTCTGCTTGCTAAATGTCTTGATGACACAAAGATAGTAAGTTGTGCAGAGAATATAAGGCTGTAAAGAGATTTGGGTAAGGTTAAGTTAATAGGCAAAGATCTGGCATATGGAATTTAATGTGGGAAAATGTGTCGATTTTGGCAGGAAGAATAAAGAAACCATATTCTCTCAACGGTGCAAAACTGCAGATCTTTGAGATGAAGAAGGACCAGTGTGTCCCAGTGCATGAACCACAAAAAGTCAGTGCACAGTTACAACATGTGATTTGGAAAGTTAATAGAATATTATCATTTATTGCGAGGGGAATTAAATACAAAAATAAGGAGGTAATGCTTCAGTTATACTCTTGAGACCACATCTGACGTACAGTAATCGTCTCCTCGTTTAAGGAAGAATGTTCATGCATTAGAAGCAGTTCAGAGAAAGTTTACTAGACTTGTGCCCGAGATGGCGGGACTGTACCATGAAGAGCGGTTGACAAACTAAGGCTTTTTTCTAGCGTTTCAAAGAATGAGAGGTGATCAAATTGAAACTTAAAAAATACTGAAAGCTGTCGACAGGGTTTTTGCAAGTCAGGCTTTGAGTGTGGGGAATCGTCTCACTAACTTGATTGAGTTTTTTGAAGGAATGACAAAGAAGATTGATGAAGGCAGAGTTGTACACTTTGTTTATACCGACTTCAGCAAAGTGTTTGACAAGGTTCCGCAAGTAAGGTTAGTAAGGTTAGATCACATAAGATCCAGGGATCTAGCCAATTGGATACAAAATTGGTTGAAGGTAGGAGACAGAGGGTGGTGGTAGAGAATTGCTTTTCAGACTGGAGGCCTGTGACCAGCAGTGTGCCAAAAGGGTCAGAACTGGGTCTACTGCTTTTCATCATTTATATAAATGATTTGGAAGTGAATATAGGAGGTATGGTTAATAAGTTTGCAGATGACACCGACATTGGTGGTGTAGTGGATAGTGAAGATTATTTCAGAGTTCAATGGGACATTGATCAGATGGACCATGGGTCAAGGAGTGGCAGATGGAGTTTAGTTCAGATATGTGAGGTTTTGCATTTTGGTAAGGCAAACCAGGGCAGGGCTTATACAGTAATGGTAGAGCATTTGGCCGGACAAAGAGACCTAGGGGTACAGGTGCATAATTCCTTGAAAGTGGAGTAACAGGTAGGCAGGGTGGTGAAGAAGGCATTTGGCACACTTGCCCTCATTGATCAGAACATTGAGGATAGAAGTTGAAATGTCATATTGCAGCTGTACAGGGTATTAGTGAGGCTACTTTTAGAGTAGTGCATACAACTCTGGTTGCCTTTCTATAGGAAAGATGTTGGTAAACCTGAGAGGGTGCAGAGAAAAGTTACACCGATGTTGCAGGACTGGATAATTTCAAGTTTTTTTTCCCTAGAGCATTGGAGACTGACGGGGTGACCTTATAGAGGTTTATAAAATCATGAGGGGCATGGATAGGATGAAGAGCCAAAGTCTCTTTCCTAGGGTAGGGGAGTCCAAAACTAGAGGGCATAGGTTTAAGGTGAGAGGGAAAATATTTAAAATAGACCTCTTGGGTAACCTTTTCATGCAGGGGTGGTGCATGTATGCAATAAGCTGCCACAGGAAGTGGTGGAGGATGGTACAATTACAACATTTAAAAGGCATCTGGATGGCTACAGGAGGCGTTTAGAGAGATATGGGCCAAATGCTGGCAAATGGGACTACTTCAGATTAGGATCTCTGGTCGACACAGACAAGTTGGACTGAAGGGTCTGTTTCCATGCTGTTTCCCTTAGTCTGGAAGACCAGAACCAGGAAGCACAATTTTAAATAAAAGGGTTAAAATTAAACAAAGAACTGTGGATGCTGGAGATCTGAAACAAAAACCGAAATTGCTGTCAAAACTAAGCAAGTCTGGCAGCATCGAGAGTAGAGTTAACGTTTCGAGTCCAGTGACTTTACATCCAAAATGATCAGATTTTGCATAAGTTAAAATTGGGCCCTTGCAAATCAACTTTAAGGTCACAAACCTGCACACTTATATCCAGCCCTCTACTCTGTACTTTGGTCCGATTCTAATTTTAACTTTTCCAGTGAGCTAATAATTGGGTCCTTGTGGACAAATTTTGAGATCTTCATTTTGTTTTAAAATCACCTTGATCTCCATTCTGTTTGGGAATATCGAGCCATACATTCCAGCCGAATCCAACAGTTTCTGCAATCCTCATTTACGGCACACTCCCTGCAAGCTGTGCTGGAACATTGCAGGCCATTCATAGAGTCACAGATTTATACAGCACAGAAACAGACCCTTCGGTCTAACCAGTCCATGCCAACCATAATCCCAAACAAAACTAGTTCCACCCACCTGCCTGTGTCCCATATGGCTCTAAATATTTCTTAACCATGTACTTATCTAAATGCTTTTTAAACGTTGTAACTGTACCCACATCCATCAATTTCTCTGGCAGTGTATTGCATACACGAACAACCCTCTGTGTAAAACAAATTGCCCTTCATGTGTTTTAAAATCTTTTTCCTCTTCCCTTAACAATATGCCACCTAGTCTTGAAATCTCCCACCCCAGGGAAATACCTGTCATGATTCTATAAACCTCTATAAGGTCACCTCTCAACCTCCTACACTCCAGTGAAAAAAGGTTCCAGCCTATCCAGCCTCTTCTCATAACTCAAACCCTCCAGTCCTTCAGCTATTACACTCAGGAGATTGCCTCCAAAACCATTCCGCCCAACTGCTGTCCTTTCTACTTCGAAAGAGCGCCTAAAAATTCTTCATGCTGGTTTTAGTCCCCTCCCAATAGCTTTGAGTTTCTGCACATTATCTTAACTACATTCGCTCACCTTGGCTCTGTAACCTTTCATACTCTTACTAAAGAAAATTGACCCTCAGCCTGAACAGCTTTTTGGGGGACAGAAATCCAGACTTCTATTTTTTTGTGTGTGATGAGGTGCTTTAAGGTAGCACCTCTGATTAGCTGTAATTTTAAGACCTGGGTATAAGCTTCAATGATTTGAATGAGAATGTACAAGGCATGGTTAGTAAGTTTGCAGATGACACTAAAATAGGCCGTATCACGGACTGTAAGGAAGGTTATCAGAAATTGCAGCAGGATCTCAATCAGTTGGGGAAGTGGGCCGAGAAACGGCAAATGGAGTTTAATATAGAAAAGTGTGAAGTGTTGCATTTTGGCAAGTCATCTCAAGGTAGGAGTTTCATGGTGCATGGTCAGGTCTTTAAGGAGTGCAGTGGAACAGAGGGACCTTGGAGTTCGGGTGCACAGCTCTCTGAAAGTGGAGTCACAGGTTGACAGGGCAGTGAAGAAGGCTTTTGGCACACTGGCTTTCATCAGTAGGACATTGAGTACAGAACTTGGGAAGTTATGTTGCACTTGTACAGGACATTGGTGAGGCCGTACTTGGAGTATTGCATTTAGTTTTGGCCACCTTGCTATAGGAAGGATGTTATTAAACTGGAAAGAGTGCAGAAGAAATTTACAAGGATGTCACCAGGACTCAAGGGTCTGAGTTATAGGGACAGGTTGGACAAACTAGGAACTTTATTTTAGAGCACAGGAGACTGAGGGGGGATCTTATAGAAGTGTATAAGATCATGTGATGCATGGATAGGGTGAATGCACTCAGTCTTTTTCCCAGGGTTGGGGAATCGAGGACTAGAGGGTATCAGTTTAAGAGGGGAAAGAATACATGGGAACCTGAGAGTCAACTTTTTTACACAGAGGGTGGTATGCATATGGAATGAGCTGCCAGCGGAAGTTGTTGTGTTAACAACATTTAAAAGGCATTTGGATGAATACATGGATAGGAAAGGTTTAGAAGGGTATGGGCCAAGTATAGGGAAATGGGGTTAGCATGGATGGGCATTTTGGTGGGCATGGACCAGTTTGGGCCGAAGACCCTGTTTCCATGTTGTAGGACTCTATGGGTCCAATCATACAGTTCTCTGAGATCCACCTCCGACATGGAAAATGCAACAGAATATACACGTAACCTGCTGCTGTCAAGAGTTTCTCTGGGTCTTTGCTAGAATCAACCAGCCGTGAATGGCCAAAATGATCATTGAGCAGCAGTGAGCATGAGAAAAGGGTGTTGCTTCAGTCAAGCTGTTCAACAAATGCTCTTCATTTATCACAGAAAGCAGTCTATATGACTTTAGAGACTTGGCTGAGAATCGATGAGAATTGATAAACTGTCTGGAGCACAGGGATGTTATAATGCTGATACAAAGGAAGGTTGCAAGAGATGTTTGTACAAGGTCAATCAGGCAAGTTTAGAATATAGATTGAAAGTAAATGTCAAATCAATTGTACTGACAAGGAAATCAACCTGAGGCCAAACAAAATGGAAATGACGCAAAGATTTAGCGGACCTGACCAAATAGATGGCAAGCCAGATCTGGATGCATCACAGTTTAGTACGCCATCTGCTCTGCCCTGGACCATAAGAAACTACAGAGAATTGTGAACACAGCCCAGACCATCACGCAAACCAACCTTCCATCCATTGACTCCATTTAAACTTCTCGCTGCCTCAGAAATATAATCAAAGAGCCCTCCCACTCTGGTTACAATCTCTTCCAACCTCTTCTGTCGGGCAGAAAATACAAAAGCTTAAGCACACATACCAACAGATTCAAGAACAGTTTCTTCCCTGTTGTTATTAGACTTCTGAATGGCCCTCACAAATTTAAAATCTAATGTTGATCTCATTGTTTGTGCACCTTCTCTGCAGCCGTAAGATTGTATTCGTAGCTCTGTTCTACCACCCTAATGCACTTTGTATAGTATGAATTGCCTGCACTGCATGCAAAACAAAACTTTTCACTGTACCTCAGTGCTTGTGGCAATAATAAATCAAATCAAAAATCAAGAAAAGCCAGGAGGCACATTAGCACAGTATTACATTTCTTTTCATACAAAAAAAGATATAGTCACACAGCACCCACAATCCATATAACTATTCTCGTGTATTGACAACAGGAACAAAAACAGAGGTCGCTGGTAAAGCTCAGGGGGTCTGGCAGCATTTGTAAAGAAAAATCAGAGTTAACATTTCGGATCTGGTGACCCTTCCTCGGAACTGATGGTTGCTAGGAAAATGCCAGTTTACATGCAGAAGCTAGGGAGAGGGAGAGGTAAGGAGTAAATAATAGGTGAGGATAGAGCCCAAAAAGAGAGAAGAGCAGTTGGGTAGACAAAGGAGTTGACAACGATCTGGTTATAAGGGTGAATAACTGTTAATGGGAACTGTTAGTGATTAACAATAAGTGGTGTGTAATAGTAGGCTATGTGATAACAAGGTCTGATGTGTGGGGTAGGGGGCTGGGACATGGGAGAGTTTAGGCCCTAAAATTATTGAACTCGATATTGAGTCTGGAGGGCTGCAGGTTCCCCAAGTGGAAAATGAGGTGTTGTTCTCCCAGTTCGCACTGAGCTTTGCTGAAGCACTATAGCAAGTCTGAGACAGAGATAATAGGAACTGCAGATGCTGGAGAATCCGAGATAACAAGGTGTAGGGCTGGATGAACACAGCAGGCCAAGCAGCATCATAGGAGCAGGAAGGCTGATGTTTTGGGCCTAGACCCTTCATCAGAAACGGGGGAGGCCCCTCAACCTCCGGATCCAACGCATCATCCTCCGACACTTCCACCATCTGCAATCCGACCCCACCTCCAAAGACATTTTTCCCTCCCCACCCTTGTCTGCTTTCCGGAGGGACCACTCCCTCCGTGACTCCCTTGTCCGCTCCATACTCCACTCCAGCCCCACCACACTCGGCAATTTTCCCTGCAACCGCAGGAAGTGCTACACCTGCCCCCACACCTCCTCCCTCACCCCCATCCCAGGCCCCAAGAAGATGTTCCACATCAAGCAGATGTTCACCTGCACATCTGCTAATGTGGTATACTGCATTCGCTGTACCCGTTGTGGCCTCCTCTACATCGGGGAAACCAAGCGGAGGCTTGGGGACTGCTTTGCAGAACACCTACACTCGATTCGCAATAAACAACTGCACCTCCCAGTCACAAACCATTTCAACTCCCCCTCCCATTCCTCAGACAACATGTCCATCCTGGGCCTCCTGCAGTGCCACAACGATGCCACCTGAAGGTTGCAGAAACAGCAACTCATATTCCGCTTGGGATCCCCACAGCCCAATGGTATCAATGTGGATTTCACAAGCTTCAAAATCACCCCTCCCCCCTACCGCATCCCAAAACCAGCCCAGCTCGTCCCCGCCTCCCTAACCTGTTCTTCCTCTCACCTATGCCCTCCTCCCACCTCAAGCCGCACCCCCATTTTCTACCTACTAACCTCACCCCGCCCCCTTGACCTGTCCATCCTCCCTGGACTGACCTATCTCCTCCCCACCTCCCCACCTACACTCACCTTTACTGGCTCCATCCCCATCTCTTTGACTTGTCTGTCTCCTCTCCACCTATCTTCTCCTCTATCCATCTTCTTTGCGCCTCCCCCTCTCTCCCTATTTATTTCAGAACCCCCCTTCCCTCTCCCATTTTTGATGAAGGGTCTAGGCCCGAAACATCAGCTTTCCTGCTCCTATGACGCTGCTTGGCCTGCTGTGTTCATTCAGCTCTACACCTTGTTATCTCTGAGACAGAAATGTTGGCCAGGGAATAGGGTGGTATCTTAAAGTGACAGGCAACTGGAAACTCAGGGTCTTTTTTTCCTTCTCATGTATTAGTAATTAATTGTTCTCAGTTGCTGGGCAATTATTTGTCTTTTCTGAAAGATATCTGAAGTCACTACTTAAGCATCAAATCCAGTTTCACCAAAAGAGCACTATACAATTTCAAGATAACAAGTGTGGGGCTGGATGAACACAGCAGGTCAAGCAGCATCATAGGAGCAGGAAAACTTGACGTTTTGGGCCTA
>JAHRHZ010000145.1:7781047-7866274 GCA_024137785.1 Ginglymostoma cirratum | reverse complement strand
AAAATTTGATGAAGGGTTTAGGCCCAAAACGTCAAGTTTTCCTGCTCCTATGATGCTGCTTGACCTGCTGTGTTCATCCAGCCCCATGCTTGTTATCTCGGATTTTCCAGCATCTGCAGTACCTTTTATCTCTCATTATACAATTTCAATCTTTGTTTAAGTTGTTTAAAGAAAATTTAAAATTCCATTTTCCAGTTTGTTTCCAAAAACGTGCAGCTTTCACAACATACTTTCAAGGCTTTTGAAAGTTCTGCTGTCGTGTTCGTTCTTTCAAGACATTGAGGTTAGAATACTCCTTGAAACAGTCTCTCCCCAACAGCGAAAAGTGTGTGAATACTCTGAGCGGTTCTGGCTTGTTAATCAAATCTGTTGCATTGTTGTAATTTTGCTACATTGCAAATGGAAAAGCTGCCTGTTCTCCTTCATGTTAACTTTTATTTTGACCACAAGCATTAGCAGAAGATTTGCATCCATTGAGCCTTAGCTTTTAGTTGCGGCATGACTTTGTGGCTGGTTCTGAAGAAGAGTGTTTGTGGACTTGAAACATTAACCCTACTTCTCTGTCTACAGATGTTGCCAGACCTGATGAGTTTTTCTAGCATTTTCTATGTATGTGTCTTTGTTTTAATATCTCCCTGTGGCTTTTAGCAGCTTTCAGCAGTTCTGGACATTCCTGTGTTCCTCATTTAGTAGCTGTACTTCTCTGCAGCTCTTCAACACTCAATCTCAGCTCCACTCTGACACCATATTATGAGCTTGTGGGCAATGATCTGGCTTGTACTGTGTCTTTATAGAAGTGGCTATAAGATAAATGCCTTGGGATAAAGGTATTACGGCTACGGCAAGCCAAGAGGCACATTTGTACAGTGTTCCAAGAAGAGATAAGACTTCATAGCAATTAGTGGTGAGAACTCTAATAGAAAGAAAGGATTGCATTTATACTACTCTTTTCATTCCCACAGGCTTCCCTTATTTTCCACACAAGTTTCCAACTGCATCTGGAAAGCTGTAGGAAATGCACAATTGAGGAAAAAGAGAAGAAAAGTAAAAAGAATTGAGGGAACTCGGTCATAGAGGTAGTGACAGCGACAGCAGTGGCTGGGGGCCCAAATTGTGGACTTTGGTCGTCAGCCACGAGACGGTTGTTATGCTTGGGCAGAACTTTGGCAGCATTGTGGAAGAGGGCTGGGGACCCAGTGCGGCACCAGAGTGGGAATGTGGTGGCTTGTGGCGAGGCGGTTTGGTGAGCCCAGGTGGCAGACAGTGGCAAGACATCTGTGCAAGGACACGGGGATCAAGAGATCAGCGCAGCATGAGAAAGAGATCAAACACATGGTGGGAGAGAGAGAGATCAAGTTCTTGTGGGGAAAGCCCAGCATGGAGCAACTGCAGACCTATGGCTGAAGAAAGCCTGGAATTTGGAATTTTAACTTTATTTGTTGTTTACTGCTTTAAACTGACAAGAACTGTAATGTTGAGCTTTTAACATATTTCCTTATTTTCAACTTTTTAATCTAAGATTTTGTACCAAGGTGCCTTGTGCCGAAGATGGCCCCCCTAATAAATTTTTCACTGTACTCCTGTATCCCTGTACTTGAGTACACGTGACAACAAAACCTCATTCTACTTCGAAATCTCCAAACACTTCATTGCCAATGAAGTACTTTCCAAGCGTCATCACCCTTATGTGGAAGTGTGGCAGCCAAGTTATGCCTAAGAAACAGGGATGAGATAAATGCTTTCAATGGTGTCTGTTGAGTAGAGTAATTGAGAAAGGGGACACTGAGCATGGAAAAGTGTGAGTGCAGAATTTTAGTCTCATACCGCCATCAGGTAATAATCTGACCAACTCTGAACTCGTCCTCAGAGGCATTTGCTCAGAGCTGGCCATGCTGCTGAAATCATTGGAAAGGTGATTATTTTCCAAGAGACTGATATCCAAAGCAAAACCTGATTTTACCTCAGGCAAGGGGAGAGGTCGAGAAGGAGAGTCCTTCACGGTATAGTCAGCCGGTGCTGGAACTGAACCCACGCTGTTGACGTCACTTTGTGTCACGAATCAGTCATCCAGGTGACTGAAGAAACAAACCCCCTCTATTAGGTTGTTATGCTTCTGGAAGATGATAAAAACTCGGTAGGTCTGTGTGTGAATGAAATGCCATTTTCCAACCTGGACATCTTCACTAAGAGCCAAATGACTGCGGATGCCGGAAATCTGAAACAAATGTGGAGAATGCTGCGGAAACTCGGCAGGTCGGGCAGCATCTGTGGAGAGAGAAACAGAGTTAATGCTTCGAGTCCAGGTTGCCTAATCAAAATGTTAGATTTCTTTCCTTCCCTTCACGGAATGCTGCCAGACCTGCTGGATTTCTCCAGCACTCTCTGCCTTTGTCGTTGTCTTCTTTGAAGTTTGCATCACATGTAGATGGGGTAGTTAAAAAGGCTTTTGGAACATTTACCTTCAGTGCTCAGATCTTCAAGTATAAGAGTTGGGGCGTCATGTTAAGGTTGCACAGGACATTGGTGAGGCCTCTTCTGGAATACAGTGTCCAGCTCTGGTCACCCTGTTATAGGAAGGATATTATTAAGCTGGAGAGGGCTCAGAAGAGATTTATCAGGATGTGGCTGGGAATGGAGGGTTTGAGTTATAAGGAGAGACTGGATAGGCTGGCACCTATTTCACTGGAGCGTAAGAGGTTGAGGGATTACCTTACAGAGATTTATAAAATCATGAGGGTTTAGGCAGGGTGAATGGCAGGTGTCGCTTCCCTAGGGTGGGGGATTTCAACACTAGGGGGCATATTTTTATGGCGAGATTTAAAATCGAGGGGCAACCTTTTTACACAGAGAGTAGTTCGTGTGTGGAATGATCTTCCAGAGGAGGTGGTGGATGCAAGCACAGTTGCAACGTTCAAAAGACATTTGGATAAGTTTGGGCATCAGAAGTGTTTGGAGGATATGGGCCAAGTGCAGGCAGCTGGGGCTAGTGTAGTTTGGCACTAAGGTTGGCATGGACTGGTTCAATTGAACGGTCTGTTTCCGTACTGCACGACTCAATGACTCTATAACTATTCTCCTGAAATCTGATTCTGCAAATTGTTCTATTGTTGGCAATTGAATTCCTGGTGCTCAAAATGATCAGATCTAATTGTTTCAGGAGGGGTCTCTTGTTGTGCGGCAGTAGAGTCCCTGCTACGCAGCCTGAACGTCCAGGTTTGAGACCCTCTCCGGGCTCTGAGGGGAGATGTATTCATAGTGTGACCCAAAAATCCAGGTGTCAACTTTTGTATGCCAACTGACCCGTAACATTCAATAAAGGCAGGCAATAATAGTGGGTGAGATTCCTGGACTGCCAGTTGTTGGAAAAAACTCGGAACTGCGTGATTCCATGGAGGATGGAGTGATAATTCAGACCAGATCTGGATCAGTCTGGATCTGATTGGTACCGAGCAATACAGCATCAATCCCTATTCTGACTGAGGTTGGTTTGGAGCCCCGCCAATGGCGTTGTGAGTCAGATCTGCCTTTGGGCAAGGAACTCAAGAAGAGGAAGAAATGTTGCAGTTAATGTCACATTTAGGTGAGTGGCAAGTTTAAAGTCTATTAACAAAAATGAGCTTTCATTTCTATGCCTCCTTTCATGCAATCCCAAGGCAGTTTGCTGACAAATGGGTAATGCTGAAGCATAGTCACTGTATTAAAGTTAGAATAGCCTTATTCGCCATGCGCACGCAAATAAGTGCAGTGAAAAGTTTGTAATGTTGCCTCTCGGCGCTAACTCGGGTACAGGGTACCTAGGTACAGATACTTTAAGTTGTGATAGAATTGAAATAGCTAAAAAAAGACTATGTTGGGGATACAGAGCTTAAATGTCCACAATGAGAGTAAAAAATGTCTTCAAAAGTACTCAAGTTATAGTCCTTTTCCACTGAGTTTGTGCCCACCAGGCTTCAGAACATGAGGCCTCCGTGTCTTCACACGCTGACCTCTGTCCAGGACTCATTCCCCTGGCTGCCCCACTCTTGATCTGCTCCCACTCCAGGCTCCGGGCTCCGTCTGTGACTCAGCTCCCGGCTTGGCCCTCACTTGCTCTGCTCCCGCTCCAGGCTCTGGCCCTCACTCACTCTGCTCCCACTCTGGGCTCCCAGCTCGGTCCTCACTCACTCTGCTCCAGGCTCTGGACGCGACCTGCCTCCAGGACTCAACCCCTCAGGCTGCAGCTCGTCTCCCGCGCCGGGCTGGTCTCGGACTCCGTTCTCTGTTCCCTGTAGGAAAGTACTTAAAGTAGGGTAGTTTAAGAAGTTAGAAGTTGGGTGTGGGTGGGAAAGGAAAACTGCCGCAAGGGGAAGAAAAAAAGAAAGAGAGGGGTAAAGGAACGGCGAGCAGAGGACCTCCAGCCGGAGGGTCTTACTCTGCTGCCATCTTAACTGAATGCCAGAAACACAGTGATCAATTTGTGCCCAAGAAGCTCACACAAACAGCACAGAGACAACACTCTGTCCATTGGTTGAAAAGCAAATATTGACTAGTGATTCAGGGAGAACTTCCCTATTCTTCAAAGCTGCAAAAGCAAGCGATATGGCCATATTCATCAGTATTGCGTTATCAACTGGGATTTCGTGCTTAGCTCCTGGAAAGGGGGGCCTTAAACTCACAACTTTGATGAGTCAAAGGCATGACAGCAACTCACTGAGCCATAACTGCGTTTGTAAATGAGAGAGGTGTGGGGCTGGTCTCTTATATCCCCCCATGGTTGAATAACACTCCAGTACTCCCCTTACAGGTTGACATGATTAACGTGACAATTTGATGGAGTATGGCAGAGCAACCACATTAATGACGCCTGGCATACATACTGGTGCTTTCGCAGCTGGGCGTGGGGAAGGGGTGATGGTGGTGAGGGAGAGCTAACATTAAACCCCTTTGCTACCCTGGAAAGTCCCAGAGCAGGGGAATCTCCACGTGCTCAAAATGGTTTAAGAAACAAGTCAAAATACCTTAGCGTAACATTGGTGGCACATGCATTCTCTTGTGGTCGGCTCTCGTTACTCATCCCTGCCGGGTGAATCTCTGAAATTTAACAAATCCAATGACCTTTCGAGGCAAAGCTCAATGACAACCAGGGAAGTAGACCACTTTAGTGCTTGAACCTGTTAAAACTAGGACTGCACGGTGGCTCAGTGGTTAGTTCTGCTGCCTCACAGCAACAGGGACCCAGGGTCAATTCTAGCTTTGGGTCACTGTCTCTGTGGAGTTTGCATGTTCTCTCTGTGTCTGCATAGGTTTCCTCTTTCAGTCCAAAGATGTGCAGGTGCAGGGGAGGCGATGGCCTAGTGGTATTATCACTGGACTGTTAATCCAGAGACCCAGATAATGCTTTGGGTACCCAGGTTTGAAGCCCACCACGGCAGATGGCGGAATTTGAATTCAATAAAATATCTGGAATTAAGAATCTAATGATGACCATGAATCCATTGTCAATTGTTGGAAAAACCCATCTGGTTCACTAATGTTCTCCAGGGAAAGAAGCTGCCATACTTACCTGGTCTGGCCTATGTGTGACTCCAGACCCACAGCAATGTGTTTGGCTCTTAACTGCCCTCTGGGCAATTGGGGATGGGCAATAAATGCTGCCTAGCATTGACACCCTCATCCCGTGAATAAATACAGGAAAAAGTGGATTGGCCATGCTAAATTGCCCATAGTGTCCAGGGATGTGCAGGCTACGTGGGTTAGCCATGAGAAATGCAGGGTTACAGGGAGATGTTGGGGGTGGGGCTGATGCTCTACAGAGGGTTGGTGGACACAATGGGCCAAATGACCTGCTTCCATTCTATGGTTCTACGAGTTGGGAAGCAGTTTCAAATCAATTCCAGATTGAGTGGGTGGTGTGAGTATCTCTTTTTAAGGTATTAGCAAAGATTTGTAGCTCAGGGTGTTGGTGAGGTTGTTGACTTGTTTGCTGAGCTGGCTGGTTGCTATTGTACAGACGTTTCATCACCATAGTAGGTAACATCATCAGTGAGGCCTCCGATGAAGCAATGTTGTTCTACTCCACTTGGAATATTTTCTGTCCAGTCCATTATGGTGAGTAGTGTCATTTCTGGTTTTGTTCTGTATGGGTTTGTATCTCTCTTCTCTGTTGCCTTTCAAAGAGCGAAGCTAGGCATATATTCAGGAACACTCAACTCAATTCCCTTTTAACTGATAACCTCCAGCAAAAAGCTGGCTGTAATTCAACATTAAATGATCTACTGAATAGCTCTTAGCCTACAGCAAGTGCCATAGTTCAGCATTAAGTTGTCAGTCTCCAGGCTTTGTCTTCTGAAGTCAATTGATGGTGAAAACCGGGATATTTACTGCCTGTAGTTTTTGAGTACAAATTACTGAGACGTGTACCAAAGAGCCACCTCAAATCAAGTACTTGGCTAACCAGTATTGTATCGAATTGTCTCCATATTAGCAAGAATGTGAAGGCTTTAGAAAGGATGTTTAGGAAAAGTGAGAGCTAAAATGGCGTCTGAGTACAGCAATAGGAGGAGAAAGCAGACGAATGCATAGCTGGAAAGATGGTGCAGGAGGGAGGGCTTTAGATTCCTGGGATAATGGGACTGGCTCTCAGGACGATGACCCCTGTATATGCTGGACTGGTTGTACCTAACCAGAGCTAGGACTGAGTTCCTTGCCGGGGTGTTTTGCTAGGATTGTTGGGAGGGCTTTTAACTGACTTGGCAGTAAGGGAGAATAGTCGAGAAGGAAATCCTGTTTTGCAAAATACTTTGGGAGACAGCTGACACAAGCAAGTGAAGTTGGAGTGAGGGAAAAAGAAATGAAATCCAGGATGGAGTCAGTGTGCATCCATGTGAATGCACTGAGTTGGGAAGTTACATCATGGATTGCTATGTGAACACATGAATGTTGTAGCATCAATGGGGGCTTGGCTGAAGGAAAGGCAAGACTGGGTGTTCAATATTCCTGGGTGTAAGTTGTTCAGGAATGATAGAAAAGGAAGGAAAGGAGGAGAGGTGAAAAGGAGAGGGTGGATCCTGTCGGGTTGTTCCCTGAGCAGACTAGCAAAATCATCTAGCAGAATGCTTCATCGCCCGAACTTTCCAACAAGCTCCAAGATTTCACTTGGCTGTGGGTCAGAAGGGCACTGCTTGTCAGATCCTTCATGTGCGTCCAGACTCTTGCGCCACTGCATGCTGCCCTTGAAGAGGCTGCCGGTAGATAGAGACTGTCACAAATCTCCTGCTGGAACATACCTTTGCAAAGACGTTGTGAAGAGAGATGCAGTAGTCCTTGCTGAGATTTGTCCCGAGCAGCTCTGTGATGCAGGACTCTGTGCTCTATGGTCTGTTCCCTGGGATGCACACCAAGACAAACACAGACGACGCCTGGAGGACCATCAACTTGGTGAAAGTCGCTCTTTGGTCTGCCTGAAACTTGTTAGTCTTCCAGTGTAAAGTGTTAACCCTGACCGAGTGTTGCAGACTGGCACATTTCAAGGCCCAGGGCTATGTGCTGAGGGACACACTAAAGCTTAGGGTAGCTGCCTCCAAGGTACATTGGGGAAAGGTCTTTCTGCCGCAATTTAGCGAGGGGCTGATAACTATAGAAACCCACGTGGCATATATTGAAATGTGTATAGTTCTTGTCATATTTAGTTATTGTTCCAATGTTTGCAATCGGACTGAGAAACATAAAAGATAGAAACAGGGGCAGGACATCCTCGAGCCTGCTCCACCATGCAATTTGATCATGGCTGATCATTGGGCTCAATATGCTAATCCTGCCTTCCCTCCGTGTACTTTGATCCTTTAGCCATGAGCTATATCTACCTCCTTCTTGAAAACACATAATGTTTTGGCCTCAACTACTTTCTGTGGTAGTGAATTCCACAGGTTCACCACTCCCTGGGTGAAGAAATTCCTTCCCATTTCAGTCCTAAAAGGTTTACACTTTTTCCTCAAGCTCTGGCCCCGGTTCTGGACTCCCCCACCATCTGGAATATCCTTCCTGCATCTAAACTGCCCAGTGCTGTTCGAATTTCATAGATTTCTATGAGATCCCCTCTCACTCTCCTAAACTCCAGTGACCACAATCCTAACCAATTCAATCACTTTTCATACATCATATATGCCAGGACCGTTGTGTTCCTCCATATCCACACTGTGTTATCTCTGACTCCAGCATCGGCAGTTCTTACTATCTCTCTTCAAACATTAGCCTGGTAAACTGCTAAATGGTGTAAAGTGCTCAACTGAGATTTTTACACCATTTTCTGTAATGTCCAATCAGAATCGTTTTTGTTATGCACTTACAAATATTTTGTGAACAAAGCATTTTTGCAAAAAATATCTCTTTTGTATAATTACATTCAATAAAACCTGTTAATGTTCCCTCCGAGTAGACCTAATATTCCCGCACACACTCGCTGTCAGAGACAGATGGGCAAATTGACAAAAAATGGTTTTAATTTATGCGTACATTTTGGGCAACAGTTTAATTGCCTGTTATCATTTGCAGACGGAATGCTATTTGAGTCAATAAAAATTAATTAGATGTTAATTATTGATTAAGCTGCAACAGTCCTGTAGATTTCAATCAAACTTTTTTTTTCTTAATATATTTAGCATGCGCTTGGTATTGAGATTTGATTGCTGGTGGCATGAAAGACTCTAGTCAGCAACTTTTTGGCAGCTTCTTTGGGTCTCCTAGGCGACCAAGATGGAATTGAAATGCTGGTTTAGGTGCTGTTCGACAAAAGACGTTGCATGGCTGAAGGGGATTGAAGATTGTGCCCCGAATGTGCACCCAAAGGATCGTGACAGGGTAGAACGCCACATAGAGTTTAGGTGACTGGTGCTTGACCTACTGCTCTGACCAGCTGGTTGGGATTTCAAGCTTTAGATCCAAGTAGCTTGTGTTTTGAGCTCCACAGGTTGCTCGAGAGGTTTCTGAAACACGCTGAGATGGTTTGCCAAATGTCCGCCAAGGCCCTGTCAACATTTGTTCTGGATGTTTTGAAGGATTTCACGTGTGTACAGAATACACCCTGTGCAGCCGAACCGCTGGGGTCCCTTGCCAGACTCGCCAGGCTAAAGGAAGTACCTGAGTGTTGCCATTTGCTGTTGGCTTTCCTGTGTCCACAGGAGAAACAGGAGGGAGGACATCGTGGGGCAAGGTGGGGCAGCATTAACTGCTGCGGGAAATAGTGGGCAGCAAGGTGAGGAGGCCACTGAAGTAGCTCCACGAAGGCTGGTATCCAGCCACCAAGTCACCCTTTATTTATACGTGCATGGCACATGACACTGACCCAACTAGCTCAGTGTTGGCTTCTAGAGTGAGCAGAATTTCTGATTCTCCTGTCAAGGGGATGCGATGGCCTAGTGGTCTTATTGCTGGACTCTTAATCCAGAGACCCAGATGATGCTCTGGGGACCTGTGTTCGAATCCTGTCACAGCAGATGGTGGAAGTTGAATTCAATAAATATCTGGAATTAAGAATCTAATGATGGCTGTGAATCCATTGCCGATTGCTTGGGGGGAAAACCCATCTGGTTCACTAATGTCCTTCAGTGAAGGAAACTGCCATCCCTACCTGGTCTGGCTTACATGTGACTTCAGATCCACAGCAATATGGCTGACACTTAACTGCCTGTTGGGCAATAAATACTGCCTAGCCTGTGAATGAATACATTAAAAAAATGAATATCTGTCAGCCAGGGCTCCCTGTTTGGACCAGATTAACAGCCCCAGTCAGGGAACTTTTATTCTATGAGGTCCAGCTGGCTGACCTCATTACAATCACTACATCCCTCTCCCTCTAAATCCTGAGATTAAAAACCTGTGCTTTTTCCTGTAACTTCTGCTGGGCATTTTCACGCCAGGTCTGGTTTCTCTGCCTCGGATGCTGGTGGCATGTACCGGACCATAAGCCTGCCTCTTGCATCCGGAGCATCTTAGGAAGAAATGTATCTTCTTCTTCAGGGGGAAATGGCGTTGAGGCTGCAACATCGCCGTGTCCATCTTGTCCTCAGAGGTTTCTTCGATGCTAGGCAGATGGGGGAGAGCTCATGGGCTCCGACGGCCTTGCTGGACGTTCTGAGGGGCCAGGTATGTTTTGCTTCTGCCCCCAGGTTTGCGAGGTTACAGCTTTCATGTGGTCCATGTGCTTGTTCAGGACCCCTCACCTGCCTGAATTTTATACATCGCTGGACCTGACCTAGTGTTGACCATGCATCTTACCCCTGCAGGACAATTCCCGTGGTTTCGATTTCAAACTATGTCCCCTGAAGCAAACTGTCTCTTTTGCTTAGTGGAGTCTTGTGACCAACATTGGCATTCCTGATGCTGTTTCACCCTCCTCTCCAGGTCCAGGAAGATCAGATTTAATCTGGTGCGGGGTCTTCTCCCCATTGACAACTCTACTGGAGCATTCCCTGTAGTTGGATGAGGGGTGGTCCTAAAATCAAACAACAACTGGGACAGTTTGGTATCAAGCAAAGCTACAGGATGTTTCTTTAAGCTTTCCTTCAATGTTTGGACTGCTCTTTCAGCCAGACCATTGGATGATGGATGGTATGGATCTGTCCCTACATGCCAAATGCCATTCAACTTCAGGAAATCCTCAAATTCCCTGCTGGTCAATAACGGCCCGTTGTCTGTGACCAACATCTCTGGAATGGCATTGCTCACAACTTTTGAACCATCATCCCTGTGTTTGATGAATGAACTCTACGCACTTTGAATGGGTGTCCACAATGACTAAGAACATTGAGCCCCAAGGCCATGGTTTAGGCGGCCATTCCCATGAGTGCGGGGGAACTGCTGGTGGCAATTTCTGTCCTTGTTGGCACTCTGGGCATGGCCCCACCCATGTGGCAATGTCCGCATCAAATCCTGGCCACCAGCCATAACGTCTTGCCGACATCTTCATTTTGGAAGCCCCTGGATGATCCTGGTGGAGTTCGGCCAGTTAACGTTGCTCAGGACAATCGCTTCTGCTCCCCAAAGTAATATGCCGTCCTCTACAGTGATCAGATCTTGCTGGGTCCAGAAAAGTTTCATTTCTGGTTGTGATGGCCCTTTTGATTTCCCCAACATCACCAGCTGTTTTAGTTTTGCCAGAATGGGATCTTTTAGTGTCCACAGTCTGACATTGTTAGCGGTAACTGGAAGGGTGTCCAGGGCAGACTCTTCCAGTAGTGGCACCACCAGTGGGAGGCAGCTCAAGTCATCCACATTTGCTACTTGGCCTCCCAGACGGTGTTCCAACTTGAAATTATATGCACCCAGAATAAGAGCCCACTACTGAATTCGACCTGAAGCTATGGGTAGCACGGCCCTGTCCCTTTTAAGTAGTCCTGGTAGGAGTTTGGGGTCTGTTACTATTACAAATTTACGTCTGTAAAGGCATTGGTGGAACTTGATCACAGCAAAGATGACCTTGTTTTCTATCTGGGCGTAACTTCATTCAGCATCAGCCAAAGTCCAGGAAGCATAAGCTATTGGGCATTCCTCACCATTAGGCGACTGGGGAGCTAATACTGCTCTGATACAGGGAGGCGTTGCATGTCAGCAGCATAATTCACTTGGGATTGTAGTGTGTGAACACCTTAGACAATAATAGCTGCTTCTTCACTTCCCTAAAGGCTACATCTTGGCTATGAAACCACTTCCAAGGCTGACCCTTTCTCAATAGCAGAATGGAGACCCGGTTACATTTGAATTTTCGATAATAATTCACAAACCCAAGGAAAGACCCAAGCTCCAATACGGATATGGGAGCCGGGGTTCCTTTGCTCACCCTCAATTTATCTTCCAATGGGTGTAATCCGGTCTTATCGATTCTGTAGCCCTCTGTAGGTCACTTGGGGGTGCCTCGAATGCACATTTATCCCCCCCCCACAAGGTGTACATCCGCCTTGGACAAACATTTAAGCACCAAGTCCAAGTTCCCTATGCGACCCTTATTGGCCTTCCCAGTTATTAGCGCAACATCCAGATACATCACATAGTGGGGTAGACCTTGAAAAATGTTCTCCATCGTCTGCTGGAAAATGGCTCAGGCTGATGATACCCCAAAAGGCAGTCTTGTTAATTGGTACAAACCCTAATGGGTATTAGTTGTAGCATACGTCTGGGAATCCTCATCTAATTGCAAGTACACATGACTCATGTCCTGCTTTGTGAAGGACAGCTGTCCCACAAGTTTTGCATATAAGTCCTGTATGTGAGGGATTAGGTATTTATCTAGCTGTGAGTACTGGTTTACTGTTTGTTTAAAATACCCACAAAGGGGAACCAACCCATCGGGCTTCACGGTCGGGCAACCAGTGCTGCCCATTCCACAAACTGGACTGGTTTGATGATTCCTTTGCTTTCCAGCCTTCTGATTTCTGCCTCTACTTTCGCATGTAAGGCAAATGGCACTGGACAGGCCTTGCAGAATTGTGGAATTGCTTCTTGGTCAACATGTAAGATGGCCTTGGCCCCTTCAATAGTCCCCAGACCTTCCTGAAAAATGTCCTGGTATTTAATTAGGACTTCACTCAGTCAGCCATTTTCGAATCGAACAAGTTTGAGCCAATCAGGTTAAATCTTTCTCCACCAATATCTTCCCATCAGGCTTGGGCCTGATTCTTTTATGACAATCATGGTAACTGAACCAGCTACTTCTCATAAGAGGCCAGAACCGAAGTTGTACCCTCAATCTGTGAAGGTTCACTGGTACAGGTTCTCAGTTTAGCTGAGGTCTTACGCAAACTTAAGGGCTAGAGTCCAGTGTGAGTTTTGTTGACTGGTTCTACAATCTCTGAAATGGCCGTGCCGGTATCAACCTCCATTAGAACCAGGTGACCATTTAACATGACGTTTATTTTGATTGGTTCTAATTTAGATGTTGCTAAGCAATTTATCTGTTCCAAACCAGATGTAGGTGAACTTTTCTGAGTGTGCGCTCTCCTGGATACTGGCCTATGAGTTTTCTTACTCAATTCAAGCCTAGTGGGTCTCTTTTGCTGCCTTGAGTCTACATGACGTCAGCAACTACAACAGACAGCCAGCCTGGATCTTTGAGGAAAACTGTTACAGTTTAGCCGAGATTGGCTTTGTTTTGGGGTTTGCGGCGGACTGACCTACAGTCTCTCTGCTCAGGAAATGTCCTGAATGAGGCTATGCAATTGCCTTCACTCAAATGGTGTTCCCCAAGCTCAGTCGGCCTGGTGAGGGTGTCCGCTTCTGTTGGTATACCATTTAACTCATAAGCTTCATTTGTTGCATTTTCCATTGACAAATCCAGTTGTAGTGCCCGTTGGAAGTCCAGTTGGGCCTCAGCTAGTATGCACTTTTGCATGGTTACTTCTTTTAACCCACATACCGCATGGTCTCTCAGCATCTCATTAAGGATTGACCCAAAATCACAAACCTCTGCCAGTCGTCTAAACCTTGTTAAAAATCCCAACGTAGATTCCCTTGGTTCTCCAACTGTTCAGTAAAACAGATAGCATCTCAGAATTAGAGAAGTGTTGGGGTCATAATATGCCTTAGCTAAATCTGTCAGCTCTTGAAAGGTTTTAGTATCTGGTACCTCAGGGAACGTTTGGCTCCTAATAACCAAAAAGGCTGTGGGTCCACAAGCTGTCAGGAGAATTACTCATTACTCTTCATCTGCCCCAGTGTCATTTCCCAGAAAAAAAAATTGCATACTTTCCACATACTAGACCCAGTCTTTGACAGCAGGATCGAACGAGTCAAGCTTCCTAAATAGCGGCAGGATGCCAGAAATACTTACCCCAACCCAAAGACAACTGTTTCGAGTGAATCTCTTCAGGGGTGTGTCTTTCTCTCATCACCACTGAAATAACTCCACAAAGACTGGAATGCTGTCACCAAGTCACCCTTTATTTAGACGTGGAGAGTCCTTGACACAGATCCAGCTCCCTCAGAGCCAGCTCTCAGAGTGAACAGAACCTCTGACACTCCTGTTTATATCGGTCAGCCAGGACTCCCTGATAGGACCAGATTAACAGCCCCAATCAGGGAACGCATATTCTATGAGGTCCACCTGGCTGATATCATTCCAATCACCCCCCACCAGACTGGTCCCAGCAGCAGAACCACATCTTCAGCCACACCATCATCTGCTCCACCACGGCCCTGGTCACAGTGCGTGCACCAACCTGGTGAAGGTGCCACATCAGCTGAGCGGCCAACACATTACATCAAGGGAGTGCCCGCTGAGCTCTGACCCCCTTCCAGTCTCAGACCCACACCAACCCTTTAATGTTTTACTATATTCAGTAGAGTTCATCATACTTACATGACACGTGATAATTCAGTCTCCCCTCCTCCCACAGTGCCATTGCGAGTTTCACAAGTGATTGGTGGTTTTTGGCCATCATTAGCTGCTTCTTACGTATTTGCTGTTAACTTCTGCATTGTTGAGACAACAATGTTCGATTTGCAAGGTCCAATGGCATGGTGCAAATTGCTATTGAGCAGCATTTCAACCCAAAACACGTTCACTCCAAAAGTGCTGCAAATGAATGAAGAAATGATTGCAAATGAGGTGCAGCTCCAAAGGCATGTGTCATGTATTTGCCCCTTCAATGTCCTGATGTTCAATAGACATGGATCCTGCACTTTCACCCATCAAACTGGCACTGAGTCCATCCATCCTGCTTGCTATTGCAGCCATTTTCCTGTTGCATTTCTCATCTACTCAACAGCAAATGATGGCAGGGAACACAGCTTGAGGTGGCACTGGGTTCTGCCTGGTCACCAGGTTAGCCCCCACCTCACAGAGACTCTATGCCCCTTTTTATCTTGTACGATTCTAACTGCCCATTTCCACCCACAGTCCCACATGAAGACTGACCACATCGAACCTACCCCACATCTTGGATGGAGTCAGTGTCAGTTTGGTGTTTCGTTCATTTGGCACTTCTGGTATGATGGGGAGCTGAACATTAATGAAGCGAGTTGGATTGTTGATAAGGTGTTCTGTAATCCTCCTGAACTGGCAAGTCATATAAAAGATGCAGTGATAGTCCTGGCTGGATAGACTATGTCATTTAGGGCCCCATAAGATTCCACACTTCTGCGTAGTGAGGTAGCCAGTATTATGCCCAAGACGCTGTTTCAAGGAGACTTGCACCATGATACAAAGGCCGCAAACGTTGCTTACTGCACACAGGAGTCACCCAGCTGATGAGGGAAGAAAATGGTGACACTTCCTGTGCAGCTACAGCAGCTCGGCAACAGAGGCCAGTACCGAAAACAAGTACCACCATCGCCAAATCCCCCCACCACACGCCCCAACCAATGACAGCTGGTAACTGGCATCTGTGATAGTACCTGTCCCTTGAGGCATGGCCTGTACAGCCATCAGTAAAGATGTGCCCTGTGGCGATCCCAAGTCAGAGCTGGATTTCTTGCCGTGTGTGCATCGTCTTTTATAATAGAGGGATGCTGGAACTTCTCCGAAGCAGGATGGGTGGAAATAATGAATTGTCATTAGTTGTTTTCTGAGAAATTATAAAAAAAGCTCTAACTTCCAATCTGATGGATGGGGAGCTGCAATGAGTCAGCTGGAATGAATTAAATGAAGCTACACTTAAAATAACTTCATCTTTCAACCCTCTCAAATATGCAGAGTGGAGCTTTCTTGCGCTGAAATGACTGCCGCGTCGCTAATTAATCTAAACTAATTAGAGGCACAGAGTAATTTATAATGAATTGAGTTAATTTCCTCTTCATCAAGCAAGCCACAGAACAAGGGAGCGTTTCACTAAAACCGGAAGAAAGCCTCTACATGCCGACTGGGGAGCATGGCAACAGTAACCAGGGCTACGGGTGAGATGGAGACTAAGCCAATGGGAGAGGTGCAAGGCTGCCATAACGGTGAACCATGCCTGAGTGATTAGAAAATGGTTTGCAAAATGTCTTCCTAACACTGAGAATGTGCTAACTTGGCAAAGGTTTCAAGTTTCATATGTTCAATGTTTGTGCTTACATTTTTAGCATTTGAGATGAACAGCTTCATGGGCCAGGGCAATATTTTGGGAATTTGGAGGTTGAGAAGCTTCCCAACAAACCTGTACTCAATTTGGACTCACCGACTACGTCGGGAATAACCACAAGGAAGATGGAGAACAGAGTGGGCACCAGCACACATTGTTGCTGGATGCCAGCTCTAATAGGAAAGACAGCAGTCTCCAGTTTTTGACTCCTTTCAAGCTGCCAAACAGTACATCTGCTGGAGTGGATGTCATCTCCTGGACTGAACCAGCTTCAAGCCTCTCAAACTCAAGATCCTAAATGCCCAACTTATGAAATACTTCAGGGTAGCTTTATTTAGCTTAACCAGTTACTTAGCTTAAGTCACTGATACAAAAACCAGGTTTCTGATCCTCAAAGTGGGGCGGCACAGTGGCTCAGTGATTAGTGCTGCTGCCTCACAGTGCCGGGGACCCAGGTTTGGTTCAAAGCTGAAGACCGTCTACGTGGAGTTTGCACATTCTCCCCACGTCTGCGCGGGTTTCCTCTGGGTGTTCTGGTTTCTTCCAACAATCCAAAGCTGTACAGGTTAGATAGACTGGCCATGCTAAATTGCCCATAGTATGCAGGGATATGTGGGTTAGCAATGGGAAATGCAGGGTTACAAGGATAGGGTAGGGGTGTGGGTCTAGATGAGATGCTCTTCCTAGGGTCAGTGTGGACTTGATGGACTGAATAGCCTGCTTACAAATGGTAGGGAGTCCATTCTATGATTTCCTCATTTACCTTTACTTTAGAATGCAAGTTCCCAAATAACAATATTTAACAAATAGTCATCACACTGCTGAGAAAATTTGTTTTTCCCTCTTCACGTTCTTTCATCCTTAGCCTTTTAATTTTCTACCGTTTTAACCTTACATTGACTACGTCTCTATACCTTAAAAGCATGCTATCTTTGTCACACACACACACACACACACACACCCCTCCACAGTGCCCCATTCAGTTCCTGTGGTCAGATGCGACGGACTGACTGTCACCCACACCCTCAAACAACATGACCAGACAGTCCCGGGCAATACACACCCAGACCCTCTGACCGGTGCCTGTCCATTTCCACAGTCATTGAGCCTGAATCCTGGATTTGCTATGAATACAGCCAACATACTGACTTAGCACCCAATACCTGCACTGCAAAGGCAGGGACCCCTTGACTGAGAGCACCCTGACTGGATGCCTGCCTGTAGCCAATCCCCTGAACCCGTATGGGATGCTGCCCTTGACTGACTCTGCTCGGACCCCCTGACTGATGGGAGCTTCCACTGACTTCAGTGAGAGCTGCACTGTTAAGATTTTGAGACCTGCCTGCCTGCCTGTGTACTACATCTGCCACGGTGGTAAGCTGCTGGCATGTGGCGTAGGTGTGAGATTGATACAGCAAAGCATGCACTCCCTAGACTCAGCAGCAAGGCAAGATGCATGTTTTTGTAATGTATTAATTTGTTATCCACTCATCGACATGGGTGTTGCTGTTTGGCCAGCATTTATTGTCCTTCCCTTGTTGCCCTTGAGAAGCTGATGGTGAGCTGCTTTCTTGAACTGCTGCAGTCCACTTGCTATGGGTTGACCCACAATGATCTTAGACAGGGAATTCCAGGATTTTGACTGAGTGAAGGAATGGTAATATATTTCCAAGTCACGCTGGTGAGTGGCTTGGAAAGAAACTTGCATGTGGTGGTATTCCCATGTATCTGTTGCCCTTGCCCTTCTAGATGGAAGTGATCATGGATTTGGAAGGTGCTGTCGAAGGTTGTTTACTGAATTTTTGCAGTGCATCTTGTAGGTAGTACACTCTGCTGCTGCTGAGTGTTGGTGATAGAGGGAGTGGATGCTCGTGGATGTAGTGCCAATCAAGCAGGCTGCTTTGTCCTGGTTGGTGTCAAGCTTCTAGAGTAATGTTGGGGCTGCACTCATCCAGGCAAGTGAGGAATATTCCATCACATTCCTGACTTGTGCCTCGTAGATGGTGGACAGACTTTGGAGAGTCAGGAGTTGAGTTACTCGCTGCAGGATTCTTAGCTTCTGACCTTTTCTTATAGCTACTGTGTTGATGTGGTGAGCCCAATTGAGTGTCTGATCAACGGTAATCTCAACAAAAGTAAAAGTTGCTGGAAAAGCTCAGCAGGTCTGGCAGCATCTGTGAAGAGAAAAATCGGAGTTAATGTTTCGCGTCCGGTAACTCTTCCTCAGACAAGAGGAAGGCCTCACAGGCCTGAGGAAGGGTCACCAGAACCGAAACGTTAACTCTGATTTTTCTCTTCATAGATGCTGCCAGACCTGCTGAGCTTTTCCAGCAACTTCTGTTTTTGTTCCTGATTAGCAGCATCCGCAGTTCTTTTGGTTTTTAATGGTAATCCCAAGCCTGTTGATAGTAGGGATTCAGTGTTGATTACACTATTGGATGTCAAGGGTCAGTGGTTAGATTGTCTCTATTGGAGATGGTCACTACCTTGCATTTGTGTAACATGAATATTACTTGCCACTTGTAGAGTCATAGAGTCAAACAGCATGGAAACAGACCCTTTAGTCCAACCAGTCCATGCTGAACATAATCCCAAACTAAACCAGTCCCACCTGCCTGCTCCTGGCCATATCCCTCCAACCGTTTCCTATTCATGTACTTATCCAAGTGGCTCTTAAATGTTGTAAATTGTACAGCCCAAGCCTGGATGTTGTCCAGATCTTGTTACATTTGAACATGGACTGCTTCAGTATCTGAAGAGTCGAGAATGATGTTGAACATTGTGCAATCATCAACAAACATCACCACTTCTGACCTTATGATGGAGGGAAGGTTATTGATGAAGCCACTGAAGATGGTTGGCCCTAGGACAATGCCCTGAGGAACTCCTGCAGAGATGTCCTGGAGCAGAGAGACTGACTTCCAACTACCACAACCATCCTCCTATCTGTCAAATATGTCTTCAACCAGTGGAGAGATAACCCCCTGATGCTCATTATTTCCAGTTTTGCCAGGGCTCCTTGATGCCACACTCAGTTAAATACGGCCATGCTGTCACTCTCACCTCACCTCTGGAATTTAGCTCTTTTGTCCATGTTTGAACCAAGGCTGTAGTGAGGTCAGGAGCTGTGTGGCCCTGGCAGAACAAACCCAAACTGGGCATCACTGAGCAGGTTATTGCTGAGCAGGTGCTGCTTGATAGCAGTATTGATGACACCCTCCATCACTTTACTGATGATCAAGAATAGGGTAGTCATTGACAGGGTTGGATTTGTCCTACTTTTTGTGTACAGGACACACCTGGGCAATTTTGAACATTGTCGGGTCGATGCCAGTGTTATCGCTGTACAGGAAGAGCTTGGCTAGGGGCAAGTTATGAAGCACAGGTGTTCAGTACTATTGCGAAAATATTGTCAGGGCCTATTATCCTTGCAGTATCCAGTGTCTCCAACCTTCTTGATATCACACGGAGTGAATCAAATTGGCTGAAGACTGGTATCCATGATGCTAGGAACCACTAGAAGAGACCGAATTGGATCGTCAACTCGACACATCAGGCTGAAGATTGCTGGAAATGCTTAGCCTTATCTTTTGCACTGATGTGTTGGACTCCTCTATCATTGATGATAGGGATACTTGTGGAGCCCTCTCCTCCCATGAGTCGTTTAAGTGTCCACCATCATTCATGGCAGGATTTGGCAGGATTGCAGTGCTTCACTTGGCTAATTATCAGTTTTATTGAGCTTTTGGAGGGTTTCTCCCTGCAAGGCTGAGTGAGATCTCTCACCATTTCCATGTATGTGGCCGGCACTCATGGAGTGTGCCCAGTGTCCAAGATGGAGTCCATTTGGTGCAAGCATTGAGCTAAAGTCACCAGGCACCTTTTCCGACCCACATGTCGTGATTTCAGTGTCTAGTTTGCTTAAGGCAGATGGTAGGATAGGAAGCTGCATATTAATGAGGTGGGATGCTTAGTTATTAAGGTTGTTAACAAGCAATAATTTCTCTTAATAGGTGTCTCACTGCTCACTAGTTGGAATCTCACCTCAATGCTCAGAATGTCCTTTAAACATGCAGTGAGTTGCTCTAGATGTTGAGGTAGGCCTTGCCTACCTTTTTGCATGATACTGCCTTATCTCCTACCATTCAAACCCCTATAAAGTTCTGCCACACATCAGTTTTCTCCATATCCAAACCTCCAAAACTGTAGCTTACTTGTCTTTGCTGGAATCAAACCGACAGATCTGGACTTTATCACAACTCACTGAGGTATTGCACTAGAAATTAATGCTATTCCTGAAAAGATCTCAAAAGCTAAAGATTTTATAAAGTATGTAAAGATTCTCTAAAGTATGTAAAGATTCTCTAATTTACCTGACTTTCAGGCCAAGGTTGACAGAAAGCACAATCAGGCTTCCGTACTTAACAAAAGTTATTATTTATCATACGTATTTAGACTAGTTACAGGTAAGCAATCATGGACTCATCCAGATAATGAGATGTACAGCTTGGAAACAGATCCTTCGGTCCAACTCATCCATGCTGACCAGGTATCCTAAATTACTTTAGATCCATTTGCCAGCATTCGACCCATATCTCTCTAAACCCTTCCAATTCATATAGCCATCCAGATGCCTTTTAAATGTTGTAATTGTACCAGCCTCCACCACTTCCTCTGGCAGCTCATTCCATACATGCACCACCCACTGTGTGAAAACATTTCCCCTTAGATTTCCTCTCTCACCTTAAACCTATGCCATCTCCCCTACCCAATCATGAACTGTCAGCAAATAACTGTACTAACTAAAATTCTAGTTCCCTGATAAATTCTCTTCTATATACACACACAAGCATAGACAGGAATTGTTTTAAAAAATAGGTATTACAGTTGAAAGAAAAGTCTAGGAAAGTAGTTCAGTCGTTCCCATTCACAAAGACTGGTGTGATTCTTGAGCTGGTCAGAATGCTGCTTCTCAGTTGTCCTACTCTGGATGCTTCCACTGGTTTTCAAGAGGGCTCAGTTAACAATTAAAAGTCACAGTTTATGGATACTGCTGAAGGAAAGATAAATTGGTTTTCTTCAGGCTTAACGTGGCTTTTACTGCAGAGAACAGAGCAAGCTCCTGAGCTGGTGGCAGTGTGAAGGTTTTGCTGTATCTTGTTCATAGCCACAAGCTGGTCTCTAGTCCATAGACCAATCTGTTGCCTACTGAATCTCCATTTGAACACACCAGTCAGTTCTAGTTCATCTGTAAACTATGCTTCAATTACTGCTTGAACAAGCAGCTGCATAAATGTGCTTACAATGAATGTCACTTTCCTCCAAAAGCATGGCTTGATTTTTAAAACAGTTCTTATCTCATTTCAGTCCACAATTAGAAGTGGAAAATAACAGACACAATCATTCTCCACTTCCTTAAATTCAAGCTGCTATCAGCAGACTGAGAATTGGAGCAGGGGTGAGTAGATACTACGGGAGGGAAGAAGTGGCAATGTGAAAGGGCAGGCAAGCATAGGAGTGAGGTGGAAAGAGATGGGGAACGAATGCATGGGAGGGATAAAATGAGGAACCGGAATCTCCTTCCTAGACACACAAAGGGTGGGATGGGTTGGGAATGACATGAGATGAATGAATAGATTGGGAGCGGTACGGTATGGGATGGATGGAACGGCGTACGATGGGGATTTTAAGAAGCACTGTGGCAGTAAAGATACCAGTTTCACTGCAAATGCTTTGCTGTTTCTCTTAGTCTGAAGGTCTGGGTGAATGGACGGTGATTTGGAATGATTTGGTGGTGGGATTGCTGGGTTCAGAATAACGATCGGACACTGCTCCCAAGTTAATGGTTCAGCTGTGGCTTGAAAGATTTAACATGTAAGCAGATGGCTCAAGCTTGCTGGCTCATCTATATTTTACACTTGACACATTAGCTCTGAGCGCTTCACATTCCCTGTGATAAATGCTATTATCACTTCCTCATACCAGCCTGTTCGTTTGTCATCTGCCTGTATCAACATTAAATGGATGGCTAATTATAGATATTCACTAGCACCTACTGTGCTTTGGAGTGAGGAACACCAGAAGAGTAACACGTTGAACTTTTACCTTGGTAATCCGGGATCAGAGGCTGACTCTTGAAGTGAGATGTATTTCTCGTGATTGCTAAACAATTCACTCTGAGATATCATGAAGGGCATCGACTGCAAGCGGATGTTAAGGACCCTCTGGATAAAGCAAAGGATGAGATTTGAAAGAACTTGAAAGCATGCGTAGCGAATGAGAAAAAGTGAGGGAAGAGGATCATTTATTTTATTGGATTTCTAGAGGTGGGTGAAGCCGGTGAAACCACAACTATTGCCCTGGCCTACGTGGCTCCCTGGAAGGTGACCCTTCTTCTTGAACCAGTGCAGACTTTGGTGGAAGGTACTCCCAGATGCTGCTTGAGAGGGAGTTCCAACATTTTCATCGGTGACAGAGTGAAGGAAGAATGATATCATTCCAAGTCAGGATGGTATTTGTCTTGAAGGGGAATCTTGCATGTGGCGGGTGTTTGCATGTAGCTGCTACTGAGATGGTGGAGGTCACTGGAGAAGAAAAGCATCTTGAAGAAGCCTTGACAAGTTGTTGTCGAGGGTACGCACTGCAGCAACTGTGTAACAATGGGACAGGCATTGTGTCGGGGCATTGTTCAGAGTACTAGTGGATTGGACAGCTAACGTCATGTCAAGTGACCTTGCGTAAGATCCCGTCATCAGAGGAAGCTTGGCTGAAAACATGAGAGGCAGAAAGCATTGAGGAATTGATAGCTGTAGAACAAAAAAGAATCAGGGAAGTTTGATAATGTGGCACGATTCTTAATGAGTGTGAGCAGTGCACCACCTAATTCACAAGAGGCTACCGTTTCAAGCTAATGTATTTACTTGCATTCCTTCTGCTTCATCTCCCCCGAATGTCTATATTTTTTCTCTTGGCTGAGTTCCTTACACACGCTCAGTTTTCCAACATGAGTAAGCTCGAACTTTCTGTGCAATGTTGATGGAGCACTTGGAGACGAAATATTTCTGGAGTCAACGTTAGAATGCAATGTTTCTCATCAGAATCGTTTGTTTTCTCTAAGCTGATAACCCAGATGTTGCACCATGTTCATCTCCATTTTGGAATAAAAATTGTGAAGTCAGTGCAAAAATGGAGCAGGGCTTGGTGACTTTGAATTCACCCCTTCTCCTGCCCCTCTGTCTCCCACCACCCACACTTTAGCTTTAGATCTAGTAGCTAGCAATTGGATCTACAAGTCTTCCATCCATGCTTCCATTGTCTCAGTCTCACTTGGTACCTAAAGAATGGATGAGATCCAATGCAAAGGAATGGAAAGAAAGCATTACAATATCTCCATTAAATTTAACATCAGTGTCTGGAGCAAGTGGAAATCATCTTACAATTGGAACTAGTTCATTCAGGAATGATGCCAAGAAGTACCTCCATAGAGGAAGCAGGAGCTGAAGTAGCTTTGGTGAGTTGCTGCAGTGCATCTAATAGAAAGTAAACACTAATGCCACTGTAATGGCATGTCATCTCATCTCTCTATCAACATCAGCAAAACAAAGGAGCTGGTCATTGACTTCGTGAAGCAGAGTGGAGGGGACATTGTTGCCTGTCGCAGTGGAGCTGAGGTGGAGATGGTCAAGAACGTCAAGTTCCTAGGAGTGACAATCACCAATGACCGGTCCTGGTTCATCTAGGTCGACGCTATAGTTAAGAAAGTCCAGCAACATCTCTACTTCCTCAAGAGGCTAAGGAAATTCAGCATGTCCACAAGGACTCTTACCAACTTTTATTGATGCGCCATAGAAAGCATCCTATCCAGATGCATCACAGCATGATATGGGAACTGTCCTTCCCAAGACTGCAAGAAACTAATGAAAGTGGTGAATGCAGCCAGGTCAATCACGCAAACCAGCCTTCCATCCATTGACTCCATCTGTACTTCCTGCTGCCTCGGGAAAGCAAACAACAAAATCAAAGATCCCTCCCACCCTGGCTATACTCGTCGGGAAGAAGATATAAAAGTTTGATTTTATGTGTGAAGATATTCAAGAACAGCTTCTTCCCCGCCGTTATCAGACTTTTGAAAGGACCTCTCAAATGTTAATTCTGATCCCTCTCTCCGCACCTTCTCTGCGGCTGTAACACTGTATTCTGCACTCTGTTCTGCTACCCTGAAGCACTTTGTATGGTACAATCTGCCTGTAAAACACACAAAACAACACTTCTCGTTGTATCTCGGTACACGCGACAACAATAAATCAAATCAATCAACCATTGAATGCAGTCTGACAGCTTTTATTCTATCCCAAAAAGCTTGTGTTTTCTGGGGGTGGGGGCCATCAATTGAAAGTTTGAGAACTTGGATTGATAGATCTTTATTGGGTGACAGCAATAAGGGAAATGGAAAGGTAAATGTTGTTAAGATACAGATAAGCTTTGATCTAATTGAACAGCAGCACAGGTTTGAAGGGCTGAATGGCCTCCTGGTGGTCTTGTGTTTATAATAGTGTAGGAAGCCAGGAGCATAGTCCTCTAGTAGTACAACAATCCAACTGTACAGCGGCATTACAAAAAAACTAAAATAAATGCATTCCTTTTCTGCTATTGCAATCTTACTTGTTTCTACATTCTTTTTGCAGTTTTAAGGTTTCCCATAACCCAGTATGATGGCTCAGTGGTTAGCTATGCTGCCTCACAGCGCCAGGGAATCAGGTTTGATTCCAGCCTTGGATGATGCGTGGAGTTTGCACATTCCTGCTCTTGTCCACGTGGGTTTCCTCCGGGTGCTCCAGTTCCCTCCCACAGCGCAAAGACGCGCAGGTTAGGTGGATTATCCATCCTAAACTCCCCCGCAGTGTCCAGGGATGCGCAGGCTGGGTGGGTTAGTCATGGGAAATGCAGGGGTACAGGGATAGGGTAGGTCTGAGTGGGATGCTCTTTGGAGGGCTAGTATGGACTCGCTGGGCTGAATGGCCTGCTACCACGTTGTGGGGATTCTATGACAGCAGGATGTTTCAACACCCAGGAAAATATCCTAGGAACCTTAGGGGTGGGGTGGCAGTGGAATTTCCCATCTATGAATTTTAATGAAGATCTCCAGACCTCAACACCCAGCTTCCCCTGGAGATAGCAAAAACTGCCGATGCTGGAGTCAGAGACAACACAGTGTGGAGCTGCAGGAACACAGCAGGCCAGGCAGCATCAGAGGAGCATCAGAAAACTGACTGAAGAAGGGTCCCGACCCGAAACATCAACTTTCCTACTCCTCCGACTCTGCCTAGCCTGCTGTGTTCCTCCAGCTCCACACTGTGTTGACCCAGATTCCCCTGTTGTGTAGAATTATCATGGAGTCTTCGGGAATCAAAGATTAGTTTTCAGAGGATGGCTGCTAGCTACTCAAGGAGAAAACTCATAGGTAGGCACATTAAATGAATGGTGCCTTTTGGATACTTTTGTTTATTATTACATTGCTGGCTGCAGAGGCTCTCTGTTAGTAATGCCTCAATTTTAAAATTCTTGTCCTTGCTCTTGAGAGCCTCCATATTGTCATCCTTCCTTATCACCGGCAGCCCTACAGTTCTTTGAGATTTCTGCATTCCTACCTGTCTGACTTCTTGAATGGCCCAGATTTCTCCGCCCCCGGTAATTGTGCCATCAGACACCTAGGATCCTAAGTTCTAAGTTCCTCCCTAAATTTCTCTTCCTTTCTTTAATCCATTAGGAACCTGCTCCATTAACTGCCCTGACATCTGCTTATGTGTCAAATCTTGTTGTACAACACTGCTATGAAGAACACTGAGATCAATATTACACTAAAGGGTCTACACAACTGCAAGTATTTATAATTCAGAAGGTGAGACTGTGAAGGATTGCATTGGAATCCAACCTTTACTTACTTTGTCAGAGACACCACTATAAACACGCAACTCCAAGCCAAAAATCACCATTGTATAGATAGGAACACAAGTGAATCGCCAATTAATAGCCACCATCTCAGAACGTTTCAACACTTGAGATTGTTATTAAAATATTGCATTTGAGATACTTAAGGGTGGGATGTTTTATGATGAATCTTTCACAACTATGTCTGATGGAATGGTGTAAAGTCGATTCATTGGGAATATAACAGTATCTAATCTACTTTCAGAATTATGGCCAGATTGGCCTTCCTTGCTGGTAGATGGATGCGGTGAGCAGCAAGACCACACAACTCCTGGTTAATTCCTCCCTCGTGGGAAACGAGGTGTGTGTTTCATGCAGGTGGATGGAGTAAGCCACTTGGTTGTAAACACGTTGAAAGACAAGCAACAATAGGGTGAGGTTCCAGCTGGGAAATCCTCCAGCAGCAAATAGCATTCTGACACTAACTTGGGTTGAGAGCCTCGAACACTGTGGACACATACCTTAGTATAATGAATGGACCATACTTTGTCCTGTTCTTAAACTATCATGCAGACCATGCAACCATACCGAGGTCCCACTAGCAGCAACAAGATGATGACCAGAACATCTGCTTTCATATTGTTGGTTGAGGAATGGATTTTGAACTATTAAGTTATTTACTTATAAGGTAATATTAATGACATTATTATAGATAGTATACTACACCGTGCAGACATTTCTTCCAATTACAAACTGGGAAGACTGAAGGCCCTGTCCTTGGTTACTATCACAAGCTCCGTTCCTTATCCGCTGCTTCTACCTCTGTCAGGCAAAGACCGAGTGACCACTTCTTAACACAGACTTTGAACACAGACCATCACAAGCAAATGTGATCAAATGCTGTAGACAGCAGAATGATGCCATTTTTTTCCAAATAGGATTCTCTCCGCCTGACCGCTGTCTGAAGCTTAAATAGGTGTCTTATTAGAGACTAAACATCCACTTCCGTTTCCATCATCTGACACCATCCGTCACATACCATATCCTCTGCTGAAACCCTCACTTATCACAAATGCTTGTGCCTGATATCGAATGATCGAATTGAGCTCCCACTTGACACCCTCCATCCAAAGCTGTTCACACAAAACTCAGGTGTCATTACCTCAATGTGCTGCAAATCCTGTTGGCTCAGTGCTCACTGATCTATGTTGGTTGCTGAACTGATAACAGCTTTAAAGTCTTAATATTATTATTATTATTATCTCTCCTGAAGCTTGACTGGTGTATCTGATTTTGTTTTGTTTTCTCTCTCCTCTTCCATCTCTCTCTACTTAGGTGCCAAAAGGACAGGAATGTGGAACCTTCTGTCTGCGGCTCTGGCTGCAGCCCGGGGAGAGAAAGGGGGTGGGGTGGAGCTAACCGGGTGCAGCCGCCATTCGGGGTCGGACGCTCCCGTAACCTAGCAACGCCCCAAATAACAACAACAACACCAACAATGGCCAAGTTCGTGGTGGCAGGTGGGTCGGAGGCAGATCCGTGTGTGAAATTAATCAAAATGTGTAACAAAAAAATTTAAATCGGCCTGAGCTCGGGTTATAGATTCGGTAATCTTAAATAACGGTTTTAATCTTAGAGAGGGCACGGGGTGGGGGCTAGGGGGGTGGTGGGAGATAAGGGGCAAAGTGGCCAAGTAATAAGATCTTTTTATTTAAATTTATGAATGAAGTGTATTTTTGAAAGCATCTATAAATAAATGAAGCAAGTACAAAACAGGGTTTGCAGGAAATACTGTGGGATTTTGACACTCCTCATTACACTTTCAATCCAGTTGCAATAGCAGCGACAGAAAAAGCAACAAAAAGGCACTTTCCTAAACATGAAAAGGAAACTAACTGCCTTCCCATTAAAGGCATTGAGGGGATCTCGAAACCTCACAGGTCCTTATTATACTTTGGCCAGAAAAGACCTTAGGCTGAGGTCTTTCCCCACTGCGCCCTGGGTTGTAATTGACTACTGGCATTAGTCAAAACCCCTGACCTGGGAGTGAAATAACTCCACAGAGGCCAGTATCTCGTCGCCAAGTGACCTTTTATTTACAGTGGAAAATCCCTGACACTGATCCAGCTCCCTCAGAGCCTGCTCTCAAAGTGAACAGGATGTCTGACACTCTTGCTTTTATCTTTCGGCCAGGGCTCCCTGTTTGGACCAGATTAACAGCCCTAATCAGGGAACTCATATTCTCTGATGCCCACCTTGCTGACCTCATTACAATCACCGCAAAGAGGAGGTGGTGGCAGGGGAGGTTAATGGACAGCAAGGGTTTCTGTCCTGAATGCTCAGCTAAGTGATGTTGACTGGAATGAAGAGTTTGAGTGAGAGAATTGACATTTTACAATTTATGTGAAGAAATGCCAAGAAATAGCGTACTAGAACCACTCACAGCCTCTCAGGGTCCCCAGAGGGTCTTTTAATTTTTGAAAAAGTTAGTTTAGTCCATGAGGTTGGGGGAAGGGGGAAAGAGCAAAAGAACTTATTGATGAATAGGAAGAAACTCGTGTCAAGTAGAAGCACTGTCATGGACTACTTGAACTGAACAACTTGTTTCTGTGCTTCAGGCTCTACATTACTGTTGAGTTATATGTAGTGTTATAATTGAGGCTAATTTGCTCCCAACCAGGATATAGTAGTAGGATAAATAACCAAGTAAGTGTGTTTTTTCTTAGCTGTTTAAGATTCATGTCAGCCCAGTGCACAAGGAGAATCATAGAATCCCAATAGAGGCCATGTGGCCCATCAAGTGGGCACCAACCAACCAAAGAGTATCACACTCAGACCAAGCCCCCATCCTATCCCGTAACTCTGCATTTCCTGTGGTTAATCCACCTAGCCTACACATCCCTGGACACTACAGAGTAATTTAGCATGGCTAATCCACCTAGCCTGCACATTTTTGGACTGCGGGAGGAAACCAGAGCACCCACACAGACATAGGCAAAATGTGCAAACTGCACATTGACTCTTAATTGCCCTCTGGTCAATTAGGAATGAGCAATAAATGCTGCCTAGCCAGCGATGCTCTCATCCTGTGATTGAAGGTGCCTAGTTTTCCTGTCGCCCAAGGCTGGAATCAAACTCGGGTCTCTGGTGCTGTGAAGCAGTAGTGTTAACCACTGAGCCACCATTTCTTTGTTCACCCACCAGAGGGGGCAGGCACTGGTTTAATGTCTCTTCTGACACCTCCAGCCAGCATCTCCAGCAGTGCAGCACTGTCTCAGTACTGCTTTAGAGTGTCTGCCAGGATCTATGCCTACATCTCTAAAGTGCGGCTTAACTGTGTGACTAGAAGGGAATAGTATTATTAATCATAAATAACAGATAGTTCACCAAAGATCCTTCCAGTGCTCGTGAAACTGTATTCCAATAACCGTGACCCTGTGTGTCTTCAGGTTTAGGAAAGACAAGTAGAGAGGATTATCGCCTTTATGAGCTGGCCAAAAAGGAAGAAAGACTTGAATTTTTTAGCACCTTGCACAAGTTCAAGATATCACAAAATGCTTAGCAGCCCCACTTTCAAAGTGTGGTCACTGTGGGAAACGTGGCAGATAATTTTCCATCCAAAGCTATACCATTGGAATAGGCAAAAACCTTTGAAGTGGACAATGTAAGTGGATTCAAGGAACAACTTGATGGAATCAGGGAGAGTGAAGGGTATGAGGGTCTGTGGAGAGAAGATGTGTAGGGAGGTTGATCTGTGAAACTAAACAGCCACATTGGATCAATTGACTTTTTCTGTCCTATGGTGATGTTTTTGCAGCAATTTAAATATTAGATACACTTTGATGTGTTTTGGTTTTTGCAGGTAAGGCCAACTGCCCTTATTATGCCAAGGCAGAACTGTTGGCAGATTATCTTCAGAAAAACTTGCCAGACTTCCGAGTCTTTAAGATTGTCCAGTCACCTGACGATTGGCAGGTCAGTTACTGTAGATTGGAAAGCAGAGAAACTGTTTCAATATTACTGAAAAAAAGTTGGCTGTATTTCAGATCAGACATTTGTGTTACTTTGAATCTCATTGTTTATGAAGTTTAATTGGTGCACTTTACTTGGTGCCAGTTTTGATACAGAACACAATGGAACAGTGATATACTCAAAAGGAGTAGAATGAGGCTGTAGTGGATCCAAGATCCTGAAATTCTGAGTAATTCAGGCACATGGAATGAACTAAAGCTTGGGGCAGCTGCCACCAAGGTGCAGTGGGGAAAAGAACACTGCCTGAGGTCTTGCTGCTGAAGTTAAATGGGGGTCTGAGGAAGGGTCACTGGACTCAAAATGTTAACTCTGATTTCTCTTCACAGATGCTGCCAGACCTGCTGAGCTTTTCCAGCAACTTCTGTTTTTGTAAAATGGGGGTCTGTTCAGTTATCAGACCCTCCTGGTACCTCAAATATATGTAAATATAATGTTGTACAAGTAAGAGATGCCTTTGGTTTTGTTTGTCGGACAGGGTCAAACTCCAATGTTTGTTTGTTTGTTTTCTTGTACAGAACTGAAGTGCTTTAGTGATTAAGTATATATATAATTTAATGAATAAAGTATATTTTTGAAATTTAAAACAAAATGTCCATACTGGACCAAATAAACGAAATTGGGGTTGAATGCCATTTGTAATGTTTTAGTGGCCCTGTTGTCTTTAAAATAATTTAACAACATATAAGGCAATTTTTCTAGGAAGGAGCCATAATTCAACATCCTGTCTTTTCTCTTGCATTCCAAGTTAGTATGGAGCAATAAGATGAAAGTCTTCCCTCTCTGCAAATTGTAAGGTCTCCTTTGTGTACTTTTGGTACAAATTGCCACTGAGTGTAAGTGTACAGAACTGTTCACAAGCTTTCATAAAATTTCTTCAAAAGCTGGGCGGGAAATATCATCATTGATGATTTCAGGGGGCATTTTTCAGAATTTTGCAATTTAGAAATTGATACTCAAGACGCTAAGGTTGAGCAGTTTTAATACCGCTCCATTTTCTGATCAGTTATGGCAACAAACTGACATTACAGCGTCAGAATTTATATAGGTAGGTGTATTCAATGTATTTGTAAGTTCTTGCTGCAAGTTTTAAATCATAACATCATTAACATACTGCCCAAATAATCTCACCCTATGCCGTCATGGACAAAACAACCCACTTGATTGGCTGCCCATCCATCATCTTAAACATTCACTCACTCCACCAAGACAGCAAAGTGTATCTATAAGAATACCTATAAGTGTGTACCAAGTTATGCAATGTTCTCTGTCCCAGACAAAAACCAGCACAACCCCTTTTTGAAGGCATGCAGAGTGTTATCCATTAGCCAGCACATTCCAATGACTTGGGGTACACAAGAACTAGCCGCTAGAGAAGTACAACCATCTATGAGAAGAAATGTCATATAAAGCATTGTCCTTGAGAATCTTTGAGACTTAAATACCCAACTTACGTGAGTACCAGTATATGAAGGTGGTCATTGCCAGGAAAAATTGTCAAAGTCAATATTTCACAAGGATCCAAAGTGCCTTCAGTTGTTCTGAACTTGGTTGTTAGTATCACAGTATTCATTAATATTCCAGCTACTAAGTTATTTTAATCACAAGATGATTCTTCAAGCACAGGGTAAGAACTAACATCACCATATGTAAGATGTGACTTTTGAGCGTGCTGGAAAAATGAAAGAAGACAACAATGTGTTCAGTGATTTGCCTAGGCAGCCAAGAACAACCAGCCTCCCATTTTTCATTTTAGTGACAAAAGCCTCACTGTCCCAGATCATATTAACCCCTTAATGATAAGTCCTGGTTTGCATTGCACTATGACTCAATAGAATCATAACTCTTGTAGCCATACTGTGCCACTTGGAGGAAGTATCAATAGGAACAAAGGAAGCAGTTCACTGAAACTTCCTCAACACCATCTCTCAAACACACAAGTTTTTTTTTAACTTTTTCTTCTTTATCTCTATATCTGGAAGTGCTATCACATACGCCTGAATGGCTTTTCCCACCATCAAATTATGTGTCAACCCAAGAGTTCTTCCACCTTGTAGGACATAGGTAGCAGCTGCATAGTGTTAATTATATATGAATTGCATCTTTAATTGAATTCGGTGAACATAAATGTACAGAACTGTCCATAAGTTGTCACGGAAATTAATTCAGAAAGCTAACAAGCTACCAAGTGTTGATGCCTTTTGAGATTACTTTATGCAATAGATCCTCAATGAAAATTATGTTTGGATTTCTTGAAAAGTGCAATTTTAAGTCAAGCAATTTTAAGCAAATCAGAATTTCCAATTAATACGGAAATAAAAGCTGTAGTTAGGTTGTGTAGGACCTATAAAGCATTATATTGTCTCAGTTGAAATACCTAACATTGCTAAATTTCTGTATTGCTAATTGAAATAACTTTCAAAATAATATAGGGAGGTTGCAATTATGTGAAAGGTCAGTGACTGGCAGAGGCCATGAGCTGAAGGCTTGGCGACAAGAGGGAGGGTATAACCACCTTTGGTTGAGGTCAGAGCACTGTGGGCTGGACCAGTCTTTAGGCAAGAAGTCAGAAGAATTTTTTAACAGTATGCATTATCTTAGCTACGAATATCTGCATTTGACTTTGAGAATCAAGAAGTCTACGTCTTCAAGCTTGTCTATCTCTCTCTCTCTCTCTCTCTAGCCGTGGCTTCAAGCATTATGTCAAAAAAATGGCTGGGTACATCATCAGTCCCCGATTATATGGCGAGAACTTGTGGACCGTGGAGGAAAGGGATTACTATTGGGTGGATTCAATGACTTTATGGAGTATGCACAGGTAGGATTTATAAAACACATACTCCATTTCCCCAGGTTCCATTTGAAAGTTGGACATGGAACATCAGAATATATTAATATTATGTATAAGTTGTGTTACGAAATCAGACAGAATACAGACTTGGAGAAAACGTATGCATTCAAGTCACTCACCGATCTATGCTAGTGTTTATTCTCCACAGGAGCCTCCTCCCATCTTAGTTCATCTAACACAATCAACATATCCTTCTATTCCTTTCTCCCTCATTTATTTAACTAGTTTCCACTTAAATGCATCTATGTTGCACTGTTCAACCACTCTGTGTAGCAACAAATTCTACAATATCACCCCTTTGAGTAAAGATATTTCTGCTCGATCCTTTATTTGGTACGTTAGTGATTGCCTTACATTTAGGGCCTCTCATTCTGGATACCCAAACAATTGGGAAGTCCTCTCCATGTTCGTCTCCTATCAAGCTCCTTCATTATTTTAAAGACCACTGATCTTAGGTTACCTCTCAGTCTCTGTTTTTTTTGGAGAAAAGAGCCACCAGCTGTTCAGTGCTATATAAAGTTGATATAATTTTAGTTAAATTCTGAAGAGATCAATGTTCACGTTACATGATGATGTCACTCACAGTCTGTGAATGGAGACAAGGCAATCTGCTCTAGTTTTTGGAGAGAGTTGTATGTACTTGCTCACTAAGGTCTTAGAAAATATGTCTGACCAAATGTATTCATATTTATTCCTATCATGCAGTAAACCTTACTATGTAAGAACAATGCCTGTTCTGTAGATACTCAACAGTGCTGTATGCTTTAATCACTAGATAGGTCCAAGGTCAAAAATCATACAACACCAGGTTATAGTCCAATAGGTTTATTTGAAAACACAAGCTTTCAGAATCTTACTCCTTCTTCAGGTGTTAGTGAGAGAGGTAGTATCAGATACAAAATTTAATTTGTTAAAGATCAAAGGGTCACACTGCTGATGAGGATGTACTAAACAAATTTCAGATGCTGTTAAATCTTTAATCAGTTAGAAGGTTTTAATTGATTAATATGTGTATTTAAATCCCCGAATTCCTTTGAAGTCACTGTCCTGAGAGAACTAAAGGTTTTATTAGTGCAAAGAAGAGGTGAGATTTTAGGTCAGACAGTGCATGTTAGGTATGAGGCCTTGTTTAAAATCTGTTTGTGTTTTGGTTTGGAGTCAGCTTGGTTTTATTTTGAAAATAGGAGTTTATAAAACACCTCATTGCACATACATTCTATTTTGTTCAAAAAACACACAATTTATAGACAGTCAGTCAAATACAAATTCACCCTATAGATTCACGTGTGTGTGCTTGAGAGACAGTGTGTGTTCATTAGAGAGGATCTGCGTGAGAGTGGTTTGTGTGTGTGAGACAGTGTGTATTTGAAAGAGGATCTGTGTGTGTGTGTATGTGTGTGTGTGTGTGTGTGTATGTGAGTTGGGAGAGAAGATGGACAGGTTGTGTCAGGTCAAGGAGGTGGGGATGAGAGGGAGGGTTGGACATGGGCTGTGGCCAGAGGTGGGGAGATTTTAAAACTGGTGAAATCCATGTTTAGGCCATTGGGCTGTAGGCTCCTGAGGTGGAATATGGGAGGTGCTGCTCCTCCAATTTGCGGGTGGCGTCATTGTGACACTGGAGGAGGCCCAGGATGGACATGTCACCCAGGGAGTGTGAGGGGGAGTTAAAATGGCTTTCAACCAGAAGGATTTGTTGTTTGTCATGTACAAAATGGTCTCTGAGTCTCCACTTGGTCTCACCGATGTAGAGGAGGCCACATCGGGAGCAGCGGGTGCAGTAGACCATTTTGACGGATTTGCAGGTGAACATGGAAGGATTGTTTTGTGCCTTGAATGGAGGTGAGGGTGGAGGTGTAGGGGCAGGTGTAGCACTTCCTGCGGTTGCAGGGAAAGGTGCCGTGGGTGGTGGGGTTAGTTATGAGTGTGGAGCAGACAATGGAGTTGTGGAGAGAGCAGTCCCTACAAAAGGTAGATAGGGGTGGGGAAGGATCAGACTGTAGGTGGCGGAAGTGGCAGAGAATGATACGTTGGATGCAGAGGTTGGTGGTGTAATATGTGAGCACAAGGGGTATTCTGTCTTTATTTTTGTTGGGGGGGGTGGGGATCTGAGGGCAGAGGTGCGGGAAACGCAAGAGATGTGGTTGAGGGCATTTTCAATCACCGGAAGGGAGAAGTTACGGTCCTTGAAATAGGATTCCGCTTAACTGAACTCATCCTCATCCTTAACAACTTCTCCTTTAACTTCTCCCACTTCCTACAGTCTAAGGGGGTGGCCTGGGCACCCACATGGGCCCAAGCTATGCCTGCCTCTTCGTAGGATATGTGCAACAGTCCCACTTGCTCCGCCACACTGGCACTGTGCCCCACCTGTTCCTCCGCTACATTGATGACTGTATCGGCACTACCCCCACGAGGAGCTTGAACAGTTCATCAACTTCAGTAACACCTTTCACCCCAACCTCAAATTCACCTGGACCATCTCCGATACCTCCCTCTCCTTCCTGGACCTCTCTGTCTCCATCTCTGGTGACCACCTTGAAACCGATATCTATTTCAAGCCCACCGACTCCCACTGCTACCTAGGCTAGACCTCCTCTCACCCACCTTCGTGTAAAAATGCGATCCCCTGCTCCCAATTCCTCCACCTCCGCCGTGTCTGGTTCCAAGATGGGGCGTTCCACTCCCGCACCTCACAGATGTCCTCCTATTTCCTGTCGTTATAGCCTCTCAGTTCCAGCTTCATCTCTGTAGGTCATCTTTGCAGTTTCTCCAATGCAGTGTATTGAACTATTATTCTATTCTAAATGTGGTACGCAAAAGTTCTGTCTAAATTCTACATAACTTTTCTACTTTGAAGTTATATTCAAGAAAGGAACCCCAGCGATGTCTGTGCACTGTGGGGGTGGGTAAAGGACATGGAAGGAGGTGTTCAGACTCTAAAATTATTGAACTCAATATTGAGTGCTGAAGGCTGCATGGTCCCCAAGCGGAAGATGAGGTGATTTTCTTTGAGCTTGCACTGAGGCTCGCTGGAAGATTGCAGCAGGCCTGAGATAGAAATATCGGCATGGGAACATGGTGGTTTGTTGAAGTGGCAGGCAACTGGAAGCTTGGGGTCATTTTTACAGACAGAACATAGGTTTTCCGCAAAGTGGTCACCTAGCCCAAGTGTCATTTGCCCAGTGTAGAGGAGACCGCACAGCGAGCAGCAAATACAGTAGACTAGACTTAGTGAAGTGCAGGTAAACCTTTCAGTAGTGTTGATTGAGGGAATAAGGTTGGTCAAAGCACTGAGATCATCCTCCTGCATTTCTCAAGATCAATTAAGTCTGTTTGAGAGGGAAATGGGGGCTCAGTTTAAAATCTTATCCAAAGCATGGCATCTCTTGTTAGTGCACTTTCCCCTCAGTTCTACACCATGTGTGTCAGCTGAGATTTTGTCTTGAAAGCCCTGGAATGGGATTTGAACTATACCTCACTGAGGCAAGCTGGACACAATAATTTGACAAACAGGGGTGAAAAATAGGCAAATGTATTATTCTCTCAGAGAAACCTGGGTAAGGCAACCTCTGTACTTGTCTGCTTGTTTTAACTTTAGGGTTATTATGGTTTTACTTCTGCTATGATGACTACACTCATGCTCAAGATTGCAAAGGAGAACTTGAAGACTAACCAAAGTGAACGTGAAGAAGAAGCATTTTACAGGATTCAGACTAAACCAATGGCAATCTGGATTAGTGGGTAAGTATTTGTTTTCTGTCATAGTCATCACTATTAATCTATTTTTCTAACCTTCTTCAACACATCTCTCTCCTAATTGACCATTGAACACTTTTTACATTTATGAATATTGGCTTCTCTATATGCGCTTCGGTTTTTGAGTGAGCGCAACCTTCTGGTCGCCATAATTGTACTAATATTATTTGTTTAAGAACTTACAAGCCTCAGCCAATTTCAAGCCCTGTTTATGAAACAAATTCTTAATTTGTCAGAAGACAAGTTCCGCTTCTTCAGTCCAATTGTTGAACAAATAATCCACTGAAGCAATTCAACCCCTAATGAAACTAATATAATTAACAATTTGCCTCAAAGTTACAAATCATTTCCTTACCTGAAGGGTGATTTAAAAGTAACCTTTAAAATTGTGAATGGATGTAATAATTTAGACATAAAGATGAATTTCTATTTGTGGAGAATCCAAAACCAGAGGCTGTAACACTTCTCTTTAGAGGAACCCTTGAGACCAGGGGTGAGTTTCTGCCACTCTGAAGTTATGGTCCCTGGTAACTAAATATCTGATGTTAAATCTGCGCAACATGCCAGAGGTGGGAAAGATGGTATTTGATGAGTTGTGTGGTTGTGATACTTGAATTTTTATAGGCCCTTTGCATTGCCTTCCATCTGGGCCTGTTATGGATGCTTCTTCTCCATATATGTGTATAAAAGGATAGACATAAACAAATCTAATCTGGAATTGAGACAATACCTATGTACCCAGGGAGTGGTTAGAATGAGAAACTTGTGACTGCATTTGCGAATAGGGTGAATAGCTTAGACAAATTTAAGGGGAAGTTAGTTAATCCATGAGAGAGAATGGCATAGATGGATATGTTGATTGGGTTCAATGAAGTTGGATTGAGGGTAGATTGTGTGGTACATGAACCTTGAATCAGATTAATTGGGTTGAGTACAAAGAATTTATAGCACTGAATAGGCTGTCTATTCTTTGTAATTCTAAGTTTTAATTGTACAAAAGATAAATTCACTAATTTAAAATATATATCCTTTATAAAGTGTATTCTCAAGTCAAATTAGCGAATACATGACAATTTCATTGCAGCATTATTTTCCTCATGTGATATTTTGCAAATGTTAGAGAAATATATATGCACTGGATGGAAGCAGAAAGTGGTCAATGGGGAAAGACACTGACAATTTCTTTTAATCTGAGCTTTCAAACTTTGCTCTTGTATTACTTTCTCCAATTCCTAATGTAATCCTTAAGAAATCTTCTGACTGCTAGATTTAAAGCAGCATTAATGATATTCTGGAGTTTGTAGATTGTTTTGTTCGTGAGAAACTTCACTGTCTGGAATTGCAAAACTTACATTACAAGAGGGAGCCCATTTCAGAACTACTGTCTTGGTTACAGAGTTGTAATGACGTTGATATTGTGGTGCTATTTTTGGGCTTGTATATTGTTTTCGTGATTAATGTTTAAAATATATTGTAATACTACCATAGCTGCTGCCTCTTCCTCTTTCTCAGGTGACTCGTGTATGACTGCTTGTTCCCCTATCCAATTGGTTGCCCAAGAGACCATTCTCATGTGTCTGATCACACTGTCAGTGTGAATGCACCTAGGCTTATGTTCCCTCAAGTAGAGAAGAAAAAGGCTGATTAAACTCAAGGGCTTGCTAGGCCAAATAGACAAAACTGTTTCATCTGGCAGGATTGCCAAAACAAGAGTCCAGAAAATGTTCAGGCAGATTAGGAAAGCTAATAAATAAAATAATATATCATGAGGGGGAAGGAAGTAGGGAGTTTATTCTTCACTTTTACCAAGTATTGGTGAGACTGCATCTGAGCACGGCATTGGTCAACTTATTTTAAGAAGAATGTAAATATGCTGAAGGCAGTTCAGGGAAGGTTTAGCAGACTAATACCTGGAATGGGTAGGTTGTCTTCTGAGGAAAATTTGGACAGGCTAGGCTTGTATCCACTTGAATTTAGAACAGTGTGAGGTGACTAGATTGAAACATATAAGCTCCTGAAGGGTCTTGGCAGAGTAGATGTGGAAAGGATCTTTCCCCTTATGGGAGAATCTAGGTCTATGGGTCACTGTTAAAAGTCAGGGGTCACCCATTTGAAACAGGAATTAGGCAAAGTTATTTTCTTTCAAAGGATCATGAGTTTTTGGAACTCTTGAATGGAGGTGAAAATGGTGTGGAAGAAGAGTACTTGGATATTTTAAGACATAGATAGATTCTTGATAGGTTACGCGTTAAAAAAGGTATCAGGGATAGGGTGCAATGTGGATTTGAGGTTATAATCAGATCAGCCATGGTCTTATTGAATAGCAGAGCAGGCTTGAGGGGCTCAATGGCCTATTCCTGTTCCCGATTTGTACGTTTGTGGAAAAACCTTAAAATTACAGCTAGCTCATGCAGGGATTATGTCCTGTATCATTTCCTCACATAATGGGTAGTGAAATTTGAAACTCTTTCCTCCAGAAAAGCTGGAAGTCACTTGAACATTTCAAAGCTGAAAATGATAGATGTTTATAAGTAAGAGTATTAAGGGTTAGGCAACCAAGACAGCTAAATGGGATTGAAGTTTCATTCATCGTGTAATTAAATTGTGAAACAGGCTGTCAAAGATGAATGGCCCCCTACATTTGAAGCACAAGTTATTGTCAAGTGATCAAGAGCAATGACCCTGGCTGAACTCCTCTCACCCAAACCTCAAACCTTTCACCAAGCTCCTCTTCCCAGCCTGGGAACATTGAAGGCACTTGCATTGTTCCTTCGGTTGCTTCCTACAGAGATTTGTTAATCTAGGGGTCAAACATCTAACCTACATGATATACACAACTCAATACCACACAAGAAAGTGAGTCTTAGCCATTGCTAAAGAAGTTGACCATAGAACTTGGCTCCTAGAAGCTTCAGTCAGTTTATGTACATGCAGAACAAGTACTTTTCCAGCAAAGGTAGCAATAGTTCTCAATACTCTGTTTAAATAGTATGTGACACATAGCTATGGAGCCTGCTGGGCATAGAATGCTGATTGCATGGATTTTACACAGGTGAGTTCATTCATAATCTTTGGTCTTTCCTGTGCCTACTGAACCGCCAATGTGTATCAAGCCTGTCTAATTAGGGGTTTCTCTTACTCTTACTTTCTACATAAGTATTTGGTATTTTGGAAGGATTTTCAGGTTGATATTGAACATGTTGAGTAAAATTATGAAAACACCTTCCTTGATCATCAAGTCCTGGAGTGGGACTTGAACCTGAACCATCTTAGAGATAAGAATGCTATTCTCTGCCCCACAAGAGGTTCTTCCATCCATGTTACTTATTAGTAAATGTAATCATGCAGATCATGCTTTTAGAGTAAAAATCACACATGGAAATAATCAATAGACAATGGAAGATCATTTACTTAGTTCACTTACATGATTTACTTCATATTTTAGAGCATTGTGTCCTGCGTGTATTAATCTGATCCCTACCTTGCTAAATGGAGAGTTGTTTGGTCACAGCCAAGAGCTCAGCTTACATCTGCTACACATTGATGGTTCCCTAAGTGTTTTACAAGGCTTACAAATGGAGATTGAAGATATGGCCTGGCCTCTACTTCGAAAAGTAACAGTGCAAAATAGCCTGAGAAAGGCTTTCATGGATGCTGAGATCATCATTCTTCTTGATGATCATGTGCCAGAGAAGGGTCAATCACTTGAAGACTGTTACAGAGAAATGGCTGGTCTCTACCAAGAAATTGCAGTTAAGATTGACACCTTTGCAAATCCCAATGCCCGTGTGCTTGTGGCTGGTGATTATATCTTGAATTTGAAAACATACGTCCTGATGGATAGTGCATATGCAATTGATCACTGTAACTTTATAGCAGTATCAACTCAGTTGGAAGGAGAAGCCAAAGCACTGCTTGCCAGGAGATTGAATGTGAATCCAATGGGTGAGTATATTTTACTCTTTGTCGTCTCTTTTAAACCTCTTTGCTCCGTCTCACAGTTGCACATCTCCACAGAGTTTTAACTGTGACTGGCAACATATCCCTCCTTTAGTCAAATAAGGAGGTAAAGATTCCCACTGTATTCACTTATGGCATTGAACACGGCTTATCCCTGACTCCTGCACTTGTGAACTATTAAATTAGCCTACTCATGGGGCATCAGTCACATTTTTCAAGTGTTCTTCCTCTGTGTAACAGATTTGGGAGCATTACTGTTATGTATACTATTGTTTACAATACAACAGATTGCCCATCAAAGTTCTAGTAAATCCCCATTATGGGTGGAATTTATTACCCTCCCCAAAGCAAATCTAGAGGCAGGAATGCATAGGGTGGGATTCTGATTCTGCCGCAGTAAATCAGGACTATAAGACCCGTAGATACCCTTGCTGCCTTGCTGCTAGTTGAAGCTTTTCAGTGGGCAATTAATGCAGTAGGTGGTTGCATTCTCATTTACATGTTCTCATCGTTTGCCAGCGTCAGATATGGTTCACTGAAAGCAGACTGCCCCAACATCTGCTGCCAGACCCTCTCCCAGCCATGACTTGGTAGCTGTTATGGATGATCAAGAAGGCTCCCTCCCCCTCCCTGCCCACCCCCACTTCCCACCCTGAGCCCATCATATTGACCTACATAAGTCACTCACTTTGCTGACTGAAAAGTCCTGTGAGTGCAGGAATGAAGACTTAATAGATTTTGTAATTCGCAACTATTGTCCTGAACTGACTGACTGCCAGGCAAGTAATGGGCAGGCAATTTTCCCCGTGCTACCCTCATTCAACATGGCTCAGAGTCGAGACTGGCAGGAAACCCACACAGAGGATGGCGGCATGAAATTGCAGGCCAACCCACTCCTGATCCAGATCCCTCACTAACATAAAAGCCCAATTAAATGAGTCAAAACCAATGTATAAATTTAAATTAAACAGGATTGCAAAGTGCAGGATGGGAAAGTGAAGATGGAGTAGTGACCAGAGACAAGGAAGATTGGAGAAGAGAAATGCATTTATAACACTTTATTATAATTTCTGTAAACATTAACATTCCTTTTACTTCTATACCCCTCTCAGCTACTAATTATGTTCAATTAAACCCATTCCAAAACCTTTGTTAGCTTCCAAATAACCTGAACTCTCTATAATCTACTGAAAACTCGTTATTTTTTATCTACAGTCCTTTACAGAAGACACTTGCAACATAGCCTGCTTTTCCTCTCAAGCACACTCCTAAACTTATCCTTCATAGACTAACCTCCCAAACTTTATTATCAACTATTTTTTTCCAACCCTTTACTATCCTTTGGAGAACTCGCTGTTGAATGTTCTATAATTCTTGGCAATTTTGAAAAGCCTTCTACTAGTGCACAATCAATTTTGATTTAACATATATTTAACATGTACCTAAAGCTCTGTTATCCTTTATATAATTTTCCCAACCCTATTATCCTGTGTATAAAATGGGTATCACTCTAAATCCCCATAACCTATGATTTCCTTTGGACAGATTGACAACTTTCTATGTTGTCTTTTAAAAAAAAACTCCAGATCCGTTTTTACCCTTTCTAGAGCTCAGTTGATCAAGCCTCTGAGCATAAGTCCCACTCACTTCCTCCATAGCAACATTCACTGCTACATCACAATTGCATGCAATGCACTGGAAAAATTGTTGAGGGAGAAACAAAGAATGTTGCAGGTATCCCAGGAAAAGACAGGCATGGCTAGGGCCAACAGGATTCTCATAACAACATCTTTTAATGGAGGAAATAAGCAGAGTCAAAGGAGATGTTGCTCAACAATCCAGAGGAGTATGTTGGTTGTGGGGAAAGACTGGTTGAGCCATCCTGTTGTCAGATGGAGGTTTAGAGGACCCTTCAAATACTCTAAGTATCATTCGCTTAGTCTTTTATTGCCCTGTATAATATACAATCAGAATCTTTGACAACACTCAAAGTATCACACCTCCAAGCTCTCTAACAAAAAAAATCCCAAAGAACTGTGATGCTGGAAATCAGAAACAAAATCAGATAATACAGGAAAATCTTAGCAGGTCTGGCAGCATCTGTGGAGAGAGACCAGAGTTAACGTTCCTGGTCTAGTGACCCTTGTTCAGAACAGAACAAGTTCCCTAATGTGCATACATAACACACTTTCATGCCTTCTGTTGTTGTCTGTATGATATAGCTATTATTGTGCATAGCTCCATTGTTCCCCGTGTAAGCAATCTGTATCCAAAATCACTCTTACTCGTCTCTTCCTGATTTAATGGTGCAGATGACATGAACTGAATGGTCAAGCTTGCTTTGATCTGACTTCCATGTCTTCGAAGTTTTTGATTAAAGATGGATTGGTTAGGGCAGAAAGGATGTGCGTTCATACTTTGCAATGATGCTGAAACAGGATGCAGAAGGTAATTAATGGTTCAGGCCATTTCATTGTTTACTTCTGAACAAGATTGCACGCAAACAAATTACAGCTGGAACAATGGGAACTTGTGCATTTGTAACTCAAAACAATACTAATTATAAGTAATATTTTAACCAGTTCACTGTTTGTGATTGAATAAATGCCAGCTGCCTGCCTAGGAAAATGTTACAAATTGGAATCTGATTAAGAATTTTGATGGTGTATGTATAGAATAACAGATATCTGAGAGTGAGTTACGAACTGGAATCAATCAAGCGATTCAAATGACTTATGTATCCAATAACTGATATCTTGGAATGGGTAGCAGGCTGAAATCTAATTAAGGGGTTCCGATGATGTATAGAGTAATGAGACCTGACAGTGAGCCACATTTAGGAATCTAATCAGAGGATTCATATGATTTATACATAAAATGATGTAACCCAAGAGTGAGTTGGGAGGAATCAATTTAATAAAGAGTTTGGATGACGTGAGAATTAAGTTCACAATATTTATAACGACCGTCTGAACCCAAGACTAGATAACAGTCTAGTGATATTTTTGAATTCTGATTGTATGTGATAGTTTTATTAAATTTGAGCTTTGTTTTGCTGCAGTAGTGGCTTTTGGGTAAAAGTGCGATTTTGGCATTAATGCATCAATACAGAGCAATGGATTTACTAGAACAGGAATTTTCACACTCCAGCCCATGGGTCATCTGTGCCTATGAGTGCAAATCACTTCTATTTCTAACTTATTTCTCACTTCAGGATTTTCTTGTTAGATTTTCATGGGGCTGATCTTTGGAAAGGGCTGCCAATGCTGTTGTCTCTGTGGCAGTTAAATGTTAAGTTGGGTAAAAGAAAGAAAGATTTTCTGTTATATGACACCTTTCATGGCATCCCAAATCATTTAATGAAGAACCATTAAAGTATGGTAAATGATTAAACTATTGTTATGTAGAAACCATAGTTGTCAACTTGCGCACAGCATGCTCTGTCAACGGCAATGAGATAAATCACCATTTGGAATAAATACTGGTCAGGCCAGTGAGGAGAAATCGCCACCTCTTCTGTAAAAAGTGCCTGTGAATCTTTTATATCCATCTTAGAAGGCAGACGAGGCTTTGGTTTAATGTTGCTCTCAAAAGAAGGCCCTTTGACTGTATAGCACTCCAGCTGCAGCGAGTGTCTGCCTGGAATTGGTATCTTACATGCAGTCAACTGAGTAATGGTTGAGGACAACTCTAGTTGTTTGTAGCAAACTCTTGTGGCACAGTGATAGTGATCCTACACCTGAGCCAGGCATCAGAGAATCATAGAATAGGAGACCCAGGTTCAAGTCCCATCTGCTTTAGAGATGTGGAATAACATCTCCGACCAGCTTGATTAGGAAATGTCTAATTGTGACTAACCATAGTTCAAATGTAAGCAAATCTGTCGGGGAGACGATGACGTGGTGATATTATCGCTGGACTGTTAATCCAGAGACCCAGATAACATTCTGGGGACCTGGGTTTGAATCCCACCATGGCAGATGGTGGAATTTGAATTCAGTAAATATCTGGAATTAAGAATCTAATGATGGCTGTGAATCCATTGCTGATTGCTTGGGAAAAACCCATCTGGTTCACTAATGTCCTTCAGGGAAGGAAACTGCCATCCCTACCTTGTCTGGCCTACATGTGACTTCAGATCCACAGCAATATGGCTGACACTTAACTGCCCTCTGGGCAATTAGGGGTTGGGCAATAAATACTGCCTAGCCTGTGACGCCCTCATCCCGTGAATGAATAAAAAAAATTAGCAAGAACATTATCTTCTTGGGACTGATTCGCCCCACCCATTCACTAAACAGGAGCAAACCAATTGAAGTATGCAGTGTGCCTAGCTGTTCCTTAGCTTGCGCCCATTCTCCCAGTCTGTTGTGGACTGATCTAGATGATCTTTTCCAGGTGCCACTGTCTGCGGAAAAGGAATCAAAACTGATGCCACCTGCTCATTACAGACCTTTTAGATAAAGATTCACACCCACCATGCACAGAAAACCCTGTAACTCTCACAGCAACAGTACAGAGACAGAGACCAGGCCCAATATCTTGAACCGTTTGCTGAGGTCGGGGAGTACTTCCTTGTGACAAGGAACCTTAAATGTTACTCATTAGTTATGCCTCACAGGGCTATACATTATAACAAGTCATTAAAACAGAGATACTGATGAACGAGAGTTTCAGCAATGTATGAGTTAATATAGGCTGAGCAGAAATAAAATGTCAGCAAATTAGTTGTCTTTTATGCATTACAAATCTGCACAAGATAAGACTGTTCTTTAGGTTGATTCTAAATTCCAGCTCTATATCGTATTACAACAATTGTTTTTAAGTGTACTTATCGGCAAATGGTTTGTTCATAGTTATATAAGTGATGTCCCTTTTCTTCATCCTCTCTGCAGATGTGAAAGATGTGATTGTGTGGGGAAATATCGGCAGAAGCACGTATATTGATCTGCATAAAGCACGGGTCCATCAATACGAAAGTGCCATCTGGGGACCACCTGAGTTCTCACGTCCTGTACTGGAGATGCTGCGTGTTAAGTATGGAGAAGGCTTTTAGTGGAGAGCTAGTCTGAGCATCATGCTGCACTTAAGCCTTTTCTGCTGTTCTGGCTGATGCTAGTTTTGATGCTCAGTTTTGTATTGCTAGGATTATGTCATTAAAGACAAAATGTTTCTGAAGGTAATTGAAAATGATGCAATCATATCAATGATAATCACCATTCCTTGGCGAGTATGTACTTGTAATGAAGGATACTTTGATTTGGAGAAGGTATTGTCTGTGGTGGTGATCCACTTTGGTACAGAGCCAGCAGGTTAATCTAGGAATCGACCAAACCATCCCAGGCCAAAGAAACCCTCTGTTCCAAATGATTTTCCACATTCCCTCTCTTTTCCCATTGCGACTTGAATGAACCCATTTTTTGTTTCTTTACAAGACCCAATTTCACCTTCATTTACCTTGTACCATCATCCCTTTCCTCATTTAATCACTCCTGTCCTGTACCATGTTTATTTGCAGTTAAGCCATGTCTCTATCCCACCATATAGGTATGCTGCCATCATCCTCTTTAAGTGTGGGGATCTACTGGGCCTGTCCGGTCAAAATGTGGTAGATGAAAATCACATACTGGTCTAACTAGAAGGGGCCTTTGTGTTGAACAAGTTGAAGTTTATTTCATGTTAACAACTAGTTACAGGTGACATTGATATGGTAGACATTGTTACACATACTTTGAGGAGGACCTGTTAGTTCTTGTTCCTTCAAGATCCTAAGCTGCTTTGCCTAGATGTCCATATGACCTCATTATAGTTGGTGGTGTTTAAGGCATTCCTTGATATTAACTCTTTCAATCTTTACATCCTTATACAACATCTCCCACCAAGATTTCTTTCCCTTGTTAATAGTGTGCAATTGAGTAGAGAATTAAGCTTGCCCATACCCCATCTAGCATCAAGTCTCTGACTTCATAAATTCAGGTGATCTGGAATTTTCACTGTTCTCCCAGAATGTGTTTTCTTCAGTCTCTGTAGAGCTTAGGGTTGAAGACTGTTAACTTTGATTCTTTTCTTGACAGTGAGCAGGCTGTGGATCCCTTGCAGTTACCTTATTGCATTCGTCCAAATCAATCAGTAGTGAATGATAGATCTACATAAGAATAGAGTTCATGTGCTTCCCTCGTGCAAGTCTTCAGAATGTTGCCAGGACTTGGAGGCTTTGAGTTATAAGGATAGGCTGGAACTTTTTTCACTGGAGTATAGGAGGTTGAGGGGTGACCATGTAGAGGTTTATTAAATCATGAGGGGCATAGAAAAGTAAGATAGCAAATGTCATTTCCCTGGGGTGGGGAATTTCAAAACTAGGGGCATTTTTTAAGGTGAGAGAAAAAAGATTTAAACAGGACCTAAGGGGTAACTTTTTCACACAGAGGGTGGTTCGTATGTGGAATGAACTGCCAGAGGAAGTGGTAGATGCAGGTACAGTGACAACATTTAAAAGAAGTTTGGACAGGTACATGAATAAGGTTTAGAGGGATATAGGCCAAACACAGGCAAGCGGGACTTGTTTAGTTTGGGAAACTTGATCTGCGTGGACAAGTTGGACTGAAGGGTATGTTTCTTAGCTGCATGATTCTATGGCTCTACAAGCCATATGATCTCTGAATGATCTCTACTGGTCTATTACTCCTTGGATGACCTGAACTGGGGGAGGTGAAGGCCTAGTGTATTATTGCTGGACTGTTAATCCAGAGACCCAGATAATGATCTGGAGAACTGGGTTTGAATCCCAACATGGCACAGGGTGGAATTTGAATTCATTAAAAAACATCTGGAATTAAGAGTCTAATAATGACCATGAATCCATTGTCGATTGCTCGAAAATCCCATCTAGTTCACTAATGTCCTTTGAGGGAGGAAACTGCCACCCCTACCTAGTCTGGCCTACATATGACTTTAGACTGCCCTCTGGGGCTAATAGGGATGGGCAATAAATGGGGTGCCAGGAATGAATAATAGGTATTAAGCAATAGGGATGGCCTATCCTGTGAATGAATAAAAAATAGCTTTACTGTTAAGATCTTTTATCCACGATCATTGCCCCAGCCCAAAAGATGCTGACTGTCTCTCATGTGATCTTGCTGCACATGATAGGACTGCTCCTTCTTAAGTAGATGTTGATAGTTCATGGAGGTATATGTGGCTTCAAATTCTTTCGTACAATAGGGAGCTGAGACTTCAGTTTTCTGCTCATCAACAACTCTGACGCTGCTGAACAACACTGGAATTGGGTGGTTCTGTAATTTAGCAAGCATTGCCAAAGTCAACATTTTCTTCAAAGACAGTGCTTAAAAAACTGGTTTACGAACTCAACTGGTTGCTCCTTGAAGGATACTGCTCCTAAGACTGTAGCTGAAGCATCAGCTGCTATCATGGTTGGAATGAGCAGATTGTGGTGGCTATTGTCAATCTGTCCTTGACCCTCTGAGATGCATTCTCTTGATGGGGTTCCAACATCATTCTTATGTTGTCTTTAAGCAATGTCTCAAAGGTTCTGTAGCAATTGCTAAGTGAGGCAAAAGATTTGCCAACTGGTTTACCATCCCTAAAGTTATTTCTGACTTTGGAATGCCAAACTCCTAAGTGGCTTTTGTCTTCTGTAGACTTGTCATTATACCATCACTGTTGACAACGTGTCCCAAGATGTGAATAAATCCTTTGGAGAATTTACACTTCCTTCCTTCTTTGTGCAAATGCTTTAGAACTGCATGTGTTTTCTTATCAGCCCTCTGGACTGTTACCCATGTACCAGTATGTCATCCACATCCTTGAAGATTTTGTGAAATATTAGCTATAGATGATTGAAAGATGCCTGGAGTAAAACATCCCCAAATGTTAGGCTGTTGAAGCAAAATCTCCAAAGTGGAGTTATGAATATGGTAGATAATTTTGAATTCTCAACCAGTAGCACCTGCCAGAGCCTACTGTTTGCATTAAGTTTCATGAAAACTCTGTTTTTGAATTATTTAGCTAAAGTTTCATCAACCATAGGTTTGGGTGGATTTCTTTCCCCACCACCTTGCTAAGCTCTGTAAGGTCAATACAAATTCAAATGGACTCATTAGGTTTGGGTAAGGCAACCATATCTGAGCATCACTCAGTTGGTTTTGTAATTTGGGAAAATGGTATTCATTTTGGTCACCTGTTCAAATTGTTTATCGACTTGTTTCATTAAAGGATGTGGAATCTTCCAGGTGTTTTGATATATGAAGGGTTAGTATCTATCTTCGGTGTGATCTGTACGCAGTACTGAGCTTTCTTATTGCAGTAAACAATCCGGGATATACCTGTTTAAAGAAGCTGTTAGCTTTTCCTGTTTAACGCCTTTGATTTATCAAAAAAGAATGTGGATAAGACATATATTACTACTTGAGTGAAAATTCTTCATTGTTAAGAAAATGTAGGTTTTCTACTATTTGGTATTCCTCAATTGGAGAATTTCTGATAGCAAACCTTTAATCTTAAATTCTACGCCTTGCAGACCATGTGGTTGCTGCTGTCGACAGACCACTGCAGACAGTGTTTTTTCGATTAAGGATTACTTTCTGATAATGTAGTGATACTCCCCCGTTCCTAACTGGAAATCTGTGAGATGACCATTGACATGAATGAAAAATGTAAGGTCTTGATCACCCATTTTCCCTAGAAACACTTCAGTTATTTTCTTCTATTATAGACTGTTCTACCTCATTAAGCTCTTTGTGTGGTTAGTTATTTGCCTTTCTTTTTTCTGTGACTGTTCAACTTATTCATGTTTTCTGAACTTGACCTAATTTGTGACAGATAAAGCATGTACTTTTAATAGCTGGGCCTAGCTTGGCCTGTGAGGTATCTTTGCTGCACAGTGCTAACAAGGTCTTTTAGTCTCCTGTGCCTGCACACCTGCTGTACTGGTTTCTCATGTGTGTCATTTGTGGTTTTCTATCTTCAGAGTTGAATGGACTCTGCTGATCTCCTGTGCCAACACTGCTGTTCTCCTTTTAGGATTGATCCATGCTGCTTCAGTACTTCTGCCTCACTTGCCATCTGAATGGCTTTCTCTAGAATCAAATCTTCTTTTGTTTAGAATAAATCTGAAAAAGAACCAACAGCAATTCTATCAGTTTTGTCTCCTAAGTAGTCTAACTTTGAATCACCATAGTCACATTTCTGCACTACTTGGTAGAGATTTTTAATGAAATTCTGGAGGCTGTACTGCTCTGTTAAATCTTCGTCATTCAAAATGTTATTAGTTTTGATCTTAAAGTAATTGTCAAAGACAATTTCAAGACATCTTTATGAATATCTATTGCTTTTTTTTGCACCTTGGTGAGTTGTCAGCTGCACTCTCCATTGTAAATAGAAGTCTTTTTACATATTTGCTTTCTGATTTAGTATTTAATTTGGAAGTTATTTTCTACTTTAACAAATGCTTTCTTCAAGATGCATAATTCTGAATCTCATTTGGCTATTAAGTAAAATCAAGGCTGAGATTGACAGATTTTTAATCACTTAGGGAATCAAGCGTTATGGGGAAAAGGCAGGAAAGTGGATTTGAGGATTATCAGATCAGCCATGATCTCATTGAATTGTATAACAGACTCAATGGGTTGTATGGCCTACTTCTGTTCCTATTACTTATAGATTTTTAACTGGATGATTTCTAGCCTCCCATTCATGTGCGTCATGCCTTTCCTGCCAGTAATGCTTTGCTTCATTTGTCATACAGAAGATTCTACTTTAATTGCAAGTTGCTGCATGCGAGTTATTCATTCAGCGTCACTCGCTGAAAATAGTTATCAAGAAGTAGCTTGGGTTTGCACTCATTATTACCTGTCATTGAGTATGTTTGCTTCAAACTTTTGTTGCAGAAGTTGGATAGAAGAAGAATTTGTAGAAGAATTGCATGCACATCGAGCAAAAATTCAAGCAGCATTGAAACACCACCTGGGTATGTCCACTGCCATTGCGATATACAATGTCTTGAATTGGTGGTATCATGACTCACCACCAGGGCAGTTTGTATCTCTTGGAGTTGTCAGTCAAGGTGAGCCACCCTTTTCAGAAATATCTTTTCTTTCTTCTATTTCCTTTCCTCTTCACCAACTCACTCATGTAGGGCAAGATACAGTTCTGTAAGGAATTACTGATTTTAATGCTTCATGTGGAGAGCACAAAGAACAGTACAGCACAGGATCAGGCCCTTTGGCCACCAAGCCTGAACTGACACATGTTGCCTTTCTAAACAAAACCTTTTGCTCTACATGGTCCATGTGCCTCTATTCCTGTTTATCTGTTAGGATGCCTCTTAAATATTACTATTGTATCTGCTTCTACCACCCCCACTCACAGTGCATTATAGGCATCCTCTGTGTAAAAAGCTGCCTCTCACATCTCACTTAAACCTTCTCCCTTTTACCTTAAACCTATGTCCCCTAGTAATTGACATTTCTACCCTGGAAGAAAGACTCTGACTATCCATTCTATCTATGCCTCTCATAATTTTTTAAACTTCTATCAGATTGCCCTTTCAGCCTCTGATGTTCAAATGAAAATAAACCAAGTTTGTCCAATGTCTCCTCATAGCTATACTCTACAACCAGGCAACATCCTGGTAAACCTTTTCTCTACCGTATACAAAGCCTCCACATCCTTCAGATGGTGTGGTGACCGGAATTGTATGCAATATTCCAAATGTGGCCTAACTAAAGCTCTATACAGCTGCAACAAAAGTATCATAATTTAGCCCATATAGTCCTAACCTCACTTATAAGTTCTAGACTTCCTAGCAGGAGTTGCAGGAGAACACATGGTTGATCTCTCTGCGTTCTAATTCAGGAGGGATGAGATTGATTGCCGGGGCCGTTCCCTCTGGGACACCCTGGTCCACTCTTCCTTCACCCCCAACAACACCCCACAGCCACATGGCACCTTCACCTGCAAGCGGCGAAGGCGCAACACTGCCCATTTACCTCCTCCCTCCCCACTATCCAAGGGCCCAAACATAACTTCCAGGTGAAGCAACACTTCACCTGTACCTCCCAGAGTCTAGTCTGCTGCATTCACTGCACACAATGTGGTCTCCTCGACATTGGGGAAACAAAGCATAGACTGGGTGACCGCTTTGCAGAACATCTACATTCTGCTTGCAAAAAAGACCCTGAAATACCTGTTGCCTGCCACTTCAACACACCACCCTGTTCCCTGGCCAACATCTCTGTCTCTGGCTTGCTGCAGTGTTCCAGCGAAGCTCAATGCAAGCTAGAAGAACAACACTTCATTTTCCACTTGGGGACCCTGTAGCCCCCCGGGTTTCAATATCAAGTTCAACAATTTTAGGGCCTAAACTCTCCTATGTCTTAGCCCCCTACCCAACTCACCAGGCCTTGTTACCACATAGCCTGCCATTACACACTACCAATTGTTAGTCATTAACAGTTCCCATTAACAACTATTCACCCTCCCAGCCAGAGCGTTATCAACTCCTTTGTCTATCCAACTACTCTTCTCTCTCTTCAGGCTCTATCCTATCGTTTACTCCCTACCAAACCCTTTCCCTATTTTCTGCATATAAGCCAACATTTTCCCAGTTACCATCAGTTCTGAGGAAGGGTCACCGGACCCAAAAAGTTAACTCTGATTTTTTCTTCACAAATGCTGAGATTTTCCAGCAACTTCTGTTTTTGTTCCTGATTTACAGCATCCGCAGTCCTATCGAATTTTATGAGATTGATATTGTTTCCCTTAAACATATCAGAAATCACAGCCCAGATCAAGAATTGGATCTAGGGAGTTTGGCCCTAAGTTCCCATTTAATTGAATCAGTCAGTGGTAACTGGCAGTTTAGTCAATGAAGAGATCCATCTCATGTAGACTTGGAGTGGCAGAATGCTGTTCTGGAATTGGGGTTCTTGCCTGCCAACAGGAGAGCCAGTGAGAGACTGTCGGTGTCTCTTGTCAGGAAGACTTGCTGAACCACAAGCCATACCAGCCAGTGGTGACTCCACCCATGGGTGTAGCTGGAATCTCACCTTACCGCAAAGCCAGACCTCGGGAATGGAAGCCCTGACTACCAAAAGCTGATAGCCAATCGGAGTCTAGCAGCACTTGCGCTCAGCTCCACTCTGCCATTCACTAAGATTGTGGCCGACCTGATAACTCCACATTCCTGCCTACTCCCACTAACATTTCACCCCCATGTTTATCAACAATCTATCCATCTTGGCCTTGTAAATATTCAAGGAAGTTTAAGGAGAGTTCCGAAGCCTCCTGACTCTCTGAGAAAAGAAACTGTCCTCATTTCTGTCTTAAATGGGCAACCCCTTATTTTTAAACAGTGACTCATATTCAGTTCTCCCAGGTGTTCTGATCAACATTTATCCCTCAACCAAAATCACTAAAAAAGATTATCTGATCATTTTCACAACGCTGATTATGGGACACACTGTACACAAATTGGGTCACCTGTTTCCTACATTACAAGGGTGATTAGACTTTTAAAAAGGGGTTTATTTGCTGGAAACTGCTTCAAAATGCCCTGACGATGTGAAAAATTCAGTACAGATATGTGGAACAGCACACCCTGAGAGGAAATTAACCTCCACCCCTTCCCCAGGTTTCTGAAAATTTCTATGACTCCGTCACGATCAGTTGTTATAAGGCAGGCACTGAAATATTTAATGAGATGCAGCATCTTTTGATCCTGTGCTCCAGGTGATTTTGGCATTCCATCTGGCCTCATTTTCTCTGTGCCAGTTCGATTCTGTGGTGGAAAATGGGTAATTCAGTCACAAATTGAGATTAGTGAGGAGACAAAAGACAAACTAAAGGACATTGTTCAAGAACTGAAGATGGTAAGGCCTCAATAGCGTTAGAAGTTTATGTGATCTTGCCTAACAAAGTGCTCCTATCCAATGCCAACCTGATGAAGGAGTCCTCAGTGTATTGTCAATACAGTATCAGCCATAGCCCAGTTGGCAGCATTTTCACCTCTGAGTCAGTTGTAGGTTGTGAGTTCAAATCTCACTGCCGGACCTTAGCATAAAAGTCAAAGCTGACACTCCAGTGCAGTACTGAGGGAATGCTGAAGATGATGTTTTCTGAATGAGACATTAAACTGAGCCCTGTCTGCCATCTCAAGATTCTACATAACTACTTTGAAGAAGCAAGCAAGCAATTTCTCCCTTCAAGCACAGAGAATGGTGGAGAAACTCAGCAAGTCTGGCAGAATTTGAGCAAAGACAAACAGAGTTAATGTTTTGAGTCTGGTCAGAACTGATGAAGAGTCAAACCACGCTTGAAACATTAACATTTTTCTCTCTCTCCACAGATGTTGCCAGACTTTCTACTGACTTTCTCCAGCATTCTCTGTGTTTGCTTCAGATTTCCAGCATCTGCAATATTTTGCTTTGAGTCACATGATTTCTCCCTGTTTGATTCAAATTTATTCTCAATCACCATTGATAAAAGTAGATTTCCTGGTCATTATCATATTGCTGTTCCCGGGAGCTTGCTGTACATTAATTGACTGTTGTATTCCCTGCACTACAACAGTGACTACATTTCAAAAGTACTTAATAGGCTGTAAAGCACTTTGAGATCTCAAGCAGTTGTGAAATGCACTATGTAAGTTGAAGTCTTTCTTTTCATTGTATCTACGTGCTCTGTGCTAATAATTCCTTAATATGGCTTGGAGTCAAATTTTGCTTGGTAACACCTCTGTAAAATGGCTTGGAATATTTTACTTTATAAAACAGGTTGTCATTTGACGGAACAATTATTTAAACAGAAGAATAAATGGACTTTGTGTTGAATTGCACAATACGTATTTCTAGCATTTGAGACAGATCAAACAGCTGTATCATTAATATATGTGTACCAGCACCATACCTATTCCTGTCCTCAAAGGTCACTTAGTAAGGCTGAGGAGGCAACAAGGAAAAGAATGTCTTTTTCATATTAAATAGTAATGGGCAATAAATATTGAATTTGACAGCACTACTTAGATTCTTTGAACAAATTATGAAGTAGTATTGTTTGATTTTTTTCATTTCACTCATTTGTTTCTATTAAATCCTTACTCCATCTCACAGGAGCACGATTTTAATTTCTCTCATGAGAAGGAAACTGAGGCGAAATCCAGTTTCTTGCCTGGTCCAGAAGGAAAATTTAAGAAAAGAAACACTGATCGAGTAGCCTTTTTTTAAAAGGACGTTTCAGTTCTTGTGGAAGAACAGCAACGGACAGGTAGTTATCCATCACTCATTTGATTACACTGCATATGTAAGAGTATGAACTCTGGAAAATCAGACAAATTTCAGGTTGTTAAAGAGACTTTTTTTTTCCATTGAAACTACAATTGAACTTCTTGGTTTGCAAGGGGAAACTGTATGCTCAGAAGAGTGTGAACAGCAATTTAATTCATGGTGTTACACACCAACGGAGAAGTCCAGTCCTCAAGGTGCAACATTGATCAGGCATCTAGAATTATGGTAGCAGACTCACATGGATGGAAGACTTGTGTTCTCCCACATTAATTGCAGAAAATGTGGGCTGAATAACATTCACTCTTTGAACACTAGAACGTTCCTTAAGGTGTCAAAATAGCATCCATTGTATACTTCTGTCATAAAGTATGCCAGACAACGTGTTTAAAATGTGTTAATACGTGCACACTTAATGCCTGCTAGAAATATACGGAGTAGGCAGATCATGATGCAAATCAGTGTGCAATGCTGATTTAATAGCAACACTACTATTTTGGAGCTCTACACTCCAGCTTACACCCTCTCTTAACCTCCTACACCTGAATATGCCTTTTACACTTGAAGAATCCATTACCAGCACTATTTAAAGAAATCATCATCTTACTTACAGGCCAGTTGCTGCACTTATTTATACTAGCTGTTGCTGCAATTCTACACATTATATGTGTTTTTCCATACTTGTTAAAAAAATTCAAGAGCAGTGGCCCAGCTGACACTGAAGATCTTCCTATGGTCGTGTTTTGACTTGGCTACATAGTTAGTTTCAGACAAGGGCAATGGCCTTTAGGACTTCCCATGGACATTGATCATGACTAGTGGAATGTGCAGAGCAGCACAAGCTGCTGGAAGATGGAGATGGGGAAGGGCTGTCAAGCTGGAGACTATATTCATAGAAGGACTTTAGAAAGCAGATCTATGGAGAGGAAATTGCAGAAATGCTGCTATGACCAAGTAGCCCCTTTGCACACTGAGCCACAATGGCAGGAGTTCAAATTTCCATAAAAGCAAGCTGAGATTTCACTGCAGCACACAGACATTAGGCTGCAATGGAAGCTGAGACATTAACATTAGATATTATGTCATGGTTGGCACCATGAGTCTGTTGATGGAGGTGACTGCCATTTCCACATTGAAAAGATCATGGCTGATCTGATTACTCCACATTCCCACCCACCCTGATAACATCTCACCTGTTTGCTTACCAAGAATCTATCTATCCCTGCCTTAAAAATATTCAAGGACTCTACTTTCATCACCTTTTGACTCTTGACCCTCTGTGAGGAAAAAAAAATCTCCTTGTCCCTGCCATAAATGGGTTCCAAGATCTATATACAGCCCATCCAAAGCCATATTTCCCATGCTCATTTATCTTCAAACCAGGTTTTAAAGAACAAAGAACAAAGAAAACTTACAGCCCAGGAACAGGCCCTTCGGCCCTCCAAGCCTGTGCCGATCCAAATTCACTGTCTAAACCTATCGCCCAATTCCTAAGGATCTGTATCCCTCTGCTCCCCACCTACTCATGCATCTGTCCAGACGCACCTTAAATGAATCTACCGTGCCTGCCTCTACTACCTCTGCTGGCAACGCATTCCAGGCACCTACCACCCTCTGTGTAAAGTACTTTCCGCGTGTATCCCCCTTAAACTTTTCTCCTCTCACCTTGAACGCGTGACCCCTCGTTATTGAATCCCTCACCCTGGGAAAAAGCTTATCTCTATCAACCCTGTCTATACCCTTCATGATTTTGAAGACCTCAATCAGGTCCCCCCTCAATCTCCTTTTTTCTAATGAAAACAATCCTAACCTACTCAACCTCTCTTCATAGCTAGCACCTTCCATACCAGGCAACATCCTCGTAAACCTTCTCTGTACCCTGTCCAAAGCTTCCACATCCTTTTGGTAATGTGGCGACCAGAACTGTACACAGTATTCTAATTGCAGCCGAACCAAAGTCTTGTACAATTTTAACATGACCTGCCAGCTCTTATACTCAATACCCCGTCCGATGAAGGAAAGCATACCATATGCCTTCTTGACCACTCTATCCACCTGTGCAGCCACCTTCAGGGTACAATGGACCTGAACTCCCAGATCTCTCTGCTCATCAACTTTTCCCAAGGCTCTTCCATTTACAGTATAGTTCGCTCTAGAATTAGACCTCCCAAAATGCATCACCTCACACTTGCCCGGATTGAACTCCATCTGCCACTTCTCCGCCCAACTCCCCAGTCTATCTATATTCTCCTGTATTCTTTGACAATCCCCTATGCTTTCTGCTACTCCCCCAATCTTCATGTCATCTGCAAACTTACTGATCAGACCACTTATGCCCTCTTCCAGATCATTTATGTATATCACAAACAACAGTGGCCCCAGCACTGATCCCTGTGGAACACCACTGGTCACCTTTCTCCATTTCGAGAAACTCCCTTCAACTACTACTCTCTGTCTCCTGTTGCTCAACCAGTTCTTTATCCACCTAGCTAGAACACCCTGCACACCACGTGACTTCACTTTCTCCATTAGTTTACGATGGGGAACCTTATCAAACGCCTTACTAAAGTCCATGTAGATGACATCTACAGCCCTTCCTTCATCTATCAACTTGGTCACTTCCTCAAAGAACTCTATTAAGTTAGTAAGGCATGATCTCCCCTGCACAAAACCATGTTGCCTATCACTGATAAGCCCATTCTTTTCCAAATATAAATAGATTCTATCCCTCAGTACCTTCTCCAGCAACTTTCCCACCACTGACGTCAGGCTTACTGGTCTGTAGTTACCTGGAATATCCCTACTACCCTTCTTGTACAGGGGGACAACATTAGCAACTTTCCAGTCCTCCGGCACTTCACCTGTGTTTAAGGATGCTACAAAGATATCTGTCAGGGCCCCAGCTATTTCCTCTCTCGCCTCCCTCAGTGTCCTGGGATAGATCCCATCCGGTCCTGGGGATTTGTCCGCCTTAATATGCTTTAGCCTACCCAACACATCTTCCCTCCTTATGTCAACGTGATCCAGAGTAAACAAACTTCTATCTCTAATCTCAACATTCATCATGTCCCTCTCCTCAGTGAACACTGATGTAAAGTAATCATTGAGAATCTCACCCATTTTCTCAGGTTCGACACAAAACCTTCCTTCCTTATCCTTTAGTGGACCAACCCTTTCTCTAGTTACCCTCCTGCTTCTTATATATGAATAAAAGGCCTTGGGATTCTCCTTAATTCTGTTCGCTAAAAGTTATTTCATGACCCCTTTTAGCCCGATTGATTCCTCATTTAAGATTGGTCCTACTCTCCCGATATTCCTCCAAGGACCGTTCTGTTCTTAGCTGCCTGGACCTTATGTACGCTTCCCTTTTCCTCTTGGCTAGTTGCACGATTTCTCCTGTCATCCACGGTTCACGAATCTTTCCTTTCCTATCCCTTGTTTTCAAAGGGACATGCCTATCCTGCACTATCTTTGAAAGCCTCCCACATATCAAATGTGGACTTCCCTTCAAATAGCTGTCCCCAGTCCACAGTTCCCAGCTCCTGCCGAATTTTGATATAATTGGCCTTGGCCCAGTTTAGTATTCTTCCCTTAGGACCACTCTCATCTTTGTCTACGAGTATTCTAAAACTCACAGAATTGTGGTCACTATTCCCAAAGAAATCCCCCACTGCAACTTCTACCACCTGGCCTGGCTCATTCCCCAACACTAGGTCCAATATGGCCCCTTCCCTAGTTGGACTATTGACATACTGCTCTAGAAAACTTTCCTGGATGCTCCTTACAAATTCTGCCCCATCCAGACCTCTGACACTAAGTGTATCCCAGTCAATGTTGGGAAAATTAAAATCTCCCATCACCACCACCCTGTTACCTCTACATCTTTCCATAATCTGTCGACCTATTAGTTCTTCGACCTCACGCTCACTGTTGGGAGGCCTGTAGTACAGCGCCAACAATGTAACTGCACCCTTCTTATTTCTCAGCTCTACCCATAATGCCTCACTGTTCAAGCCCTCCATAGTGCCCTCCTTCAGCACAGCCGTGATATCATCCCTGACCAGCAATGCAACTCCTCCCCCCCTTTTACTTCCCTCGCTGTCCTGTCTGAAGCATCTATATCCTGCGACATTTAGTTGCCAATCATCCCCTTCCTTCAACCAAGTCTCTGTGATCGCAATAACGTCATACTCCCAGGCACTAATCCAAGACCTAAGTTCGTCTGCCTTACCCACTATACTCCTTGCATTAAAGAATATGCACTTCAGACCACCAGTTCCTTTGCGTTCATCTGCTCTCTGCCTACTCTTCCCCTTTGTAATGCTAACTTCATGATCCTTACAGTCTCTAGTTTCCACCTCACTGTCTACTAGTCTTCTCCTCTGGTTCCCAGACCCCTGCCACATTAGTTTAAACCCTCCCCAACAGCCCTAGCAAAAACTCCCCCTAGGACACTAGTTCCAGTCTGGTTCAGGTGTAGAGCATCCAATTTGTAATAGTATCACCTTCCCCAGAACCGGTCCCAGTGTCCCACAAATCTGAACCCCTCCCTCCTACACCACCCCTCAAGCCACGTGTTCATCCTGCCTATTCTTTCATTTCTACCCTGGCTAGCACGCGGCACTGGTAGCAACCCTGAGATCACTACCTTTGAGGTCCTCCTCTTTAACTTCTCTCCTAGCTCCCTGAATTCTGCTTTCAGGACCTCATCTCGTTTTTTACCTATATCATTGGTGCCTATATGCACCACAACAACTGGCTGTTCACCCTCCCTTTTCAGAATGCTCTGTAGCCGATCGGTGACATCCCTGACCCGAGCACCTGGGAGGCAACATACCATCCGGGAGTCCCGTTTTCGGCCACAGAACCGCCTATCTACTCCCCTTACAATAGAATCCCCTATGACTATGGCCCTATGAGTCTTTTTCCCGTCCTTCTGAATAGCAGTGCCCGCCATGGTGCCATGATCCGGGCAACTGCTGCCCTCCCCTGGTGAGCCATCTCCCCCAACAGTATCCAAAACGGTATACCTGTTTTGGAGAGAGATGACCGCAGGGGACACCTGCACTGCCTTCCTGCTCTTTCTCTGCCTTTTGGTCACCCATTCACTGTCTCCCTCAGCAATCCTAATCTGCGGTGTGACCAATTCACTAAACGTGCTTTCCACGACCTTCTCAGCATCGCGGATGCTCCACAGTGAGTCCACCCGCAACTCCAGAGCCGTCATGCGGTCAAACAAGAGCTGAAGCTGGACACACTTCCTGCAAGTGTAACAGTCAGGGACGTCAGTCACGTCCCTGATCTCCCACATCAAGCAAGAGGCACATGCCACGGGTCTGAGGTCCCCTGCCATTGTAAGCCTTAGCTCTGACTCAACTAACTAATACCAAACAATGCACTTAAATATATTTAAAAAAAAACTTACCTTGCAGAGTCTTTTTCTTCTGGTTAGAGGAGGAGGGTGGGAGGGAGATGCTACACGTGTAGCATCTCGGGTTTAGCTGCTGCCCAAATATATACTAATTCCTTACCTTCCTTACAACCTCCTGGTCTCCAACGTCACCTCCGCTCCGTCTCCCGCCGCTCCCGGTGAGGAAAAGACAGACTTTCTGACAGACTTTTCAGTGTGCCAAGTATATACACACATCAACCTCCTGTAGCCTGGTTCTTTGAGACACTCACCTGAAGTCTCTGCAGCAGAATTAATGTGGAAACTCATCTGCCAGTGAGTTGGTATCTGTGCTGTCCTTCCCCCATCTCTAGCCTCGCTCCTCCATTTTTGTGTGTGAAATATCATTTTGTGTAGATCTCACCTCTAAACAGGCCTCTTAAATTACCTGCAATATTAGTCTTTGAATTGTTGGCTACTATTCTGAAATTAAGTGACAGTTTGTCTTTACCTTCTTCTCTCCCCTCTTGCTGTTCCCACTCAGGTTGCAGTTCTTGGGTAATTAAAATGAAATGGGGCAAATGTTGGGCATGGTGACAGGTCAGAAAGAATTAGGAAGTAGAGATAAGGGAGAAGTGGTAGAGAACGAGGTACAGATGCGAAGTTACTCACACCTTCAATAGATTCCTCTTGTAAGAGAATCTGGGATTAGGGCTCTCTGTTTCAAAATAAGAGATCACCCATTTATGGCATCACCCATTAAGGCAGGGATAGATAGATTCTTGATAAGCAAAAGGGTGAGATGTTATCAGGGTGGGTGGGAATGTGGAGTAATCAGATCAGCCATGATCTGATTGAATGACAGAACAGGCCTAAGGAGCTGAGTGGCCTACTCCTGTTCCTAATGTTTATGTTTATATTCAGCAATGCCAACGGCATCAGTTCATTGATGTTCTTTCTTATAGAGTCCAGTATTGTCCCCCCTCCATGACATGCCTATCCTCCTCCCATTAGCTACTGATTGTGTATCACCTTTTCCATCAAAAAAAGGGAAGCATGTCAGTGTACAGTTTGGTTGGGTGATGGAGCTATCGTGATTGAATTGTCAGCAAAGTGTGCACACTGTGTGAGATGGCTTGCAACAGTGGTAAATCTGAGGATGTGTTGAAACATTTGGATGTTGAATATGAGTCCTATTAATAGAGTTTGTTGGGAGGTGAATGCTGGGAAGAAAGGAATTGAGCTAGAGACAGTCTCCGCTGGCAGTCAAGCAATCCAGGCAGGCTACAAGGCCTTCTCTGTTAGGTTGGCCACTTCTGCAACTGCATGTCCCTTAGCTCTCCACAACAGTGACTCTGGAGGGCATGGTTGGACTCATAAACATAAAAGGTTGAAGAGTGAACACCCTCTCTCACCTTTACTTGCGATGGAAGAAGGTATTCCTTCTTTGCTGAATGGCCTCCTTTTGGCAAGTTGCAGTCTATTTTCAATCTGGGAATTGTGCATAACATGGATGAGGTTATAAACTGGAAGAACATATACCATCAAAAATGGGGATGATTAGAAGGTAAAAGATTCCTCTATCCTAATGTGTTATTGTGCAAAATAAAATTCATTGAAAACAGCAAGCTTTAACTATTCTTAGCTTTAAATCAGTGACCTAAGCAAGCAAGTCATAAAAAAGAATAAGAAATTTTTCACTTTGACCCATTAATTTATGAAACAAGAAGGTAAATGGGAGAGGAAGGTTGTAGTAATAGGTTAGGTTAGATACAGATGCTTGGATCAGGAGTAGACTGACTTTCTTCCTTCAAAATGACAAATTATTTTGTGTTCTGTTACAGGCTGTGAATTGGGCCATATTTACTGTTCTCCAGCTCCTCAGAAATGTTTTGGAACAGACAATTGAAACGGCTTTGTTCATTAAATGACAATTGTTCAATGTTTAAAGAATGGATCATTTGTTGAATCCTCTTTCAAAATAGGTGTCTCACTGTTGAGAGTCATTAAAAGAAAAGTTCTAAGGGCTTTGGTTTAACTTTTCATATAAGTTTTTATGTTAGCTCAAGTTTTCCTGGTTTTGTTGAGATGGTGCTCGTCAATGACTTAATCAGGGTGCGAGGAGATACTGAGTGCAGTGGAGGGTGTGAGGGGTCAATGTCATTTGAAGTACTGTAATTAAACTAGCATCCCACAGTGATCATATGATGTCAATGATTTATGTTTCACCTCTTGTGTGTTGCTTGGTTTAATCATCTGTCCAAAGCAATTATCCTGAAGATGTATAACACACACAGATATGAGAAGAACAGGAAGACTCTTAGACCTACCACTGCTGATACTAATGAGCAGAACTCATGCTTCCTCCTTCCCACCCATCAGTAATCCGATACTTTAGAACAAGCAAAGAAACACAAGAAAAGGGGTGGGGGGAGAAAGTTCTGGATGGAATCTTCCCAAACCCTGAACCATGAGGGCTTTGACAAGTCAGTTGAGATAATATCGTGAGATCAGAAAAATGGCATTCTCAATGAAAGATGAAGTCCAATTTTCCAAGTTTTAATGGCAAGATGAGAATCTCAATAGTAAACAGTGAAAGACCTATTTGCATGCAATAATATCTCATTATTACTTAATCTTGCCTCATTTCTGTGCAGTTTGCAATTTTCACAGGCAATGGAGAGAAGCTAGACAGTGATAATTCCTTATATGGCTATCTGAGCAGGTACCTGGCAGCTCCAGCTCTCTGCTTGCTCCTCCAGGCCTACACCTTGTCCTGAATTTGATACGAACTCAGGGCATGCTCTGAGGGTAGCAACTGCCCGCATCCACCTGCCAAGGAAGTTTGGCATCGGCCCACACCAGCCTCACCACCTCATCATGGCACATCTCCGAAGAATAGAGTACACCACTTCAATACTGCACATTGGAACTCACAGACATCTTACATCACAATGCTGCACACAAGGACAAGCACCCAGCTCATGTATTGGCTATGTCTCAGGGCTCTTGGCTTTCTTTCTTAGCACGCACTCACTTTGCACCTACTTGGATACTCACAGAATCTCTGCTTCGCCTCTCTTTTTGCCCACTGGCACTTCGTTCAGAATGTACAACCTCACAGTGCTTCTGTCTCACCTTGACGTTTAGCACAGAGATAAAGCCAGGTAGCTCGTCCCATTTGTCGGCAGTGATCAGTCAAGAGGTGGACATTTTGCCGCGCTGCACCGTTCTACGTCAGTCTCATATCTGCAGTATATGCCAGCAGCTTACATGGCAAAGACACTGAATGTGCTTCAACCAAATGACATCATCTGACTAGCTAACCTCATTTGAGTCCTGGAGGACTGTCAGGAGGCACCAGCACAGTCAGTCAAGAACAACATCTGATCTCAGTCCAGGGTCCTGAGATATTCAGGGTCAGGAGGTCCATATTATGATAGTCGGGGAATGAGCCTTTATCTGCCATTGAGCTGCAGCACAATCAGTTAGAGATAAATCATTTGCAGAGCAGTGTAGATATCAGTCATAGAGTCAGACATCACAGAAACAGACCCTTCAGTCCACCCAGTCCATGCTGACCATAATCCCAAACTAAACTAGTCCCACCTGCCTGCACTTAGCCCATTTCCTTCCAAACATTTCTTAATCCTTTCACTTATCTAAGTATCTTTTAAATGTAACTGTACCCGCATCCACCACTTCCTTTTGGAAGTTCATTCCACATGCGAACCACTCTGTGTGTAAAAAAAAATTGCACCTCATCTCTTTTTAAAATCTTCTTCCTCTCACCTTAAAAATATGCTCCATAGTCTTAAAATCCCCCACCCTAGGGAAAAGACACCTGCCATTCACCTTATCTATAACCCTCACGATTTTATAAACCTCAATAAGGTCACCCCCTCAACCTCTTAATGCTCCAGTGAAAGAAGTCCCATCTATCTATCCTCTCCTTATAATTCAGGGGTCTGATCAGCCGTCAGTAGGTACTGTCTAGTTGGTTGGGGGTTTCAGCCAGTCATTCCTAGTGGGGAGGTAGTCACTTGTGGGGATTCAAAGCAGCAGGCTGTCATGCAGAGGGAACAATGTTATTGAAAGGAGACAAACCAATTTATAAGGGGTGGGTCAGATGGGAGAGCAGGAAGTACTGTGGAAGGTGGGTCATTGATGGTCACCACCACCTTGGCTTCAGTGGGAGACAATGTGTAATGATGTCATGACTAAGCTGCATGCCTGGGACTTGGGTAAAGTGAGTAGACGAAGAGTTAAACAAAGGAGCTAGGTGGGACCATATGGAAATCGAACCCAATGGGGTTGTCAGGGAGGACAAGACAGAAAAAAACTTGAGAAGCTGAGCCTATGATTCAGTCCATGAAGCTCTAGCTTTATTTTTATTCAGTTACAGGATGTGGGCATCAATGGCTAAGGCAGCATTTATTGCCTATCCCTGATTGCCCTGAGGGCAATTAAGTGTTTGCTGTGTGTCTGGAGTCACATGTAGGCCAGACTAGGTGAGGATGGCAGTTTTCTTCCCTAAAGGACATTACTGAACGAGATTTTTCCTGACAATGGGAAATGGATTCATCATTAGACTCCTGATCTCAGAAATTTATTGAATTCAACTTCCACCATCTGCCATGGCAGGATTCAAACCCAGTACATTACCTGGGTTTTTGGATTCATAAGAGGTGAGAATCAATCCTGCACCTGTAACAGGCTATTCCTGGCTTGCAGTGTTTGAACTGGTGCAAAGGAGGGAATTAAATATGGCTCCAGTGGTGTGAATCCAGGAAGGTCCTGTCCATGGTGGGCACTTCCTTGACTGGTAAATGCACGACAGCTAGAACACAGCCGCATAGCGGTGTGGCAAGTACATGAGGTGAGCAGCAGAGAATCACATGAGATAACTCACTAGAGATCACAGAGTGAAACCTTCCATGAATTCTGCTCAACCCAAAATTGACACTTGGCCAATTGTGGGTAAATTTCTGTCCTCTACAACAAGTGTCAGTGGAAACTGCTGGAAGAAACATAACTTCTGCCCTAAGGCATCAAAACAAACTTTGGGAGACTATGATTATGATGTGGTGCATCTCGAAGTAAAGGGGAGCAACTCCCACATTCTAATGTCAACAAAAATGGTTTCTTCGCTCTAGAAATTATAAGGTCCATTTTTTAAAAAAAGGCTCACATAATCATCAGTAATCCGTTCTGCAGCCTTCTGGGAGAAATAAATCTTGTAGCATCCAACCACACTCTTTACTTACCTATGCTCCCTGATCCCATTGCTGGCTGCCCACAATGCTAAAGGTGTGGTCTCACCAAGCTTCTCTACAATTGCAGTGAGACATATATACTCCTTTATGCAAACTATCTTGTAATTAAGGCCAACATGCCATTTGTCCTCCTAGCTTGCTTGTTGGATGTACATGCTAGCTTTCAGTGACTCATGAACAAGAACACCCTTGTCTCTTTGGACATCAACGCTTCCCAATTTCTCACCATATAAGTACTCCACATGTGTCTTTCCTACCATGGTGGATAACTTCATTTTTAAAGAAAGGCAAAATAAGTAAGTAAGGAGAAACTGTTTCCATTGATGGTAAACAAAGGACACAGATTTTCATTAATTTGTCAAAGAACCAGAGGGAAGATGAGGAGATGTTTTTTTAGATAGTAAGCAGTTGTGATTGCCAATTCACCTAGATTCAATAATAATTTTCAAAAAGGGTATTGGATACTTGCTTGACAAGGGAAGATGTGCTGAGCTATGGAGAAGAAAAGGATTTGCATAGCTCCAAAAGCCAACAGACACAATGTTGCAAATGGTCCCCTGTGCTACATGATATTGATATTGATATTGATTCACTATGAATATAATTACGGTATAAATTTCCCAGTGAAGAGGCAACAGTTCCATCAGCATTAACTGTAGTATTGCTAATGAATGCCCAAAGTGGTAATCTATTTATGCAGCTTATCATTATTGATGGTAGCTGTCACAATTGACTGTCAACTAATAATGAGGCTGTGTTCATGGTATATATGTTTCTGGCCTGGGAGCGCTTAACTTGAAAGTTTACTTCAGAAGATCCTTCAAATTACACGTTACATTTCTTTCCTTTTAGAGCCATTCTTAAAGGTTGGTAAAGGACCAAACTGTCCCAAGTCAAGTTCCAGTCCATCCCATCATTAGGGTCAATGGAGAAATCCTCCTAAACTTGGAGCATTTCCCTTACCTGGGAAGCTGCCTCTCTTTTAAGGCTGATATTGATGCTGTGATTCAACAACAAATCCAATCCGCAGGCACCACTTTCAGATGCCTAAGGATGAGAGTCAGTTCTAATACCAAGATCTTTGTGTCAGGCTGTCATCCTTCTGACTTTTTTACATGGCTCCAAAACCCGGGGTATGTATAGACACCACCTCACAGTACCTATGAAGTACCATCAATGTTGTTTGAGATGGATTCTCTGTATCAGATGGGATAGCAGGCATACTAGCACCAGCATCCTTGAAGCAGCCAAAATTACTAGCATCAAGGCTATGATCATTCAAAACCAACTCCGCTGGGCTGGCCATGAGCTTAGGCTGCCTGTGTTCCAACTACCAAAGCAAATCACCTTCACCCACTTCAAGGAAGGTACTTGAGTAGGGGTGGGGTGGGGTTGAATCAAAAAAAGTGTTTCAAAGGCTCCCTGAAGGCTGTCCTTAAGAAATGCAACATAGATGTCAATGCATAGGAGATCCTAGTTCAGAAGAAATTGACTCCGAGGAAACCCCTGTAGGAAGAGCTACAATTCTTTGAGAACACCCGTTGACAAGAGGAAGTATGGAAAACAAACTGGAAAAAGGAATGCCGATAATCTCAAGGCCTGGTAACACCACCATCTCTGAACTCGCCTCTGTGCCCTTCACCATCTTGACTTGGAAATGTATCACCATTCCTTCAGTGCCACTAGGTCAAAATGCAAGAACTTGCATCCTAAGTACTGTGGGTGTACCTACACCACATGGAATGTGACAGTTCAAGGAGGCGACTCACTGCCATCTTCTCAAGAAAAATTTGGGATAGGCAATAATCGACGGCCTTGCTAACAATATACATATCCTAAGAATGAATATTATTCAAAAGGTGGATAATCAGGAAACTGGTCAATATTTTGTATTTGGAGCAGGTGTATCAGTCTTGGTGGCCTTTTCTCATACATTCTATATGCATCAGAATGCATAATGCATCATAAGCAACAGAACTCCAGCTGTGGCCCAACCAATGTATAAAACTATCCATTGGTTACATCAGCAACAAACATCAGGTTTGATCAAGACACCAGGAATAAATGAGCACAAGAGATTTTGGAGGGTTGTGGGTCTGGAGGAGGTTTATAGAGGTTGGGAGAAAAAAGACACAAAGTAATTGAAAAACTAGTGACAATATTAACATTTCAGTCAGCTCGGAAGTTAACAGGTCTCAGTGCCTAGAATTAAAACTACTTATAAAAAATGTTTAAAGAATTATATTTAAAATAAATTGGTGAAAGAATCTTACAGCAAGTGACGCAAGAAAGTAATACAAAAGACAATATTGTAGACCAATATGATAAACTTTACTAACCATTGTGTTACTTGGTTAATTTTGACTTTGTTTAACTCTGAAAGTAATAGAGGATCTACAAAATTAATCTTGAGTCTTCCACCCTTAATAGGCAGCATGCCTACATCTTAGGCATAACACAGTGTGGAACTGGAGGAGCACAGCAGACCAGGCAGCATCAGAGGAGCAGGAAAGTTGACGTTTCGGTTTTGAAGAATTTTGAAGAAGGGTCCCAACATGAAATGTCAACTTTCCTGCTCCTCTGATGCTGCCTGGCCTGCTGTACTCCGCCAGCTCCACACTGTGTTATCTCTGACTGCAGCATCGGCAGTTCTTACTATCTCTGATGTCTACATCTTAATTGTGTTCTGAATGGAAATGTTTGTACTCAAGTCAATAGTGCCACCTACTGGCATAAGGACATTATGAGATCAAAAATGTGTCATTTGAAAAGAAGGTTGAGAGGATTGACAGAGCTGTTCAAATCGTGAAGAATCTAGACAAAGCAGGGAGAGACAGAGACAGCAAACAGGAAGCACTTGTGCATTTTTGGACCTACTTTGGAGGAGTGTAGCTCAGATTCACAACAGCTTAAAGGGTTAAATGACAATAGGTTGTGTGAACCTGGCCTGCACTCCCTTGAGTCTAGACAGTTGAGACATAATCTTACAGAGATGCTTAAAATTTGGGATTTTAAAAGTTAGATGGAAAGAAACTGCATTGTCTGGTGGAAAAGGCAGAGATAAGGAGAAATCTCTTCACCTCGAGGATGCTGAACCTGTGACGTTGTCTACCGCAGAAAGATGTGGAAGTTACTAATCTATTCAAGAAAGAAATAGATACATTTCCAGAGCTAAAGGCATCAAGGTGTTTGAGAAGACAGCAGGAATCTGATCTTGAGATAGAGGATCTGCTATGATCATGTTGAATGGTGGAGCAGGTTCAATTGGCTGAATGGCCTACTCCTGCTTCTATTTTCTATGTTTCTAAGGGTGGAATTTTAGCAACATGGGCAATAGGAAAATGTGGGGAGGAAACAGACACAAAGAGGCCCCTTCTCAACCTAAAGATTACCCGTTCTGTCTTTCACACTTTTCACGAATGGCATTGAAAGGCTGTAGCAGTGACACTTAGCGTACAGCTTGCAGACTGGACTAGGCTGCATCTCAGAGATGCTTGTTTGCTCTCATAATGTTAGCTCATTTAGCGCCCTACCAGCATGCTCACAGTATCCTTGTCTAGCCTTGCCTCACAGTGCCAATTAGTGGGCATTAAAAAAACAGACAGCTGCTCTTGCTGCCAAGCAGTCCTTAGTCTAAGGGATGAACATCTTGCAGAACCACAATGGTGCTAGTCAATCTCATCCTTGTTCCCTATGTCAGTAGCTTACACAGTAAACAGAGTGCCTGTGCAGCAAGGAAGGAGCCAGGTCACAAAGTCTCAGGTGAGTCACCCTCGCACAAGTCCATGGAGGCATAAGTCAGTCAGGGGTACCCTCCCGTACCAGTCATGGTCAGGCATCCAGTCAGGGTGTTCTCAGTCAGGTATCCGTGCCTTTTCAGTTGGGGGATTGGGTCCCAGTCAGTATATTGGCTCTGTAACAGGAAGCATGAAGTTAAATGGCTGGGGAGATTGACAGGCACCAGCCAGAAGGGTCTGGGTATGTCTAACCCTCGGACTGTCTGATCACGTTGGTTGAGGGGATGGGCCACAGTCAGTCTGTCACATCTGACCACAGAAACTGAATGGGGCACTGTGGGGGAGGGTGTGAGCCTCAGCAAGTTAGTCTTTCGGACATGTGGCTGCAAGCTCTGGGCAAGGGCACAGTACAATTATGGAGGGCTGGGTGGGGAAGGGGAGCAGGATTTGCAAGGTGTGGGGGTGATACAGTAAAACATGCGCTGGGGTGTAATGTGGAGGTGGGATTGTTGACCATGGTCAGTAGTAGTCTAGCTCCAAGTGATGGGGTGGGGGTAGGTCAGTGAATGACCACATCAGGCCTGAGAGGGGCAGGATGGGAAGGTAGGGCAGTTTAGACACAGATACACAGTTTGGGAGTGGGGTGGGACATTTAAGTGGCCATGTGAAGCCTGTAGGTCAATGGGATGAGACAGTGGGAAGGAAGTATGGATATCCCCACCCACACTGAGGCTGGAAGCTACTGGCAGGGAAGAGTTCACGGTCACCTTCCATCACACTGGAAATCAAAGTGGCGTCACGGAGAATAAAATGGCCGCACCACTGTCGGAGTGGAATATCACATACTGAACCCCAGGGACTTCACACTAAACCCTGGATCTCTTTCACTGAACCCTGGGGTCTCCTGTAATGGACCATGGGATCTCCCACAATGGACTATGGGGTTTCTCTCACTGAACCCTGGGGTCCCCCACACTAAACCCTTGGGTGTCGCACACTGAGCCCTGATTTTATCAATGTATCTACCTGAAGCTGCATAGAATATATCTAATTTTGTTTATCGTGTAACCTGATCAACTTGTTTGAACTAGTGCGAGTTCACTGAATTGTCAGATTCCCCAGTGTGCCCAAATGTCATGATCAGATAAAAGGTATTTTTCAAAGTAGTACATGAGCATAAGAATTTGTGTATGTGTGTGGTCCCCTTTGAATTTCTGAGTTAATTTCAAAATGACCAGCATCAATACTTTAAACTTGAACAAGACAAATATTAGTTTATTTAGACAAAACTACTGTTCTAATTATTTAAGTAAAAGTGATAAGGCTATTAACTAAAAACACATTTATACTAAATAGATTAACAGGAGGTAAGGTTGAAAGGTAGTTACAATGATGAAGGTAAGATCAATCTCTATAAATGATGCAGGTCTGTTTCCTCTTGAAATTTCTCATTCTGAATTGAAATAGCTGACAGTTGAAGGCAGATTGAGTAGATTCAATGGCTTCTGTAGTCAAATAATCAATATTTTCCTGTACAGAAGAGCTCAGGAGGAGAGAGGGAGCTTACTTATTCCTCACTGGTTCTGGAGTTATAGCACTTGCAGATTGCCTGATCTCTTGATAAGATAGATGATTTCCGATTCCTTCCTTTTTGCCTCCCATGGCCAAGAACTCTCTTTAGTGGTGTGCCTCAAAGTTCTTCCTGGGGCTCTTGACAATTTGGCTGTCTTCAACCAGACTTGACGCAGTTCAAAACTCACAATTAGTCGCTGCTACGCAAATCCAGGTGGTAATTGTACCAAAAAAACAGGGCAAGGAACTCAATCATGCTGGAATCATTTTGAAGTGATTTGCAATTTATCACAGAAGCTATGATTTTTCACAACTCAATTGACATCTTGCATTTTCATGTCACTGTGATCAACCCTACAGATACTGATATGGTATGAATGAAAACAGAAAGATGTCAAGGTGTCTGCCTATGCTTTAATTTACCTAAAAATCTAGAAGATCATAAAATTCTGCCATAACTACGGAAAAGGACATTTTGAGTTCTGGGAGATCAATTGGTCGCTGAAGTATCCAAAATTCCCAAATTCTGTGTTGCATTGTAAATTAAACGTATATACAGATATACAAGTGGACTCTGTATCCACTTGATGAATTTAAAGCTTGTTTTCACAGGTCTGTATCTGAATGCACAGAAAAAAACATTCCCATATCAGGACAGTGCAGTCATTTCTCTGAATTATGCAATCCACCCAGACATGATCACCTCCCTCACTCTGGCGCAGGATTGATGCTGGCTTCAAAGAACAATGTTATGGAAGCCTGCAATCACTGGCCTACTGCCAACCCCTCAAGCTGCCTGCTGCCTCACCTCAAGCCTTACTGTTTGCCATTTCTTCACCCTCACTCCCTGAAAGAGCCAAGGAACCAGACAATTGGGATCTGGGCATTGGTGACGTCATGAGGTGGGACACAGAGGAGAATGTGTCAGCAAGTCAGGGGCAGCAACAACTGGCACACAAATCATGAACGGCACCAACCTCCCATGCTAGTGCGTTGGCAGGAGAGACAGTATTTAGGTGATTCAGCAAAGGGTTTAACAGTGGGAGGATGAGGGGTAGCTCTGGGGAACTGGGTTCCCTCCAATTCTGGGTCTGTTGGTGAGAAGCTGGAAAAGCACAGCAGTTTAGACAGCATCAGAGGAGCAAGGAAGTCAAAGTTTCAGGCCAAAGCCCTTCGTCAGGATTCCTGTTTTGATCTGATATAAATCCCCACTGTGATTCTGGCAAGTTTATACATAGTGAGCGATGAGAAATTGCCTAACTATACAATAGAATCCTAACTCTTCGCAAAGGTCTTGCCTGAGTAATGATTTGATTTGATTTGATTTGATTTGATTTATTATTGTCACATGTACCTAGGTACAGTGATAAGTTTTGTTTTGCATGCAGTACAGGCAGATCATACCATACAAAGTGTATTAGGGTAATAGAACAGAGCAAGGAAAACAATGTTATGGCTGCAGAGAAGACGCACAAAGAATGAGGTCAACATTAAATTTAAAATTTGAGAGCTCTGTTTGGAAGTCTAACAATAGCCAGGAAAAAGCTGTTCTTGACTCTGTTGGTACATGTGGTTAAGCCTTTGTATCTTCTCCCTGATGGGAGAGGTTGGAAGAGATTGTAACCGTAGTGGGAGGGGTCTTTGATTATATTGGTTGCTTTCCGAGGCAGCAGGAAGTATAGATGGAGTCAATGGATAGAAGGCTGGTTTGCACGATCGACTGGACTGTATTCACTACTCTCTGTAGTTTCTTACGGCCCTGGGCAGAAATGAGGAGTCCCTCAATTATGTTTCATAAACAGGGAATGTGCACGTGAACTCAAACCCTAACTCCTGCAAGAGTAATCAACCCTCAAATGAACAGGAAAATGCGTAGGATTTCTATCAGGCTCTCAATTGCATACTGCCCTGTGCTACTGCTGAAGCTGAATGCTCCCCCATCCAATGTGTCACGACTACGTACAAACCACTATCTACCAACGCTCCCATTGTGAAATGCAGATTTAATGTCTTACTTAAGGCAGTTGAAATTATCTCTTGATGCAATTAGTCTGAGAAGCATTGTTGCAGATATCACTCGTGTTTGCTTGCCAGTAGGCAGAAAGCAGTCCACTTCACTTCCAACATAGTCTCCGTGGAAAAAACTCCCATAGTCTGCATAACACTAAAAAGAAATAAAAATGTCATGAGTTTCATGCCCACTGTATTGAAACGTCTGGAAAATACATTCGGTTGTCTAGTGTAATATGGGCTGGAACATACTGAGAAACTGTTAACGTTCCACATCTTTATTAAAGCACAGCAAGGCCTGCAGCTTGACAGCGGTTGCAAAATTCACCCCCAACTCTAGGGAAGGATATCGTGGGCTTGAGGGGGTAGATTAATTGGTCCCTGAGGTAAAAAGGTTGACCTATGATGAGAGACTGAGTGGATCAAGACTATATTTGTTGCAGTTTAGAAGAATGAGAGGTAACCTTATTGATGCACTGAAGGTGACGATGGGTCTAGTCAGGACTGGATACTGAGACATCGTTTCCTTCCCCTTGTTGGGGAACCTGGAACTGGGGCACATAATCTCAGGACTAAGGAGATATCATTCAAGACTGAGAGGAGGAGAAATTTCTTCACTCAAGGGGAAGGGAATCGTCAGAATTCTCTATCCTAAAGGCTTTTGGATACTCTGTATTATTTTTAAGGCTGTGATTCGCAGATTTTTGATTGCCCAGGGAATCGAGGGATACAGGGAGCAGGCAGGGAAGACAAACCTTAATCGTATTGAATGGTGGAGCAAGCGCGATGCACTTTGTGGTATGAACTTGCTGCTATCTTTTGTGCTCTTGTTTGTTCACACTCAATGTACCTGATTGCACTCCTTTTCCATTCCCCTGTTTCTTCCTCAATTGTTAAATCATATTAAGATCAGGAATGTAAAGACCATTTTTTTTTTAAGTGTTTTTTTTAAAAATCAGGACTGAAATGAGAAAAGACCTATTTTAAACCAGAGATTACTAGGATTGCTGCATGGTACGAAAGTAAGTAATATAACACTTTCACTGTGAACACTCCTTGTGCAGAACTCAGAAGTCACACGACTTTAGGTTACAGTCCAACAGGTTTATTTGAAATCACAAACTTTCAGGATGCAGCCCTTTTATCAGGTGAAGTGAGAGAGGACAGTAAGATACAGAATTTATAGGCAGAGAGATCAAAAGATCATACAACTTGTGTGAATGGAGTTTCAGATACTAAGTCACTGCAAGTTACCAAGAGCATTAGTCAGTGAGAGTAAAAAGTGTTAACAGCTGAATAACAAATGAAGGGATGACCTATAATGCAACTCAACAAGGCAGAGAGATTATTTTTAATTTTTTTGTAGTTAATTGGTGCTAGAGACAAACTAAATGACTGGAATAACATAATAGGTATAAGAGTCGCACACCAAGAGTCTAACCAAAGTAATAAGTAATCCAAAACTGTATAAACTAATTAAGGTAGAGAGATCATAACAATTTATCCAGGTGATGGTGACAAAACAGAACAGTGACGAACATTTTACAGGTATAGAACAGTGTGGTGGGGGTCATATGTAGCACAACATGAACCAGAGAACATGGTTGAGGTCATCTTCATGGGAACTTGGCTATCAGTTTCTGCACAGCAATTCTGCATTCTAATCTCTAAGGCCACCTTGGAGGACACTTAACTGAAGATCGGAGGCTGAATGTCCTCGACTGCTAAAGTGTTTTCCAACTGGGGAGGGAACATTCCTGTCTGGCGATTGTTGTGCGATGTCCATTCAGCCGTTGTCATAGCCTTTGCATGGTCTCACCAATATACCATGCCCGGGCAGCACATTGGCTCAGTGGCTACCACCGCTGCCTCACAGCGCCAGGGACCCAGCTTTGATTCCACCCTCGGGTAACTGTGTTTAGTTTGCACATGTCTGTGTGGGTTTTAGCCGGATGCCCTGGTTTTCTCCCACAGTCCAAACATGTGCAGGCTAGGTGGACTGGCCATGCTAAATTGCCCAATGTATTCAGGGATGTGTAGATTAGGTGTGTTGGCCATGAGAAACGCAGGATTACAGGGAAAGGATGAGATGGTCTTCAGAGGGTCGGTGTTGATTTGTTGGGCCAACAGGCCTGTTTCTACACTGTAGGGATTCTATGACATCTATGAGATAAATAACATTGGCTGAGACACATGAGTATCTGCCATGTAAGTGGTGGGTGGTGTTCCCACGTGTGATGGCAATATCAGTTTTAATAATCGGACATGGCTTGCAGAGGTTGCAACGGCAGGCTTGTGTGGTGTTGTGGTCGATGTTGTCCCACAGGCTGGGTAGTTTGTTGCGAACGATGGTCTTTTTAAGGTTTAGTGGTCGTTTGAAGGCGAGCAGTGGAGACGTAGGGATGATCTTGGCAAGATACTCGTCGTCATGTTGAAAGCTGTGAAGAATGTGGCGTACTCTCTCCGCTCCGGGGAAGTACTAGACAATGAAGGGTACTCTATCAGTCGTATCCGGTGTCTGTCTTCTGAGAAGGACGTTAAGGTTTTTCACTGTGGCACATCGTAACTGGCGATCGATGAGTTGAGCATCGTATCCCATGTTTAGGAAGGTGTGCCTCAAAATCTTTAGGTGTCAATCGCATTCCTCCTCATCTAAGTAGATCCTGTGTATGCACAGGGCTTGTCCATAGGGGATAGCTTCTTGAATATGTTTAGGTGGAAGCTAGAGAAGTGAGGTTATCTGTGGGTTTGCACGAGAGGTACTGAAGTCTCCATTCTTGATGGAGATGCCTGTCCAAGAATGAAACTGATTCTGAAGAGTAGTCCATGGTAAGTCGGATGGTGGGATGAACCTTGTTGATATTGCTATGTAGTCATTTCAGTGATTCCTCATCATGAGTCCAAAGGAAGAAAATGTTGTCAATGTATCTGGTGTATAGCGTTGGTCACAAATCCTGCACAGCAAATAGGTCTCACTTGAACATGTACAAGAAAATGTTGGCATATCGGGATGCAAATTTAGTCCCCATAGCTGTTCCGTGGGTCCGGATGAAGAACTGGTTGTCGAAGATCCATCAACCATGTTCACAAGATAGCGTAGAATGTCACCCAGGCACAATGCAATGCCAAACATGCTCTCAAGACCAATTGCAACACCATCATCAAACCAGCAGACAAAGGAGGAGCCATCGTCATACAGAATAGAACAGACTAGTGCAAAGAAGCTTACCAACAACTGAACAACCAGGAACACTACAGACAACTACCTGCCTATCTGACCAATGAACACACCGGTCAACTCAACAGACTGATCAAAACTTTTGATCCAGACCTTCAGCGTATCCTTTGCACTCTGCTCCTGGATACTTCTCACCTAGGAGACTTCTACTGCCTTCCAAAAACACACAAAGCTAACACACCTGGATGTCCCATCATATCAGGCAATGGGACCAAGGGGCAGTGGGCAAAGACCACATCTGAGATCTTCCTGCTGCAAGTACATGGGGGTCCATTCAGTTATTGGAATATCCTAATGTGTCAAATATGTAAATATTAGTATTCTATGTGTAAGAGAGGTCTTTGGTTTTGTGTATAGTCAACTGCAACATTTTGTGTTTACTTGATATGCAACTGTGCAGAGCCAAACTGCTTTTGTGTCAATGCATACAAAGATATTTTATGAATTTAAGTATATTTTTGAAATTTAAGAAAAAGCCACTTTAAGTCTGAAGAAAGCCAGTTTATCTTTCCTTCAGCAGTTGCTGTAAGCTGTAAATTTTAGTCAGTAAGGCAGACACCTTTCATTAGTGAACAGGCACCCTGCATCTTTTGCAAACCAGTGAAAGCAACTGGAAAAAGGAAGACTAAGAAGCAACATTTTGATCAACAGGAGAATCATAGCAGGTTCTATGAACAAAGATCGCCAACTGGTGTCCCAGTTTTCCTTCCATTCTTAACCTGCGTTTTATTGTTCCCCTGCCTATATCTGTCTGTGTGTAAGGGGGAATGTATAAGTTTTAATTAGTAGTTATATGCCGACAGTTCATAACTGTTTACCTGTAGCTGGAATCTATTTACTTGTACTAAATAGCAATTTTTAAGTACAGAAACCTGGTTCCATGTTTTCTATTAAGCTGTGTCTAGGAGACATTGGGGAATTTTGTACACTTTTACAAATCCTTAACTTCTGTGACGACTCCGAGAACAGTGGAGCTTGATTTCCAGTGCACTATTGCAGAGAGGTGTGACAGCATGGAGATTGTTGTTCCCAACATTCACTGAGTTGCCCCATTGGTCTCACTGTGCCCATATCCTGATCTACTTGATCATTCAAGCTGCTCAATTAAATTCCCACTTCCACGATTACCCTTACTCTCGCTCCATTCTTTCAAGAGTGGCTTTAGCCACTTCTGGATCCTTCTTCAGAAATGCTTGGTAGTAAGATAAGGATTCGATGAAGCCTTTGATCCACAAGATTGGCAATGATTGCTTGAATTGAATGTTATTGACTCTGGAAAACAAAAAGAAATCCTTTTTAAGATGTGAAAACAGAAAGTGCAGATAATGCTCAGCAGCACTTCTGAAGACAGGGTGGAGAGAGAGGGAGAGAGGGGGAGAGAGAGAGAGAGAGAGAGAGAGAGCACGCGCGCATTAGGGCTGGATTACGCGATTAATGAGGTCGGTAGCTTAAGTCGGTAAACTTCCTGACTAGCTGGACTCACTCTGGTAAAAAGTGCCACAGAATGAGTAAGCTTCACTTCCGGGAGCTATGACTGGGATAGCATTGGGCCCACTGAGTTCATAACATTTCAGCAGCATGAGCCTTGCAATTAGTTAGGTTTAATAAAGCCTGTATATGATGACTCACAAGTACATGGACATCACATTTTATACATTGCCTTGCTGCTCTGAAACCTTTCAAATGATTTAGGTCCTTTGGGTCCCTTCCACCCCTCCCCTCACACAAACCCTTTCACCTCCCAACCCTCCCCACCAGCACATTGCCTCGTGGCTATTCATACCCTGCGTGCCAACTCAATGCTAAATCATCCTTACTCCTCCCTGGCGTGGTCCTGCATACACTACATGCCCCCACAGACCCTCATGTCGTCCCCATCGCCACTTACCCATCATCCACCAGATGACAGATGTCAAGAGCCAATGGAATTAAAAAAAATCTTATAAAAATCTAACACAGATTTCGTTGGATTTTTTTTTATCCCACAGTGTAGTGTACAATCATTTAAATCCCCTTTTACAAGAACAAACTTCTATGCAGCTAGGCTTTAATAGTATCTTTAAATTGTCAATTAATCTGTAATCTCAAAAACCTCTGCTTACATAACTAACTTATGTAACTCATCCAAGCATTCATAATGGCATAATGCTAGCTGTTTGGGAAGATTCAACTATTAGTTCTATTAAAAATACCCAATTGTTTTTCTAAACCATGCCTGTCAATCCATGCAGTCCAACAGACAGCTTTTATTTTAACTCTCACTGACAACTACAGCCTGTTTTTTGTAAGTTTAAGAAGCAAAGCATTTAAAGTCTTAGGGACCATTAGATTTATATAAACCTAACCTGCCTTTCAAGAATATTTACATTGATTCCACAAATTTCGTGGCTCCCACATTGTGCATGAAGATGCTTGCAAGAGCCAAAATGGCGTCTGTTCAAACGGCTCTGCTATGTTTGGGATTGTCTCCTGTGTGAGCTGCATCAATTCCTTCTCCCCTACGCCAGCAAAAAACTAGATGTCAGAAATAGGGTCTCTGTGAAAATCCAACCCTTCAGCTCATTAAACAATCAACAAAACTGGAGGAAGTTGTCATTTGCATTACATTTCTTACCTCTCAAGGTACAACAGTTCAATCCCTTTCTTTTCTGGCCTTACCAACCTGAGCTGTTACATATAACATCCTAAGCTTAAATTCCGATGCTCCTTCTAGCTTCACTGGAGCAGCCATGTAAGCACTATGTCCACAAGAGCAGGTCAGAGACCAGGAACTCTGAAACGAGTAACTCGCCTCTTGACGCCCCAAAGCCTGTCCATCATCTACAAGGCACAAGTCAGGAGTGTGGTGGATACTCCCCACTTGCCTGAATGCGTGCAGGTCCAACAACACTCAAGAAGCTTGACACCATCCAGGACAAAGGAAGCACCCTATCCACCACTGTCAACATTTACTCCCATCACCACTGATGCTTAGTAGCAACTGTTTGTACCAATTGCAGCAACTAACCAAGACTCCTTAGAGAGCACCTTCTAAGCCTATGACTGTCCCCTTCTGGAAGAACAAGGACAGCAGATAAATGGGAATGCAATCAATTTCAAATTCCCCTCCAAGCCTTTCACCATCCTGACTTGCAAATGTATCACCATTACTTCAGCATCGCTGGGTCAAAGTCCTGGAACTCCCATTTTAAGGGCATTGTAGGTCAACTTACAACACACGGACAGCAGCGGTTCAAGATGGCGGCTCACCCCCACCTTCTCAAGAACAATTATGAATGGGTGAAAAATGCTAGCTCAGCTAGTGACATCAACATCCTTAAAAACAAATAAATCCAAAGCACTGACCCTACTTCCATTCATAGTATTAATACAATTATTAACTTAAGCAAAATCCATCACCTCCCTCATTTGCCAGCCCTGAATCCCAAATGCCATTTATTAGCCCAGTCTTATCAACTTCCTTTCAGCAGCCTCTTTCAGTTTGCCGAGGAATTAACTGTACTTCCTGTTTTGAAATGGTATTTTCTAGGCATGGATACAACTCAACTTTGTTGCCCTGATTTCCGACTCGGTGAGAGTCAATTCCTCACAGTGAAAGGTCTGGTGGCAGAATGAAAGTAGAGAAGAGAGAATTTAAATGTCCAAAATACTGCCACTCCCACCATGACTGCATCCAGTCCATATTCAAAATAGATATCTTCAGAAACCTTGGCCCTTTGTTGATTAGATATAGGTCCAATGGGTTGATTGGTTCAGTGTATTGAGTTAATATAGTGGGTGGCTCGATAGGTTTGAGTACCATGGTCCAGTCTGCCCTCTGTTGTCACACATCTGGAAGTGCTGTTTTAAACTCCAGCTGTGTTGCGCTAAGAATCATATCCCAATGTGAATAAACCAATAACATACAGAAAATCATGCTGCTGCTTTTTAAAATCACCTAAAAATTAAATTTTGAGATCTATAATTTAAACTAATCCTAGAATCTACATGCTGGATTTTAAATCACAAATCAAGGTGAGATTTCCCCTCTTTGCTGTGGTGAGATTAATGGTAGATATGGCGGCAAAATAGGGGGAGAATGAAAATAAAAAGCCGATCCTCAACTTTGAGAAAAGCTTTTCTCAATTTTCCCCTCAAGCTGTAAATGGTGACTTCTGAATTTCACCCTTCAGTGGGTCAACCTTATTTCCATGCATTTGCAACCTCTTGAAGCAACTTGCCAGACTTACTGTGCACCTTCCATTCTCTACTTCTCCACTGGGAAATTAGACAGCACAATGTGGAAAGAAGCCATTCAGCTCACCAAGTCTGCACCCACCCTCTGAAGAGCATCCCACCTAATTCCCCCTAACTCTGCACTCCCACAGCTATTCCATCTAGCCTGAATATTTCTGGATACTGAGGGCAATCTAGCGTGGCCAATCTACCCAACCTGCATATCTTTGGCTTGAGAGAGGAAACAACAGCATGCAGAGGAAACCCACACAGACACGGGGAGAATGTGCAAACTCCACACAGTCAGCCAGCCAAAGGTGGAATCGAAACCAGGTCCTGGCACTGTGAGGCAACAGTGCTAACCAGTGACCCACTGTGCTGCCCACCTGCTCTGTTTAACACGACAATATACAAATTGGGAGCACTGCGTCGCCCATGGCTGTGACCTGACCAACGTACAGCTGCTTCTTCCGCAGAATGTGCCTGTATGTTCCACGGTCACTACTAGCCTCCTCAACACTTCACCCATGCAAAGCAGCACTGACAAACCACCCATCTCGCCAAATCATGAGTCCTGCTCGCAGTCTGATGTAGACACCACTTCAGCCCTTCAACACTTTACTTTGGAGCTGATGGACTTGCATACTTCCACAAGCTAACATTGTGCTGGGACAGATGCACATTTTATGCACCTACACAGAATATTTCTGCACTAACATGGACAGACACATCTTGTGCCTCTTAGTTTGTGTTCTTCATGCTCAGGCACTCTAGCACTGATTCAAAGACTGCTAGTCTTTGTGCAGGTTGTATTTTCAGTGCAAGGGATCCTCAGCATTCATTTACAAGCTGCCAATGTCTAAGCTGTAGTTTGCTCCTGAACCCAAAAGGAGAGGCAGACGGCTTGTGATGAAGGGAAATCTGTACAGTCAACCTGTATGGGGTGCCCATGTCACTGAACTGCACTGTGCCATGTCAATGTCAGAGCTGCAGCCTGTGCCAACTGCTTACAGAAGACCTGCAGCATGTGGCCCCAAGCAAGTGGTGGTGTGAACGTCAACATGAACACACAGTGGAGGGAATAAGGAGTAAAGTCACTCAGGCCGACCGTCAGTCAAGGACCTCAAAGTCCAGCTCGGGGTCTGGTTGTAGCCAGTCAGACACACACAGCCCTACGAGAGTCCAGGGATCCAATTCCTTGCAGCATGTGGAACAGGCCATGGTCAGTCCTGAAGGTCAAGTTCAAGCAGACCAGTGATGACAAGGAGGAGAGCGTCAGGGTGCTGTGGAGATATCAGTCTGGGATGGTGGTGGTTTGGGAGTGGATGAAAAGGGGATGTGTCCTGATCAATCAAGGCCGTCCTGCCAAGTCAGTCCGGGCACGGGCCACAGTCACTCAAATGGGGAGAATGGGGCTTGGTTAATAAGTCTCAGCACTTACCACAGGCCGACTGTGCAGTCCTGCAACAAGCAGGCAACTCAAGCCTGGAAATGGCCTTCACTGTACTGGGTATCCAAGAGAACGGTCACTATGATGTGGGGTAATTGCTCATAGCAGGACAGCCCCCCACAGCAAATAGGAAATGACTGGAAACTCTGGAAGCTGGGGATGGAGTGGTGGGGGAAGATTCAGACGGATCATGGTATCCCTGGCCTCTAAATGTAGGGCCAACATGGCCATCAGAACCTCCAACATCATGGGCTGGATGGCCAAGCTGGAAACATTAATATGTGTACGTTAATAAATGGGCTCAATCATAATGGGAGAAGGCTGAAAGGTGATGCTCTTTCATTTTTTAAAAAGTGAAGAAGGCAGCAAACAGAAATCAACAGGCCCATTAGCTTAACATGCGTCGGGGGGGTTTGGAATCGATCATTAACAAAGTAGTATCCAGGTACTCTGGAAAAACTCAATGTAATTAGGAAGAGTCGGCATTATTTTGTCAAAGTGAATTACGCTTAATCAATTTATTAAACTTCTTTGGACGAGTAACACATGCTGTAGGTAAAGGGGAGCCGGTGGATGTATTGAATTAGAATCCCTACAATGTGGGAACAGGCCCTTCGGCCCAACAAGTCCACACCAACCCTTGCAGCATCCCACCCAGACCCCTCCCCCTATAACCCACACACCCCTGAACACTATGGGCAATTTTAGCATGGCCAATCCACCTAGCCTGCACATCTTTGGACTGTGGGAGGAAACCGGAGCACCCGGAGGAAACCCACGCAGACACGGGGAGAATGTGGAAACTCCACACAGACAGTCACCTGAGGCTGGAATCGAACCCAGGTCCCTGGCGCTGTGAGGCTGCAGCGCTAACCACTGAGCCACCGTGCCACCAAATTGTATTTAGATTTCCAGAAGGCATTTGATAAGATGCCACTTCGAAGGTTATCGCGGTGAAAAAGCAGCTCGTGGTGTAGGGTGTAACGTAACAGGTTGGACAGAGGATCAGCTGGATGACGGAAAAAAAAACAGAATACACATAAATTGATCTTTGTCTGATTGACAGTCTGATCGAGTAGAGTCCTGCAAGGGTTTGTGCTGGGACCTCAACGTTTGACAGTTTCTATGATAGACTTTGAAGGGAGCAAAGGAATGGTGGCTGAACTCACAGCTTAAATAAATATAGGGAGATATGTACGCTATGACATCTGAATTTGCATGCAAATGTTGAGTGAGGTGTCAAAACTTAGCAGATGGAGTATAACATGGCAAAATGGGAAGCTGGTTTCTTTGGCAGGAAGAATGAATACTTAGAACATTACTTAAATGGAGAATGACTATAGAATTCTAAAGGGCAGAGAGAGGTATGTTTTCAGGAACAGTAACAGGTGCCCCTCTAAATGACCTTTCTCCCAGCAGATGGCTAATCTTATCAACTCACCTCATCCTGTTGAGCCCTCTCACACTGTCCTGTTGCTGGATTATGCCACAGGATCGATTAATACACCCATTCTGCATTTCCCTTTGGACTGTCCATTCACTTATGCACAAGGTTCTTGCCTTGGCCTCTTGTTCACTGAAATCTGGTTCTTCCTCCTAACTGCAGCTTCCCTGCCTAGCGAGAGCCTTCATCACCTCTGCCACCCAGACACGTGGCCTTTATCACCAAATCTCAGCTTGGCCTGTCACACAGTTCCTCTGAAACCTTCTCCTCCACTAAGCAGCTCTGCTGGTGCCAATCCTTCAACCTCACCGATAAAGATTTTCATTCCCTGCCTACTGTCCCGGTCCTGAGATTTCTCCAAAATTTCCTTCCCATCCTCACTCTCTGCACTGAGACTCCTCATTCTTGGCAGTTTTGACCTCTACCTTCCTTTTGTCATTGACATCCTGATATCTTTATGAGGTATCGGCTATGACTTTGTCCCTTAAATGAAATTTGACCAGAAACTGAATTGGACTCACGATGTAAACACAGTGACTACAGGAGCACATCAGAGGTCAGGAATATTGCACTGAGTAACTCACCACCTAACTCCTCAAAATCTGTCCAGCATCAACAAGCGTGATGAAATACGCCCCACTGCCTGGATGAGTACAGCTGCACCAACACTCATGAAGCCCTACACCATCCAGGAAAAAGCAGTCTGTTTGATTGGTACCACATCCATAAGCATCCATGCCCTCCACCACTGACACTCAATAGCTGCAGTGTGTACTATCTACAGGATGTACTGCAGAAATTCACCAAAGATGATCAGACAGCACCTTCCAAACCCACAACCACTTCCATCTAGAAGGACAAGGGCAGCGGATACATGGGAACACCACCAACTGCAAGTTGCCCTCCAAGTCACTCACCATCCTGACATGGAAATATATCACCGTTCCTTCACTGTCATTGGGTCAAAATCCTGGAATTCCCTCTCTAACAGCATCTTGGGTCAACCTACAACAGGTGGACTGCAACAGTTAAAGGAGGCTGCTCACTACCACCTTCTCGAGGGCAAGCAGGGACAGGCAATAAATGAGCCAATGACACCCACGTCCCATGAGTGAATAAAGTAAAAACGAATGAGGCTGATGAGAAAGAAAAAGACCCTGGAATAAATGCTGTGATGGATCATTCTGATTCTGTGATGTGCGAGAGTAAAGACACTCCCCTCATCCATCCAGAATCACAGGGCTTACTGAAAGAGCTGGGAACAAAAAAATAAAACAAGAGACAAATCTATAGGCCAATGCGACAGAAAATTTCTGAAAATTCCCTTCCAACCCCTTTAGTCAATTGACAAGTCAAATCTCCTGGAATGGTTTCATGTCCAATACCTGTCCATTGTATGGTGTGATCTCCATTAACAGATCAAACCCAAGACTACATCCTCTTTCTGAGCTACACACAGAGAACATGACACTGGAGATGGAGGATAAAGACCTGCCCTGTAACATCGAACAATGTCTCTTTTGATGTATGCGGACAGAGACAGTATGAGCAATAACACACAGGTACCTCTGCGTACACACTGGGGACATTTATTCCAGCTAAAGGAGGTTGTGAATTGATAACCCAAGCAGATTGAGAGGTTTGATGGGGCTGTTTAATATATATATATTAAATATTTCCTCTCTTTGAGGGGTGGGGGTAATGGGTTCTGGAATAAGAGGACAGAACATGAACAGTAAAGCTTGATCATTTGGCAAACATCTCATCACTGTTCCTTGAAACTTAAATCTAAGATAGCCTGCTGCATTAATATAAAACAAACTGTGGATGCTGGTTAACAAGCATGGGGCTGGATGAACACAGCAGGTCAAGCAGCATCATAGGAGCAGGAAAACTTGACGTTTCGGGCCTAAACCCTTCATCAGAAATGGGGGAGGGGAAGAGGGTTCTGAAATAAATAGGGAGAGAGGGGGAGGCGGATAGAGGATGGATAGAGGAGAGGATAGGTGGAGAGGAGGCAGACAAGTCGAAGAGGCGGGGATGGAGCCAGC
>JAHRHZ010000145.1:7614687-7780947 GCA_024137785.1 Ginglymostoma cirratum | reverse complement strand
TAGGGAGAGAGGGGGGAGGCGGATAGAGGATGGATAGAGGAGAGGATAGGTGGAGAGGAGGCAGACAAGTCGAAGAGGCGGGGATGGAGCCAGTAAAGGTGAGTGTAGGTAGGGGGGTAGGGAGGAGATAGGTCAGTCCAGGGAGGACGGACAGGTCAAGGGGGCGGGATGATGTTAGTAGATCATGCTGGTGATCTGAAACAAGCAAAAACAGACATTGGTGGAGAAATAGCAGGCCCGGTAGCATCTATGGAGAAAAAGTGGTGTTATCATTTCACGTCCAGTGACCTTTCTTCAGAACTTTTGTTTGCTGTATAATCTGGTCTAACCTCTCTTTATCAGAGAACGTGATAGCATCAAATATTTCCTTGTATTCAGTCCGAACAATCTGAGTTTTTTCGCTCTCATATGGAGCCAGGGTCTTCAATGTCTGGGAACAGAAAGTAAAAGAGAACATTGGTCATTATATAATTTAGTTATTCATTCCTTGGTAGTTATTATTGTATGTATGGGTTACAAGGATGTGTGTCCCAGATTGCACCAACCTTCCTCCCACACCCCCACTATGACAGAACAGTGGCCAAAGAACCTGAACACATCCAGGTTTTGTTTTCGTTTGCTCCTTAGATGCAAGCACGACCGGACGGGAGAGCGTTTATTTATTGTACCTAATCACCCTTGAGAAAGTGGTGGTAAGCTGTCATTTTGAACCACTGGTGTCTTTACAATGGAGGTACACACACTGTGCTGTTTCAGACAGAGTTTCAGGATTTTGACATTGATGGTAAAGGAATAGAGATATTGTTCGAAGGGGCATGTACTGATCAGCTTTAGCACCACTGCTTTGGATTTGGATGTACAGAATATTGTTGCAATGACTACCAATGACATAAAACTTAGAAATGCAATTGCATCATGGTGTCATAGAAATGTATAGCATAGAAACATACCCTTCAGTCCAACTCGATCATGTGGTTTAAAGATACCGCGGATTAAGACAACTGAAAAACGGTATACAGTTTGACAGAACAAATAAGGAATGTGCAGGGGGAATGGACGACAGGTTCCCAGAACCTACATAAATGCGACATGAATTTACAACCGCACAGGCGCACAATAACAAATGCAATTGGAAATGGTTTTAGCTGCACATAACAGCGCTCACCATTTAAATGGGGATGACAGCAGAAATTCCTGCACAGTCCATGAGATAAATCAGTACAAATCACATATGGTACTCCATTCAGTACAAATCTGCCGGCTCTATATAGAGTCATACAGTTATGCAGCACAGAAACAGATCCTTCAGTCCAATTTGTCCATGCCGACCAGCTATCCTAAATCAGTCTAGTCCCATTTGCCAGTATTTGGCCCATATCCCTCTAAATCCTTCCTATTCATATACCCACCCAGATGCCTTTTAAATGGTGTAACTGTACCAACCTCCACCACTTCCTCTGGCAGTTCATTCCATACACGCATCACCCTCTGCATGAGAAACTTCCTCCTTAAGTCCTGCTCAAATCTTTCCCCTCTCACCTTAAACCTAGTTTTGGATTCCCCTACCCCGGGGAAAAATGACCTTGACTATTCACCCTATCTATGCCCCTCATGATTTTATAAACCTGCACAGGGGCATCCCTCAACCTTCAAGGTACTATGAATCTGCACCCAATTTACAAATCTTTGCAGCACACAAAACTGATTGACAATAATTTTAAAAAAGGAAACTTGATCTTCATTGGCATCAGATAATTGACTTTAAGATTATACATATTGTGAATTATATTTCAAATCCATTTGAAAGAATGGGAATCTTACAATCTACAGTGATAAGTGTTTTACACTCTGAATTGTATATCATAGAATCCCTACAGTATAGAAACAGCCATTTAACCCATCAAGTCCACACCAACCCTCCGGAGAGCATCCCACCAAGAGCCACCCCATTCCCATAGCCCTACATTTCCCATGGCTAACCCACCTAGCCTCCACATTCCTGGACACTATGGGCAATTTAGCATGGCTAATCCACCTAACCTGCACATCTTTGGACTGTGGGAGGAAACTACAGCACCTGGAGGAAACCCACGCAACACAGGGAGAATGTCCAAACTCCACACAGACAGTTGCCAAGGGTGGAAACAAATCCAGATCCCTGGTGCTGTGAGGCAGCAGTGCTAACTATTGAGCCACCATATGTGAAATGGAGACCTCTAATGTTATAGATTGGTAGTAGGAAGATCGCATGAACTGATTTAATATCTGATTTTACATTTGCTCCAGATACTTGTACACTGGATTTTCACAGCCACGGTTTTGCGGCTTGTTCAGGTGGTGCTCCTCTGGCATTAACATGGGCTGATCTCTACAATGCCACAGCTGATAGTGCTACGTTGCCTTTTGTGTAACCTCACCAAGTGAAGGACAATTACTGTGGCTACAGCAACTGCAATTACCAACATGCCAATTAGAGTACTGCTACTTAAACCGAAGTCGCCTCACGCATTCCCGTTAGTGTCCGTGTCGTATTCTCCAATGACTCGTTCTGCATTGCAAAAGCAATGCTTTCACATCAAAGCTTTCATCAATCACCACACTCCCATTGACATTGTCCTCATTCCTACATTCTCATCAATTACTCAAGATTAATCATCCCAGAGCCTTGGATATCAGTGATAGCTGGCATTGCCCCGACATGAATAAGCCATCAAAAAATGGTGTCTAGACAGAATCAAACGTGATTTGGCTTTCAGAGCTGGAAACAAAGCAGGGAAAGGATCTGCTTCATCGGCTCCTCAATAAAATGGAGGTGGCTCATACAGTCATACAGCACAGACATGGACCCTTTGGTCCAACTCGTTTGCACTAAACAGACATTCCAACCTGACCTAGTCTCATTTGCCAGCATTTGACCTATTTCCCTCTAATCCCTTCCTCTTCATATACCCACCCAGATATCTTTTAAATGGAGTAATTGTACCCACCTCCAGCACTTCCTCTGGCAGCTCGTTTCATAGGCACACAACCCTCTACGCGAAAAAGTTGCTTCTCAGGTCCTTTTTAAACCTTTCTCCTCTCGCCTTAAACCTATACCCTCTAGTTTTGGAACCTCCCAACCTAGGAAAAAGATCTTGGCTATTCACCCTATCCACGCCCCTCATGATTTTACAAACCTCTGTAAGGTCACCCCTCAGCGCACAACACTTAAGGAAAAAAGCCGCAGCCTATTCAGTCTCCCTGTATAGCTCAAAATCTCCAATCCCAACAACAAGCTTTTAAATCTTTTCTCAACCCTCGAGTTTAACAACATTCTTCCAAAGAAGGGCGATCAGAATTGTACACTGTACCCCAAAAGTTGACAACCCGTGATTTCATCGGTCTGCTTTCTCTGGGTCTGCAGCCATGACATGCTGATCACGTCGAAAAGCATCCTGCTGGTCCTTCCTTTCTGCACAGATATCGCTGGGTTTATAAGCCCTGTGGCGGTGAGAGGCCTTTAAGTGGTCACAACTTAGCGACACATGGGCATCCATGGTGGTTGGTGGTGGAGGACAGGGAGGTTTACTGTGGGCATTCCCAAACAGAGCTTAAAAATTTACAGACTTGGGCTTAAAGGAAGCACTACAAGTATTGGTGTGGGGAGAAAAAACATAGGGCCTCTTTCCTTTTCTCGTCGAATTCCCCACATTTACACACTGTTGACATTGCACTCCATTTCTGGCCACACTGGCAACCAAATGGTGGCATGGTGGCACAGTGGTTAGCACTGCAGCTTCGCAGGTTCAATTCCACCATCAGGCAACTGTCTGCGTGGAGTTTGCACATTCTCCTCATGTCTGTGAGGGTTTCCTCCCACAGTCTAATGATGTGCAGGTTAGGTGGATTTGCCACGCTAAATTGCCAGTAGTATCCAGGGATGTACAGGCTACGTGGATTAGCCACAGGAAATACAGGAATACGGTTGGTGTTGGATTGGGTGGGATGCCCTTTGGAGGGTCAGAGCAGACTCGATGGGCTGAATGGCATCTTTCTGCCTGTAGGGATTCTATGAACTGAAAGAAAAAGCGGGGGGGGGGGGGGCGCGGGTGTCAAACCGGTACGCTGAGCTCAGCGCTGATCACGTTCAGCCACCAGGACCAAGTATGTCAAGGACCTGTTCTGCTAGAGGAGTTAGCATTCTTATCAAAGGTGGTAGCAGAATGCTGGGGGCCTGGTCCTCAGTGATGAACCTACTCTTCCAGAAAGTCCGCGAGTCAGAGAATTGCAGTTATAATAGCTGTGGTTGTTTGATCAGGGCTCCCTCTGAGCGCAGGTCTCCCCACTAAGTCTGCCAAAATCAATTACAGTGAGGCAGTGTCCAACATCACTGTTTCTACACATCATCCTCCCCTTTACAAAAATAACATCAGTGTTATGCAGCTTGGAAACAGGAAACACTTATACAATTGGTTTGGACCGCAGCAGTGAAAGGAGAGATGATCTAAACCACACGTTACACATGGACAGATCCTATTCTGTTACAGTTGCTCAGTTATCTCCAGTCAGCTACCTACCTGTTGCACAATCTGGGTCAAACGCTCAGAGCAGTCATTGTAATGCAATTCAAACGGTACTCGGTAGCAATACAGAGCCAGGCAGCCTTTGGGTTTTAAAACCCTGTCAACTTCCTTCATGAACTTCTCCAAATCAAACCAATGCGCAGCTGCTGCTGCTGTTAGCAGGTCAACAGAACCATCCTCGAACTCCAGCTCCTCTGCCACACCCTGTCTGTGGAGTGAATCGACAAACGCAGGAGTATAACACCTTCAGTAGAGTTTATTCGGACATCTCAGGGATGTCTTGTACTTCAGTGAGCAAGAATTGTTTGTTGATTGAGAACAAATTATCATAGAGTCTCTACAGTGTGGAAGCACGCCATTCAGCTCATCGAGTCAACGCCAACCCTCCAAACAGCATCCCACCCAGACCCAACCTCCCACCACATCCCTGTCACTTTGCAGTTCCCAAGGACAATCCACCTAGCCTACACATTCCTGGACACCATGGGGCAATTTGGCATGGCCAATCCATCTAACCTGCACATCTAACTTGGATTGTGGGAGGAAACCAGAGCACCCAGAGGAAACCCATGCAGTCACGGGGAGAATGTTCAAACTCCACACAGACAGTCGCCCAAGGGTGGAATCAAATCTGGGTCCCTGGTGCTCTAAGGCAACAGTGCTAACCACTGAGCCACGGTGCCACCCATTAGAATATTGGGATAAGGCAACTGGAAGCCGGTCAAGGGTCAAAGATCAGTTCTACCCAGGACATGTTTTGGAGGAAAGGCCCAAGCCTGCCTTTGATCCAGCCTGCTCACTCGCACCAGTGCCCTTTCTAGTTGCCCCTTTGGTAAACTCAAAATTGTTTCTTACATATTCCCAGGGGAGAAACACCATTCAGTTTTCTCATTGTCAAGAAACATCCTCCAGGTTGAGGAACTATAAGTTCAGTGGAGGGAGCTGGTGATGACTGGGGAAAGAGGTGAAAGCCAGAACAGCAGGAAAGAGATGTTTTGGAGAGATGACCCTTATTTCTGGGGATTTAGTTAGTGTTAAGCGAGGGGAGCTAATCACAGCTGGGTGTCTGGAGATGACCCAGAGCACCGGTTGTGAAATGAGTTTGGCTCAAATAAACCCCTCCCCCAACAAAGCTTTAGCATCCTGACCTAGAGTGGCAGAATATCACAGCCCGATTGTTTTATTATGCAGGCTATGAAAATTACAAACAGTGCGAACTTCACGTGAATGTTTCTGCTCAGCTTGGAATGAAATTCTCTCTTTAATACTTCCGTTTCATTGTTTGGTCTTGACTATCCTGCAATGCAATGCAGTGGTTCTCCAACGGGTGCATTTGAGACAACATCCTCCCGCCCTGCCTCCCTCACCCCATCTCAATAAAAAAAAAATTCAATTCCCATAATGTGAAAGTGCTGCATGGAAAGAGGGTTTGAAAGTTACTTTAATCAGCACAGCTATTTATTTACAGATGGTAATGAGATGGGTGTTTCTGCTTCCCATTGTACAGTCTGTCTCTATGAGCTCTCCTTGCAAGGTAAGGCACTCTCCTGGACCCCATGCCTCCCATTTCACATTGAGCCACCCCGTGCCAGACCTCTGCAGTGTGCTGACCCAATTTGGGAGCCAATGACTGAATTCTAGCAGAAAGGCAATGAACCTGAATGTTCCATCCTATTGCGACTGGACGGGGTGGTAGAAGTGGGAGTGCTTGGTGTGTTGGTTAGGGAAGGATTGGTATCGAAGAAAGGGATTTGAAGTGCAGGAATGTCTGGTTTTGACAGAGACAGGATCTGAAGGATTAATGTCTGCAATTGGTCTTTGGGGACTGAGACTGGATGTGACCAGAGAGGGCAGGGACGATGGATGAGAACAAATTCAAAGAGATTTACCAGGATGTTGCTGGGAATGGAGGGTTTGAGTCATAAGAAGGCTGGATAGGCTGGGACTTTTTTTTTCCCCCTGGAGCGTGGGAGGTTGAGGGCTGACCTTATATAGGTTTATAAAAACGTGAGGGGTATAGATAAGGTGAATGGCAGGTGTCTTCCCTAAGGTGAGGGATTTCAAGACCAGGGGCCGTATATTTAAGGCAAGAGGAGAAAGATTTAAAGACATGAGGGGCAATTTTTTTTTCAAACACCAAGTGGTCCCCATGGGGAACGAGCTTCCACAGGAAATAGCGGATGCGGGTGCAGTTAAGACATTTAATAGACATATGGATAAGTACATGAATAAAAAAAATTTGGAGGGATACGTGCCAAGCACAGGCAGGTGGGACTAGTTTAGTTTGGGATTACGTTCGGCATGGACTGGTTGGACAGAAGGGTTTGTTTCCATGCCGTATGAGTCAATGGCTCTACGTGTGGGGCTGTTTAGCTCTATATAATGCGGTATCACCCTGGCGCACTCTGCCACTACCATCAATGGAGCTCCGATTGGAAGGATATATTGTGTCCATTATTTACCTGTAAGAGACATTATCAGGTCCATCCACCTTCTTGGCCTCTTCAATCTGAGCTTCACTCACATCAATCCCAATCACTCTGTCAAAGTAAGAAGCCAATCCCCTGGTGCTTTGGCCTGAGCCGCATCCAATATCCACTGCGAGGGTGAATGGCTTGCCCTTCTGAAAAGGGGGCGATATTTTTCATTAAACACACACCCTCCTGACCACCATCCCCACTCCACCTGAGAATCTCTGTGCTTAGTAATTCCACGTCCAATTATGATAGTCACACAATGTATGATTGGAGGGTTTGAGCTATAGGAAGAGTCTGTACAGGCTGCAGCTATTTTCCCCGGAGTGTCAGAGGTTTATGGGTGACTTTACAGAGGTTTATAAAATCATGAGGAGCATGGATAGGGTGAATTATCAAAGTCTTTTCCCCAGGGTAGGGCGGAGTCCAAAACTAGAGGACATAGATTTAAGGTGAGAAAGGAAAAATATAGAAGCGATCTAAGGAGCAACTTTTTCCCACAGAGGGTGCTGCGTGTATGGAATGGGTTGCTAGCGGAAGTGGTGGAGGCTGGTATAATTACAATATTTAAAAGGCATCTGGGTGAGTACATGAATAGAAAGGGTTTAAAGGGAAAATGGGCCAAATACTCACAAATGGGACTAGACTTAGTTGGACCAAATGGTCTGTTTCCATGCTGTACAATTCTATGACTCTATGAGTTAATCGCAGCAAAGCTGTGTCTTCAGACAGACAATCAATGACAAATGTAACAAGGAAGCTAGTTCTGATAAGAAGGCAAGCTGCATGCTCGCAATATCATGGATGAAATAATCTAAAGGATCATCAATAATGTTACACCATGAACTTGAAGGACAGAAAAAACTATAAGAATTCAACTCCAGGATTCTTCAGTAGCAGAACTCTGGAGGATAACGCCACACAAGGAGTGCACACAATAAGAGACATACTGTTGGTTGGAATCACAGCTAAATTCTACCATTATTCAGGTAACAGCCAAGCGGGTTATGAGACTTATCTTGCTTACTTGAGGGATCTTATTTTATTTGCTGAATGCAATAAAGTTTAAACAACTGTTTCTGCAGTGATTGTAACAAGGTCAGCCAAGTGGACTTCATAGAATAGGAGTTCCCTGATTGGGGCTATTAATCCAGTCCAATCAGGGAGCCCATGCTGACACATGTAAACAGGAGTGTCAGAGGTTCTGTTCACTCCGAGAGCTGACTCTCAATAAGGCAGTACTAAAGTCAAGGACTGTTCATGTGTAAATAAAGGATGACTTGGGGACAAGCTACCAACCTCTGGAGTTATTTCAGTTTCAGTATTTGATCATCTGAGAGATTTCTTAATAAGTGGCTGAATTAAACATAGCTCGTGGTAATTTATACACAGCAGGACATTGACCCTGTTTCTCTCTGCACTGATGCTGATAGGCCTGTTGAGTATTTCTGTTCCATTCCACATTTGTCTTCTCTCTTTCGTTTTACTTGTAAAGCCTCTTGCAATCCGTTTTCGTATTTCTTGTTGTTTCACTCTCATTTTCTATTTCGTAAAAATTCTCTCATGGAAATGGGCATCACAGGCTAGGCCAGCATTTATTATCCGTTCCTAGTTGCCCTTGAGGTGGTGGTAACAGGCCTTCTTGAACCACTACAGTCCACATGCTATAGGCAGACCCACTATACCATTCAATTTTTGAGACTTATTGATGGATACAACTGAACAGCCATTTCAGGGGGCAGTTAAGGGTCAACCACATTGCTCTGGGTCTGGAGTCATATGCAAGCCGGACAAGGTATTAACAACAAATTTCCTTCACTAAAGGGCATTAGTGAACCAGATGGGTTTTTATGACAGTGGTTTCATGGTCATTGTTAGATTTAATTTCAGATACTTACCGAATTCAAATTGAGTTATCTGCCACAACGGAATTCAAATGCTGGTGCCTAGAAGATGCAGATAAAACAAAGAACTGTGGATGTTGAAGATCTGAAGCAAAACACAAATTGCTGGAGAAACCCAGCCGGTCTGGCAGCATCCGTGGAGACCAAGCCAAATTAATTCTTCAGGTCTCCTGATCCTTCTTCAGAACAATTCTGAAAAGAGGTCACCGGACTTGAAACATTAACTGCTTTTTCTCCACAGATGCTGTGAGATCCATTGAGTTTCTCCAGCAATTTCTGTTTTTGCCCCAGAAGATTACCTGGATTTCTTAGCAATTAGATCACTACACCACCACTTCCATTTCTCTCTTTTTATAATTTTCTTAGTCATCTACTGGTGGTTTAAAATTATTCTTCACCAAAAGTTCTTTTCTCGTAACATTGTAAACTGTTGCTGGTCATCTAACATAATCATTAACTACTTTAAGTATTTATGTTTTACCTCCTTAACCACTCCAATGGAAGGGGTTTTCATTGAGAACTGTAAATTATTTTCCTTCTTACGGCATTCCTTTTCTACCATCCTACCTTTTGATATAATTTTTTAACACATCTCAGACAACTCACTCCTCAAACCTCTGCAATTGGCTTTGTTAGAATTTAAGACCCTGGTTTCAAGCTTAGCCAGATCATTGTCAGAACTAATATGAATTTTATCATACGATGATTGCTTCATAATCAGATTTCCAATTAATCCTGTCTTATTACACAGTGCTAGATTTAAAATAACCTGTCCTTCTGCTGACTCCTCAATATATTGTTCTGGAAAGCTACCTCAAATCCAGTCGGTGAACTTGTCCTCTAGTTACCTTTGCCAACTTGGTTGGTAGAGTTCAAATGAAGTTTAAAATCGACAACATTATTGCATCAGCCATTTAGCATGTTCCTTGAATTTATTAACTCATGGGGGAGGCGATGGCCTCATGGTATTATTGCTGGACTATTAACCCAGAGATGTAGATAGTTATCTGGAGACTTGGGTTCAAATTCCAACCTGGCAGAATTTGAATTCAATAAAAATCTGGAATTAAGAGTCTAATGACGACTGTGAATCCATTGTGGATTGTCAGGAAAAACCCATCTGGTTCATTAATGTCCTTTGGGGAAGAAACTGCCATCCTTACCTGGTCTGGGCTATATGTGACTGCAGACACACAGCAATGTAGTTGACGTTTAACTGCCCTCTGGCCACATAGGGATGGGCAATAAATGCTGCCTGACCAGCGATGCCATCATCCTATGAATAAATAAAGGCAAAAAAAACTCAACACGATGATTACTTCCACCAGTATTTGCTCCCCTTCACTATTTCTTAACTCCACCCATAATGACTCGACGCACTGATTTTCTGGACTTGAAATGTTAACTCCATTTTTCTCACCACAGATGCTGAATTTCTCCAGCAAGTTCTGTTTTTGCCCCAGAACATTCTCTTGACCAGTAACAAGACCACTACACCATCACCTCCATCTCTAATTTTTTTAGTCATAGAGTCGTAGAGGTGTACAGCACAGAAACAGACTCTTCAGTCCAACTCGTCCATGCCGATTAGATATCTTAAGGTAATCTAGTACCATTTGCCAGCAGTTGGCCCATATCCCTCTAAACCCTTCCTATTCATGCACCCATCCAGATGCCTTTTAAATGCTGTAATTGTACCAGCCTCCATCACTCCCTCTGGCAGCTCATTCCCCCTTTTGGTGATCTTTCACATTGAAATCTTTTTTCACTTCTTATGTTTTCAAGTACAACCCTTTCGCTTTATTGCCTCTATCCCAATATTTATCATATCTCTCATCCTTCTCTGAAAATCAAGTACCTGTAACCCAAGATTTTTGATTCCCAGAGTTGGTCATCCTCCAACCATATCTCCATAATGACGATTCTATTAAACCCTATCTCTGTACATGCCCTTAATTCAACCTTGTTAGGAATGTTTCATCCATTCAGATACAGCACCTTTGATTTTCATGGTTTACTATTCTTTTTATCAATGTGACCTTGATCTGAAATAGCCCATTCACATTGTTAAAATCCTGACACAAACTGCTTGATTTTATCCAAATTGTGAGTCTACTCCACACACTTTCCTCTTGAGGTTTCTGGGTTATCTAAACCCTGCCGCTGGAAAAGCTCAGCAGGTCTGGCAGCATCTGTGAAGCAGAGAGAGCAAAAGAAATCCGGGCCTCAGAAACGGGACCGGCCACGGGACCCGAAACGTTTAACTCCTTGATGATATTTCTCTCTGTCTTATACACAGATGCTGCCAGACCTGCTGAGCTTTGCCAGCAAACTTTTCCTCGTGTTCCCCTACTCGCAGTGAGCCTGCTTCTTTAAAAGGGGGCTTCGGGGTTTATCCAGCTGAGTTTGAAGACGGACTCATTTTTTTGTTTCCCTTTCAACACAGTTCTGGAGATTTACGGCTGGCTAACCTCAAGAGGAACGGTCTCTTATGGGCAGCTGGATGACGGGAAACGGCCTTTTATGGATCCACTCGACCTTCCGAAAGAAGAAAACAAGGCGGTTTTCAAAACGTTTCAGTTACCTCATCAGCTTTGATCAGCACAAAAAAAAAGCGGGTGGGAAATACACCCCACTCAGACAAACCCAGTGGGTTCGGACTCACTGACGGATCCGGGACGGCGGCAGCAAAAACAACAAAAAACCTTATTTGCTGATACAGGTCGAGCTGCTGCCGTCTTCGGGTTGACCTCCTCATGTGCCGGGGGAACCTGCTCCGCCTTATTCCTCCACACTCTCACCTTTCTCTGCAAGTAGTCGAGGATGACGTTGCGGATTTGGAAGGGCGAGGGGAGCCGGTATCTCTGGTACAAGGCGGCGTGTTCCCGCTCTTCAAACAGTCGCGACGCCATCTTGGCGCAGCTCGTGCGGTCAATAACCGCCGGCGAAGGTGGCTCTCCCGGACTCCCGTTAATATTTTAACACGCAGCAGGATTAAAGACTGTGGTACTGACTGCCACCCACCGTCCCCCGTCCCTTCGGTCGCCCTTTCCAGCCGTAAGCGCTTTCGTGGCGCTGCTTTCTACCGCCGAAACATTCCGTTGAAGTCTGAGGTAACTGATCAATCGGCGCACAGGGTTGAGTGCAAGGCTGGGGCGAGCTTTGCCTCTGCGAATTATTGTCAGTGTTTTCTGTGAGTTTGGTCACAGACAGACAGTTTCTACGATTCTAAGCCTACTTGCCTTTGGACTATGCCCTGTGTATGAAGCAAGGACGTTGCACAGGACAAAACTTGCAATTATGTGGCTCTGTTCAACAGCAACAAGCTGTACAAAAACAAAGTTGCTGGAAAAGCTCAGCAGGTCTGGCAGCATCTGTGAAGGTTAAAAAAAGAGTTAACTTTGGTTTTTTTTCCCTTCACAGATGCTGCCAGACCTGCTGAGCTTTTCCAGCAACTTTGTTCTTGTTCCTGATTTACAGCATCCACAGTTCTTTTGGTTTTTAACAGCAATCTGTACTTCTGTAGCACCTTTAATGTTAACAAAAAAATAGTTGTCAAAATATACAAAACTATCGGTGTGGACAGAGAGTTGGCTAATGGGCGGGAAACAGCGAATGGGGGTAAGGGGTTCTTTCCCTTTGTAACCAGTGGGGTACCACAGGGATGAGTGCTAGGACTGCCAAGTGTTTACGAGATATATTCCTGACTTGGAGGATATTGATAGGTTAAGTAAGTGGATAAAAAGTTGAAAAATGGAAGTTAGTATGGGAAAATGTGAAATTATTCATATTGGAAGGGGCACCAAAAGAACAGCACATTATTTAAATAGAGAAAAACTGCAGAAAGCTGTGACACAAAGAGACTTGGAGGTACTTGTGCACGAAACACAGAATGCTAGCACATAGGTACGGCAGGTAATCATGCAGTCTCATGGTATAGTGGTCTGTATTTCAAGGAGGTTGGAGGATAGGGAAGAGTAGGGAAGTCTTACTGCAACCGTGAAGGTGCTGGTGAGACCACATCTGGCAGACTCTGAGCAGTTTTCGTCTCCTTGTTTAACGAAAGGTATTTCATTTGAGGCAGTTCAGGGCAGGTTCGCGATGATGATCCCTGGTATGGAGGGATTGTCTAATGAGCAAAGGTTAGACAGGTTGGGATTCTACTCACTGGAGTTTAGAAGAATGTGAGGTGATCTCATTGAAGCATGTAGGATTCTTAAGGGACTTGTCAGAGTTATCGCTGAATGGATGTTTCGCCTCATGGGAAAGTCTGGGATCAGAGGGCATTGTCGCGGAATAAAGAGATGCCATTTTAAGCCTGAGATTAGGAGGTTTGAATCCTTGTTGAGACACTTTGGAACACCCTGCCACAGAGAGCTGTGGGAGCAGAGTCCTCGGGTATATGTAAACATGAGATTGACTCTTTATCAGCTTGATCAGTAGGGGAACCAAGGATTATGAGGAAAAGGCAGGAATGCCATGATCCTATTGAATGGTGAAGCAGGCTCGAGGGGCCAAATGACCTACTCATGTTCCTATTTCTTTTGGTCTTAAAAGTGTCTTCAGACACAACAGAATCTCAGTATATCAAAATGTGAGGCCTAGACAGAAAGGGTGAAATTAAGAGGGCTGAGTAAGAGCATGGCCCGAGAAGTAATTTTCAGGAAAATCTTGAAGGAGAAGAGTGAGGTGGGGAGGTAGCAGGAGAGAGCTTAGGTTCCAGGCTGATGAAGGCCCACCTACCTACACTGGAGCAATTAAAACTGGGAATGTCCAAGAGGTCAGAGTTCAAGCAGCACAGTGAACTCAGGATTGTGGGGCTGCAGGAAATTACACACAGGGAGGGGCAATGCCAAAGAGGACTTTGAAAACAAGGGTGAGAATTTTAAAATCAAGGCATTGTTGGACCGGAAGCCAATGCAAATCAGTGACAGCAGGCATGATAGGGGAAGAGGACGTGGTGGATTTGAGAGCATCCCAATGAATCAGACAACCAGTGAGGTACATTTTGAAATGCTGTCACTGTTGTAATGTAGAAAACACAGCAGCCATTTTGTGCACAGCACTGACCAGTCCTGCACTGGACACTGTAAAGCTCAGAATGACTAAAACTGTCATTTGTCCGGAGAGTTCTCTGGGTTTGTGCTGATGAAGACAGTCAGATAGAGATGAAGTTGAGCCCAGGACATCACTGATGTGAAGAGAAGTCTGATGTTTTCACAGCACTCACAGGTCAGAGGTTAGGAATCCTGCAGTAACTCACCTCCTGACTGCCCGAAGCCTGTTCACCAGCTACAAGGCACAACTCAGGTATGTGATGGAATACTCCCCATCTGCTTGATGGGTGCACCTCCAAAAACACAGAAGCTTGCCTCCATTCAGGACAAAGCAGCCCGCTCGATTATTACCACATCCACTCCCTCCACCATCGATGCTCAGTAGCAGCACTGTATACTATCTACAAGATGCACTGCAGAAATTCACCGAAGATCCTCAGACAACACCTTCTAATCCCATGACCACTCCCATCTAGAAGAACAAGGGCAGCAGATACATGGGGATACCACCACTTGCAAGTTCTCTTCCAGGATGCTCATCATTCTGACTTGGAAATATGTCACTGTTCCTTCAGTGTTGCTGGGTCAAAATCCTGGAATTTCCTCCCTGAGGGCATTGTGGGTCAACCCACAGCATATGCAGTGATTCAAGAAGGCAGCTTATCGCCACCTTCTCCAGGGCAACTCGGGATGGGCAATAAATGCTGGCCCACAGCCAAGTGCGCCCATTGGCAAATGCACCTAGCTTTAACTTTAAACAGCCTCTTTCTTTCAGATGGTAGCTACTATAGATTTTAAAGTAAATTAAATTAGATTTAAGTAAACACTTGAATGCAGCATTGGTAAAATTTATTCATGTAGAAATAAAATCAGTATCACACCACAACTTGAAAACATTTATGACTAGATTGCCATTCAGTGAGTATGTACGTAAATGAAAACAATTTAATACTTGAGGAATGAAGGGACAATTCAATATGAATGTTTCATCCATCTTGTTCGTTATTGAATTTCCCAAAGGTGCAAAAAAGATACTGAGGAGCAGGAAAGTTTATGTGCTGGAGGCTCTTTTGAGATCCATGCTTTTTGCTATCCTGTTCTGCGTGATGCCCTGGCCACTTCTGTAAACTTGGATGCCAACCCAGTCTTGGACAAACTCCTTCTCCCTAGCATCATTCACCCATTGACCCTCTACGTAGGACCCTAAAAAGGAAGCAAAGAAATTGTGTCATTGTCACCAAAATTGGAAAAGTTTTACATTGGTCAGTATTGCATAGATTTATTATAGTGTTGTCAACTTCCCAGCATTGCCCTACCGTCCTACAGGAATTGCTGCAAAATAAACCACAAAAATGTAAAGTTGAAAGTTTATGAGCCACACAAAGAAAGATTACAGATGGGGAGAGAAAAGCTGTTTCATTAGTGAAGAATTACGTATATTGACCTTTTGATTGGTATGGGGTGGCAATAGATAGTGAGGATGAGTGCCCAAGAGTGGAAGAGTGTGGGTGAGGCGCTTGAGGTGCAGGTGGGATTTGTGTGGTGAAGCCTGCTGGAATACATCTAGATGGAGTTGGCAACAGTTTCTTTTTCTTGCACAGCCTTCCTGCTGGCAACAATTTGGAGTGGCACACACCACCTTACCCATCTGGGCACCGACAGTAGGCAGAGTTGGATGGGTTTCCAGCGCAATATGTTGACGCATCAAAACTGAAACTGATCTGAGAAGGTGAAGGCGGTGCTGCATTTATTATGAAACAAAAGCCAAATCGACAATTTGATGACATTTGAAAGATAACAGTGGAGTCAAGGATTTATGTCAGGAAGCAGTTTGTCCCATGATGGAACTCCTCCCACCAAATGCTGGGAGTGAATTGAAAAAGCGTTAAGATCTAAGATTGTGTTTTTTTTTCATTGGGCAAGGGAAGTGGAATTGAGGTAGGTAAATGGAGGTATGTTTGAGGCGGACTGTGGTTGGATTGAATAATTGAGTGGACTTGAATGTTCTGTGAACTCTTACTGCCCCTGTGTTACTCAAGACACATTATGAATTCAGAAGCCAGGTCATTTTTTAGAATGAGTCATTGAACATAATCCATTTTGGATACCAGTCTCAGATGATCAATCAGGGCAGAGGGGAGTTATCACACTAATGGGGGATGGGCAACAGAGGTGATGGAAGGTTTGACTGAACCTCCATGTTGGAACATGGAAAGAGGTCCTGAGGCAAGGAGGGCATTTGTAAGTTGGAAGTTGATGTTTTGAAGCCAGCCAGATTGAACCCAGTGTCGGAGACTTAGGGCTTAGCTCCTTTCAGTCAGGACCCACTGTCCATCTGCTCAGGATAGCGCAAAGAATTTGGTGAGAGCGTAGAGGGTTGCTTTTCAGACTAGAGGCCTGTGACTGGCGGTGTGCCACAAGGATCAGTGCTGAGTCCACTGCTTTTTATCATTTATATAAATGAATTTGAATATAGGAGGTATGGTTAGTAAGTTTGCAGATGACTCCAAAATTGGTGGTGTACTGAACAGTGAAGAAAGTTACCTCAGAGTACAACAGGACCTTGATCAGATGGGCCGAGGATTGCCAGATGGAGTTTAATTTAGATAAATGTGATGCGTTGTATTTTGGAAAGGCATATCAGAGCAGGACTTATACACTTAATGGAAAGGTCCTGCAGAATGCTGCCAAAGAAAGAGACCTTGGGGTGCAGGTTCATAGTTCATTGAAAGTGGAGTCACAGATAGGCAGAATAGCGAAGAAAGTGTTTGGTATGCTTGCCTTTATTGGGTATTGAGTATACGAGTTGGGAGGTCATGTTGTAGCTGTACAAGATATTGGTTAGGCCACTTTTGGAATACTGCGTTCAATTCTGGTCTCTCTGCTATAGGAAAGATGTTGTGAAACTTGAAAGAGTTCAGAAGAGATATACAAGGATGTTGCTGGGGTTGGAGGGCTTGAGCTATAGGGAGAGGCTGAATAGGCTGGGGCTATTTTCCCTGGACCATTGGAGGCTGAGAGGTGACCTTATAGAGATTTATAAAATCGTAAGGGGCACGGATAGGGTGAATAGCCAAAGTCTTTTCCTCAGGGTAAGAGAGTCCAAAACTAGAGGGTATAGGTTTAAGGTGAGAGGCGAAAGATTTAAAAAGGATCCAAGGGGCAACCTTTTCACACAGAAGTTGGCGCATGTATGGAATGAGCTGCCAGAGGAAGTGGTGGAGGCAGGTACAACTACAACATTTAGAAGGCATCTGGATGGGTAGGAAGAGTTTAGAGAGATAGAGGCTGAATACTGGCAAATGGGACTAGATTTATTCAGGATATCTGGTCGGCATGGATGAGTTGGACTGAAGGGTCTGTTTCAGTGCTGTACAACTTTATGACTCTATGAGACAAGGCCACAGCCTGGAGCCACTGGGAATGTCCACAACAAGCAGTGGGAATTAGGCTTAGGGGACATTCAGGGGAGTCGAGGGGGGTTGATGCAAAGGATTTTCCATGTTGTCTGGGGCAAGAAGGAAGGCTCCAGGACTTTTTACAGCACAATGAGTGGCTGGCTGGGGGAAACACTCTCTTTCCCTGTCACTGGCGAGGAGTTGGGACTGAGGTATATTTTCAAAGCTTTCAGCAAAGCACAAGGCATAGGAAAGCAGTGGATCAAATGGTAGCTCTGCTCTGTTCTGCTTATTTTGAAATGTGACTGCCTTAGCGCAGAACGAGGCCTATCATGTCCGTACTTGTCCGTTAAAGGAGCATCATGGATGGAAAATGGCAGCTAACATGCACACGGCAAGAACCCGCTGTCTATGTGGAGTTTGAGCATTCTCCCTGTGTCTGCGTGGGTTTCCTCCAGGTGCTCTGGTTTTGTCCCACAGACCAAGGATGTGCAAGTTAGGTGGATTGGCCATACTAAATTGCCCATAGTCTCCAGGGATGTGCAGGCCAGGTAGATTACCCATGGGAAATGTGGGGTTACAAGGATAGGGTAGGGAGTGAGTCTGGGTGGGGTACTCTTTGGAGGGTTGGTGTGACTGAATGGGCTGAACAGCCTGCTTCCACACTGTAGTGATTCTATGACTGTGAATTGTCTGCAGCTAGCTGTACCTCAGTGGTTGCATTCTCAATTCTGAGTTACAAGGTTCAACATTCAAGTTCCCTGCCTGAGACCCAACTTGTAAAATTTTGCTCTTCAGTGCAATATTTAAGGCTGGCACTCCACAGCAATGCTGAGGGAATGCTGCACTGTTGAAGGTCTATCTCTGATGTGATGCCTAGAACAAGGCTCCGTCTGCTCTCTCAGGTACAAACATTAAAAAAATTCCCTGTGGTGGTGTTTCTAGGAAGAGCAGGGAAGCATTCTCTCTGGCATTGTAGCCAATATTTATCCTACTATTGACAATCTTAAACATAGCAGCATTTGCTGACACCAACTCATGCACACTATGTGCTGCATACACACATAAACAGTGTTGCCTGTGGCCCAAGACGGGTACTGGGGAGGTGATGGCCTGGTAGTATTACCACTAGTCTATTAATCCGAGATCTTGGTAATGTTCTGGGGACCTAGGTTCAAATCCCACCACTGCAGAGAGTGGAATTTGAATTCAATAGAAAATAACTTGGAATTAGGAGTCTAATGATGACCCTGAATCCACTGTGGATTATCAGGAAAAACTCATCTGGTTCACTGATGTCCTTTAGGGAAGGAAACTGCCATCCTTACCTGGTCTGGCCTACACTTGACTCCAGACCCACAGCAATGTGGTTGACTCCTAATAATTTGGGATGGGTAATAAATGCTGGCCCAGCTGGGACACCCATATCCTGTGAGTGAATAAAAAAAAAAATGAAGCTGGTGATAATTCCTTATATGGCAGTCTGAGCAGGTACCTGGCATCTCCAGCTCTCCACTTGCTCCTCTAGGCCTTCACCTTATCCAGAATTTGATGACGATCTCAGGGCATGTTCCAAGGGTAACAACTGCCTGCATCCTCCAGCCATGGAAGAGTTTGGCATCAGACAGACAGCAGCCTCACCGCACTATCATGGCACATCTCCGACTCTTAGAATAGAGTACACTACTTCAATACTGCACTTTGGAACTCACAGACACCTTCTATCTCAACGCTGATGCCAGGGCACCTTGCACACAAGGACAGGCACCTAGCTTATGTATTGGCTACATCTCAGGGATCTTGGCTTTCTCTCAGAGCACGCAGTCACTTTGCACCTACTTGGATGCACACAGAATCTCTGCCTTGCCTCTCTTTTTGCCTATTGGCACCTCATTCAGAGTGCACAGCCTCACAGTGCTTCTGACTTGTTTTCTTCCAGCACAGGACGCTAAATCAGGCAGCTTCTCACAGATGCTGATAGTGATCAGTCAAGGAGTGAACAACACTGTACATCACTGTGCATTGTCAATCTTACACCTACAGCATGTGCCAGCAGCTTGTGTGACACAGAACATGCTTCAACCAAATGGCCATGTCTGAGGAGGGGATTGGCCTCAGTTGAGTCAAGGAGAAAAGTCGTCAGTCAGAGAGCGGTAAAGTTGTACAGTAAAGTCATGGAAACAGACCCTTTGGTTCGTCCTGTCCATGCCAACTAGATATCCTAAATTAATCCAGTTCTGTTTGCGAGCATTTGGCCCACTTCCCTCTAAACTCTTCCTATTCACATACCCATCCTTTTAAATGTTGTAATTGTAACCCCCTCCACCACTTCCTCTGGCAGCTCACTCCCACTGGCACAATCAGTCAAGAACAATGTCTGATCTCAACGCAGGGGCTTGGACACAGTCAGTAGTGACCAGGGTCAGGGAGTCTGTATCACTTACAGGTCCAGGGAGAGGGCCATGGTTAGTCCTGTAGGTCCACTGCAACCAGCAGTGATATGTCAGTCACAGAGCTGCACAGAGATCAGGTAGGGATCTGGTCACCCGTCAGCCAGGACTGTGATTCCGTCTTAGTATTGGGGGACGGGGGTTGGTAAACTAAGGTCAGTCCTAAGGGGTCTGCTCACTGAAAGTCAAGGCGCCTTATCAGGAGCCACTGCTCTAGTTGAGAAGCTGGGGAAGTCAGTTGTGGGGATCAGAGGCAGCAACTTGGGTTACAGAGGGGTAACAATTTTGTAAGGTGGGGGAGCAACCAAATGTATAAGGGAGAGGGGAACAACAGAGCACTGGAGCGTAGGGATACTGCAGTAATGGGTACATTATCAATAGTCACCCTCACATTGATTGAGAGGACAGTGTATAGCTTGGGGGGGGGGGGGGTCACCTTCCACCCCCCACCCCCATCCAATTTACTAGTGTGCAATTGGTATAAAAAATGGCTGCCAGCTCACCTGGAGGGGGAACGGTACATTTTTGTTTTCAGTCTCTGAGCAAGGGGGCTCTACTTGTGAGTGAGTAAGGCCCTCCAACGGACAATAGCATTAAGCAGACACTCACCCAGGATATGTTAAATATGTTTGTTATCACAAACTTCTTCATGTGAACCTTATCCATTGAATAACTGTCTTGACTGAAAATCCTGGCCATGAGTGATCTTCACCATCTCATCTAACATCACACTTTAATCCAAGTCACGTGTGCTGCAAGAGCTGACCAATCCCATGACTGAGGAGCTGCTTTGTTGCTGATATTGCCCACATTGGCTCATTGGACCCAATGGATCTAGGTGCAGAAGCTGTAGGTCTCTCTGGGGAATCTGCACTAATAGCATGCACAGGAATGGATGAGGATCCATGTTTCTGGAGGCCTAGGAGCAGCCTCAAGCGGATACATTGCAGCCTCTGAATGCGGAGTTTCCAGCCATGGAGCCCTCTTGTTGCAGCAAATACACAGGAACCTCATAGTCACTCATCTTACATGGAATGCCATGCAGGTGGGATAGGGATAGTGGCTCTGTTTAGAGGTGGTGGTCAGATAGAGGGGGCGGCACGGTGGCTCAGTGGTTAGCACTGTAGCCTCACAGCGCCAGGGACCTGGGTTCGATTCCAGCCTCGGGCGACTGTCTGTGCAGAGTTTGCACATTCTCCCCGTGTCTGTGTGGGTTTCCTCCCGCAGTCCAAAAATGTGCAGGCTAGGTGGATTGGCCAAGCTAAATTGCCCGTAGTGTTCAGGAATGTGTAGGTTATACGGGGATGGTTCTGGGTGGGAAGCTGCAAGGGTCAGTGTGGACTTGTTGGGCTGAAGGGCCTGTTTCCGCACTGTAGGGATTCTATTCTGTTCTAGATATGACGTCAACATGCCCAGCGTATCGGCAATGCAACAGTATGTTCCATTGGGGGCCAATGATGGCCGTAAGGTGTCTCCTGTACATCAGGTCACTATGCTGTCAGGTTAGGGGATTGGGGAGCTGCTGTAATACAGTAAAGACAGAGGATACCACTGAATCCTTGCACTAGACGACCGGACGCAATGTTATGTGATGGACGATGAGAACTGTAGTATTGCACTGAGACGAAACTACAGCAGCAGTGCTGGCCTAAGCAAACCAGGCAGCACCGTGTCCATCTCTTTCAATGGAACAGAGTTGCATGAAGTCACGTTTCTCTGACTGTAAAGGTTTCATGCAAGCCTACAACCGCAAGTTGATCTCAATTGCAAATGCAATTTAACAGTTCAATTATTGGACACTTTGCCTATAGTTTGATATAAGTTAAGGTTACATACTGGTGGAAGCCTTCAGACTATCTAATGCTTCTTCATTCAATCTTGACAAACTTTCATGGCTTCCGACAAGATGGCAGCAGGGTAAGTCTTGCCATTCGGAGCTCCACTCTGCTGACCAGTTCTCTTTCTCTTTCTATCTTTGTCCTTTCCTTTTTCTCCCTTCTACTTCTCTCCCTGTGTAGTAATTCTATTCCCCCCCACCCACACCTTTTAACTAACTACCTACCTAAGGAGTCCGGAAGGAGCTGGATCGTGACCGGGAATCAAGTGGCGGGAGCTGAACGCGCAGGTCGTGTCCTGCAGTGACGGCGGATCAAGCGTGGGCCAAAGCGACAGCAGTGGGTGGAGAGCAGGCCAGTGAGGCACCCCAGAGCGGACGCTGGTAGTGACACGGCGAGGGCTGCAGCAGTGGAAAGGGCTGTTGGACTCTCTTAAGTTATCTTTTTTCTTATCTTATTCAAAGTTAATGAGAATGGCGCCACGTATGTATGGCGAAGGTACACACTTTTCACTGTATTTTTACATTGAATACACATGACAATAAATGAAATCTTAATGTTGGTCTGGATGCTATGGCAATGATAGATGTCATTCGGACAGCATTGAACCACCAGGTAGAGCTAATGATTAAAAAAACTTTAAAAACATGATAATGTACTTACATTGAGGTTCTGTCCATGTAACCCAAGTGCCCTTGGAATTTTTTTTTCCCAGGTGCAGTACTGGGGTCTGGCAGCTGAGCTACAGGGTGCCTACCCACCTTGGAGGTTTGGGTGGAAAACCCGAGACATTTGTGGCCAGATCTGGATTCTCCCCCTCAGCTTTAACCCTCACATGGTGGTTGGGGATTGTGAGGGCAGGGTGGAGGTGGAGGTGGAGGGGCCAGGCAACATCCTGGGAGGAAACTTCTGGGGTGCAAGGGGCGTCTATATGTGGGTCTACCTCTGCCTGGGTGCCAGTTGGCACCACCCTCTTTCCTTCTGAGGAACGGGTACCTAGAGTGAGGTCAAAGTCTCACGTCCCCTTGTCACCTTGCCATTGATACTGATCGCCAATGGTTAGAGTGATAGAGTGCAAGTCAGTGCGAATATCCAGAAGATTATCTGGATCACTGAACCTGGCTCCCCCTTGGCAGCCACTCACCCACAGAGAATCTAGATGGCACAGTACAGAGTGACACTAGGGGGACAGAGTTGGGGGACACCCTCCAACGAACGCACCTGTAGGTTCTCTGCAAGTTTGTGCATTTGACTGAAGGTCTCAAACACCGACACCACGGGCCCCTCTCCTGCACAGGACTGGGCAGGCCCCAGGTCTCTGGCAGCCCTCCAAGTGCCAGCAGACTGGCACCATTTCTCTCTCATCCTGTTATGGAGATCTCACAGTGAGGTGCTTACCAGATTGTGCTCCCACACTCTAATATGTATAAAAGACCCACTGAGGTGGCAGTATCTGAGCTGGCAGAGTTGCCCTGTCAAGGGCAGAGATTATTTGGATGCGGAAGGCGAGAGAGTGGTGAAATGTGGGTAATAGCTTGGCCATGTTGAGAATACAATCGCAGTGCTGGCAATGGGAGGGCAGTGACGGAGTTTTCAAAGAATCCGACTTGGTTGTAAGGATGCGGAGGTCTCAATAATCCCTCATGAGCAATCAGTATCCTCTCCCACCAGCTCAAGAATTCTTCCCTCATATGTGGCAAAAGGATAAAGACCCTACCACCCATTTTGGCTGTTTCAGGCTCTGTTGCTGTGGACTGTCATGTCCCGCAGTGAGACAAAGGAAGGGATTCAGTGATATGGAAATGGCTAGCCACCGTTGTTAGTTGTGTTGCAAGTGAAGTAAAAGATGGGGTATCTCGAATGAGCGAGTAGGATGTGCGGGGATAGAAAAAGGCTTAGTGTTCTGGAGCAATGGGGTGGATAAAAAGCCATTGAGGGAAGATCTGAGAAAGGGTCACTCAGAGCCGAAATATTAACTCTGATTTCTCTCCACAGATGATGCCAGACCTGTCAAGCTTTCTCAGCAATTTCTGTTTTCATTTCCAGTTTCCAGTGTCTGCAATTCTTTTGATTTTTATTGAGGGAAGGTGCTGTGTGCAATGGTGAAAATAGTAGGTCAGGAGCCTTGGCAGAAGATATGAGAAGTGACAGAGTTAGGGTGTGTGTGAGGCAGCTGATGGAGGATGGTGGCATTACCCTCATGGAGTGTAGATAGTCATTAACATGTCGACAGAGCCAGGCATTCCTCCGGGCACCTCACTGACCCCGGTGGCAGCTTCAGACCAGGCTGGCAGGGTTTGGTGGCACGGCCTCCTCTGGTGATTCTATGGAAAGATAATGTTCTTCCTCCACAGCCTTCCATCCACCAAGACCAGCAGGTCTCAATTGGCAAATCGGGATGCCAACCTGCTTCTGTCTGCCATCTCTGGGGCAATTTTTCCAACAGCGCGACTGTGAAGGGTAGCTCCTGGCACGCTGGTGCACAGCTTGGGCTTAAATATGGTGCTCCCTTCTGGGCGTGAATCCCAGAAGTTTCCAAAAGAGCATTAGTGCTGCTGGAGAGTGTAGGATATAGGGAGAGTGTGTGCCTTAGAGGAGTGATGCCTATGTAATAAGGTGCACAGCAGAGAACTGCTTGATAAATCTCGCCAGAGCTCATGGAGAGAAATTCTCTACAGGACTCCCCAAAATTGACATTGCCGGTTTTTTTTTTGGTAAAATTCAGGTTCCTCTTGATTTGATAAGTCTAATCTACTCTCAGAAGCAGATTTGGAAAGTGCTTTGTAGAATATTCTTACATACATACATGAGAGTTTTTGACTTACAAATGGCACAGTGAGTTGAACAACGATCATTTTGCTCACGTGGACTGCTTCAGGAGTTAACGATGAAACTGTTAACAATCCACGTTTTCTTCCTTTTTGGCAGAGGGAAAGGAATGTGTAAAATTTATGCCCGTCATCTAATCTTTGTCAATGCTTTCTAAAAAGATGGTCTTGAGATAGAAAATGAGATAAAGCCCAGGGAAAGTGGTGAAACAACTTGGTCCCCTGAAGTTTTGTCAGTAAATATCTCCGGTAGAGTTTTCCTGGGATTTTGGAGCTATTTAACGACATTAGTGAACCTGGGCTGTACCAATGCCCACTTCCAGGAAGCTAGCCCAGGGGAACTGGGCACATCTAGCTGGTGGTGCCAGGTACTTCTGTGCAGATGTCCCATTGAGGCACTAAAACTCAGCCCCCTCATATTTCTGGCTATTATATTCGTGACAGTTTTTACCGTGGATTATCCAGGGCATTACATGTGATTAGCAAAAACAGTTCTCTGACAAGAACGAAAGGGTCAAGCTTGTAACATTCCTCCACCCAAAGAAATGCAGAGCAATTTTGTTCAGATCTCACAATGTGACTGCTGTTTAACCATTAAATGCATCTCAACTCAACACTTAGTTGCAAGTCGATTTAGTTTGAATAATAAATTTGTGTATGTTTGACTTACTGTGGCAAATTAGGATCACAGGCAAATTTCACAAGTGCCCACACATGTGCATTTATATAGTACCTTTAACGTAGCAAAATGTCCCAAAACACTCCACAGAAATGTTACCAAACAAAACTTGATTTCAAGCCACAAAGGGAGACCTGGAATTTTCTCTCTAAACATCTCCATCTCTCTATACTTTCTGTCCAACTTTGAAATCTGCTTGTCAGACCCAGTCCCTGACCACCTGCCCAAAATATTCTCTTTGCCGATGAAGCCTTTGTAAAAGAGCCTCCAGAGATTTTAGCACATGAAAAGATGCCTTGGAAATGCAAGTTGTTCATGCTGCTGTAGCTCTGGGGGCTCATGCATGTGAATGACCATCTGGGCAAAGTGGCAGGAGGCCAGGAGGAGCGGAGGGTGTGAGGTGGAGGGTAAGTGGAATGAGGGGATCGGTGGATGAATGAAGAGCGAGAGGCGGTTGGGGACATACTGCCTGAGATCTGAGTGTGGAGAGCGGTTAGTTCCTTCTCATTGTCAGTGAACCGCCTCCGTCCCAGTCCGTGGGTCCGCGATACCATACAGTCCACGTAGATGTCCCAGAAGAGCTGTGCCAGGACCCAGAAGAGAGCAGCGTGCTTGGATTCATCCGACGACTTCAGGTAGATCATGAAATCCCAGAAGCCGCTGACAGTGTCCGCTATCCGGGGTTTCCTCATCTCAAGAAGAAGGGCAGAGGAGGATTCCCAACATTGAGGGTTCGCCCGACCCAGAGCTAGGGGGTCGATCTGTCCATAACAGGAGTATGAGGGTGGGAAAAGCAATCCCATGAGAAACAGTGTAGCCATTAAGCTGTGGTTCCACACCGGCTTCCTGACAGACATGGGACCCATCTTCTGTAAAAGAAAGATGCACACAAAGAGTTTATTCAAAAAGAAAGGAGTAAGTTATTCAACATTTCCTGCCTATTGATTGTTGTCAATTGAGATCAACCCTCCAGTTAGCCCCTGAGCAACATTACACCTCTCTTTATACTGGGAGCATTACCTACCATTGAATATTACTTTGCTTCATGAATATTATTTCCAAAAATCTTTCTGCTCCTCCAATTCTGGTTTCTTGGGAATGCTCAGTTTCCTTCCTTCCACTGCCCCAAGCTCTGGAAATCCATCCCCTCCCTCTCTCCTCTTTTGAAAGGCTCTCTGGATCAACTTTGACCAAGTTTCGCCTCACGTCCCCATCATTTGACACAGTGTCTGATAGCTTCTAATCAACCTGTCAGGACACACCTCTGGAGCAGGAGGGATTTGAGCCCAGGCCTCCTGGTCCTGAGGTGGGCACACTGCCACCAACCACAAGAACCCTAAAGACTACTTTCGTGAAGTGTCAGAGTCTGTGTGGCAACATATTTGTAAAACACCTCAGGATGCTTTGCTGTTTTATAGGGGTAGGCTGGTCTGGTGGGTTTCTAACATGTATCTTTACAAAGAACATGTAAAGATTCAGCTTCAGAATTCCATCTTCCACCACCTGCTGATCTGATGTTTTGCCAAACATAGGACATTTTGAACCTTCTCTCTCACATTAAGAAAGATGAAAGTAACGTGAGCCTCAGCAGGATCCATGTTCCATTATGTCTACAACATAACAGCAAGTATTTATTGCCACCGCAAGTGGGCTGGACTCCAACACTGATGGATGTGTCTTAGAATCATAGAATCCCTACAGTATGAAAAGAGACCATTCAGGGATGTGTAGGTTAGGTGGAATAGCCATGCAGGTTACAGGTTATAGGGTAGGGGGGTGAGTCTGGGTGGGATGCTCTTTGGAGAGTCGGTGTGGACTTGTTGGGCCGAATGGCCTATTTCCACACTGTAGGGATTCCATGATTCTATGGTAAGTGCTGAGTGGATGATCCATTCAGCCTCCTCCAGTGGTCCCCAGGATTACAGATACCAGTCTTCAGCCAAATTGATTCACTCCACATAGGAGGCACTGGATACTGCAAAGGCAACAGGCCCTGACAACATTCCAGCGATAATACTGAAGACTTGTGCTCCAGAACCTGCCATTTCCCCAGCCAAGCTGTTCCAGTGCAGCTACAATACTGGCATATACCTGGCAATGTGGAAAATTGCCCAGGTAGGTCCTGTACACAAAAAGCAGGACAAATCCAATCTGGCCAGTTACTGCTCCATCAGTCTATTCTTGGTCATCTGGAAAGTGCCATCAACAGTGTTTTTAAGCAGCACTTGCTCAGCAAGAACCTGCTCAGTGACACCCAGTTTGAGTTCCGCCAGTATCAATCAGCTCCTGATCTCATTACAGCCTTGATTCAAACATAGGCAAAAGAGCTGAATTCCAGAGGTCAGGTGAGAGTGACTGCCCTTGACATCAAGGCTGCATTTGACCGAGTATGACATCAAGCAGCCTTAGCAAATCTGGAATCATTGGAAATTGGGGGAAAACTTGCCATTGGTTGGAGTCATATCTGGCTGGGAAGGTGGTGATGATTGTTGGAGGTCAGTCATCTTAGCTCCAGGGCATTTCTGCAGGAGTTCCTCAAAGTAGTGTCCTAGACCCAAGCACCTTCAGCTGCTTCATCAATGATCTTCCCTCCATTATAAGGTCAGAGTGAGAATATTCGTCAATGATTGTATAATGTTCATTTGCAATTCCTCGGATAATGAAGCAGTCTGTGACCAAATGCAGCAAGATCTGGACAATATCCAAGCTTGGGCTGATAAGTGGCAACTACCATTTGTGCCAGAGAAATTATGAATAATTTTCATCACAACAGAATCTAACCATTGCTTTTTGACTTTCAATGGCGTAACTATTGCTGAATCCCACTATCAACAACCTTAGGACTGAACTGGACCAGCGGTATGAATATTATGATTACAAGAACAGGTCAGAGTCTGGGGAATTTTGGCATGATTAACTCACCTCCTGTCTCCCCAAAGCTTGTCCACCATCTACAAGGCACAAGTCAGGAATGTGATGGAATACTCCTCACTTTTGGGGTGGTTGCAGCTCCAACAATATTCAAGACACCATCCAGGACAAAGCAGTACCCTTGATCAGCACCTTATCCACCACATCAAATATTCACACTTTCCACCACTGATGCATAGCGGCAGCAGTCTGGAACATCTGTAGGATGCATTGTTGTACCTCAACAAATCTCCTTAAACAAAATCTAGGAGAACAAGGACAACAGATACATGGGAACATCAATATCTGCATGTTCCCTTCCTAGCTGATCACCATCCTGACTTGGAAAAATATTGCTGTTCCTTCACAGTCATTGGGTCAAATGCCTGGGGTTCCCTTCCTTACAGCCCTGTGAGTGTATATATACCAGGTAGATTGCAAGAATTCAACTAACATTCACCATTACCCACTCAAAGTCACCTAAGGGTAGGCGACAAATATTGGTCTCACTGGGGACACTCAAGTCACACAAAAGAATAAAAAGAAAATTTGAATGGAAAAACACAATTTGCTTTTTAAAGTTGCAAAATGTTTAAGTGTTGGTGTTCACACAGACTTGGATGTACTTGTATGAAGAATATTAAAAATAGCAATTAGGAAGTTAAATGGTACATTGCCCTTTATTGAGTACATGAATAAAGACGTCTACTCTGATTGTACAAGGCTTTGCTGAAACCAGATGTAGAATACCACACAACTTTCATTTCCATATCTAAGGAAGGATATAGTTGCTTTGAAGGCAGTACAGTGAAGGCAAATTGTCTCCAAAGATAAGAAAGTTGCTGTACCAGGAGAGGTTAGATAAATAAGAACTATATTCCGCGGAGTTTAGAAGAATGAGAGGCGACTTTATTTAAATGTAAATGAATCTTAAGGGCTTGACAGAATAGACAGAGTTGTTGGTCCATCTGCAGAATCTTGATCACCAGGACGGAGGCTTAGAATACGGGGTCTATTATTTAGAACTGAGCTGAGGAGAAATTTGCTTCACTTAAAGAAGTTGTGTATCTTTGGAATTCTTTACCCCAGGGTATCATAGATGCTCCACTGTTGAATATATTCGTGCTTCTGATGTCTTGGGGAATCCAGGGATATAGGAGTTGGGGATGTGAGAAAGTGGAGTTGAGGCAGAAGGTCAGCCAACATCTTACTGAATGCCAGTGAAGGTTCAAGAGACAATATGGACCCCTTCCTGCTCCTGATCTTGGCCACCAACATAAGACTATTATACTTCTTGTGACACTGCTACCAGGTCCTCAGATACTGGGACTGGTCACCTACTTCCAACCACTTCTGAGGGTGAGCCTTGCTCCCAAAAGGAAGCAAGTCCACTGAGAAATTCAGTGTAACATCAGTGATCCTCCAGTTCCCTTTCCTGCCTAGTGTCTGACCTGCTTTGTTCACAGTTGCAGCAATGGTATTCAGCAGCAGCCTGCTATAACTCCATACAGCCTATCTTTAAGAGGGACAGACTTCCTGCCTCTATGTTATACTCAGGTAGATGAGAAGGCAGCAGCAAATTTTACAAGTTACCTGACAGCATCTCAACAGGCCTGGGCAAGTCAGGAACTCCTGACCCCAAAAGACAGTGAGGACCACACTAAATGCTCCCACTGTGTTTACAGCAGCTGCAGAGGACAAAGACTAAAGTAAACTGGCTCACTATATTTACAGTAGCTCTAACACACAGGGAACATTTGTCCTTTCCTATAATGAACACAGTATCAATCATCTGCTTTCACATTGCAGTATTAATAATGCTCTGGCTACAAATGGCAATTAACGGGTTGCAGCTCATTTCAATCTCTGCACACTAGGGACCATTGAGCATCAGCTAATCTGTCATAATTTGTCTTCAAATCACCATTTCAAATGGCAAGCTTCACGTTTAGTGCCTGCACCTGATTTAAAGACACAACTTTTCCAATAATAGACATTTATAAGCAAATTCCTCACTTCACAATCTACACATTAAAGTGAATTCCAGTTGTTTTTCCTAACCCATTGTATTATGGACCGTTTAAAATTGCCTTCCATGTCACTAAGCGTAAAACTATATCTAATGTTGTCCTTTCTGGTTAACTAGCTGACAGGCAACAGAGTAATAGTACTAACCACCCCATAGATCAAACAGACAAAACACACTTGAGACTAACCACCAGACCAAACATATGCAAACATCAAAATGTCCAAACTAGAACTGGAAAAAATACAGTCCCTTGAGAACACTCAGTGAAGGAGTGGGAGAGAAAACAAGATGGGGACAAAAGAGCGCTATGAAGAAGAAGGAGGAAGGCAGTTGGGAGGGAAGAAAGGGGAAGAAGGAGAGACCAGGAGAGATGGGAGGTAGAGTTATGAGGGAAAGAGAGAAGAGGGTGCAGGTGAAAAGGCAAAGATGGAGGGAGGACCAAAAGAGGGAGTGGAGGAAAATGAAAGGGGGAGTGATGGGCAGAGGAAAGGCGAAGGGGTTAAGCAAGAGAGGGGGAAAGAGGGAAGAGTAAGAGGGAAAGGGACATGGAGGAGGGGTTTAAAAAGCTAGGGTGAGGGAGAGAGTGAGAAAATAGGTTTGAGGGAAGGAGAGGATTGGGAGCAGGTAGTGGGGAGGAAGGAGAAGGAGCAGTATCGGGAGGGAGGAGGAGGGAAGGGAGATCATGATAATGATGAGTCAGGAAAGGAAGGAGTCATTGAAAGGTGAACCCCAGAATACAGTCTTAACGGAAACGAAATACGTATAATACTAGTAAGCAAACACATTTAGAAAAAAAGTAATTTTATTTTTGTATGGTGCTTTAAACTTTATTTATCCAATTGCCTACCTGGTGATCTTTTTTTTCTTATTTTCTGGGTACTGGGAACTTTTGGAGAGAGCTCGCTCTAGTCCCCTATCCCCAGCAGTATAAAAACTTGCCTGCAACGTGTGAGCTGTAGTCCGGCTCTGCCTGGAGCTCTGGCTGATCAGATAGAGAGCGCTGTTCTCTGCCTGTGCCGCTATGTGCGCGGCTCCTTTCGCGCTGGCTGATCATTGACTGCTCGGTCGCACTTTTGAAGCCCAGACACTCACTTTGCCTCATACGTCAGGCTTTTGACACATACACATCGAGGAGGAAAGCTTTTAAATCTGTGATTCAGTCGCCAGTACAACCCTCTCTGTGTTTGCCCTACCGTCACCTACCTCTGCACATTGTAAACCTAAAGGCCGATTAGAAACACAGGGACAAATCGATGCAATTTCATGCCCATTAAAACGAAGCTTTTATGTTTCTATAATCAATGATAAATCTCCATTCTGTACTCTAGCTGAGCTTTGAAATGTATTTTCCAGATCTCCCATTGTAGACTATTTTTAATAAAAGAAATCAGCTTGTTCATGGATGTTCTGACACATTTCTGGAGTAGGTAGGATTTGAACTCATGTACACTGTCACTGCGCCTCGAGCTCTAAACCTTGTATTGTATTGCTGTGACATTCCAATGAAGGCCCCTAGGTGTCCTTGTTAAGGCAACTTTGCTTTTCTTCGTGCATATTAATGATCTAGACTTGGGGGTACAGGGCACTTGAGAGTACAAGTGTGTAGATGACACAAATTCTGAACGTATTGTGAACTGTGAGGAGGATAGAGGGAGGTCATTTCTGTTGAGAGTTGACCACTTTGGTCTGAAGTCAACTGTAGTCTAGGGAAGGATGAGAGTTTTTATACCGGAGTCAAGTTTTTATACTGCAGGGGATAGGGAACTAGAGCAGGCTGTCTCCAAAAGTGCCCAGTGCCTTGGATAAATAAAGATTAAAGCACTGTACAGGAATAAAATTACCTGTTTTCTTAAAATATGTTTAGTATCTCTCTAAGAATAGATAGGGTTTTTACACCTATTCAGTGCTTTCATAGTCATTATGAATGAGATATTTTATGACAGATTTATTCTACAGAGGCAGTGATGGGATCTGAACTTGCATCTTGTGTTGGTGTATGGTTCAGATCTAGATTACTATCTAACAACATTACCTTTAGGTTCCTCTTAAATGCAGTTAGTCTATTCACCTCAATTTGTCTATCAAGTAATCAGTTTTACATTCTAAGCTCCCTCTGGTTAAAAACTGGAAGAAATTGTTAAAAGGTGGGCAATCTGATTTTAAACAAAGATAACTGAAAGATGGGATCATGTAATTAACATTTCAAATAGATGGAAATAGATGCAATCTCAATTAACTGAACAGCTTGGAGTTGGGAACAAGTTACACAGAGAGAGAGAGAAGTGTTCTATTCTTTCCCTAGTTCAAGAGCAGTCTCTCTGTTCTCTACAGTCAAAACTCCCTATAGACCTGAAGAAAACCAGTTGATCTTTCCCGCTGTAAACTGTAACTTTTAACTGGGTAAATCAGAGACTTTTCTAAGGAAACCAACCACCTTCTACCTTTTACTAACCAGTGGAAGCATTCAGAGAAAGATGATTGAAGTGTTGACAGAAGAAGAGTCATAAAGATTGATTTTCAGCGCATCCGACACAGCTTTCGGATCATCGCTGTTAACTTTGCAGTTTTACCATCATTTATTGCTACATCTCCTTGTCAATGGTAGCCTTTTGAGTGAGGTAGCTGCTGAAGAATGGGAAGTGCTCAACGTATTCCACGATCTCCTGTTTGATATGGGATAGGCCATTTGGGACTGAGATATGGAGAAATTCCTTCCTCCAGAGAGTGGTGAGCCAATGGAATTCTCTGCTACAGAAAGCGGTTGAAGCCAAAACTTTGAATGATGGAGTTAGATGGAATTCTTAGGGCTAAAGGGGTCAAAGTCATGATCATTATGAATGGTGGAGCAGGTTCAAAGGGCTAAATAGCCTACTCCTGCTCCTATTTTCTACGTTTCTGTGTAATTTGCCCATCAAGCTGTCTCACGGCTTTCAGTTCAAATGTCCTAGTGGTGAGGCAAAGCAGCAGCAGAGGAGGAAGGAAAAGGAGGCAAATCCCAAATTCCAGATCCTGGTGGGACATCCAGCTCATATATGCAAAGGTCTACATGTTAAGAATTAGCTTGTTCGCCAACATGACAACTCATGGCAGATAAGTGCAACCCTGAGTGTGGCCATCATGCTTGAATCAAAAGACTCCTGACAATACAGAAGGAATTCCACTCTTCCAATTTAACTCAGCCAGCAAGGAGGTGAGTGGAGAGTCCTGATCTCAGCTCTTCCAAGCGCTGACCACAAATTAATGGAAGCACAAATGTCTATAATCTGACATAATAGGAATGGGTCTCTGAACCCCAACAATAACAGTTTGTATTTACATAGCACTTCTAAAGAATCTTAAGGTGTTTCATAAATGTGTTATCAGACAGAATATAATGTGTTAAAAACTACCAGGACAGGTTTAGGAGTGGCACGGTAGCTCTCACTGTCTGTGTGGAGTTTGCACATTCTCCCCATCCCTGCGTGGGTTTTCTCCGGGTGCTCCAGTTTCCTTCCACAGCCCAAAGATGTGCAGGATATGTGGATTTGCCATGCTAAATTGCCTGTAGTGTTCAGGAATGTTTAGGTTAGCTGAGTTAGACATGGGGAAATGCAGGGTTAGGGGGCTGGGTCTGTGTGGGATGCGCTTCAGAGGGGCAACGTAGACTTGTTGGGCCGAATGGCCTGTTTCCACACTGTCGGGATTCTGAATAATGTGAAAAGTTTCCAAATGTTTTATCAAACAGGTAGCTTTTAAGGTGTATGTTAAGAAGCAGAGTGAGGTAGACAGAAAGGACATTTAGGGAGTGAAACTCGAGCCTAGATAGCTAAAGGTATGTTCATTAATGGTGGAGCAATGGCATTCAAGGTCCATCTTTTAATCTTTTTTTAACTCACTCACTGGATGTGAGTCCTGCTGGCTAGGCCAGACCTTCTTTCCTCACTCCCTGACCTTATTTGCCCTTGAGAAGGTGATGATGAACTGCCTACTTGACCTGCTGCAGTCCATGCGCTGTAGGTTGACCCACAATGCCCTTCAGGAGGGAATTCCAGGATTTTGACCCAGCAACAGTGAGGGAACAGTGAAATATTTACAAGTCAGAATGGTGAGTGGCTTGGAGGGAAATTTGCAGTTACTGGTGTTTCCATGTATCTGCTGACCTTGTCCTTCTAGATGGAAGTGGTCATGGGTTTGAAAGGTATTGTCTATTTTTGTACCTACGATTTGTACCTAGGTACTTTGTGCCTAAGATGGTACCATGTATTGGTGACATTGTACACTTATACTCTACTCCTGTTCTTTCTACCTTGAGTACACATGACAAATAAACCTAATTCTGAAGATTTTTGGTGAATTTCTGCAGTGCATCTTGTAGATCGTACACACTGATAATACTGGGCATCAGTGGTGGAGAGATTGAACGTTAGTGGATGTGGTGCCAAACCAGAGGGTTGCTTTGGCCTGGATGGTGTCAACCTTCTTGAGTGTTGTTGGGGCTGCACTCATCCAGGCAAGCGGGGAGTGTTCCATCACACTCCCGACTTGTGTCTTGTAGATAGTGGATAGGCTTTGGAGAGTCAGGAGGTGAGTTACGTGCTGCAGGATTCCTAGCCTCTGACCTACTGTTATAACCCCATTGCATTTATGTGGTGACTGCATTTGTGTTTCTGGTCAATGGTAACCTCACGATGTTGACAGTGAAGAATTCAGTGATGGTAATGCCAATGAATGTCAAGGGTGATCGTTAGATTGCCTCCTATTGGAGATGGTCATTGCTTGGCATTTGTGTGGTGTGAATGTTCGTAGCCATTTTTTAGCCCAAACCTGATATTGTCCAGATCTTGCTGCATTTGAAGACTGACTGCTTCAGTATCTGAGGAGTCACGAATGGTGCTGAACATTGTGCAATCATCGGTGAACATCTACACTGCTGACCTAATGATGGACGGAAGGTCATTGATGAAGCAGCTGAAGATGATTGAGCCTAGGATACTATCCTAAGGAACTCCTGCAGACATATCAACCATCTTCTTGTGTGACAAGTATGACTCCAACCAGCAAAGAGTTTTCCCCCAATACCAGTTGATTCCAGTTTTGCTGGGGCTCCTTGATGCCACACTCGGTCGAATGCAGCCTTGATGTCAAGGGCTGTCACTCTCACCTCACCTCTGGAATTCAGCCCTTTTGTCCTTGTTCCTGTTTGAACCAAGGATGTAATGATGTCAGGAGCTGAGTGGCTCTGGCAAAACCAAAAGTTGGTACCTGTGAATATATCAAACTTATCACTCAGATGTTTGCATATTCAAATCCTGAATGAAAGCAGGACTGAGGTGGTATTATAGTGCCAGGGCAGCCATCTTTCAGATAAGATGTTGAACACCTTTAGGTTAAATCTGATCTCTTGGGTGGACATGAAACACCCCGTGGCAATGTTCAAAGGAGAGTAGGGACATTCTCCTCGGTATCCTGGTCAATATTGCTCCCTCAATCAATGTCACAAAACAGAAACTGATTTTGTGGTCTTTATTATCATATTATTGTTGGCCAGACCTTGCTATGTGCATTCGATGTCACATTTTGTCTGTGACAACAATTCAAAGTGCATTTTTGATTGTAAAATCTTTGGAACACCAATGAAAGGCATGACAAATGGGTATCCATTCCATGGGTTCACTGACTAACAGGTCATAACTGGCTGTTTCAGAATCCATGGTGTGGTTTCTTTCCAACTTTAAACCAGGTTACCCTCCACTTGCAGAGCAAGAAATAGCATTTGCATTGTGAAGGACTTTCAGTGCTCAGTCATATCACCATCTTTGATCCTACTAATGGCTCCAGGGTGAGATATTAGTTTATCTTTATAACACATGAATCAACTCACTTACTGGACCGGGAATCGATGCCCTTTCATAGCATCAACATTTGTGATAACTGTCTGAATATATCCATATTTTCCTTCTTAATTTTGTTTACAAACTGTTTTTGCCATGATTTGCATCTATTTATGCACCTCTTTCACAATACTGTTTAGGTCTATTAGTGCAAGTAGCACTTGGTGATATTCATCACATGGTAATTAATCCCTCGTTAAGGCAAAAATAATATAAATCTAGAGATTACCCTTGTGAGTATATAGAACAAGAACTTAACATGTTTGTGTGATTGATCCCTGATTTCTATTTAAATGAAAATGACTTCTTTTTTAACAAAGGGTGGACTTGTATTTATATAAATATATATTTATATTTATTGTATTTACACTGCCTCCAGAAGCTCCAAGGTAGTTTACAGCCTATGAAAGACATTTAAAATTTAGTCAATATAGGACAGAGGTTCTCAAAGTCTTATGAGTACTATCATCCTGGAAAACTCAAGGGACTAAAATCTGCCAAATCCCAGGATCTGATATCTATGTTCTCAGATTTTGAAAGTGGTAGATACAGGAAAAACGAGTGCAATAGTAATGACCTTCCGAGATTCTAGAACAGTCCCAAAGATTTGAAGTTAGCAAAAGTATCACCAGTTTTCAACTAACAAGTTAGCTTAATATCAGATGTTGGAAAAATGTTAGAATCTATTCTGAACGAATTCTTAACAATGCAACTAGAAAAGCATAGTATAATTACAGAAGGAAAATTCTGTTTGACAAATCTGTTAGTTTTTTTAAGCATGTAATTAACATTGATAAAAGGGATACAGTGAATTTACCTGGACTTCCCAAAGGTGTTTAATAAGGCACTACAAAACGATCACTGCAATAAGGCAAGGACATGTTGGAATTGTGAATAATTTATTAGCATGGAAAGAGGATTAGCTAATGGATGGGAAGTAAAAAACAGGGATAAATGGGGTATTTTTCAAAATGTAGGATGTGGATAATGACATCTCACAGTGCTGGGATCTTAGCTATTACCAATCTATATGAATAACTCAGATGTAGAGACAGAGAGTGATGGCCCAGATTTTCCATTTGCAAGATCATTGTTGAAGACTAGATGTGAGTTACACATTGGGACCATGCAGACATCATCAGGCAGATGACAGCGCAGTTACAGACTGCATGGGGCAATATTTGGAACGGTCCAAAAATGTCCCAGTTTGAATATTGTCAGACACATGAGAGGTTTCCACTGACAGAGCTTAATAGATACCTAGATCACGATAAAGGGTTAAAACTTACTTAATCATTTTCCTCCTTCCCCCAAATAACTACAGAAGCCCAACCCCCACTGTGGACTCCAGAACTCTGCACCAGACTCCTCCCACACTTGCAATCCAAACGCCCAACACTGGCCTGAATCTTATGTGACTCCTAGGAACAGTCAAGCATTGACTCAATCCACCCCTACATGTCAGACCCCTAATTTCACCCCCAGGCCATCACTCAGGGACGAGGACAGAGATAGAGAGGAGGGAGTAGGGAAAGCAGGAGCGTAGAGCGAGCCGGAACACAGAGCAAGAGCAGAAGCACCAAGACAGCAGGAACACAGAGGGAGGAGGAACACAGAGAGAGCAAGAACACAGAGAAAGCAGGAGCACAGAGCGAGCAGGAACACAAAGTGAACCAGAACACAGACAGAACAGGAGTACAGAGCGAGAGGAGGAACAGAAAGTGAGCAGGAACACAGAGAGAGCAAGAACACAGAGAGAGAGCTGGAACAGCACTGAGTGAACAGAAGCAGCACTGAGAGAGCAGGAGCACAGAGGGTGAACAGAAGCCCCAGCAGACACAAGAATAAAGACAGTCGAATCGCTGAGATATTGTATTTTTGTTAAACAGAAGAGGAATGTAACACCTACACTTAACGATTTGTGAAACAATAATGAGGACTCTTTAATTAAAGATAAAGATAGTTCCCTGGGAACTAAGTATAGTACATGTGACATCTGCCACTGTTGCTCAAAGACTGTGTTCAAGCCATGGGACAGATAAATTATATCCTGTCACTGCATGGAATGATTGACAATAGTTTAAGATACACACACTCAATAGTATATGCCATCTTGTCACAACATTTTCCTTTATTTTAACTAACAGTTTACTTTGAATGAATCAACCTATTAAATAAGAACAAAGGGGAAGTGAACATTGTGTCCATTTGCTGATACAGCAATCACAAAGGAATGAGAGACAGAGCAGCAACACAGAAAGAGAGAGCAGGGTCACAGAGAAAGAGAAAGGGTGCAGGATCACAGACAGACACAGCGAGAGAGAGCAGGAACAGAGAGAGAGGGAGCAGGAACACAGACAGAGAGAGAGACAGAGAGGAGGGTCACAGAGAAAGAGAAAGGGAGCAGGATCACAGACAGAGGGGGACCAGGAACACAGAGAGAAAGAGAGTGCAGGGTCACAGAGAAAGAGAAAGGCAGCAGGATCACAGAGAAAGAGAAAGGGAACAGGATCACAGAGAGAGAGGGAGCAGGAACACAGAGAGAGAGAAAAGGAGCTGGAACAGAGAGAGAGAGAGAGAAAGCAGGAACACATACACACATAGAGAAAGACGCAGCAGGAGCACAGAGAGAGAGAACAAGAACACACGGAGCAGGGAGTAGCAGGAACACAGAGAGAGAGAGGGAGCAGGAACACAGAGAGAGGGAGAGAGAGAGGGAGCAGGAACACAAAGAAAGGGAGCAGGAACACAGAGAGAGAGGGAGAGGGAACAGGAACACAGAGAGAGAGGGAGAGAAAGAGAGATGGAGCAGGAACACAGAAAGAGAGAGAGGGAGCAAGAACAGAGAGAGAGGGGGAGCAGGAACACGTAGAGAGAGGGAGCTGGAAGACAGATGGAGAAGGGTTACAGAGAGAAGGAGCGGGGCACAGAGAGAGAAAGAGAAGGGGGATCAAGAACACAGAGAGAGACAGCAGGATCACGGAGAGAGAGAGAGAGAGAGAGAAGATAGGCTCACAGAGAGACAGAAGAAGCATGGAGAGAGAGAACAAGGAAGAACAGGATCACCGAGAGAGTGACAAAAGAAGAGGAGGAGCACAGAGAGAGCGGGAGAATGCAGCAGTATGCAGTGGGTCAGAGCAAAGTGGGATCAGTGCTTGGAGGGATGATTAGATCTGAGAAGAGTACATTCACAGAGAACATCTGGAGCTGGCAGTCCGCCACTCATTCCTCACATCATATTCCGGGCATGCACCTAAATTGCTCACCTACGATGAGGTTTGAACCCCATGGTAACCTAAATTGTCTTCAGTTTGTGAAGCAAGGAGCAAGTGGTGCCCAACAAACCCCTGCAGCTGTACTGAGCAGGCCACCTGCTTCCCTGATGCTGAATGAAGATAAATACCAGCCAGGACATTGAGGAGAGCTCCTTTTCTCATCTTTAAAATAGCACCTTGTGGAATCTTTCAGCTCCCTCCAAACTGAATCTTTGTCTTCTTGCAGTCATGTCGCTGTAATGGTTATCCGATAACAGTTATTTCTATTTGTGTTGTCAATTAATCTGTTTTGTTACAAATGATGCATGCCTTCAAATGCAGAACCTTTAGTTCTGTTTTTTTTTAAATGATTTATCTGTTGGTACACATTGTAGGTCTGTGTACTCCACCCATTTTCTCCCATAGTCTGATAATCATTTCCCCTAGTGTTGTCTAGTTCTCTCACTTTATATTCTCTACTTACATTATCATATCATCCCAAATTTGATCTCTTGCCCCTACCATTTAATTTAAAGTTCTCCCTGTGGATAGGGTGAATGGCCAAGGTCTTTTCCCCAGGGTAGGGGAGTCCAAAACTAGAGGGCATAGGTTTAAAGGTGTGAGGGGAAAGATTTAAAAGGGACCTGAAGGAGAAACTTTTTCACACAGAGGGTGGTGCATGTATGGAACGAGCTCGCAGAAGAAGTTGTGGAGGTGGGTACAATTACAACATTTAAAAAGCATCTGGATGGGAACATGAATAGGAAGGAGTTAGAGGGATATCGGCCAAATGGGACTAGATTAAATTAGGATATCTGGTCAGCGTGGACAAGTTGGACTAAAGAGTCTGCTCCCATACTGTATAACGTTATGATTTCTATGACCCATGACAGATGGAAGTGGGTTTTATAACTGAGCCAACACTGCAGCACTTCCCCAGTGCTACAGTCACGTGTCAGCATAGAGTTGGTGCTCAGGTCTTTGGAGTGGGCCTTGAATCCAGAACACTTGGACTTCGAGGAGCAAAAGCTGCAGGCAAAAAAAAATACCAGCAGTAATGGAACGTCCTGGAGCGTAGGAGGTTGAGAGGGGACCTTATAGAAATTTCTAAAATAATCAGAGGTAAAGATAGGCTGGTAGTTGTCTTTTTCCAAGGATGGGGGATTTCAAGACTAGGAGGCACATTTTTAAGGTGAGAGGAGAGAGATTTAAAAAAGACATGAGGGGTAAATTTTTTACACAGAGGGTCGTTCGCATGTGGAATGAACTTCCTGAGGAAGTGGTGGATGAGGTTACAATCACAACATTTAAAAGACATTTGGATAAGTACATGAATAGGAAAGCTTTGGAGGGATATGAGCCAGGAGCAGGCAGATGGAACCAGTTTAGTTTAGGGTTATATTTGGTATGGACTAGTTGCGCCAAATGGTCTGTTTCCATGCTGTATGACGCTATGACTATGGCAGGAATTATTTGATAAGAAATAGGAACAGCAGTAGGCCATTCGGCCCTTCGAGCCTGCATTGCCATTCAATACCGCAATCATGGCTGGTCCACTTTCCTGCCTTTTCCCATAATCCTTGATTCCTCTATTGATCAAGAATCTATCTATCTCAGCCTTAAATATACACAGGGACTCTGCCCCCACAGTTCTTTGTGGGAAAGAGTTCCAAAGACTCACAAATTAGCATCTCTTTATACTATGACTGTGCCCTCTGGACCTAGACCCTCCCCTGAGAGGAAACATCCTCTCAGCATTTACCCTGTCAAGCCCTTTAAGAATCCTAAATGTTTCAATGAGATCACCTCGCATTCTTCTAAACTTCAATGAAAAGAGCCACAACCTGTTTAGCCTTTGCTCATAAGACAATCCCTCCAGACCAGGGATCATTCTAGTGAACCTTCTCTGAACTGTTTCCAATGAAATGATATCTTTCCTCAAATAATGAGACCAAAACTGCCCACAGTGCTCCAGATGTGGTCTCACCAGCATCTTGTACAGTTGCAGTAAGACTTCCCTACTCATACTTCAACTGTCTACAAATAAGGACCAACATTCCATTAGCCTTCCTGATTATCTGCTGTACCTATGTGCTAGCTTTCTTTGTTTTGTGCACAAGTACTCACAAGTCCCTTTGTATTGCAGCTTTCTGCAGTTTTCCTCTATTTAAATAATACTCTTTTCTTTTGTTGTTCAATCCAAAATGAACAACTTCACATTTTCCCACTTTATACTCCATTTGCCAACCCCTTGCCAATTACTTAACCAATCAATATCTCTTGTTAAACTGTTGTTTCTGTCTCACTGTCTGCCTTCCCTCCTATTTTTGTGTCTTCTGCAAATTTGGCTACAGTATATTCGCTTCCTTCCTCCTAGTCAATAATATAGATTGTAAACAGTTGCGATCCCAGCACAGAACCCCACTGGTCATGGTTTACCTACCTGGAAAAGAAACCTTTATCCCCACTCACTTTTTCCTGCCCTTCAGCCAATTCTCAATACATGCCAATATACTACCTCCAACACCACGGGCTCTTATCTTATGCCTTACCTGTTTGTGAGGAACCTTGTTGCCCACCTTCTAGAAGTCCAAATACAACACATCTTCTAGTTCCCCTCTATCTAGTCTGATTGAGACTTCCTTGAAAAACTCCAATAAATTAGTCAGACATGATTTCCCTTTCATGAAGCCATGGTAATTCTGCTTGATTAGATTATCATTTTCCAAGTGAGCTGTTATTACTTCCTTAATAATTGACTCCAACATTTTTCCAACAATAGATGTTGGGCTAATTGGCCTATAATTACCCACTTTTTGCCTCCATCCCTTTTTGACTAGGAGTGTCACATGGACAGTTTTCCAATTCTCCAGTACTTCACCAGAATCCATGGATTTTTGGAAAATTACAACCAATACATTCACTATCTCCGTAGATGCATCTTTTAGGATTCCAGGATGCAAGCCATAGGGCCAAGGAAACTTAAATGCCTTTAGCCCCAATAGTCTGTGTAATTCTACTTGGTGATAGGACAGAGGATGAAGAGGAAAGGTAGATGGTGGAACATCAAAGAATGTAACTGCAAGTTATCAAGCTGAGAGAAGAAATTGATTTTGCAGGTATGAATGCATTCAAGAAATTCTGCATAATGGGTGTGAGTAACAAAGACCTTTTAGGGAATTAAACTGAAATAGAAAGGAGAAAGCTCTTTATGAAAGAAGGGAGAAAAGGAGCAATTTCTGACAATCATCCTTTTACTTACTTAACCCACGATTTGTGTGTTTGGTTAAGGAAATCAAGAGCTTGACGGGCACTCTTCAAATTCTTTACTCCTGCTTCAGATGAGCAAGGGCAGATTCTGAAGCTTTCCATTTGGCTAGTAAATGTATCGAAGATTCCAATAGGATGTGTGCCTGGGCAGAATCTTACTGGGCTTTGAGCAATGTGGGCTATGGTGAGATGTGCCGGAAAATCATCAGAGAGACCTCTCTCAATACCGAGAACATCTCACCGTAATGTGTTTGCTCTACTCAAGCAACGTGACAACGTACTCACTAGGCAGTATAATGTCCCCATTAGACACTTTTATTGCTTGTTAAATGCCTTGTTAACAGCACAAGTCACCATGGATTGCAATCTTACCATACTTGCCTGCTGATGACACCACTGTAGTGGATCGGATCTTAAACAACGACAAGACAGAGTACAGGGAAGAGATAGAGAGCTTTGTGTTAAAAATAGGGTGTCCTATTTAGACTGCGTAAGATTAGAGACAAAGAACTATTAGAAAACTGAGCTAGCCATTTTGAGTGGAATGGAAGTGCTGTATCACACAAAGTGTGGTAGAAATCTGGAACTCCCTTCTCTGTTGAAGCCGCATTGTCAATTCAAAATATCAAAACTGGGATTTAAAAGAAATTTGTCTTAAGTGAGGAGATTACAGATATGGAACCAAGGCAAGCAAATAGCTTGTGTGTAATAGCCGTGATCAAATTGAATGTGAGAACAAGTTTAAGGACCAATGGCATACTATTTTTCCCATGTCACAACCTGCGTCTTATTTAACATCAAATATTCAGTCCAGTTCCAGAAGACTATAATAAAACTATAAGATACAGGAGAAGAATTAGGCCATTTGTCCCATCGAATCTGCTTCACCATTTGATCATGGCTGATATGTTCCTCAACCTCATTCTCCTGCCTTCTCCCTGTAACCCTTGATCTCCTTCTTAATCACAAACCTATCTATCTCTGTCTTAAATGCACTCAATGACTTAGCCTCCACAGCCCTCTGCAGCAATGAATTCCACAGATTCACATTCTCTGTCTGAATAATACTTGACCATCTCAGTTCTAAGCAGTCGCTCCTTCACTGAGGCTGTGCCCTCCAGTCCTAGTCTCTCCTATTAGCAGATACATTTTCTCCATGTCCACTCTATCCAGGACTCACAATATTTTGTCCATTTCAATAAGATCACCCCACATCCTTCTAAACTGCATTGAGCACAGACCCAGAGTCCTCAACCACTCCTTGTTTGACAAGCCCTTCATTCTTGTGTACCTCCTCTGGACCCCCTCCAAGGGCCACACATTCTTCCTTAGATACAGGGCCCAAAACTGCTCATAATATTACAAACATAGTCTGACCAGAGCCTTATACAGCCTCAGCCGTACACTCTGCTGTGTATTCCAGACCTCTCAAAATGAATGCTAATGTTGCATTTGTCTTCCTAACTGCCAACTGAACCAGTATGTTAACCTTAAGAGAATCCTGAACCAGGATTCCTATGTGCCTTTGTGCTTCAGATTTTCGCAGACTTCAAGTATTTAGAAAACAGTCTCTCCCTCCATTCTTCCTAACAAAGTGTGTAACCTCTCACTTTCCCACATTGTATTCTATCCGCTTGGTCTTTGCCCACTTTCCTAGCCTGCCCAAGTCCTTCTGCAACCTCCCCACTTCCTCAATACTACCTGTCCTTCCACCTATCTTTGTGTCACCTGCAAACTTAGCAACAATGCCCTCCGATCCTTTGTCCAGGCAGACTGGCTGTAAGTTACTCTATTCCAATTGCCTATCTGTCAGTAAGGGCAGGGGGAGTTGGTGTCATGGGCAGAAAATGACTGTGATTCTTCATCCTTTGACGCGATTGCATTCCATTCTGTGGAAATTGGAACATGTCTAAATTATGTTATCCCTCAGTTAAGCCAAATAATGTTTGAAACCCACACCATCTTGTGCCTCCTCCATTCATTTTTAGTAGCTTTTTATTATGAATGAACTCTCTAACTTATGTTTGAAAGGGAGTTCAACTGTGATCTCATGTGAAGGTTCTTGAATATAGAATCAAACTCTTTTTGTTAAACAGCAAAGGGGAGGAAGCTTTTAATTCTCCATTCTGCAATGCATTCTGGGAAACAATGCCAATATTGTGGTCAACTGACATGCGGTATTGCTTTCTTTAGTTCTCTTCATCCGGTTTTTCCTCTCCCCTTTAGGGAATAATGCGGAAGTGTTGGAAGAATGAGCAGGCTGATTCATTAAACTGTTGGACCCTGTCTTGAAACGTTGATGACCAACGTGGAGTGGGATTCAAACACACTGCCTTTTGGCTCAGAGGCAGAACTGTGAACTATGGGACCACAAGATCACCATAGACATGGTCGCATTCCCCACATCTTCGGGGAACATGGGCCCCACAAGCAGGTCAACTCCTTTACTCATTGACCTCTCCCATTGTTTCTCCAGTGTGGGTGAAACTGTGATGATCCTGCTCAAGTACACAAGACCTTCCCTCTGCCTTTCAAGTGATCCATCAGTCAACTCTGCCAAATCTTTTTAAATTTCTTGTCACACTCTGTCCTCTGTGTCAGAGGACTTTAGGTTCCAGAATAATTCCAGAGACCAACGTATGTACCAGTGAAAAGGAAGGACTGTAGCAAAAGGGATAATCAGCCATGGATAACTAAGGAAATAAAGGAGGGTATCAAATTGAAAGCTAATGCATTCAAAGTGGCAAAGTTGGTGGGAAACTAAAGGATTGGGAAATCTTTAGAGGTCAACGGAAAGTCACGAGAAAAGCTATAAAGGAAGGTAAGCTAGATCATGAGAGTAAACTAGCTCAGAATATGCACCATAAAGATCAGTCATGAGGTTGTTGAATGGTGGAGCAGGCTCGATAGGTCAGATGGCCTACTCCTGCTCCAATTTCTTGTGTGCTTAGGCAAAAGCCCAGCCAGCACATCTGCTGCACTGCCTGCATGCCTGAGAGGATCAGCACTGACGAAGGTGTTGCTTTTCAGATGAGATGTCAAACTGAGACCATATCTGCGCTCTTATTTATTCTTTCATGGAACATGGGTGTTTCTGGCTTGGCCACACATCTATTGCCCTTCCATAACTGTCCTTCAGTTGATGAGTTGATGAGCCATCTTCTTGAACTACTCCAGTTTATGTGGTGTAGGGCTGCTCACCGTGCTATTCAGAAGGGAACTCTGATACTGAAGGAACAGCATGGATAAATTTCCAAGTCAGGATTATATGTAACTTGGAGGAGAACTTGCAGGTGATGCAGTCCCCATGTATCTGCTGCCCTTGTCCTTTTAGATGGTAGAGGTTATAAGTTTGGAAGATGCTGTGCATAAGGGCCTGGTGAGCTGCTGCAGTGCATCTTGTACATGGTACACAATGCTGCTGTGGTGCATCATTGAGGGAGTAGTTAATGTTGGATGGGGTGCCAATTAAACAGACTGCTTTGCCCTGGATGGTGTCAAGCTTTTTGAGTGTGACAGAAGCTGCACTCATCCAGCTATGTGAGAAATATTTCATCACACTCCTGACTTGTGCCTTGTAGATGGTGGATAAGCTTTTGGGAGTCAAGAGGTGAGTTACTTGCTGCAGGATTGATCTGCTGTTGTAGCTACAGTATTTGTATGACTGGTCTGGTTCAGTTTTTGGCTAACAGTAACCTCCAGAATGTCAATAATGCAGGATTCAGTGATGGTATTCTATTGAATGTAATAAAGCATAAAAACTTAAAAGTTATAATAGTAGGCTGGGACTTTTTTGACTGGAGCATAAGGGGTTGAGAGGTGACCTTACAGAGGTTTATAAAATCAGGAGGAACGTAGATAAGGTGAATAGGAAGAGACTTTTCCCTACAGTGGGGTGAATTCAGCACTGGGCAGATATTTTTAAGGTGAGAGAGAGATTTAAAAAAGGACATGAGGGGCAACTTTTTTTTACACAGAGAGTGTGTGAAATGAACTGCCAGAGGAAGTGGTAGATGTAGGTACAGTTACAACATTTAAAATATATTTTCATAAGTACATGAATAGGAAAGGTTTGGAGGGATATGGGCCAAGCGCAGACAGATGGGACTAGTTTAGTTTGGGAACAGGGCTGGAATGGACTGGTTGGACTGAAAGATCTGTTTCCATGCTGTATGGCTCTATCACTCCAAGAAGAGCGGGATATTTCTCTCCCAGTATCCCGATTCGTTTGTGTGCATTGACTGGCTGCCATGCTCTCTACATTACAACATTGTTCGTCCTGCAAAAGTGGCTGCATTGGTTGTTCTGAAGCTCGGATAGGTACTGCTGGATAAACTGAATTCCTTCATTTCCACAGATGGCTGCTCCTTCATGTAAAAACTGGTGAGGCACTTCTAGTGACCACGGTGTGGAATCCCTGCCTGAATTCCTTTTCTGTCCACTGATGTCATTCCAAGAACCAGGGCTGTCTTTGCTTTGGACCATGGTAGGGGAAGACCATTAAGACTTTTGGAAAACTGAGACAAGTGATTAAGCTCCCCACAGAGGGTGAAATACCTGTGACCGCAGACCAATGAGGTGATGACAGAAGAAAGGCCATGATGCAAAGGTGAAAGGTTATCAAGTTTGGCTGTCTTTAGTCAATCAGTCTCCTGGGAAAATAATAGCAGGTCACCTGACTCCAACAGACCAATGAAATTGCTAGAGTGGAGTTAATGAAGATTGCCGCATGCCAATTAAATTCCTGGAAGGCCATGCAGACAAAGCAGGAATCGAAAGAGGAACCACACAATATTTTGTTTAATAAAAAAAATTTAAAAACATTGAAAATGAAACACTGCAATCCAAACTCAGATTCCTGAACACAAGGTTTAATTCAGAGCTCTTGACATCATGCATAATTGGTATATGAGCTGTTAAAATGAGCAATTGAGGAAAAATATAAGGTGACATTTCACTTTAACTGTTTTGGGTGTAATGTAAATTGCAGAAAGCAAAAGACATTGGGACAATTTAAAAGTTAAATGTGCCATTTGGCCAACACTAAATTGAAATGTCATATGAATCAGTTCATCTGCATGTTATTCAATGAATCCACCTGCTGTAGAGGAATTGAGAGAGCAAGGACAAGTAAAGTATTTCAATATCTATCAATACTTTTAGATGACTAAACATTAACGCAGTTATGCACGGGCGAATACAGATTGTGTTTGAACAGCTGATGGCATTGCATCTTAACCCTGTCAGGGCCGATAATGAAACTTCCCGGAGATACCATTAGTTGAGCTAACACAGGAGATTCTGGGGTCTTCAGGATGCTGCTAAAGTACCTCTTAATTCCTGAAAGCAAGAAACCGATCCAGATGTTTCTGAGTTGGGTCAGAGAGGGACAGGAGATCTATTCTATTTCACATTCCATCCCGAAGACTTGAGCTCAGAAGCCACTCTCTGTCACAGTGCTGGGGGGACACTTCGCTGTCAGAGGAGCCATCTTTACAACATTCAACTGAAGCCCTATTTCTCCTCTCTGCTAAAGGTAAGAGATTCCACTGTATGGTTTTGCAGAAGAGAGAAGGGAGTTTTCTTTGGCATCATATTTATTAATATCTCTAAAACACAGAAACCTGTTGTTATCATGCTAGTTCTTTTACGAGGTCGGGGGTTGGAGTCATACAGTACGGAAACAGACCGTTTGTTCCAACTTGTCCACGGCGACCATCATCCCAATCTGACCTGGTTCCATTTGCCAGCATATGGGCCCGTATTCCTCTAAACCCAACCTATTCGTAGGTGATGTAGTGAACAGTGAAGAAGGTTACCTCAGTACAAAGGGTGGGCCAGTGGGCCAAGGAGTGGCAGCTGGAGTTTAATTTAGATAAATGTGAGGTGTTGCATTTTGATAAATCAAACCAGGGCATAAAATTAATGATAGTGCTCTGGGGAATGTTGCTGAAAATGACCATGTGTGACCCTTGCTGTGTGAAAACTGACTGCTGCATTTCTATAGAATGCAGTTGAGAAAACACAGGATTTAGTTGGCTGTAAGGTGCTCTGGAATGCTCAGAGGTCATGAATTGTGCTATGTCAATGCAAGTTCTTTTCTCAGCACAGCTTGCATTTGGATATTTTGTGATCTGTTTCCCAGAAATGCAAGAATGTGGGAACAGGAGCTGGTCATTTAGTCTGTTCCGTCATTCAATGAGATTATGACTGATGTTGTGCTCTAACTCTTCAGAATCATAGAATCCCTACCGTATGGAAGCAGGCAATTCAGCCCATTGAGTCCACACGACCCTCTAAAGAGCATCCCAGCCAGGTCCAACCCCTTCCTTCTCCCTGTAACCCTGCATTTCCTACAGCTAACACACCTAACCTACACATCCCTGGACACTATGGGCAATTTACTATGGCCAATCCACCTAACCTGCACACATTCGACTATGGAAGGAAATTGGAGCAAACCTATGCAGAAACAGGGAGAATATGCATACTCCACACAGACAGTCGCCCAAAGGTGGAATCAAACCTGGGTCCCTGGTGCTGTGAGGCAGCAGTGCTAACCACTGAGCCACAATGTCACCTGTATATAAATCTATATACCTGGTTTTGGCTCACATCCCTCAATGCCATTGACTCATAAACATTTCTTTTCAATCTCAGTTTTAAAATTAAGAATTGATCTAGTATTAATTGCCATTTGTGGAAGAGAATTCCAAATTTCTACCATCCTTTATGTGAGGAAAAAGTCTAGCTCTAGTTTCTCTGATTCTGTCTCCCTAGCCCCAGACTCCCCGGCTCTTGCTATTAAACTGTCTCTGCCTGGCACTAATCTGGCATTGACCTGGTAACAACAACAAGAGCTTGCATTGAGAAAGCCCCTTTAATGGAGCAAATGCAACAAAACTGTCAGATCAGTAGATAATGAATAACAGTCAGTCATGTGTCTAGAGTAGAGAAATAGCTGAATGCAGGGTCAGAGAAGATTGGGTTTGGTAAAGCTTTTGCAGGTCAGAATGAAGCACAAAGCTTGTGTGGACAGAGTACTCTAAAGCTGAACAAAAAGTACGACGTGCACTGGACAGAAACAAAACCAGAAATAGATGAAGAAACTCAACAGGCCTGGCAGCATCTATGGAGAGAAAGCACAGTTAATGCTTTGGGTCCAGTGACCCTTCTTCAGAACTTTCTGTTTCTGATCACTGGGCTTGAAACATTAATTCTGCTTTCTCACCTCAGATGCTCCCAGATCTCCTGAGTTCCTCCAGAAATTTCTGTCTTTGTTTCTGATTTCCAGCATATGCAGTCCTTTGCTTTTTATTTACGGAATGGACTGGGTTGGAGATGGTGTTAAATTTTGTCTGATACAGCTCCTGTCAAGGGCCATATGCTTAGATACAAATTGCTGCTTTAGACAGGGACTCACCGTCTCAATAATGTCTCAGTCCTTTCCTCCTCACCCCAATCTCACCCTGCTCAGTGTCCACATGGTTCAGTGCATGATGCTCTTGCATGAGATAGAAGGTTGTGGGTTCAACACTCACCCCAGAAAGTTGGGTCAATAGTCTCAGTGTTCTGGTGTAATACTGAGGGAGAGCTGCACTGTTGATGACAATAAAGCATTAAGCCATCAGCCCTCATGTAGGTATAATAGATGCTGGGTTGGTTTAGCTTGACATTTGGCCTGCGATGTCAACAGTATCATTTCAGTTCCCATCACTGGTTGAGGTTACCATGAAAGACTCTCCTTCTCAACCGTTCCCTTGCCTGAGGTACAGTGGCCCTCAGGTTAATCACCACCAGTTGTTTCTGTATAGTGAGAGAGCAGCCCTATGGCCTGGTAAGACTATGGTGACACAACATAATAGTTCCCACAGAAGAGTCATACAGCATAGAAACAGACCCTCTGGTCCAACATGTCCATGCCGACCAGATGTCCTAAATTAATCTAGTCCCATTTGGTCCATATTCCTCTAAACCCTCCCTCCCTAATAGTATTGTGGGTCAACCTACAGCAGGAGGACTGCAGCAGTTCAAGAAGGCAGCTCACCACCACTTTCACAAGGGCAACTAGAGATGGGCAAGAAATGCTGGCCTAGCCAGCAACATCCACACCTCACAAATGAACAGAAAACAAAAACCCTTCCTATTCATATACCCATCCAGATGCCTTTTAAATGTTGTAATCATACCAGCCTCCACCACTTCCTCTGGCAGCTCATCCTATACATGCACCACCCTCTGCATGAACAAGTTGCTGCTCAGGTCCCTTTTCAATGAAAAACAACAGCTCTCCTGCCCGCTTTGTAATCCTCAATCCAACATTATTGCAGAATGCATTGAACTGCCCACGATTGGTTTGTTGTTTGTGGGATCTTGCTGTGTGCAGATTGGCTCCTGCATTTCCCACATTTCAACACCTCAGAGGTTCTTGATTGGCTGCAAAGTGGGATATCCTGAGGTTCTGAAAAACGGAATGGCAATGCATGTCTATGTTTCGGTCTGCAATGTGCTCGATGGCCAGCTTTTTCTGTCAAATTATAACCAGTCTGCAGAGTTTAAAGAAAGCAGAGCACTACACCTCAGCATTCCAGATTCAGCTGGCTGTCTGGACATCAGCATTGCTGTAGTGTTGTGGAAGAGGTGTCGGATTGAAATGAAAAGAATAGATGCGAATAATTTCAAATGACCTTTTCTGAGGTGAACCTTTTTCAGGCTGATGGATACCAATAACTGGGAATTGAACTCTTGGAATCAGACAGCATGGAAACAGACCCTCTTGTCCAACCCGTCCACGCTGACCAGGTTTCCCAAATTAAACTAGTTCCATTTGCCTGCTTTTGGCCCTCTAAATGTTTTCCATTCACATACTTGTCCAAATGTCTTTTAAATGTTGTAACTGTACCTGTATCTACCACTTCCTCTGGCAGTTCATTCTGTACACACACCACCCTGTCTGAAAAAATGTCCCCTCTGGTCCCTTTTAAATCTTTCCCCTCTCACTTTAAATCTCTGCCCTCTAGTTTTAAACACACCTACCCTCGGGAAAAGACCTTCACCATTCATCTTAGCTATGACCCTCATGACTTTATACACCTTCATAAGGTCAGTACTGAGCATTGCCTACTGCCTGTGAGACTAAGTAGTGCAGCTCCCATGCTCTCGGAGCTTTCCCATCGTCTACATACTATTTGGAACCTGCACGCAGCTCAGTCAGTGTCTCAGCCTATACATAGTCATAGTTACAGTCATAGAGATGTACAACATGGAAACAGACTGTTCAGTCCAACGCGTCAATGCTGAACAGATATCCTAAATTAATCTAGTCCCATTTGCCAGCATTTGGTCCATAGCCTTCTAAACTCTTCTTATTCATGTACCCATCGAGATGCCTTTTAAATGTTGCAATTGTATCAACCTCCACCACTTCCTCTGGCAGCTCATTCCACACACGTACCACACTCTGCATGAAAACATTGCCCCTAAGGTCCCTTTTAAATCTTTTCCCCTCTCATGTTAAACCTATGCCCTCTAGTTTTGGACTCCCTTACCCTAGGGAAAAGACCTTGACAATTCAGCATATCCATGTCCCTCATGATTTTATAAACCTCTATAAGGTCACCCTTCAGTCTCCAATGTTCCAGGGAAAATATTGCAAGCCTATTCAGCCTCTCCTTGTAGTTCAGCACGATGGCTCAGTAGTTAGCATTGTTGCCTCACAGCGCTAGAATCCAGGTTTGATTCCATTCTTGGGTGACTGTCTGTGTGGAGTTTGTACATCCTCCATGTTTCTGCCGGGTGCTGTGGCTTCCTCCCACAGTCTAAAGATGTACAGGTTAGGTGGATTGGCCATGCTAAGTTGCCCATAGTGTCCAGGGATATGCAGGCTAGGTGGATTAGCCATAGGAAATGCAGGGTTACAGGTAACAAGTAGGGGGATGGGTCTGGGCGGGATGATCTTTGGAGGGTCAGTGTGGACTTGTTGGGCTGAATGGCCTGTTTCCACATTGAAGGGATTCTATGATAGCCCAAACCCTCCGACTCTGGCAACATCTTTGTAAATCTTTTCTGAACCCTTTCAAGTTTCACTACATTTATGGAAGCAGAGATGTGTGATGGGTTAAGGTGGGGGAATTAAACTGTTCAGGGCAGTGGGGTGGCAACCATCCCTGGAAAGTACTTAGCTTCTTCTGGTGTGTGTACGTGTGTGTGTGTTTCGTGTGTGTGTGTGAGAGAGAGAGAGACAGGAGCCAAAGTTGTCAGTCACAATTCCTGAGTGGGAAGGGGAGGGAGAGTTTAAAAAAAAGAGGACTTGCATTTATTTTGCTCCTTTCACACTCTCAGGACATTCCAGAGGACCGTACGGAAGATGGAGCACTTCCGACATACACTCACTGTTGCAATGCAGGGAGTGCAGCAGCCAAATTATGCACACCAAGCTCCCACATGCAGCCATGGAATAACTGTTCTGATTGCCTGTACTGGGTGTTGGCTGGGGTCTAAGGTACCAGCCGCTGTTCTTCAAAATCATACTGCCAGATCTTTTCCATTCACCCGAGAGAGCAGGTGGGGCCTTAATATAACTTCTCAACCCTGAAAGACGGTGCCTCTCCCTGAACTGCACCAGCAGCATCGGCCTAGATTATAAACTCAACTGTCTTGAATAAGGCTTGAGTCTACAGTTTTGCCTTGACTTGGGAATTAGTACAATCAAGAACAAAATGATTATTGGCAGTCATTTGGAAAGGGCTTTTTAATTGAAGAAAGTTGTTGCCAGTCACTTCACTGTTAAAATTGGACTCCAGTGGGAATGGGGGTGGGGTATCATTAGCGAAGGTACTGTAATTTGGGCAGGCTTTGAGGAATCATTTGAAAATGAGCTGGAGAATGTGGTGAGGCCGAGGGGCATAATAAAGAGAGCAGAACTCCATTCTGAAAGCTATCTGGCAGAGTGAGGAGAGTGGAGCAAGGTGCAGTGTACCGGCATAGCAAGAGTGAAAAGGTACCTGGATGGATGTACTGTCAAGGAGGCTGTATGAAGTAGAGAGGAGGCAGAAGAATGCATTGTACCTGTTGAGGTAACCAGGCAGTCTGGAAGGACAGTTGATGTCTTCCTGTTGGACAGCCTGTCAAATTTGGATGAGCTGGAGCCTCTGTGGGCTAAGACTTCAGAAAGCAACCCCATTTCACTGCCTCCATGAAGCTACTAGTGCATTGCAAGTCTTGAGTTTCCCATTTAGCAACAGGTACAACCTCTTGCTTCTCAGTTAGAATGGGATAAAAATAATGTGGAGTTCTTTGCTTGGAGAAGGGGAGTCGGTGACATGGTGCTAAAGTCATTGGATTGGAGATACAGATACCCAGGCTCAAAGGATGAGGATTCAATGGGAATTTAAATACAGTTAATGAAATCTGGAATTGGAAGCTAATCTTAGTGACTATGCAACTATCACCAATTACTATAAATGGTCATTCAGTAACATCTTTCAGGGAAGAAAATCTGCCATCCTAACCTGGTCTGGCCTACATGTGACTCCGGACTCACAGCAATGTAATTTACTCTTAATTGTCATCTGAAATGGTGTGGCAAGCCACTCAGTTCATGGGCAATTAGAGATGGGGACAAAAAATGCTCCTATTGTGTGAATTAATGAAAGAAACTTTGCAATGAAAATATTTCCTCAAGGAAACCAGTATCAGAAAGGGTCCCGACCCGAAATGTCAACTTTCCTGCTCCTCTGATGTTGTCTGGCCTGCTGTGTTCCTCTAGCTCCACACTGTGTTATCTCTGACTCCAGCATTGGCAGCTCTTACCATCTCTCAGAAAACACGAGTTTATAGAACTGGGGGAAGGATAAGATTAATTGTTCTTTAAGACTGCCCAGACCATAACAGCCTGAGCATTGTAGCTAACCACTTTCTCCCCTTTCCCACTTTCTCACCATCACCAACACTGCAACAAAAAGAAAACAGGGCCAATGGGGAAAAATACTTTGAAAGATTCCTCTAAACCCCTATTCAATTATATTCCAGGAGATCCCACGTTAACTATAAGGACACTTACGATGTGGTCTCTGCCCTTGACAGGAATCACTCCAGTTCTCTCTGAAGATGGGGTGTGGAGGTAGCAATGACATAAGGGAAGGGTTTGCAATAGCTATGAAGTCAGGATATTAGCAGACAATGTTTCTGAAGGACAGTAGCATTCTTGAGATTAAACTAAGTGTGATGCTTGAAACTTAGCTCACTTGAGTAGAGACTGAAATTGTATATCATCAGCTTGAATGAGTCTTTATTACACTGAATATCCAGCATGGAATAGACCATTCAGCCATTCCAGTGGCATCTTTCAGTGTTTTTGTTCCATACAAGCTTTCCTGTTTATCTGACCCTGCTTGCATATCTTTGATTCCTTTCTCCCTCGTGCTTGTGTAACTTTCCCTTAAATGTATCCATGCTATATGCCTCAACCACTCCACATGGTAGCAATTTACACATTTAAACTACTCTCCAAATATAATTTAACAATGACTTTAGAGTCATATAACACAGAAACAAACCCTTCGGTCCAACTGGTCCATGCTGAACATAATCCCAAACAAAACTAATCCAACCTGCTTGCTCCTGGCCCGTATCCCTCCAAACCTTTCCTATTCATGTATTTATCCAAATGTCTTTGAGTTAATGGTAGTTGGCTTTTCCCTAGGATGGGGATTTCAAGACTAGGGGCACATTCTTTAAGGTGAAGGAGAAAGATTTACAATGGACATGAGGGGCAAACTGTGTTACACAGGGGATGGTTCACATGTGGAATGGACTTCCAGAAGAAGTAGCGGATATGGGTACAACTACATGATTTTAATCTTAAGTGACACTAGATTTCATCTCCCCACAGTGGAAATATCTTTGCTACACCCATCCTGATAAATCCCTTCATAATTTTAAAGCTCCATCTTGCAAGACACTGCTCAGTCTTCCCTTCGTTTTAGAGTAAAGAGCCTCAGTCTGTGAAACTTTCTGGATAGTTTTAAGCTCCCAGTTATCGCATCATCCTCTCAAAGTTTATTTGAAGAGTCAGAATGGTCTTTTTCTCTTCAAACTGAAGTCAACACTGAATGCAGTGAGTCTGGACATGTATGAGTATTAGGTAATTGATCAAAATACCATTTATTTATTTGGCTCGAATTGGTACAGCAAAATCCATACTGTCTGGTTTCTTTATTGACTGGTTTACGTTGGTCAATAAAGTTGTAAAGTTGACATTTAAGTCTGCTTTCACATAATCAATTTTTTGATTGATGCTTTTGTGTCAGCAAAGTCATGTTGATAGATTTGGGACGTCGGCCATGAAATGTAACAATCACCTTATATTAAGCTTTTTGATGGCATTAGTTGATGAAAGATTTTATTCCTGACATTAGGCACATTTATTTTAGCAGAAACTTGCAGTGTAACCTAAGACAGTGCAATTCCCAGTCCATTTTGAGTGGAATTCACCACTGTGGATACAACAGGAACTCTAACCCTGTAAATGTAAGACACAGGGTGCAAGCTGAGTAAAAGGGTGAGCAGCACTTACTATCACAGGGTCTTCTTACCTTGTTGAGGCCATTAAGTTTCTTCTAACCATGGCTGCCTCATTCCAAACAATCTGCACCATGCCTAGAGTTGCCTTCCTTACCTCATTCCATTTTCTGGCCTGTTTCTCAATATTCAATATTCAAAAATTGTTAAAGTGTCATAGAGTCATGGAGATCTACAGCATGGAAAAGGCCCTTGGAGGGTGAAAGAGAAATTGTCTTGCCCCAGAAAAGCTACAATCCCATTTGACCTGTCCTCCAAGAGACCTGAGAATGTTTGTGAAGGCCGATGCCTTAAGTGAAAGAGACTGTAAGTGCTGAGGGGTTTGGGGCAGATGACACGAAAGAGTTAAATGCCCATGGTTCAATGTTAAGAAGGGTAGTATGATAGAACTTGGGGAAGTATAGAGTAAAGGGTTAACCAAACCTTTGTTTTAGGACCGGCTGTTAAGCATGTGCGTAAGGAGTTATGTCATTGTGATGTCAGATCACATGGAGCCTGAGCCTGTAGGTTCTAAAAGACGGCCTCTCTTTACAATCCCTTCTCTATAGATCTGTCTAACAAAGCCTGTTGATGTTCATTCACAAGAGTGCAGGCTGTAGCAGCATATGAGCTGCTCATAAAGTGAAATGAAGAGCCTGTCAGTTGATGAAAGCTGCTGGCTGTCCTGTGAGTCCACTAATGGGTCCGTGAGTGCAATCGATGTCTCACTAGTCCTGGCTGCCCTCATCAGTGGTCAGTCTGATGCTTCACCCTCCAGACGGGTTCGGCGATGAGCCACTGAATGTGATTTGCAGCAGAGATCTCCCACTGGTCCTTGAAAGGAGCCCGAAGTGTAGAAATTCATTGCATTATCATCTTTAGTGCCATAGATATTATTTTTCCAACTCCCTCCTCCCAATCCCCACCCAACCCTGTGACTGCGAGAATGTCACAAGCAGATATGACTACTTGCTTGGAGAGAAGAAGCCCCCAGGACACTGATCAGAAATGTGGAAGTAGTTTAAGTGTTGCCTGTATGCCCTTTTATCAGGGTAAACTCTGCCCCTCGGGCAAAGCTGCTTATCATCCTCTTTACACTCTCGGGCCCTTCAGCATCAGCCTGGCCCTCAGTGACAGCTCTGTAGTTTGCTGTTGTCCTTAGGCAGCTGCCTTCTCCCTCTCTCTTTCTCACTTCCTCCTCTCTTGAGTCTACACGGAGATGAATCACTGTTATACCTTCCTGTCGGCCTTCCCTGTTATGGTGATTCCAGGTTGCATACCGTCTTCCAAATCCTTCCCTCCAAGATGAACAGAACGGTGCTCAAAGTGAACCTAGACTGGCTGCCTCACCTGTTGTAACTGCAGACTCCAACTCTACACTGGCCTGTTCCCATTAGCCCCTCTCTCCTGCCTCTGTGCTATTCAGCCAACCATGCTATGAATGCCTCCCCCATATTTCTCTCCTTGTTTCTCTTGGTGGTTGGTCCTGCGCAGGCGGTGGCAGGGGAATATCGGCCCAGCGGCACAGATGGCACCTACGGATAGGTGACTTTGATGTTGGTTGGGTCTGGTATAGACGGCGGTGAAACAGTGGTGGAGGGATGGTGGCACAGGCGTTGTTGATGGCGATGAGCTAGCTCAGGGACTGGTGTGGTTATAAATCACTCAGACATAGCAAGAACTGCAGATGCTGGAGTCAGATACAACACGGTGTGGAGCTGGAGGAACACAGCAGGCCAGGCAGCATCAGAAGAGCAGGAAAGTTGGCGTTTCAGGTAGGAACCCTTCTTCAGAAGATTTTCTTCATTTCTGAAGAAGGGTCCCGAACCAAAACGTCAACTTTCCTGCTCCTCTGATGCTGCCTGGCCTGCTGTGTTCCTCGAGCTCCACATCGTGTTGTCTGAGGACTAGTGGACTACCTTCAAGCTTCATCTTTCTTTTTCTTCCTTATTCTTAATTATTCAAAATGGCACTGTTTTGTGGTGATAAATGAAAGCTTTTCATTGTACTTTATTGTATTCTTACTGTAAAATACATGTGACAATAAAATCAAAATCAAAATCATGGCCAATTAACTTAAGGGTGTTGGCTCCTATTTTTCCATGCACAGATGGGAATTTCTTGCTGTAGGGAGGGGTTTACCAAATTGATTTCCAGGATGGCAGGACTGACCTATGAAGAGAGATTGAGTCAGTTAGGATTGTATTCACTGGAGTTTAGAAGAATGGCGGGGGGAGGGGGGGCGGGTATTCTCACAGAAACCTATTAAATTCTAACAGGACTAGACAGGAAGGATGTTCCCAATGGTGGGGGAGTCCACAACCAGGGGTCATAGTTTAAGGATAAGGAGTAAGCCTTTTAAGACTGAGATGAGGAGAAATTTGTTCACCCAGAGAGTGGTGAGTCTGAGGAATTCACTACCCCAGAAAGTGGTTCATAGAATCCCTACAGTGTGGAAACAGGCCCTTCAGCCTAACAAGTCCACACCAAACCTCAGAGCACCCCACCTCGACCCATCCCCCTAAAACCCACCTAATCTACACCTCCCTGAACACTACAGGCAATTTAGCAGGGCCAATCCACCTAACCTGCACATTTTTGAACTGTGGGACAGAACTGGAGCACCCAGAGGAAATCCACACAGACACAGGGAGAATGTGCAAACTCCACACAGACAGTCCTGAGGCTGGAATTGAACCCAGGTCCCTGGCACTGTAAGGCAGCAGGGCTAACCACTGTGCCACCGTGGTTGAGGCCAAAACATTTGTACATTTTCAAGGAAGAGATGGATATAGCTTGTGTGGCTAAAGGGATCAAGGATATTGGGAGGGGGGAGCAGCCTTAGAGTCTTGATTATACTGAATTGTGGAACAGGCTCAAGGGGCTGAATGGCCTACTCCTACTCCTACGTTCCGATCTTTGAAACAGCCAATTTGTGTGTGACCTTGGTGTAAACTTTTCTGTGCAATTCTGCAGCTTAGCAGGAACATTGGCTACCAGGCGAGAGGAGGGAGGTGAGGCACACAAAGGGTTTGAACACAGGGTTGAGAATTATAAGTTTGAGACCAGCTTATACTCTATGACCACACAAGGCCGAGAATATATCATCTCAAAGATTTCCTGGGCGGCCTCTAGCCCTGACCTCTGAGTCATTTTCCAGTATTTCTCCGTTGTTGGGTCCTGTAAAGAGGTTCCTTCAGTCCCCCAAGTTTTCACGGGCAGTAGCTTATTGGTTACGTACTATGCCACACCATTGCTTTCCAACACTTGGCAGGTAAAAGCCAATTAGGTTCATGGAGGCCCACTTGTCAGAAGCCTTCTGGAATTTTCTCCACTGAAGGCGAAAGCCAGCTAATCGAAATGGCGGCGACATCCCTTCAGCACCTGTGGGTGGGGGTGGGTGAAGGGGTGGGCGCTGCTGGGGCGGCCACAGCAGGGGGTTGGGCTGTGGAAGTTATCCTCCATATTGAACCGCCTTCTCATTGTCTTAACTACAGCAGTAGCCCCTACATCTTCTGCCCCCAAGTGACCCTCCAGCTCTGGGAGCCTGCACTGCATCCTCAAATTAGCCACAGTTGACCGTCCTCTCAAAAGGATATCTTCCAGACCACTATTTCTGGCCACATTTGAGCACAGCCATGGGTCCAAGACCTGGGAATGAAAATTAGGCCCATTACTATTGGTGTCTCTCTCCAGTTGGATATTCTGGACCTGTTGAGTGCTTTCCGGCGTTTTCCTTGGGGCTTTCTTTGGATGACTGACATGTCGTGTGCAGCACTTTTTGCATTTGTGTCATTGGAGGTGTGTCTGTGATTTTAATGTGAACAGTATCAATAATAATGTACTCGTGATGCTGTTGGCATATTACATCAGAATAGGCAATTGCAGTGTGAGGTACTCTCTAAATGTTATCAGTCATTTCCTATTTTAGCAGCAGTTTATCATATGAGGCAACTCGATGTTCTACAGTGCTGTGAGCTATCAGCCTGCTCACGTCTGAAATGTAAGAATGTAAGTAGGTTGTTAGGCCCATCTAAACTGGTTCACTTCAGTAAAATCATGGATTATCTTCTACTTCAGGTCCACATTCCCACACTACACAATACCTGTTAGTTATCTGAGTCAAAAAAAACACCCAAAGGTTGCAAGAACAGCACCTCATATTTCGCTTGGGAACCCTGCTGCCCAATGGTATCAATGTGGGCTTCACAAGCTTCAAAATCTCCTCTCCCCCTACCGCATTCCAAAACCAGCCCAGCTTGTCCCCACCTCCCTAACCTGTCCTTCCTCCCACCTATCCCCTCCTCCCGCCTCAAGCCCCACCTACATCTCCTACCTACTAGCCTTATCCCGCCCCCTTGACCTGTCCGTCCTCCCTGGACTGACCTATCCCCTCCCTAACTCCCCACCTACACTCACCTTTACTGGCTCCATCCCCGCCTCTTTGACCTGTCTCCTCTCCACCTATCTTCTCCTGTATCCATCTTCTATCCGCTTCCCCCTCTCTCCCTATTTATTTCAGAATCCCCTTCCCCTCCCCCATTTCTGAAGACGGGTCTAGGCCCGAAACATCAGCTTTCCTGCTCCTCTGATGCTGCTTGGCCTGCTGTGTTCATCCAGCTCTACATTTTGTTATCTAAAAATCTGTCAATATCTCTCTTGAACGTACTCAATGGCTGAACATCCACAGCCCTCTGGGATGGACAATCCTTTATCCCTCACCACTGGGGATCTGATTCCCCTACTATTCCTCGTCACTAGGGAGCTGATTGTCCCATTTTCCCTTGTCACTGGGGAGCTGATTCCCTTATTATCCCTCATCACTGGGGAGCTGACTCCCCCATTATCCCTCGTCACTGGGGAGCTGACTCCCTCACCCCTTGCCAATGCTCGCTGCACTACTTGGGGCTGTTTCTGTGCATGTGCGTGACTGCCACCAACCGGGGTGCTGGCAATAAGTGAAACTTTTCTGAATTGCCTCCTGTGTTTGAATGCTAACTTTCTATGATTTATACATAACCAGGATCCTCTGCCCACCAACATTTCCCTGTCTTCCATCATCTAAAAGTATTCTGCCTTTTGATATTCCTTTGAAAGTGGATAACTTAACATCATGCCAGAGTATATCCACCTGCCGTGTTCTTTTCCACTCCATCAACGTCTCCATATTTCTCTGCAGCTACTTGGCATCTTCTTCACAGAATACTTTCCTATCTAACCTTGTAACATTAACTTGGACACATTACGCTCAAATCCCCATATCTAACTCATTTAAGTATGGATACATAGCTAGGGCCCAATTACTGATGCATTGCAGCCTGGCTAAAATTGATCTATCTACCCTTTTCTATCTGTTAGTCAGTCCTCAGTCCATGGTAATATATTACTCCCAATCCCAGTTTAACGTGATAACCTCCCGTGTGGCAATATATCAAATGGTCCTTGAAAAATCCAAATACTTCCATTCTCTGGTGCCTCCTTATCAATCATTAAAACCCAAAGAAACACTCTTGGCAGATCTGTCACACAGGATTTCCTCGTTATTGTGTTGACTGTACCTAATCACATTACTTTTGTTTCTGTCATCAAATCTGAATAATTAGACTTTAGCATTTTCCCTGTTGAACAAGGCAGTAGCTATCAATAGGCGATAACTGTTACAGGAAGTGATGTCAGGTCATGTGTCACTGGATGTGGGAAGGGACTTACACCAGAGTAACCATGGAGGGGTCTCTCCTGGCATTGTATATAGTTCAATAAATCATCTCGCTCATAAAAACATGCTCCATGCCCATCTCTAAGCACATTTACTGTTGTTGGGTTAGCTAGCCAAGAATAAAGTTTGCAATTAAAGGTTAAAGAGAACGTGAACATTGCATCCCAGTATATGTGAAATCTAACTATACTGCTTTTAAATAAGGGCAAAAAGGAGAATGTAATTTTCAATTCTGCGGGACCTCAGGCTTTAATGTGTCAGCAATGGCTCAATTGATAGCACCTATGCCTCTTGATGAATAAATTTTGTGTTCAAGTTGAATTTCAAATTTGAGCATGCAGTCCAGATTGCTGCTACACAGTGCAGTCCTGTGGGAATTTACTGTATTTTTTATCTTGTTGCCCTCAAAGTGAGGCTCTTCGAGGTTAAGGAGCCTAGGCATTACTTCAAAACTAGAGGAGCTCGGGCCAATGTTCATGACACTTATACCGTCTGCGTGGAGCTTGCACGTTCTCCCTGCGCCTGTGTGAGTTTCTTCCGAGTTCCTCCCACAGTCCAAACATGTGCAGGTTAAGTGGATTGACCGTGCTAAATTACCCCATAGTGTCCAGGTATGTGCAGGCTAGGTGGATTAGCCATGAGAAATGCAGGGTTACAGGGAGAGGGTGGGGGTGGTGGGTCTGGGTGTCATGCTCTTCGGAGGGTCATTGTGAACTCGAAGGGCCGAATGGCCTGCTCCTACACTGTAGGGATTCCATAATTTTATGACATTGTTGTTGGCTGTTCCCAAACTGGCTGCTGCCATTTGGAACAGTCACCACACTTCATCCAAATTGCATTGATTGTGTAGCACTTTGGGACAGCAAGAGGTTCCAAAAGAAATACAAGTCTCTGTCTATCTTACTGAACAGTCTAATCCTTTTTATTGGTTTATTTTTGAAACCCGCTCTCTCTTCGACTTGGATTTGAAATGTATTGAGGCTGCCCACTTATGAGTCCCACCCTATTGACCGACACCCACCCTCCCGTGAAATTACCTAACCAGAGGAGAACTTTTGCCAGAGTCAAAATGGAGAAGGGAATTACTTACTTCCCTGAGACAGCAGAATATTAATTTAAAAAATTTAAAACTGGGCAGTCAGTTTGAAATGACAGGCAAATCAACATTCACAGGAGACGGACCTGCTGCAATAATGACACTACCATTTCGAAACTGGGTCCAATTTTCAAGGGGAGGAGAGAAATATTAAGGAGGCCACTCAGCCCATTGTATCCCTGATGGTACTTCACTGGAATGATCCCAAACTAAATGGAGCACCTTGCTCTCTCTCACCGCTGTGCATATCCAACTGTTCCAAATATATCATTGCAATCACGTGCTGGCAGGTCCATGGATGATGTGAAAGGATGTGCACAATGATAACTTTAGCTCAGGCCCAGAAGGACTATGGCTTGAGTTTATGCTTGAATCTATTAAAGCCAATACTGGAATTCCTTAAGTCAGAGCAGGTAGTCAGGATGGTTCCCTTCCTGCTCTCCCACAGCCAGCAGACGACTGGGAGATGATTGACGTCTTGCTCTATGCAGACAGGCAGCTGGCACGCATTGCTGTGGATCCAGTGGGCAGGGTATGGTGAGGATGGCACACCCCCACCCCCTCCACCATTGTGGAGGGCGAGGCCACTGGCTTCACACAGTTAGCCTCTCCACACAAATAGCCTAAAACCACAAAAGCTATTTAAAAAGCAGTGAGAACTCCTCTCTCCCAGTGAATCACACAAACCATAAGTGATAGAAGGAGGTCTTGTGTTGCAGTGGTAGTGTCCCCACCCCTGGGCCCAAAGCTCTGGGTTTCAGTCCCAGACCAGGACTGATTAGGAATAGTCAACATGGTGTGGGAAATCATGTCTCACTAACTTGATTGAGTTTTTGGAGGAAGTAACACAGAGGATTGATGAAGGCAGAGTGGCGGACATGATCTATATGGACTTCAGTAAGGCATTTGACAAGGTTCCTCCTGGTTAGCAAGGTTATGTCACATGGAATACAGGGAGAACTAGCCATTTGGATACAGAACTCGCTCGAAGGTAGGAAACAGAGAGTTGTGGAGGGGCTGCTTTTCAGACTGGAGGCCTGTGGCCAGTGGTGTGCCACGAAGATCAGTGCTGGGTCCATTGTTTTTCATCATTTATATAGGAAGTATTGTTAGTAGGTTTGCAGATGCATTTGCAAAATTCATGGTGTAGTGGACAGCGAAGAAGATTATCTCAGAGTATAACAGGACCTTGATCAGATGGGCCTATGGGCCGAGGAGTGGCACGTAGAGTTTAGTTTAGATAAATGTAAGGTCCTACATTTTGGTAGGGCAAATCAGAGCAGGACGTTTACACTTAATGGTAAGGTCCTGCGGAGTGTTGCCGAACAAAGCAACCTCGTAGTGCTGGTTCATTGTTCCTTGAAAGTGGAGTTGCAGGTAGACAGGATGGTGAAGAAGGCATTTGGTGTGATTGCCATTATTGGTCGGTGCATTGACTATAGGACTTGGGAGGTCATGTTGTGGCTGTATAGGACATTGGTTAGACCAATTTTAGAATACTGGATTCAATTCTGGTCTCCCTGGTATAGGAAAGATGTTGTGAAACTTGAAAGGGTTCTTAAAAGATTTACGAAGATGTTGCCAGGGTTGGAGGGTTTTACCTATAGGGATAGGCTGAATCGGCTGGGGCAGTTTTCTCTGGAGTGTCAGAGGCTAACGGGCGACCTTATAGAGTTTTGTAAAATCATGAGGGGCATGGATAGGGTGAATAGCCAAGGTCTTTTCCCCAGGGTAGGGGACTCTGAAACTAGAGGACATAGGTTTAATGTGAGAGGGGAAAGATTTAGAAGGGACCTAAGGGACAACTTTTTCATGCAGAGGGTGAGGCATGCATGGTATGAGCTGCCAGAGGAAGTGTTGGAGGCTGGTATAATTACAACATTTAAAAGGCATATGGATGGGTATGCAAATAGAGGTACATGGGCCAAATGCTGGCAATTGGGACTAGATTTATTTAGGAAATTTGACCAGCATGGGTGATTTGGACCGAAGGGTCTGTTTCCATGATGTACATCTCTATAATTCCATGACCTGGTGACCAAGGATAGTGCGTTCATAGAGCAGCAAAACAGGTTATGTATCATCCTGTAATTCCGTCCCACGTCTCCGTGGTAAGAGCAGGATCATCTCTGGTCCATCCATCAATGATATAAACTGGTGCGCCATAGCTATGGCCTCTGGTGATAGGGACATAAAATGGAAGCATGTCTCCATCTCCCTCATGTACCTCTAGTCACAGGAAATCTAATATCAATTAGTACACAGCTAAGTACTGAGACTTCAGCATAGCAGAGAGAGCAAAAAAGAGACAGAAGGAGAGAAAGAGAGGTAGACAGCAAGAAAAAAGAATATGGCCAGGTTTGGGCTCCTGCACTTCAGTCTGAATGAATGAATGATTTACTTATTGTTACTTGCATTTTACAGTCATAATACGGTAAAATATAGCGAAAAGCTTCAAAATTCACTGCAATCCGGTGCCATTTTGAATAGTTTAAGAATAAAAAGATACAACTAAAACAGAGTCCTGAGCCAGCTTACCAATGACCCCTGCGCTGCTACCCCTCCTCCACCGCCTCGCCGCTGCCTGCGCTGTACCCAATGTCAGAGTTGCCACTGGGCCCATCTCGCCAATGCCATTGCTGGCGCCGGGGTCTGTGCTGAGCCCACGCTCGCCCCGCAACCAGGAATCCCCAGGTCCGCTGCCACCTCGCCAACACTAGGAGTCTCCACTCTGGGCCAACTGCAACCAGGAGTCTCTGACTCTCCTGCCGCCGCCACCTTGACAACAGTCCCGCCGCAGCTGCCCTCCTCCGAGATGTTGCCTTGCCGGCACCATCTTGAAAAATTTGCCACCTCCAATCGTTGGAAGAGCTTTGCCATCGCCAGGGCCAAACACTGGGAGAACATCCCTGCTGCTGCTGCCTCCAGTTACCACGTGACCCGCGTCCACTGCCACCTTTCACTGCTGGAAAGAGCTGTCATTCTGTGCATGGCCGGCTTTGTCTGTTACGCCCATTTTACCAACTAACCCGCTGCAAAAGCCCCCAAAGAAAAGAAAAATGAAGGAAAAAGAGGAGAAGTAAAAAGCAAAGGGGAAAAAAAGGGAAAGAAAACATGCGGGAGCGGTTGAGGCTGAGGAAAGAGACCACACATGTCTTCACTACTCCACTGCCATCTTGAACTGACTTCAAACAAAGCAGGCAGCAGTGAGAGGATATACTGAGGCCCAGGATTGAGGGGCTCTGCATTTCAGTTTCAGCTGAATACCACCAAATCATTGATGCAGACAATGTCATTACATAATCCTTCTATTCCTAATTCTATCTGCTTCTATTTTAATCTAAACCCCAAGATATAATACAGCAAATTTTGTTTTAGCCAGCACTCTTGATAAACCTGCAAAAATTATATGGACCTCAGATACTGCGATCTACTGCGACGTCTGAGTACTTATGCTGCAAACAAAGTATAACAGTGATGTGTATGTCCCCTGCATTACATTTCGGTCACTTACTGTGATTTTACATTGCCTTTAGGAGGAGTGTTGATTTTACATAGATTGTTTGAGGGATGTTGATGTCTCTGATGTCTCAAAGCCTGGTTAGGGTTTCCTGTGTTATGCGTACCTCTTGATTATCCGGGATATTGGATTAACTGGCACTCTCCTGGTCCCAAAGGTGTTGGTTAATAAAAAGTTTGCTTGTAATAATAGATCACACATATTTATCACACTCTCCCTCAAAGAAAAATGCAAACATCTCCTTTAAGTGGCATTTCAGTTTTTTCTTTATCACTCTTTCTGTTGCTTAACAGCAATTATATATTCACATTAAATAACTGTATTCTATACAAGTCTATTTTGATCATGGCATTCTGTTGCCTTTATATTTGCTTTCAACAAAGTTTCCACTATACTATTGTTCTTGCCAGCCACATGAATTTTTTTTTTAAATTGTATGGTTGCATCCTTAAACTTCAAGGCAACCAACTATTTTTTTGTCACAAAACCTCTTCAGAAAAAGATTGTATAAGTAACAGACTTTTCAGAGTTGATGGTTAATTTCTGGAAAGTTGTTGATGTATTTTTCATTCCAAATGAAGTGACTTTTAGTTGATAAAGTCCATCTGGTGTTTTAAAAGCTGCCATTTCTTTGGTTATATCAGTCTGTGGAACTTGCTAATGCCCTCTTAACAAGTCAACACTTGTCATAAATTGCTCGTGTCCAATTTCTCAATACAAACCTCCAGGTGTGGAATAGAGTAAGAATCTGCTGTAGTTACTGCATTGACTTCGAGATAATCCATGGATGATCTTGGTGTTCTGTCCAATTTTAGCATCGTCGTGACATGTGATCTCCATACCCAGCTCAGTATTGTTATTGTCCATCATCAACTTGATTTCTTCCCTGGTTTGAGCTAACTTCTTTGGATTGAGTCGATAAGGATGTTGGTTCATGTGTAATGCATTTTCTACATTAACATCAGGTATAGTCAAAGATTTTTTTTCCTAGTTTATTCACCCAAATCAATTTATGCGTCTGTAATGGCCTTTGCAAGACATTTCAATAGTTTTCTGGAATGTAGCATAATAGTTTATCTCACCATTTTAGTATTTGCGTATTATTGAATCTAATTACTGCAGGATCAACTATTGAATTTTCAATTTCTGATTCATCCTCCAAATGTTATTTCACTTCCTATGTCTTTCATCAATGTATATACACTTTTCTTCAGACTATCATCTTTGTCACAATATCTTTTGCATTTGATAATGTCCAAGCAAGCTTACTTTTAATGGTTCCCAGAGACACCACTAACACCCTGTCTCCAGCCAACAAATTTCTGTTATTTAGCATTTTTAGCTGCTCTAGCTTTCATTGTTTGTTGAACGTTTCGTGAATGTCTTTTGGTGAATCCACATGATGTAGTTTGTTTCTCTTTGAAACCTGAAACATACATTGGAAGCATAGTCCCTAATCCTTGGTTTCTATTGTTTTATAATTAAATGGTCTTCTCACTTCATGTCCGTGTAATAGTTTAAAAAGCCTCAATCCTGTGGGCTCATTTGAGGAATACCTAGTAGCACACAGTAACAAACGAATCCCTCTGTCCCAGTCATTGGGACATTCCTGAAATAAGGTCTAAATCTTCAAAGTTTGATGCCTTTGTTCTAAGGTTCCTTCAGACTGTGGATTACAAACTAAAGATCTAAATTGGTTTATTCCCAAACTGTTTGTTATTTCTTTGCATATTTGTGCCATAATATTTGAACCTTGATCTGATTTTATTTCTTTGAGTCAGCCATATCTTAAATTTTAAAAAAGTGAACTAACCTTTCTTCTACCGTTTTTGCAGTAATAGTTTTAGTTATGGGTCCTGCACAATCCACAAAGACCCTGCTAAATGGTTCTTCAAAATCTGCTATCAGAATTAAAGATGCAGGTTTAAATGATGGTTGGGATTCACCCGACAAGCACGACTGTCTGGCAAAATGTAACCATCTATTTAGATAATCCAGGAGAATGTAACCACCTATTTAGATAATCCAGGAGAATAACAATGTTAACAAAAGTACTTCATCCTGTGTTTTACTAATATCTAAGCAGCCTGCCAATGGAATTCTGTGAGCCACTCATAAAACTTTGTTATGATGCTCAGATGGAACTGCCACCTGAGGGACTACTGCCCGCTCATCACTGGATTTTGATTTGATTTGATTTATTATTGTCACGTAACTAGGTACAGTGAAAAATTTTGTTTTGCATGCAGGACAGGCAGATCATAACATACTGACAGTTGAAGTGCTTTCTAGTTCCTCATTAACACTCAGATATTGGTTCTGATTCAACTTCTGAGTAGGCTGTTTCTTATAGCTCCCACTTTAAAATCCAAGTGTTGCATTTCTACTAAAGATGAGTCAAATTTGTCACCAATTTTCCCTTTTCTTCATTTTTTTATGTAAACTTACAACAATTGTTTTCGATAACTGATTTTTTGAATTTTTTTTCATGGATGCTACCTCTTCCTGTCTTACTCTACCAGCCTGAGATCTAGTTGTAATACAATTAGAAAACAATGTAGATGTTCCTCCTGTGATATCTCAGTTTCTTTTACCTCTACAGGTTGTTGCAGCTTCCTCAGTGAGGTCAATAATTTTGAACCAGCCAAGTCATTGCCCAAAATAGAACCAATTTCTTCTGTTGGGATTTGTTCCACTATGTTGACCGCAATTCTTCTTTTTACTAAGTCACTCTTTATTCCAATTCCATATGATAAGGCAGGTTTGTAAACTCCACTTATGCCTAAAATTAATACTTTCTCCGTCATTAATCCCTCAGGACAACAAATTGTATCATCAGCCAGTATCAATTACTGATTTGCTGCAATGTCTCCAGTATTTTTAGTGGTTTACCTCTTTGATTTGAACCACAAACAAGTACTTCTTCTCTTCAAACAAAATATTTAGAACTTATCTATAATTGAGGAAGAATTTTCTTGAATGTCTTGAGTAATCTCTCCCTTTTCCTACTCCTATTCATTTCCCAGTCTCAGCGATCCCATCTCACTCCCAACAGAGCCAAACCATCCCAATCCCAGAAGATTCAAATTTTATCACAATCCCAATAGATCCCAATCATCCCATTCCCAGCAGAACCCATCCCCACTCCCAACATAGCCAAACTATCCTATACACAACAGATACATACATACCCAACCCCAACAGATGCAAGATCCAAACCATCTGAATTCCAGCACATCAAAACCACCTCAATCCCAACAAATCCTCACCATTTCAATCCTAATGGCTCCAATTCACCTCACCTCAACAGGGCCAGATGCACCCATCTCAACGCATCCACGTCATCCCAGGTCAGCAGATGCAAGTAATGAATGGCAAATATTGAAAGTATGTCCGATCTGGAAAATTGCAATCTCCCATTTACCAATGGTATCAGCATCTTAAATGAGATGAGTCAACAGCAGGACTCTCCTGGCATGCTAATGAGTTATTATTATTGTCTGCACAAACCAAGCTCAGATTGTCTGAACAAATCAGCAAGGAGGCACCAGGCAGCACATAGGTGCATCTAGATCACTTGTAACAGGATGAAGATTGCTGGATAAGCTTTTACATGATCTTCACGTCCACTGGAGAAAGACGACACAGCCTTCCACTCCATTACTCTGCCCCACTTTGCACTAGGTATAACTAATGTGAAATAGCAATTCAGGAGCTCGGCCTTAAAATAATCTTACAATGTGGGAGACGATATGCTCCATTACGGCTCCTTAACAAGGATGTCCAATTAGTTCCACTTTCCTACTCTTGCCCCATATATTTTCAACACTTCTCCTTCAATTATTTATCCAGTTCCTTTTTGAAGGTGGCTATTGCATCTCATTCCCCCATCCTTTCAGACAGTATGTTTCAGATGGTAAAAGCTGTCAGTTATTGTAATCTTGTGTTCGGCCAGTGGAAATCATTTCTCCCTACCATTTGTACTACCAACACCATTCTTTGTGCACTTTTGAATACCAATCCCATTGGTTGATGTTAAAATGCCTGCTTATGCATGGGTATTTTGGCTAAATGTGCGATGTGCAGTGAATTTTGCAAGCAGCTTCTCGGCAAAGCGTTATTTAATCTGAGTGAATTATAATCTGTCCGTAGAGAAACATCACTTCATAGTTTATCATCTTGCCAAGAATGAGCTATATAACCCATTGCTGCAGTGCACAGTTCCCTTATATCCAATACTTGGGGAGCATAAGTCAAATTTCGCTGCATTCTTGTGTATCTTAAGAGTTGTTAAAATGATGGTCCTGTAACATGATGAATAATGATATTAAATATAAATTAGCCCAATCATTGTTCCTTTAGTCTGGTGACCTTTAATGAAAATAAACCTGGTGCTGACATATTAATAAAGAACTTGTAAGTCATTCCAATCATGGCATTTCAGTAATAAGTAAAATTTTAAGAACAGAAGTGAACCGAGTATATAAAAAAAATTCTTCATGATCTTCAAGTATTTAGCAGTTCATACTGTGAATTTTTTGTGTCTGTGTGTGTGTATGTGTGTGTGGATAGCTGTGTGCAATACACATCTTTGCATAGTAAATAAAAATGTAATTGTTAATCTTTTCTTTCTTTGTTTTGTTCCCCATGCACGTATTAGCATATTCCTGCTGAACATAATCTTGAATTTCTCAATGAACGAATCAAGCCCCATTACGTTGCTACATGCAGCATCCCAGCTATAGCCAAGGTTTTCTGTTCTCTAGAATGGCTAATGTTATATACAGTACTGAAGCAGCTGCTATAGAGCGGGTGGAGTTGGCAAAGCAGGTGTCCATTCCAGTGCCATGGTCTACATACTATTTCCATTGACCTCAGGCTGAGAAAACACATCTTCTTGAGGTTAGCAATCCACTGAGGAAGATAGTATTCCTCCAAGGTTGCGCTGGAGTTTCTGGGGATTAGAAGTTAATCTCCATGATGAGTGTTGGGCATTAAACAGATACTTTCTCTGGCTATAAAAGTGTTGTTGGTGGTAAAGAATAGGGAGCCTGAATGGATGCTTCTTCCCTGCCAATCCGATCTGCTCTCTTTCCGATAGTTGGGAGAAGGTGATGAATTTGGGGCCTGGGATGTGAGGCAAATGAAGGAAGGCAGTCATGTGATAAAATCTCCACATAAACATACCACCAGAGGTGACTGCCTGCCAGGAATATCCCAGTTCCAGTGGGTGGACTGTCTCTGGAAGATAAAGTGCCAGGGCTTTCCATTGCAGGGAGCAGTTGGCTAATGCAGGCAGAAGTTGACTGTCATCACCGGGGAAGATTGTCCAGGAATGCAGACTGTCTGGGAATGGTGTCTATCCGGAAATAAAGTCTCTGATGATGGGGACTGTCTATGAATAGAGCCTGTCTCAGAAACTTCCTAGGCTGGGGAACGTCTGAGGGTAGCAATTGTCTGGGAATGGAGACTGTCTGGAGATGGAGACTGGGTTTGGTGACTGCTCATGTTGGCGGTCTTAATTTAAAGTATGGGATTTGAGATTCTTTTGTCTTCAATTGGTGCCCATCTGGGCTGTAGATTGCCTGAGGATAGAAGAACTGAGCTTTTCCTCCTATGTTTAGTGCTGTTTCACTGAGCTGGGATATTCAGTAAGGTCAGTACAATGTGGAAAAAGACAGTAAACGTGTCTCACTGTCAGCCACAGGTTGGAGTTACTGATTTCTTGCCTAGATATTGAATGACGTACTGCAATTAAATCCAAAAAGCCCTCATGGAAAGAGTGCTTTATTTATCATAATTTCTCACCTGTCTTCACCTCCAGAAGTAATCCCTTAAAGCTCTTCTAATTCTGTGAGTTGTGTCATCACTGTTCCTTCCACCACTGGTACACTGGGCTGTACTGTGTCTTATCAAAATAATTTACTACAACAACTTATTACAGCTCCCTTGACAGAGCTTTCCAAACCCGTGACCTCTTCCTCCCTGAGGGACAAGGTCAGCAGATGTTCAGGAGCAACTCCAGCAATAGACCATCCTGACTTAGAAATCCTTCAATATCACTGGGTCAAAATCCAGCAACTGCCTTCCTAACAGTACTGTGGGCGTACCTACATCCCAAGAACTGCAGTGTTTCAAGAAGACAGCTCACCACTGAATTTCTTCAGAGCTATTAGTGACAGGCAATAAATGCTGGGCTGGCCAGCAATGTTCCAATACCAATTGTGATTTTTTAAAAATAATTATTCTTGCAAGTTTTAAACCACTGTTTACAGTTGAAATAGAGATAGTTTTAATACCTGTAAACACCCAGAAATATCTTTTAAAAAGAAACACAGTTGATAATGTGCTGGACCAGGTAATGGATATTTGTGCTGGGAAATGGAACACTTTCCAATTTGAGTGGCCAAGGTCCCTGTCAAATATTCTCAATGTCAGGTGTCATAAGCCATATTTGATGCAGGGATTGGTTCCCATTGTACTGCTTCTTCAGAGACTCCTATCAGATTGTCAGATGCAGGGTTAAGCCGACTGTCCTTTGCTGTGTGAGTCATTTGCATTGCCAACAGAATTCAGGTTACAGGCAAAGCTCATCAGTAAGGTGAGAGCTTAGATGGCGATGTGCACTGGCAGTGGAAGTGTGCTGTAGAGGACTTTCACACATTAGTGCTCCCAGAGGAATTGCATCTGCAACATTCCCATGCACAGTGACCAGTCCAGAGAAGGTTAACTAGGCTGATACCAGGTACAGAGCGCCTACTTTATGTGGAGAGGTTGAGTAGAGTGGATTTGTACCCATTGGAATTTAGAAGAATGAGAGGCGATCTTGTTGAAACATATAAGATTCTTAAAGGATTTGACAGGGTAGATAGAGAAAGGTTGTTTCCCTTTGTGAGTACATCTAGGAATTTAAGGGCATAATCTCAGAATTTAGGTCACATATTTAAGACAGAGATGAGAAAGATTCTTTTTCCCTGAGAGGGTAGTGATTCTGTGGAATTCTTCACCACAGAGGGCTGTCGAAGCTGGATTATCAAATATATTCAATATTAAATATGTTGAGATAGATTTTTAATCAGTAAGGAGATCAAAGGTTATAGGGAAAAGGCAGCAAAGTGGAGTTCAGGGTTATCCAATCAGCTACAATCTCATTTAATGGCAGAGCAGACTCTATGGACTGAATGGCCTACTTCTGCTCCTATGCTTGACGGTGTTATGCAACGTTTACACCACTGAAACACAACCTCATCATTGGACAGGACACTCTCACAGAACATTTCCAGTTTCTGGCATCTTTTCTTGAGTTGGCTATTTTAGCACCAAATTATTGGCTACCTTTGTCCTTCAAACTATATGGCACCCTGGGTAAAGAGCTATGACACACAGATCAATTTGGAGAAAAAAGTGATTCATAGCCCAGGCCCCAGATAAGAAAATTCACAGAGCGACAATCTGGCAATGAGTGCAGATTGATAGAACGCGACCCAGATAATGCAGCCCAGTGTAATACACCATCGACCAGTCTACAATCACTGCTCAGTCGTGGATTTGACAGAACTATGTTGTCGATGTTTAAATTCTTTGTCCCCATGCACAGGTACGCAGAGCAAGATTTCCCAAGCCAATTGTCTCAAATTTCTCAACCCATTAAATAAAAATTTTGTTGCCTGGCATTTTGTTCCATTTTGAAAAAGCAGGAAAGTAAAGCTGAGCTGGACTGGCAGAAGAGGCCACAAGCTGGCTAGGTAGGCATTCATCAGCAAACATCAACACTGCAATCTCTAGTTCTCGCTGTGGGTCTGCTCTTCCCACTGTGCCAATCAGTTGATTTCTACCATGGGCTGGACTGAACCATTCTGGCCTTCGATGGTCAAAGTGATGGGTAATGGGTCATCTAGTGGTCAAAGTGATGAAAACTTGGCCACCAGAAAGGGCAGTTCAAAACAGAGAGGGCTGGGAATGTCTGAAAGGGAGGCAAATAAAAAAAATCTCACAAAATAAAAACACCACACTTAGATATGCAACAGAAAGTGCCCTGAATATCATGGATCAAGAGCTGGAAAGTGAATTTAGCTCAATCACCATTTCCCATACACATGGTCCTCTCCTGCATTTCAAATATTATAATGTTTTGAATATTTACCTAGAATGTTCACCTGATTGCCTTGAAACACCCACCATATATATATATTAACACAGATAGGTACAAGGTAGTGAAAGAGAGAAAAAAAAATTCAATTTGTACTTTTCCATTTTTTTACAGTCCCTTTTTTTTGTACATCCATATATGTGATATTTTGTACAGCTTCTGCCGCCGTCTTGGCTACAAACTAGAAAAAAAAGAGATCTCTGGCAGTTCGAAGCACATAAAACCAATGTTGAGTGGATGGACCTGAGATTGGATGAAAATGTTGACCAGTCACGCTGCCTGTTGTCAAGGAAACAGAAAGACACTCTTCGATGGGTGCCATCTCTTTTTCCCGTTGCATTTTCATTTTAAAGTTTATTTTCCATGCAGTTACCTCTGGAAGAAGAATGTCATGCCATGAGAGAGCAGTGTCTGCTTCAGGAACAACAACATAAAAATGGGAGAGGCAAACAAAATAAATGACGAATTGATGTGCAGCCAATGCCTCAGGAATGCTCGATCTTTGTCATGTGCCTCCTTCTGCATTGCAAGTGGACTTTCCATGAAGTGAGAATCCTATTGTCTTGTGTATGGTTTTTCTCCTCTCTGCTTCGATGTGGTTGAGGGTTGACTAGGCAAACCATCTCCTCCACCTCTTTGGGGGGGGGGTGCTGGGGAGGGGTGGGGGAGTTGAAAGATATCCTCCATGTCTTTAAGAATAACTCCAGCTGCCTTCCCCCTCCTCACTGCAAGGGGGAAGCAGAAATCTCGAGTCAACGTGACATTGTCAGGAAGCTCTGGTCTTGTCGCTCCATCTGTCTCTTTGTGTTCCCTTCCGTGAAGAGTTGACGCTAAGCAACCGTTCCCAGAATCCACAGGCGATGAGATTGCTTCCCCCCCTCAACCCCCCACCACCGGCCTCTTTCCCCCACCACTTCAAATCGCCCCAGCCTGGCTAGGATCATATCTTCGCTTCTTGACATTTCTTGCAGTGTGCAGTAGGAAGCGGAGGTGGAGAGGAGAAAGGAAGAAGGGGGAGAAGAAAAGATCATTAGTAACGGTGCATGGGAGCTCCCTGATGTGCTGCCCTTTACAGGCGAGCCCCTCATTCTAAAGCTTCGGATAACTGGCACAGTGGCAATGTCATTCCCCTGGAGAGGACACAGGGATACCAGGCAGCAGCTTTAGGCATTGGATCTCCAATCCAACTGAAATGAATCAGCCTTGAGTCCTCCCTGCGCCATGCTGCCCACCTCAGCCTCAGTTGGGCTCAGATGGCAGATAGATAGGTGCTGGGATGGGTGAATGATGCATGGGCAAAAGTCCTTCTAATTTCCTGCTCCTCCTTGCGGAGTGTGAGAAAGCAGCTCACGCAAGGCACATCTCACGGGTGCTAGATGTGAACCCGTGCCCTTCATTCCCATTGGCACAACTCGGAATGTCAACAGTGTCATGCCAGGTTGGTAGATACCTCATCCCAACCTCCCCTCGCTCCCAGTCTCAAATTGCCCAGCAAAGCCACTTTTCTTTTTGACAAGTGGGTGCTGCCACACGACATTCGACCTCCCAGCCTTTGATAAGTTCCAAATTAAGCTTTAGACTTGAGGGGCCCATGTAGAATCAGAGCACAGCCGAGCAGCAGAACAGGCTAGTGATCACACTTACACACCACACCTACTGTGACACCCTCAGAAAATGGACAGAGCCGTGACCATTGCACTTGAAGGGATTTATGGGATTCTGGAGCTAGCGATGGCTTCCGGACTATTTTTTCCCCGCTCAGACTATAATCGGCTCTTGCCGGGCACTGGGCTGTCCATTCTCCCAGGAAGAAGGGCAAGGTGGAGGAGGAGAAGATGATAGAGGAGAGGGAGGAAATAAAGCTTATTCCTTTATGAAAAAAAAACAGCAAGACATCACAAAGCAATGGATATAGGGGCGTGCTCCAAACTCCCCAAAGTCTGGCTTGATGTGGGGCATATAAGCAAGGCCTCATGCTAAGGCATCTCAACCTATTGCTGTTTTCTCTTCCTTCCAAAACATGCCTAGTACCATTAGAAATGGCATGCAAAATGAACCTAGGAGAAACCAGTGATCTTAAAGTGTGCGCTCCCACACAAACAGTATACCAGAGGTCACCAACTATGTGGACAACTGGAAGTTAGCATACAGTTCCTCCAGTTTAACTACTAAGGCTACTTCTTCTCATAGTGATGAAAGCCCACTACTATAATGATATCTAGAGTTGCCAACTCTCCAAGATTATACAGGGCACTCCAGGAATTGAATACTGATCTCCAGAACACTGTGGCAAGCAACACAAGATAGAACGTGCTTGCCAAACCTACAATTGTATATCTTTTAGCTTTCGTTTTCTTCAATCGATTTTACTCATCAGTTACAAACAACATACAGGAGTGGGAGTCAGCGACAGGAATAGCTGATTGACTGCTTATGATATTCCAATAGACCCCTGAAGAGATGGTGTGCTTCCTAGTTGAAATCAGGAAGATGGTGTCCATAAGGATGAAGATGTTGGTTAGATCAATGGAGAGGGCTTTTTGAGTGGGGGGCATGGATTGTAACTTCCAAGAATATATGAAAGGAGAGTTGGTCACTCTAGGTACAATAATAATTGCAGGAGATTTGTACTTAGACATTAGAGACCTATTTAGTTACTTCCCTCCATGTCTTGAGGTTTCCCTCCCAGCTAGTAGACAGTGATTGAAATGCCCTCACGTGGTTTGGGCATACAATTACATCTCCTACTCTTACTGTGGGTTTGGCCAAAGATAGCTATTTCTTTAAACCAAGGTGCATCTCATCTCACAGACATGGCAATACTTGTTCTTGATTACCGTGAAGAAAATACCCATCTGCTCCACAAGACACCCCAGTTGCTGCTTATTAATTGTTCTGTGATGGTGAACACTGATTCAGACCACAGAAAAACCAAAGCAGAGAAGCCTCATTGGCAAAGGCACCAAACGCATGGACTTTGTGGGGAATGTGCCAAGGTGAGGTCGCCGTATAAGAGAGAGTGCACAATACTACAAACACCCAGTTACCAAACTCTCTAAACACCACCTGCCCTACCTCCATTGATACCGCCCCAGTGGTGGGGAAGCAAGTCATGCTTAATCCCGAAGGATTGCCTGAGATAGGGTCTCCCAAAGTGGAGGGTTGCAACCCCAAAGGGAGGGTCGGGGGGTGAGGGGGTTCATCAAGGCTCCAAGCTCTGAGGCTACAATAACCACCATGGTGTTCTGACTGACTTCTAACGTCTGTGTTTGTCCCCAAATAGATTGCTGCTGTCACAGATTATTGCACACAATCTCCTCTCTCTCTCTGTCTCCCCTTTCACAGTCTCCCACACTCCCAGTCTGACAATAGCAACACAGTTATTCTGACAGACAACACCAACAGTGCAGCATCCCTCACGTACACTGACAATATCAATGTAGATTTCGTGCTCCAGTCACTAGAGTGGGGTTTGAACACACAACTAAGATTCAGAGATGAGAGGGCTGCCCACTGAGGAACAGCTGCCATAGCTGGGGAGATGGAACCAGCTACTCCTGGTGTCTGAGCCATGGAGCAACCAGATAGAGTCACTCCATGAACCAACAACTGGAGGGTCCAAGCCCTGTGTTGAGGCTTGCAGCCGCTCTCCATGCTTTCTGACGTTAGGCCCAGCTGGGGACATATCTGTGTCAATGCATAGGAGAGCAAACTACAGTACAAGGAACCTCATTCGGTTTAAAGCAAGAACTGGACAGGTCTGTGTAACAAATGCAATTAGGGATTAGCAACAAGGGAGATAGACCAAAGTTCCTCTCCTGCCCGAAAGCCTTACATTGCAAGTTCAAATGAAATGCTACCAACTGGGACACTGATGGACACAGTGCAGGGATATGCAAACTCACTGATTCCTGGAGTATACCCAAGTGCAGGGCAGTGATTGGATGCAAACCCATTTGATTCCCTGAAAAGAACTGGGCAAGTAGTAGTGCAGTGTTAATGTCACCAGGCCAAGAATTCAGAGGCTGAGGCTAATACTATGGGGGAATGGCTTCAAATCCCACCACAATGGCTGGTGGAATTTAAATTTAACTCATAAATTAGGAACTGAAAGCTTGGCAATGGTCACTGACTGTTACTAAAAACAAAATTATTCCCTCTATGGAAGGAAATCTACAGTCTTTACCTAGTCTGACCTACATGTGACTCCACAGCCACAACAATGTGGTGCCTCTTAACTGTCCTGTGAAATAGCTGAGTAAATTGGTACTAGGGATGGCCAACAAATGCTGATTAGCGGTGCTCAAGTCAACGAAAGACTTCTCTTAAAAAAGTAGTTATCACATCAACAACAACTAAGACAATTCACAAGATCTTTATCAATCAAAAAAAAATTGACACTGAGCCTAAACGGAGATAAGGATCACCAACATTAAGGAATGTCTTAAAGAGGGGAAAGAATAGAGAGGTGAAAAGGTTTAGGGAGAGAATCGAAGAGCTCAGGACCTGGGTAGCTGGAGGACAATGGGTCAGAGTGTATGAGAGGTTAGAATCTTAGGTATGCAAGGACCTCAGAAGGTTGTACAGCTGAAGAAGATTGCAGAGATAGGGAGAGCTCTTGGGATGACATGCTATCAAGGATGAGAATATTAAAATTGAGGTTCTATCTGACCAGGACCTGGTCTGGGCCAGTGAGCACCAATGGGTGAACAGGCTGAGCTGTGAGTTAGGATTCTTGATAAGCTCAAGTCTATTGGTTGTGAGAGAGGCTGACCACTTCCTCAATGTGGCAGATATGTCTCGAGGGGGTTCACAGCACGGGAAGCCTTACCTTCTATTGGAACAGGATTCCCGAACCCAGATGTTGTGTGGAACTGGTGACACAACTATGTTTCAGCCTCAGGTGAGGTATGTGGGAATCATGTGTATTATCCAATTGTAGGGCCTGTGGTAGTCGGTATCTCTGGCCAAAACTCCTCAAGGGTCACTGAGACATCATCTGTTGAGTTTTTCTTTCTCACCTCATAGACACTTAATGCCATCGCCCATTCTTTCTTTGGCACAAATTCAAAGCAAGAAATAACCAAGACTATAGAAGACAGTTCCTGGTGGTAGGTGAGGCATTTGCCCAAAAACAAAAGCAGAAGTGGGGGTCCAATCAGGAAAAAGTAAATTAAATCCAACCTGGCTAATTACCGTTACATCAGTCAACTCTCAAATGCCAACTACTTGATGGAAAGGGTGACTGACGCTGGGCAGCACTTACTCAGAAACAACCTGCTCACCGATGCTCCATTCAGGTTCAGCCCAGGCCACTCAGATTCAGACTTCAATACACTCTTGGTCCAAACACAGATAAAAGAACCTGATTTCCAAAGAAGGTGTGGGAGGCACTGCCCTGGACGTCAAAACAGCATTTAACTGAGTGGCATCAAGGAGCTTGAGCAAAGTTGAAGTCAATGGGAATTGGGGGTAACCCTCTGCTGGCTGAAGTCATACCTGGCAGTAAAGGAAACGTTTGTGATTGTTGGAGGTCAATCACCTCAGCTCCATGACATCTCTGCAGGAGTTCCTCAGGGTATTGTCCAAGGCCCAACCATCTGCAGCTGCTTCATCAATGACCTTCCCTCCATCATAAGGACCAAAGTGGGGATGTTTGCCAATGACTTAAGCTGCAAAACCTGGACAATATTCAAGCTTAGGGACAAGTGGGAAATAATAGCACGACACACCATTATCAGGCAATGACCACCTCTGGAACGGCATCGTGTCTCAGTGATTAGCACTGCTGCCTCACAGCTCCAGGGACCTGGGTTCGAATTCAGCCTCAGCAACTGTCTGTGTGCAGTTTGCACATTCTCCCCATGCCTGTGTGGGTTTGCTCCAGTTTCTTCCTACAGTCCAAAGATGTGCAGGTTAGGTGGAGAGGCCGTGCTATAGTGTCCAAAGGTGGGCAGGCTAGGTTGATATACCGTGGGAAACGTAGGGATGGTCTTTGGTGCATTGGTGTGGATGTTTTGGGCTGAATGGCTCACTTCCACACTGAAGGGATTCTCTAATTTTTAACAAGAGGGAACTTAACCTGACGTACATTGGCATTACCAGTGCTGAATTCCGTGCCCCCCCCAACCCCGATCAACATCCTATAGATCTGTCACTATTGGTCAGAATCATATAAGTACTGTGCCTACAGGAGCTGGTCAGAGACTGTGACTACTGCAGTCAGTAACTCACCTTTTCACTCCTAAAAGCCTTTCCACCACCTACAAGGAAGTGAGGAGCACGATACAGTACTCCATATCTCCAGTATTTTCAACTTGTCCAGACAGGTACAAAGCTCCAACTACACTGAAGAAGGAATTCTCCAAAACTATTTTAAAAGCACCTTCCAAACACATGACCTTTCCCCTCTATAAAAACAAGGGCAGCTGATACATTGAAACACCATCAGCTGCAAGATCTCCTCCAAGCCACTCACCGTCCTGACTCAGAAATATGTCGCCGTTCTTTCAATGCGACTGGACAAAAATCCTGGAACTCCCTCCCCATACCTAACTCCCACAGACTGCAGATTACCACTACCTTCCCAATGGCAACTAGGGATGGGCAATAAATGCTGACCCAGCCAGTGATGCCCACATCCTGTCAAAGAATTTTACAAGAAATACCTCAGGTTGGCACTTTCCCAACCACCAGGTATGCAGCAAATGAGGGAAGGAAATGAGATGCAATAAAAGCTACAGGGAGTAGTATGGAGAATTGAGAAGATGGGAGTTGTGTTTCTGGAGAAGACAGGGAGGTACTAGACCTTGTGAGGAAATTCTACGTTTAAGGTTTTGAAGACAAAAGTAATATGAGCAAGTGCAGCTGGATGTAAAATGGGATCCAACTGAACCAACATACAGTATTAATCTGTTACATTGTCTTCGTGAGAACAGGTACTGCCTCCTATTTCTCTTAGCAAGGGTTGCCAGTATCCAGGATGTCACGCCTGGCTAACCGGATCAACTTCTTTTGAAGTGCTGACTGAAGTAGTGGCCAGGTAAATGACCACATAAGAAGCTTGGAGGGGAACTTGCAACTGGTGATGTTCCCATGTATCTGTTGCCCTTGTCCTTCCAGTGGAAGTGGTCATGGGCTTGGAAGGTGCTGTCTAAGGAGCTTGGGTGAATTTCTGCAGTGCATCTTGTAGATGGCACACAGTGCGGCTACTGACAGTTGGTGGTGGAGGGAGTGGATGCTTGTGGATGTGGTGCCAATCAAGTGGGCTGCTTTGTCCTTGATGGTGTCAAGCTTCTTGAGTGTTGTTGGAGCTGCACCCATCCAGGCAAGTGGGGAGTGTTCCATCATACTCCTGGCTTATGTTGCAGCTGTACAAGGTGCTGGTGAGGCCACACCTGGAGTACGGTGGGCAGTTTTTGGTCTCCTTACTTGAGAAAGGATGTACTGGCACTGGAGGGGGTGCAGAGGAGGTTCACTAGGTTGATTCCGGAGTTGAGGGGGTTGGCTTATGAGGAGAGACAGAGTAGATTGGGATTATATTCATTGGAATTCAGAAGATTGAGGGGGGATCTTATAGAAACATAAAATTATGAAGGGAATAGATAGGATAGAAGTAGAGAGGATGTTTCCACTGGAAGGTGAAGATAGGACAAGAGGGCATAGCCTCAAGATTAGAGGGAGCAGATTCAGGACTGAATTGAGAAGGAACTTCTTCACCCAGAGGGTTGTTAATCTATGGAATTCCTTGCCCAGTGAAGTAGTTGACGCTACTTCAGTAAACGTTTTTAAAGCTAAGGTAGATTTTTTTTGAACAATAAAGGAATTTAGAGATATGGTGAGAGCGCGGGTAACTGGATCTGAGTCCACGAAAAGACCAGCCATGATCTTATTGAATGGCGGAGCAGGCTCAAAGGGCTGGACGGCCTACCCCTGCTCCTAGTTCTTATGTTGTGCCTTGCATATGGTAGACAGACTTTGAAGAATCTGGAGGTGAGTTACTCACTGCAGGATTGCTAGCCACTGACCTGCTCTTGTAACCACTGTCATTTACATGGCTGGTCCAGTTCAGTTTCTGGTCAATGATAACTTGCAGGATGTTGATAGTGGGGGATTCGGCAATGGTATGGGGTGGTGGTTTGATTCTCTCTTGTTGAAGCTGGTCATTGCCTTGCACTTGTGTGACATGCATATTATTTGCCACTTGTCTGGGTATTGTTCAGTTCTTGCTTCAGTTGGTAGAATGTGATGAGTCTATAGCACAGAGAGATACAGCCTTGTGTGTGTGTCATTCTATGTGGCAGCAACGATGAACTGAGAGCGTTCTCAAGACAGAGTTAGAAGGTTGTGCGTTCTAGTCTTATTTTGGAGGTTTGAGCACAACATGAAAACTTACATTCCAGTGTAGTACTGAGGGAACACCGCATTTTTGGAGATGCCATTTGTTGGAAGACTATAAACCAAGACCCTCGCTGTCTTCTTGAGTGGACACTGAAGGTCCCATTGGCAACATTCTGAAGAAGGGTATATTCATCCCTCAAGCACCAACAGTGAAAGGGATTATTATCTGATCATTAGAATGTGTTCGTCCTTGCTGTGCGTAATTTGCTTGCGACATTTCCTAAACTTATTCCCATGTCTCGGCAGCTGCATCATGGTATCACTGTGCAGATTGGAAATGCAGAATCTCCCACTGTGACAGCAGGTGACTGCAAAATAGGTGGTGTATTAGACAGTGAAGAAGGTTATCTCAGAGTACAACGGGACCTTGATCAGATGGGCCAAAGGGTCGAGGTGTGGCAGATGGAGTTTAATTTAGATAAATGTGAGGTTACAGTTTGGTAAGGCCAAACAGGGCAGGACTTATACAGTTCATGGTAGGGCCTCGGGGAGTGTTGCCAAACAAAGAGACCTAGGGGGGCGGGTGCATAGTTCCTTGAAAATGGAGTTGCAGGTCGACAGGGTGGTGAAGGAGGTGTTGGGCATGTTTGCCTTCATTGGTTAGTGCACTAATTATATAAATTAGAATGTCATATTGCAGCTGTTCAGGACATTGGTTAGGCCATTTTTGGAATACTGCGTTCAATTCTGGTCTCCCTGCTATAGGAAAGATGTTGTGAAACTTGAAAGGGTTCAGAAAAGATTTACAAGCGTGTTGCCAGGTTTGGAGGGTTTGAGCTAAGGGGACAGGCTGAATAGGCTGGAGCTGTTTTCCCTGGAGCGTCAAAGGCTGAGGGGTGAACTTATAGAGATTTATAAAATCATGAGGGGCATGGATAGGGTGAGTAGCCAAGGTCTTTTTCCTAGAGTAGGGGGAGTCCAAAACTACAGGACATAGGTTTAAGGTGACAGGAAAGATTTAAAAGGGATCTAAGGGGCAACTTTTTCATGCAGAGTGTGGTGCATGTATGCAATGAGCTGCCAGAGAAGGTGGCAGAAGCAAGTACATTTGTAACATTTGAAAGGCATCTGGATGGGTACATGAATAGGAAGGGGTTAGAGGAATATGTGCCAAATGCTGGCAAATGGCATTAAAGTAGTTTAGGATATCTGGTTGGCACAGACAAATTGGACCAAAGGGTCTATTTCTGTGCTGTATAACTCTATGATGTCTCTTTGACAGCATGCAATGGATTCAGACCACGTATCCATGTGGATATAAGAAACTTTCTGTGCTCTGCCCTCTCAGTATAATTCGAAAGGTAAAACTCTATCAAATGCTGCACTATGTAGCAAATATCCCTGAACAAGATCAGTGCCAGTCGGTGGTCTAATAATTGCAATGAAGTGCACTAAACCCGTAAGGTTGTACAGAACAGTCCAGATTGCACTTTAGTTGGAAATATCAGTAGGTATCTTACCCAGGAATAAGCAAATATTCAGCAGTTTAATCAGGAGCATGCAGTCGTGGAAGCAGTAAACACGGTGCTCCCTAAGAGTCCACACCTATTTTAACCCCCCAGCCATCACCATTAATTCACTGAAGGACTGGAATTTGCTGATCGTGACTCTCAAATGGGGATCCTCCACACATCTGGAGATCAAACGACTTACATTTATATGGTGCCAGGAATGTCACAAACTGTCCCAAGGCACTTCAAAAGAGTGACATAAAACAAAGTGCAACAGTGAGCCAAGTAAGGAACTATTAGAAAGTATCCTATCTGGATGCATCACGGCGTGGTATGGCAACTGCTGTTTCCAAGATGGCAAGAAACTACAGACAGTCATGAGCACAGGGCAGTCCGTCACACAAACCACCTTCCATCCATTGACTCCATCTATACTCATTGGGAAAGCAACCAACTTTATCAAAGACCCCTCCCACGCTGGTTATACTCTCTTCCACCCTCTTCTGTTGAGCAGAAGATATAGACATTTGAATACACATACGAATAGATTTAAGAACAGCTTCTTTCCTGCTGTTATCAGATTTTTGAACAGACCTCTCAAAAGCTGTGGTTGGTTCGTTCACCGAGCTCATTCATTAGTTTGCAGACATTTCGTTACCCTGCAGAGTAACATCATCCGATGAAGCGTCGCTTTCCTGGTGGAGAACCAGGCCTCTAGAAATTCCTGTGCTTGCTTTTGTTTGGCTTGTCCTAGGATCCTGATGCCGTCCCAATCGAACTGGTGGCTCTCCCTCTCGGTGTGTTTGGAAACGAGTGAGTATGGGTTGTGTCTTTTTGTTGCTAATTGATGGCCTTCTCCACCAGGAAGGCCACCAACAGGCACGTAGAATTAGACCCTATTTACGCACCACCGGAAAAACCGGAAATGAGGTAATCAATTCCAACAGAGTCCAGAGTTTAACACAACAGCGCTTCATCGGAGGATGCACTGATGATGTTACCCAGCAGGGTAAGGAAACGTCTGCAAACTAATGAACCAGCTCGGCGAGCGAACCAACCACAGCATCCACAACCCGAGCTACAAATCTACTCAAGAACCTTAGACACCTATGGGCGCAACACTCTCAAATTGGCCCAGAAATCGGAAATCTACACCAAACAACAGAGCACTACCTGCGAGCAACTCTACTTCCTACATGGATGCTTCAGGAACCAGTTATTACCACGCAATGAGAGATACAAACCTCCCATCAACAACCCACATGCACATAGGACAGCATTGCACAATGGCTGCAAAATGGTGAAGGTAATGGTTAACGACATGCACAACTGGCTCCACAGATATGACAGGGCAGTTACACGCCAAAAATCCCTATACCTAGATGCAACCAACTTACAGTGGACAACAGACTTAGAACGAGCCACTAAGATCAGTCAACAAACAAGCCAAAACCAAGAAAAGACAAATCCTACAAGAAAAACTAGCCAAACTAACCCAACAAGATGATAGCCAAAGTTCAGACACTTGGATAAGAAACCTTTCACACAGAAAACTAACAGACACAGACAAAGCGGTACCAATATGTGGACTCAATTACAACCACAAAGATGCCAACAAGACAGAGTTCCTAGCCACACTAGGATCCACACTGAAAACCTCCGGCATCAATGAGGAAACACAACAAGCCATAAGACAGACAGTGGTCCTGACACTGACCAGAAGGAACAAACTTAACATTCTCAACACATCAGAAAGAAGGCCCTAGAAGGACTGAAAAAAGACAAAAACATCATAATCCTACCAGCGGACAGAGGGTGCATGACAGTAATACTGAACAAACGAGACTACATCACTGCAGCACGGACGCTACTCGCGGACACAAATACATACCGACAAGTGGAAACAGACCCTACACTGCAACTGGGAAATAAAATCATCTACACACTAAGACTCAAACAGACTATGTAAAAATGAAACCTTGAAGGGATGAACACCGAGATAACAAGGTGTAGAGCTGGATGAACACAGCAGGCCAAGCAGCATCAGAGGAGCAGGAAGGCTGACGTTTCGGGCCTAATACCCCCTGATGCTCTGGCCTCCCAAAGGTACACAAACCAGAAATACCCCTCAGACCCACTGTCTCTCTCCCAGGCACACCAACGTACAGGTTAGCCAAGGAATTACGACAAAGACTAAAACACCTTGTCAACAACTCAACCCACTCAATTCACTCAGCCCAGGAGTTCTTCAAAACCCTCAAAGACATAAGAACAGATGAGGACAAGACCATGGTGTCTTTTGACATTACCACCCTATTCCCATCGCTTGACATACCACTAGCAAGAGGAACATTATCAACACTACTGAATGAAACAGACATGAGTAACTCCATCTCCACAGACAACATGCTGAAATTACTGGACCTATGCCTCATGACCCACTTTATCTTTAATGGCCAGATCTACGAACAAATCAGTGGGACTCCTATGGGGTCGCCTATCTCTGGACTAATAGCAGAATCAGTGATGCAGAGACTCGAAAACATGGCTTGTCCACAGATCCCACCCAAACTACGGATCTGATATGGGGACAACACCTTTGTCATCATCCAATGGAATAACCTAGAAAAAACATACCAACTTATAAACAACGCTCTCACTGGCATCAAATTCACCAGAGAAGAGCAACAAACAGCTCCTTTTCCTGGAAGTGACAGTAGAATGCAGGGCCAGCAGGGAATTTTTGACCAAACTACACAGAAAGGCCACACACACGGATCAAGTCCTAAATTTCAACGGTAACCACCCCAACATCCACAACTGGAGTTGCATAAAAACACTGTTCAAACACACTGCAGCAACCCAGAACTACACCAAAACGAAGAATACCTCCACCAATGGATACAATGGAGACAATAGATACTTGAACAGCTGGGTCCGACCATGCCTATCACACAAACAACAGGAAGATACAGTACACCCCGACACACTTGTCACATTACCGTACATCACGAATATATCTGAACTGACCACAGGACTCCTATGGCCACTGGGCATCAGAGTAGCACACAGACCTATGTCAACCCTACGCCAACTGCTAACAAGAACCAAAGGCCCCTTACCCACTATGGACAGAACCAACGTAATATACAAGATTCTATGGAAGGACTGCGACAAACATCACATTGGACAGACAGGAAGGAAACTGGCTATGAGAACATCAATTAGCAACAAAAAGACACGACCCATACTGACTCTTCTCCATACACACAGACAAGGACCGTATCAGGATCCTAGGACAAGCCAAACAGAAACAAGCACAGGAATTTCTAGAGACCTGGTTCTCCACCAAGAAGGCCATGAATAAACAAGTAGAATTAGACCCTATATACACATCACTGCAAAGAAAAACCAGAAATGAGGTGATCAACTCCAATGGACCCCAGAGTTTAAATAACAAGTGGGAAAACACAACAACACTTCACTGATGATGTTACCAAGCAGGGTAATGAAACGCCTGCAAACTAACAAACCAGCTCGGCGAGAGGACCAACCACAGCATCCACAACCCAAACTATAAATCTGCTCAAGAACCTTAGACCTCTCAAATGTTAATTCTGATCTCTCTCTCTGCACCTTCTCTGCGGCTGTACCACTGTAATCTGCACCCTGTTCTGCTACCCTGATGCACTGTTTGTGGTACAATCTGCCTGTGTAGCATAAAAACAACAGTTTTCACTGTATTTCAGTACATATGGTGACAATAAATCAGTCTATTAGGTTCGATGGCTACAAGGTCAAAGAGGCAGGTCTTGAAGAATGGCTTAAAATCGGAAAGTAGAAGCTGGACTTAAGCAACCACCAGCGGCACAGCAATTAAATTTGGGGAAGCATGAGAAGCCAGAATTCGAGGAGTGCACAGAGCTCAGAAGGTTGTAGAGTTGGAAGAGATTACAGAGCTAGGAAGAGGGCTCAATGCTGGAGCGATACACAAACCACGATGGGAATGTTAAAATCAGCCGCTGCATGGCAGGGAGTGAGGGGAAATGGGGAGGCGGGCCTAAGTGCAAGTGAAAATGCAGGCTGCAGTTTTGGATGATCTCAGGTAGAACTTCAGGAGAACCAGGCTGGAGTGTGTTGGAACAGTGGGCAGCACAGTGGCTCAACAGTTAGTACTGCTGCCTCACAGCGCCAGGGGCCCAAGTTCGATTCCACTGCCTGTGTGGAGTTTGCACATTCTCCCCGTGTCTGCGTGGGTTTCCTCCCCGTGCTCCCACAGTCTAAAGATGTGCAGGTTAGGTGGATTGGCCATGGGAAAAGTGGAGTTACAGGGATAGGGTAGGGCTATGGGTCTGGGTGGGATGCTCTTTGGGGGGGGTGGGGGTTGATATGGATTCGATGGGCTGAGTGGCCTGCTTCCACACTGTAGGGATTCTATGACCTATGAAATTCATACAATAGTCTCTAATATTAGAGCAGTGGACAGCATGGCAACTCAAAACTGCACGCCTAGAGCACAACTCAAGAGGAAGTCTTACCTAAACTTTGCAATGTTCGAGACGAGGCATACCATCCAGTTTTAGCCACACGGGGACAAGAAGGCAGACATCCAAAGGACAGCAAGGCTGACCCCAACGAGTCACAAGGAAATCTGCACATTTCAGCCTTAAATGGTGGGAGCTGCAAGGTAACGTCACAGAGGCGTGCAGGACAGAAACCAGAATGGAAAAGGATAGATTCCGAAAACCACATCAAAGCTGAACAGTGAGGTGGGAGCAAAGATCAGATGGCTACGGCACATCGTGCTCACAAAAAACATAGAATTATCAGAATTCCATTGGGTACCAGGCTTTGAAATCATAGGTTTACCGATCAAATCTTTCCTTCGTCGGAACTGATACAATGATGAAATATACAGAATTTACAGTACAGGAACAGGTCACTCAGCCCCAATGGCCTATGCTGGCATTTATGCTCTTCACAAGCCCTTTTCACCCTACCTAACTCTGTCAGCATATCCTTCTGTTCTGCTTATTTATCCTTGTGTAAATTTCTAGTTCTCTCTCATGCATCTAGCTAATCACCTGAAGTACTTTCTGTGCCCACAAGTTCCACAGTCTTACCAACTTCTGGATGGAGACATTTCCTCTGAATTCTCTGTGGAACTTATCACTGACTAGCCTGGGTCCTCCACACACGTGAAACCACTTTCTCTGCATCTTCCATTTTAAACCCATTTGTTATCTTAAAGACCTCTGTCATCCCACTCCTCAGCCCTTCCTTTACTAGATAGAAAACCTACTCAGCCTCTTCCATTAATCTGATGTACGTACTGGTATCAATCGCAAACTGACACTGCAACAGGAACTGCAACGTATTTGGTCATGCACGCAAAACTCTGAAATAATATCCACTTACTGGTGCGATATCAAAAACAGGATCGGCAAAGAAAATCAGCCAGGCTCCACGGAGACGACTCAAATGAAATAAAATGTTTTTTTTTCATGGGAAGGAGAAGCGAGACACAGGAGATGAGGGATGGAATCAGATTGGGTTTGTTTGGGGGCCTTTACAATGTAAAAGGAGGGACTAGACTTACAGAATGTTTCACAAGTCAGGCTGGGAAGCTTGAACAGGCCTCAAAGCCTCAAGAACTGTGACCATGGTTGTCCAGGGTGTTGAGCTTGCACTGTTAACACTCAAGTGGACTGACGGATGACGTTACCGATAAACACGGTCGCCTGTCTCATCTTGGAATACCGTGGGAAACTGTCCCACACACTAAACACAGCTCTCTGTGCAGCTGAAAGGGCAGAATACTGTCCATTTTACAATGAGTTTGGCAGGCATTGAAAAGGTCATTACAGAACTCAAAACAAAGAAAGAACCCTGCAGCTGCCAAACTAGCCATTCTGCACTATGCTCTCTCTATAAAGGTGCTGCATTCTAATATTGATAAAACAAACCGTTTAGTGTCAAGTTTACAGTCAACCTGCCAATAGTCTGAAGCAGTAACAAGGGAATTAAATGAAAACCCTATAGACTGTTCTCTGCTTTACTACATAAAAACCGAAAGAACTGTGGATGCTGGAGATTTGAAACCAACAGAGAAATGGCCGGATAAAGCTCAGCGGTTCTGGCAGCATCTGTGGAGAGAAATCAGAGTTAACATGCCAGGTCCAGTGACCCTTCCTCAGAACCTTCAGCTAAGTCTGATTTCTCAGATGCTGCCGGACCACTGAGCTTTTCCAACTATTTCTGCTTTAGTCTCTGCCTTACTACATCTGTCAGAATCTGCTGCCCTTGTTGACTCAAGGGTGGCAAATCATTGATATAACTGTGGGGCAAGTCTGAAGAACTTGGTGTCACTGCAAGGACTGGACCAAGAGCTGTTGGAAGTTATTTTGTACCACGCCTTAACCGTCTAAGTTAATACTTCACCCGGCTTGGACAGTCTATTGCTCAACCAAATGCCTTTGCAATTCTTGAGTGGGGTTTCTTTAAATGGTGGAAATAGTACTTAAAGCCCAGGTCCTGCAGCCCTCAGTCTGCTAGTGTCACTTCTGCTCTGACGATTGGTCCCTCTTGGAAGAGGGTTCTGCATGTAACCAAACAACTAAATCATTCACGTGTAACTTAATGGATGAGTCAGGAGTTCAAGACTCACTTAAGCCCATTAACTCGCTGCTGAATATCAAAGGGCTGGATTTAAAGGGTTCTGCATCCACCAAACCTTACCCAACGCACCACTAAGACTTGACAGCCCTGGAAACAACACTAACTGCCTGGAGGGGAGACTCGTGCAGGGATTACAGACTATTCCTAAACAATAGGAGCTAATGAAAACTGGATGTCAAGATAAGATCCAGGTTTCACCAAAGGGGCCTAGCTGGATGGACTTAGAGAAGAAGGTAGGTTTGAGGGGCTGGTGGGGTAGTTTAAAGAGAGCGACTGACCTTGTTTTGGTGGGTGGGGAGTGGGACACAGCAGACATGCATAAGTGGGCTATTCCCTCTTGCCCAACACCACCCTCTGCACCAAAGGCTGCCAGTCTACCTTGGTTTGGGACCAACTTTAAACTTGGGTAAAAGAGAAGCATGGGTAAACGAGGCCCATAACCTGCTCACTGACAACGCCCCCATCCCAACCATCTGTAAATTAGGAGACGGATCCGGACTGGGTGGGAAAGTGCTGCAATTTGCAAGTGTGTCTCTCCCTGTTTACCAGCCCAACCCCCTCCCCAGCAATGGCAGGGAGTGGGGTGTGCAAAATCCAGCCCAAAGTGCACATAGGGCGTCAACTTGGAAATTAAATAGATTCCCTTCACTAATGCAAGCTTGAAGATCATAGCTGGAGAGTAATGACTGGTCTGCTTTGATGGAGAAGTGATTTTTTTAATCATACCATTCCCTGATTGAAAATCAGCTAAAATGATCACAAGACTTTCAGAATCGTAATTATGACAACTGAAGGCAGTACATCTTCTAAGGAAAGGGATATTGTCCGAATACAAGCCCCTCCATGATTCCCTCTTCATCAAGTCTTATCTTTGCTTGTGACCACTGCGTTAAGGGGTGGAAGACCAAAGGAACATTGAGATACAACTGTCCAAAGTCAGGACAGGCAGAGAGGGTTCCACCTCATTGGGAAATCACTGGAACACTGACAGAAGCGCTTAAGACAAAGAACAGATTGTTGTTTGATCCAGTTCCAAATATGTTCTCCCAACAGGTCTCTCCCAACCCATCTAAATCCGGTAGGATCATGGCAAATCGCAAACCAACCACCAACCAACCCTGATTCTTTCCCACTACTGATAATGGACCAGCATAGCAACACAACTTAGCACATGTGCTGGTCTTGCAAATCACTGAGGAATATCAGAAAATGACACAACTTCATATATATAGATAGGTAGATAAAAATATACTTAATAAAACATGCACTTCAAGCTTTGAGCTAGGCCAGTCCAAATTGTCTGTGGTTCTGCTGCAGACTGACAAGATGCCAAAAGATCATTTCTCTCTTTTACCCAGAATTATTTTTGTCACAGAGAGAAATGGGGAATAAAAGGCAGCAAGTTTTTCAACAGTGCCCCTTCAGATTAGGACATGATCTTTCAACCAGAATGATTAATTTTGTTTGGTCTTGCAGCAGGACCTCAAAACTTGGTGTTGTAAGCAGAGTGTAGTGCCACAGCTATTGAAGATAAGACATGCGACATTGCTTACTTAAAGCCCCATCCTGTCCCCCCAAGGACAATAGCAGCCACCAGGATGGCGCCTGCGATGGACCCTATTATAAGATTGGTTGCACTAGGACCTGTGACAAAGGATCATGGGAAGAAACAGCGTCAGAACCAATCACCAAGGTCGCACTTGAGGGAAAACAATTTTTATTCATGCTAATTAGAAATTAGTGAATAACAAACTTTTATCAATTCATTATTAAAAAACTACACCATGCAAGAAAAAAGGAATTGTTAAGTAAATGAAAACACCAAGGTCCCACTCTACAGCTTAAAGGAAGACAAGATTGGACAATTAGGTTCTATGACAAGTTCTCAGATGAATGCAGTGTTTAGCTAAGGTGCCCAAAGACATCTGTACGACTGTGGATAGGTGGTGCCAAATCAGTTCTGGTATTTTCTACTGGGAAAGAAAGAAAAAAAAGAGAAAGAGAGAGAGAGAGCAAGGGAATGACAGAGTGGAGATGGGAGATGGGGAGATTGAGAGAGAGAAGAGGAGGGAACAAAAAGGGCCAAGGAGAAAGGAGGAGACTGGGGTAACAGGAGGTGAAGAAAGAGGGAAACCTCTTTATACGCCAATTTGATACTTCAACAGATCAGGACCCGACTTAATTTTCATTCTTAAAAGTATGCTCCTTGTTGAAGTTTTAATGTGTACTAACTACCTGAGCAGGTTTTGTACCAACTCAACTAAATAGAAATTTTTTTAAAAGGTGTTCATCAGTTCACCATTAACGTGGACTCAGTAATAAATGAAAACATTTGTTAATAGAGCTAAAGCCTGGAGGATCCACGTGCTAACAGTGTTGGAATGTACACAATCACAGGCCTGGTGCAGGCAAAAGATCTCCAAGTACTGATTCACCAGCATCACAATGCCCTCAGAATTGGAGGTACAGTTCCTTAAATAAAGACGGGGGGACCTACTTCCACACGTGCGCTGGTCCGGTGTAATAATTTATCCCTGGCAACTAACTAGCTGGAAAGAGCACTCCTCTTACCAAATCTAAAATAACAAATACAATTGCCACCATGACCATTTTGTAGCCCTCAGTGGTAATGTGCAAGTGCAGGAGGATTGGCTAAGATTTACATTTGGGTCTAGTTTGCAAGCTGCTGCAAACCCATTGGAAGTGTAGCCATTTTGAGAGAAACAACTGCTGTAGAGCTGGGCCAGTGTTCCTTTTTGGCCACCACTTCAAACCCAGCTGGTGACTGCATTCCTCTCATCCACCATCAGTTGATAGAATTAATTAGAAGCAAATAAAATTGAGTCAGCAAGTTACCACCACATTGGTCCTATCTTGCTCTGCAATTTTATTTCTCCGTTCTGCCGTTTGAGTGCCAGCTTTCTAAAAATGAGTGCCAACCGGCGCCAAATGAGCAGGCAACTTTTGCGGTAATGCCAACCCCTCTCTGATGCAACTTCTGCATCCAGTGGTCACACTGCATTTACAACTGAGAGGGGAGACAGAAAGTTGGATTTGAATCCAGATCAAAAAGCAGGTGAAAGGTAGAGCTTTGCTTCGTGCCCTCAATTCATCCACTTTCCTCATGTAGATACAGCCCGAGTGATTCGAAGGAGGTCATCTGGATAACTGCAATGGTACAGATCAATTTTAGGGCATCCTATTTGTATCGACTGTGTGTGTGTTCCTCTATGCCTCATTTACATTGAAGCTAGCTACTTGACTCAAGCTTAAGAGAGGGTTTGAAATCCATGACATTTTAACAATAGACTCGAACTTGTCAAACAGGCTTCAATGAAGGGCCAGAACTGGTTTTTGAGAATCTTATTAGGCCTTCACCGTTTAAAAGCAGAATAAGAGAGACTTCTCAAATAGTATGTAACGTCTCTGCTCTGTTTTTTTTTGCGTCTTTTCCCCAACTCTTTTCTCTCTCATGCCCCACATGTCCCAGAAAGGAGGAGAGGGTTTCAACACTACATGAGCAAAACCACAGAACACAGACACAGTCAAATCACATGACGCAGAAATACAATCGACCACACTGACACAAAGCCAATAAGACGACACACAGAAAGGCCTCAGATGCATACATATACCTCACACACTGGCACCAATACCAAAACTCTGAGACCGAGAAGGATGCTTACTCTATTCCCCACCCTGTTCCTCCAAATATCACCCCCAGAGCCAGAATGGTCCCTGCCACTGCACCTATCAGCCTGTTAGTGGCCAAGCTCACTGTGTAAAGGGAAAAATAAGGTATACTTTAAAGCAACACAGTCAACAGATAAACTCCATACAGACAAGCCAAAAATAAAGGCTGCATTTTCTTTAAAACAGAACTTTTTTTTTTCGAACACAACTGTGTTTTTCTTGTTCTTAATGTAGATTATTAAAAAAAAATTAATACTAACCTCCTTTGAAAGAAAATTAACTGACTAAATACGACTTGCCTGTAATTAACTGGGTTTCCTACGAATGTTTTACTCCTGCTGGATTTTTCTTAAAAAAGCTGTATGGAAAGAAAGCATTTTACAGAGACAAGTCCGCAGCTTAAATTTCTTCCGCTGCGCTTTGAAGTACTATTCCAAACGACAAATTCACAGAAAGGAATTTAACTTGAGCTTCCTTGCAACTGGGTGTTGTAACTCTAGGATAGAGGAGAGTCAGAGAATGGCTGAGCCCAAGCGAAGGTTAAAGTGAACAGGCCGCACACAAGGCCTGCTGATAAATGTCATTTCGGAAAGAAAGAATAAAAATAATGAGTGGGGTCTACGATTTCTACTGATCAAACCCGGAAGTGTCACAGAAATATGTGTCGATGGGAACAAATGGAAATGCATGAAGACACTTAGAAAATAAAAATATGAACTGAATGGCACTTAGTGTTTCAAAGAATGACATGCAGTGATTCTTCTTCCACATCCTATTTGTTCTCAGAAACCTCGCAAAGTTCAACCCAATAACCAGGATAACCCAATAAACCCATTCAGCTGCCCACTTTTGGCATGAATCTCTTTGTCCCATTTTCAAGTGGCTCTTGCGTTGTGTTTAGTCATGTTGGGACTGAGGCCTTTTTTGTTATTTGTTGACTCCCAGTTTTACCACCTAACAGGTTCACCTTCACCTCAAGTCAATCATCCCAATGGATCTTTCCAGAGTAAAGTTCCTACTGCTCTCATCTGTCGATGTTCCTCAAACGCACACTTTGGATGGCTTAAACCTCAAGACAGCCTCACCACCCCCCCAAACCATGCCAGTTCAAATAATTGAGAAATAATGGTGACCACAAAATAACCAGACTGTCATATAAGCCCACTTGCTCCACCCACGTCTTGCACAGAAGGGAATCTGCCATCCTTACCTGATCTGTGCTATGTGTGACTCCAAACCCCCAGCAATGGCTTTTGGCTGCCTTCTGGAGAGGCCCAGCAAGTCACTCATTTGTACTCGGAAGAAAATGCACACCATCAGGGTTTAGGGCAATTAGGGACAGGCGATAATCCATCAACGCAGGCTGGCTTCAAGCTCACATTCCAGAACCTGGGAGCACAGTGTGCAATAACAGGGGAAAGGACAATTTAGCCTCTACGGCGCTGGGGCTAGTGAGTATCTGCAACCCAGCCCCATTCCTTTAGGGATTTTCCTCAGCTCTCAGTACCACATTCTCCAGGCGAAGGTGTACAGCTGCTAAGTCACATCTCACATCGTATTGTGAGCGGGATCATTCCACTACAGGGAAGGGCTTTCCATCTGATTGATGTCCAGACAGCAAGTTGAAAGAAAATTCTCAATATCGTGACCTCCTCCTGCTGGAAAACTGGGAAAGTCAGCTTCCATTTACCAGATGGAGGAGTTTAGCTAAGAAATATTTAGCTTCCTCTGTGCAAGTTCTTTCCACTAGAGATTCAACTCTTCCAAAGCAAATGATAACTCATCAGGTGATTCAGTTGACAAACTTGTTAAGAGAAAGCCTCGATAGAATGAGAAGCCTTTCTGTTAAAAATGAAATCCAGCCAACTGAGTGGGATAATGTTTAAAAAAATCAGATTCTTGATCATTCAAAGTGAAAGTGTTGGTAAAATGAAAATTCAACATAGCCCTGCCAGACCATGCATTCCCTTTCATGAACAATGAATTTTCAGTGTCGCTGTAGGTAATCTTCAGTAATTAGTTCCTTATTTTTAATTACGTGCCTAATTTTACAGTCAAGAGATGAACAAATGGCACCAGGTGTTTATGACACTTGCCCGAGACCTTTCACACTGAAAGTGTGAGCCTACGTTACAGGAACCTGAGTGCACAGAACAAGCAAATGTGTGTCTCCTTAACAAATCAGATCGAAGGGTCTTTACTGAGCAGTGCAGAGTCCAAAGCAGGAAGTCTCAGCTAGAATAGCTAATGTTAATGTCAAACTATTTGGAGAAAGGGAAGGAAAAAACAGATTTGGATTCTGGGGGAGACAGCTAAAACAGACAGAAAAAAAATTATGTGATTTCTTTTAAATTTTCAATAATAATTAAAAGCTGAAAGAATGAGACTCCACACTTGTAGAAATTTTCAGCGCCAGTGTGTAATTAAGACTTATTATCGTGTTAAAAGGGTACTTTGATTGGAAATGACATGGTCTTTGCAATTGTTCTTCAGACCTCAGGGCATCTCAGTCAGAAATATCCTGATTTCCACACGTGTGTTCACCAGAAATTGTTATCCGAAATTCGCATAAGTAATGGTGAGTTCTGTTAGCCTCACCATTATTTGACGCAAAATTGAACCCAGCAGTTCTCATTGTATGCTTAATTCTGATAGAAGTCAATAAATAAAATACTTTTGAAACCTGTTTATTTTGTGTAATATCTATTTGACTTGGAAGTAAAATCATCCATTCCCAAATAGGAGAGGAATCAGGAAAGAGCCACGCAGCTTTCTTGAAAATTCCAATAAAAGAATACCAAAAACAGGACTAGTATTCCTGCATCTTTGCCAAAAGTAAATGTACTTACACCACAGCATCTTGCAAAAAGAGTTGATGGGTCCAACCTCAGAGGCTTTCCAATACAAAAAACCAACTGGATCCAGCCATTTCTTTCTGTGTGTGTGTGTGAGTGAGTGAAACCTGTGTGGACACTCACCTGGAGCTTGTGAACACAGCCTGTTCAGCCCATTATACTGCTTGAGCAAGCAACTACTCAAGTCAAATGTCCACAGCATTTTCCCCCAGGGCAACATCCTCACACATCCCTCTCATTTGGTGTGGATTCAGTTATTGCTCAGGACACCAGTGTTCCCTTTAATGCTAAATTTCTGTCACCTGTACTGTTAACATCAGCTTCTACCTCCCAACCTGACCCCTCTGCCAACAACACTCACAAACACATCCAACCTAAGGAAATGTGACAACCAGTCAAATGTAAGGTGGCATGAGAAACTCAAGCCCTGAAGAAACTGAAGGGGCATAGCGTCGACATGGGATTATTTCCCCTAACCTACGTTTCTCTTTGTTATGTTGTGCTGGGACACAATTCTAGTACCTTGACTGAACATAAGTCTAGGTATGAATTTCAGCAAAGCACTAAACTACAGAGTCCTCACATTTACTCTGTTGGGAACTGGCTGTTGTGTTCCAGCCATCGACTTGACTGGGATAAACTAAGTCAGCAAAAATGTGGATGGACAGACCCTAGAACTGCCTGACCTGCACCTTCCAGCCAGAAGCATTGAGTGGATGATCCATCTCAGTCTCCTCCAGAGGTCCCCAGCATCGCAGATGCCAGTCTTCAGCAAATTTACGTCACACCATGTGACATCAAGAAGCAGCAGAAAGCATTGGATACTGTACAACTGATGCTCAGTAGCAGGAGTGTATACTCTCTACAAGGTGCACTGCAGAAATTCACCAAAGATCCTCAGACAGCATCTTCCAAAAGCACCTAGAAGGATAAGGGGAGCAGATACATGGGAACGCCACAACCTTCAAGTTCCCCTCCAAGCCACTCACCATCCTGATGAGGAAATATATCGTCATTCATTCACTTTCACTGGGTCAAAATCCTGGAATGCCCTCCTTAAGGGTATTGTGGGTCAACCCAGAGCACACGCACTGCAGTGATTCAAGAAGGCAGCTCACTCCCACCTTCTCAAGAGCAACTAGGGATGGGCAATAAATGCTGTCCAACCAGTGGCGCCCACATCCCACAACTGAATTAAAAAAAGGCTATGGGTCCTGACAACATTCCAGGAATTGTACTGAAGACTTATGCTCCAGAACTTGCCACATTTCTGGCTAAGCTTTTTCTTTACATTTACAACATTGGCACCAACCCAACAATATTAAAAATGGCCCAGGTATGTTCTCTGCATACACAGTCCGTGTTTAAATTCAGCAAAACTTGGGCAACATCCAGGCTGTGGCTGATAAGTGGCAAGTAACATTCACAACACACAAGTGCCAGGCTATGACCATCTCCAGGAAAAGAGGATTTAACCTTTGTCCCTTGTAATTTAACGCAGTTTTCATTGCTGAAGCCAGGTCTAACTACATTAACCAGAACCAGCCACATCAATACTGTGGCTATAGGAGCAGGTCAGCAGCTGGGAACCTGTAGTGGGTAACTCATCTCCCCCAGTAGTTGTTCCCCATCTACTAGAGGCAAGTCAGGAGTGTGATGGAATACTCCCCACTTCCCTGGATGGGTGCAGCTCCAACAACACTCAAGAAGCTTGATACCAACCAGAATAAAGCAGCCAGATAGGCACCACATCCACAATCCTAAACATTATCTCCCTTCACCACCGACATACCGGCCGGCAGCAATGTGTACCATTTGCTAGATGCATGGCCACAACTCACTAAAACACCTTCTAAATCCCCGACCACTAAAACATAAGAGGACGTGGGCAGCAGTTACATGAGAACAGCACCACCTGCAAGTTCCCCTCCAAGCCATTTGCCATCCTGACTTGGAAATACATCGCTGTTCCTTCACAGTTGCTGGGTCAAAACCTTGGAACTCCTTCCCTAAGGGCAGTGTGGGTGCACCTGTACACTGAGGACTGCAGCAGTTCAGAAATGCAGATCGCCACACCCATCTCCTGGACAATTATGGATGGGAAATGAATGCTGGCCCAATCAACGATACCCACATCCTATGAACAACTGAGAAATGCTATCCTTTATCAATGCATTTCCTGTGTCATTCTGTGTAAGTGTGCGTGGGTGGGTGTGCGCGTGTGGGTGTGCGTGCATGTGTGCACGTGCGATATGCAAGGCCCACTCCGGATATCTGAATAACCAAAAGCAAAAGTTCTTATGCAGAGAAGCACCCATTAATATTATCCCAAATTAAGACATTTAGATATTTTACTTTATTGGGATGTGGGTGTCACTGGCTCAGCCAGTACTTGTCGCCAAACCCTAACTGCACTTGAACCATTAAAGAGGGCAGTTAAGAGTGAACCACATGGCTTGGATTTCAAGTCGCGTGAAGACCAGACCAGATAAGGACGGCAAATTTCCATCCCTAAAAGGTACATGCAAACTAAGTGGTGTTTTCATGGTTGATGAGTATTGTGTTGGTCACCAGATTCAGGTTATATTCCACATTAACTGGCCTTAAATTCAATGGTGGGATTTGAACCCATGTCACCAGAGAATGAGCCTGGTCATTATGGATTATCAGCCCAGCTTGGCTACCACTATGCTACGATGTCCCCATCCATGTCCTGCTCCCCTATCCAACGTGCCACTCAAGCTCTGCCCTGCCTGGATGCTGCAGAAATACACAGCGCTGCACGCCCCCTATCACTCACCCAGAATTCTGCCTCCGGCACTCCTGACACACCAGAGACGATGCAGTGTCAGATCAAACTTATTTACAGCGACCTGCCCCCTTTTCTCCCTCTCCGGTCCAGCCCACCTTGCAAACGAGTGTGACTCACAGGTCTGGCCCCTCTCCTGGGGTTTTCTTGGATGTGGCCTCTCCTTTGGTCTGCAAACTTCATAGAAATGTGAAAGATAAGGAAAGGCGTAGGCTATTTTGTCCTTGGAGCCTGGTTTACCATTAACATGACCCTGGCTGATCATCCAACTTAGCCCCTGTTCCTGCTTTCTCCCTGTTCTTCCACATTCTTCCTTTCTTCCATAGGCTCACCACTCTCCAGGTGAAGAAATTTCCCCTCAGCTTAATGCTAAACAGTATACTTCATACCCATAGAGTGTAACCCCTTGTTCTGGATTCCTTGGTCATCAGGAACATCCTTCCTGCATTTATCCTGGCAGGAATCATAGAAACACAGTTCGGGGGCCATTTGGCCCACGTTACCTGTGCTGGTTATTTGAAACAGCTTTAAAATTAGCCCCACTGCCCTGTTCTATCTCCATCACACTGTCAATAGCTTTTCTTTACAAAAATGTACCAATGGCTAACCGTAATTCTATATGTGATTAATCATAGCACAGAAGGTCATAGAAAAAAAACACAAGAAGAAATTGCTCGGCAACAATTTTTAACAGAAGCCTCCTTTTTAAATTCCGAACGTAAAAACAAACAGTTGAAAGAGGCCATTCAGCATTTGTACTGGATCGTGGAAGTTTGGAGAGCAGACTCTCTAAGGTTGAATGCACTGCTCTGTTACAAAACCCAAACTTGTCTGGATTCAGGCTCCAATGCAGACACCACGTGTCCGTAGCCCCAGGAGTCCTGGCCTATGCTCAGAGCGGTGGCATCACAGGCTGCACAAGCTTGGTGCCATATTTTAAAATTTAAAGGACCCGGCCATCCATGTCATCAGGAGTGTGCCCGCGGGGTTGTGGAGTGCACAAAAAAGGACCAGGAACTGACAATAGGGCCCAGGATGGCCAGAAAAGGGAAGGCAACAGACAGGGTTGTAGAGCAGCAGCTACATCCCAGTAGGGTGCTGCAGTATGTTTCAGACTCAGAAGTCCTGGGAGCCTATAGGTGAAGCTTTGTCTTCGGATCAGGGTTCAGGAAAGGCCATGGGGACTCAGAAGACGACTATGCACTATTACTAGGTGCTGAGAAGGAAGGGGGTGAAGGAAGTCCACAAGCAGTGACTAGATTAGTGCAGTAGAGAAAGACTAGAACTCGGAGAAACCCAAGGGCAGTGCCGGCTTGGGCAAACTAGTTGTCTTGAATTACGCCTGTAAGTAGCTACTGGAGTGCAGTTTCCATACCCAGGCATATACAATCCCAAGAAAGGAGTCTGAACCACCAGGACATGGGAAATCACTGAGGCTGCCTGTGATAGATTGGTTTTTGGAGGTTTGTTATAAGGCTAGTTCTTTGCAAGTGAAGAGTCCTCTGTGCAGGAGACAAAGTTTCAATGAAATATGGTGACCCATCAACATCTGGGGGATTGCTGAGAAATCCATTGAATCTGTCCTGACTCTATTTGATGAGCTCTGTGAGGACCACAGTTTGACTGTGACCCATACTTACCACATGTGTTAGAATACAAATTATGCATGCTCTAACTTTGTATAGTAAAAGGTATTTTGCTTGAACTGTGTAATCTAATGGCTTTATTGTGTTAGTAAGTATCTGAAATGTCAAACTTCATCTACGTAAAAAGGAAACTTACTGGTCACTAGCCAGATAGCGAACTAAGTCGGTTAAAAAGGCAAGGGAAAGTTAGAATGAAAATATAGATTGAAAGATGTTTCCATATGTTGGTCCCATTTGATTACTGTTCCTTCCCTCAGACTAAAGGTTTAAGGTGAGACGGAAAACGTTTAAAAGTGATCTCAGGGGCAACTTTTTCACACAGAAGGTAGCGTATGGATTGAGTTGCCAGAGGAGACAGTGGGAGAGGAGTACAATAACAACATTTAAAAGGCATCTATATAAATAGGAAGGGTTTAGAGGGATATGGGCCAAATATTGGCAAATGCGACGAGATTCATTTAGGATATCTGGTCAGCATGGACGAGTTGGACTGAAGGGTCTGTTTCTGTGCTGCACAACTCTGACTCTGGACCATCATGACTTCAGCTGCATGTAAGCTGAATCAACATAAAACAAGATACTATCAGGGACCAAAGTTATGCAATTCAGGGAATCCAATACTGTACTAAGAATATTGTAAAGAGAAAACAATGAATCGTTACATTGGACAAATATTAACATTTAACCTTTGCAGGCTTAGCAAAGGGGGTTTTATGGCGTAGTGGGTAATGTCTCTGCATCTCAGCCAGAGGTTCTGGATATGAGTCAGGGCTTGTTAACCAAGGAGGTTGTGTTCATAACATGGCCAAACAAGCTCATTATTAACTTGTAAATCCTTCCAACTCCCCCCATCCCACTGACACACACTAACCGCAGCCAGTGACAGCAACAGAGATTCCTGCTCAACCTGCAATGAAAGCCTAGACCATCACTACCATGTGCATGTATCCTGCCGTAGCCACTTGAGCTCCATAGATTGTTGGTTTGGGTAAGATTGGCTCGATTCCATTGTGGTTTGGGGATCCACCTTCCCCGACTCCCATCTCCCCACGAGTTGGAGACTGAACTGAAGACATTATTTAGTAAGGAACATTGATTCTTAAATCATAATTAAACAAGAGGCAGAGTAGCTCTCTTTGCTTGATGAATAGGACGGAGCACTCGGTTAGAAAGTACATTCAAGAGTGCTAGGCACTCAAACCAAGTTATAGAGCCACAATCCCCGGCTGTAAGAACTGAATACCATTTAATCTGATTAAATACTACATTAAATCGAAAGGACTGCGGATGTTGGAAATAGCTGATTAACTTGTCTTCTGAGCTCAGAACTGAATTTAAATTCAGCAGCTAAAATCCACAGGGTTCATTCACCTGCGTTGTTTAATGTATTATTCTTCATGTATAGTTAATAAAACAGTTACATTTTATCTTGTGAAATGAATTAATTCCAGGAGTAAATTGAATGAAATCAGGCTTTGAATCCAAATACACGGAAGATTGTTTTATCTGCTATTGTAATGACCCGGTTGAGATCTATTGAATTCGGGGGCTCACTAATCTACTCCTTGCCCTGATGTTGAACTAGATTTGTTTGGTCAAAGCAGCAGGAACTGGAGACTGTTTTTGTAAAGATCGTTTTGGGTTGGGCTACAAAATAACATACATGAAAATAAAACGGGATTTACTCGAAGACTTCAGTGACTCGGAGATTTAAAAGCAGATGTCTAATGTAAAGTAGCAGGGGGAATCTATCAATGGAATCTGTTTGACCCCAGTGGCTTCCACTGAAAGGGCACGTGGGGCTGGTTCATCATCATTCCTTTACACAGGTTTCTCATCTGTCAAGATGTGGGCAGTGGGGCAAGGAAGATATCCATTTTAGGGATCCAGTGTTACATCAATCACACCTTAGCTGGACAGGACACTTCTTTTTAACATGTGATAACAATGGACATTAGACCAAACAAAGAACAGCAGCCCTCTACTGTACCAGTGTGACCACCTATACCCATTACCCGGGTCAACTCTCTGATGGCAACCGCTGTACCAACCTAGGGATTGTATCCAATTCTACGGACATGCCCCAAGCACAATTCAGTAAAGACTGTCAATATATATCATGCACGTAAGGTCCTGACTCCAGACATAAGGAGATGTTTAGATCTGCTCCCAGCTCAGGGTCACCTAGTGACTACTACACCTTATGGCAAACAAATAGAATTGACTTATTAGGGACTATCATTCCTGCCATTGCTGATGTGAGACATATGCCTATCACAGTAACTGCTGCATCTGGTGTAGCAACACAATGTAAAACCGTAGTATAAAAGGGAAAAATGATGTTATTAGATGTGATCATGGGCAAAAACATGTGATTCGACGTTATTTTTATTTAGCGCCCCAACCCGTTGGGTCCTGGTTCAATCCCCTCCAAGCATTTACCTTCAATGAACCATTCTACTTAATCCTTTGTGAAGTTCAATGTTCTAAACTTTCCTCATTCAATGTCTCTGCCTCTTGTGCCCTCCTTTTTGTTCACTACCCTAACTCCTATCTACATTCTAATCCATTTCTGATGGCCAGCCATAATGTTGCGAAGGCTGAACTTCTCCAATCAGCTGCAAGTGAAATAAGATGCCACAGTACATTCCATCCCCTCCCTCCTCAACACCCTGGCGGTTTGCCTCTATCTTCACCATGTCCCTCTAAACAAACTCACCCACCCACCCACTATACCCCACCTTCCAAAGCCTCAGGATCCTGCCTCTCCTCAGCTTGTCCCAGTTTTCTAAACTCCCCTTTCTTGTGTCTTCCAAACACTAAGCTCTGGGAGACACTGCATTGATTGACAGAAGTGCAATGGAGATTTCTGAATTGCTGGGCCAAGTCAATGCTTCCCTTAGTTGCATTCTTTTTTCCCACCTGCCAATGAACGAGGCTATGGAGAGGTCAGGTTCAGGCCATCTGACTCCACCACAGAGAGCTCTGCCTCTGGCACAGAAGAGGGAGATAGTGGGAGGGCAGCGGTCAATGACTCTTTCTGGGCGGAGAACTATGTCAGACATCCCCCTCAGCCTCCCTTCCACCCTCCCCAGACAACCGGACAGAGAACAACGATGGTAACAGTCACTCAACAGACCATCAATGAACCAAGGGCACTAAACTATAGAGGGAGGAGAAGACACGGAATGGTGCATTGAAAGTACGAAAGAAATGCCAAAGAAACATGGGCAGCGACCATGTCTCCTCCCAAAGCTGCTCTGCCTTTCCCACCCTCTCAAGTTCCGATCTGTGAAAATGCCGAGTTGGAAATTCCGCGCACCCCTCACCGCGACAAATAAATGCAACAAGAAAAGGCAGAGGAACACCGAGAACATTGCAGGAAGAGGCTGTGAGTGAAATTAAACAAACCCTTGGGGCCTTCCGGTGGCGGCTTTGCCTCATCGCGTTTGGGGTCATACATGCTGCAGTCTGTTCCAGCCCAGGTACCCTCGCAGATGCAGGTCGCTTCGTTACTGCAAAGCTGCAACAGATCGGAGTAAAATCAGCAGCAAATCTGTGCCCGCAACACACATACAATCCTACCACCCACAAGGACTCTTACCAATTTTTATAGATGCACCATAGAAAGCATCCTATCTGGATGCATCACAGTATAGTATCGCAACTGCTCTTCTTGAGACCGCAAGAAACTACAGAGCATTGCGAACACAGCGCAGTCCATCACGCAAACCAGTCTGCCATCCACTGACTCCATTTGTATTTCCCGCTGTCTTGGGAAATCAACAAACACAATCAGAGAACCCTCCTAGCCCAGTTATAGTCTTTTCGACCCTCTTCTGTTAGCAGAAGATATAAAAGTTTGAATAGATTCAAGAACAGCTTCTTTCCCCCGTTATCAGACTTTTGAACGAACTGGTCAAATATTAATTCTGATCTCTCTCTCCACCTTCTTTGTGACTGTAACACTGTGTTGTACATTCCATTCTGCTATCCTGGTGCACTTCGTATGGTACAATCTGTCTGAAGAGCATGCAAAACAACACTTTTCACTGTATCTTGGTACATGTGACAACAATAAATCAAACTCAAACTCATCCAGACGCTCAACAGGACCACCTTCCAGTGCACTCTTCGGACACGCTGAAGTTTTGGATGTCAGGACCGCTCCCCAGGATACTTCTCAAGATATCTGTCTCCTCTAAGCCCTTAATACTGTGATATCCCAATTTATGTTGGGGAAGTTAAAATCCCTAAGTATAATTACCCGATTATTACTCTTATACACTTGGGTGAACTGTCTGCATATTTGCTCCTCTGTTTCCCACCTCCTTGGGGGCCTATAATACACACCTAGTAAAGTAGCGGCCCCCTTAACATTCCTAAGTCCCACCTACAGAGCCTCGAATGAGGCCCCTTCCAAGACGCTATCTCTCCTTATCACAGTAATTGACTCCTTAATTAATAGTGCTACACCACCACCCTTTATACACTCCCCTCTGTCTCGCCTCAAGATCCTATACCCCTGAATGTTGGGTGCCAGTCCAGCCCTTCCCTCAACCATATTTCTGTGATGGCAACTACAGCATACTTACAAATGTCAAACCATGCCATTAACTCATCAATCTCATCTATTACATTCCCAGCATTAAAGTAAAGACCATCCAGCCTAGGCTTACTCTCTTGACACTCAACACAGCTGAACCACACTGTGACTTGCTTCCTTTGCTGCAGCATGATGTGTCTCTGTTTCATTGACATTTGGTGTTACCTTCACCTGCCAGACTTGCTTAAACTCTTCCCAACAGTAGCAGCAAACCTACCCACAAGGATGTCAGTCCCAATGTGGTTCGGGTGCAGACCGTCCCATTTGTACATGTCCCACATTCCCCCAAAACAGTCCCAGTGACCCAGGAATCTGAAACCCTCCCACTTGCACCAACTCTTGAGCCACGCATTCATCTGACCTATTCTCCTACTTCTAAACTCGCTAGAACATGGCACCGGGAGTAATCCAGAGATTACAACCATTGAGGTCCTGCTTTTTAATCTACTAGCCTAGCTCCTTGAATTTTTGATGCAAACCTCATTCCTCACTTTGCCCACGAAAATATTTTTCCCAGCAGAGACAAATTTGCATCCCATGCCTGATGGCTGTTCTGTAAGATTCTCCCAGGGGGCAGCCAAATAAGGACAGTGGATTCTGAGGTAATAGGTACTGCAGATGCTGGAGAATCCGAGATAACAAGGTGTGGGGCTAGATGAATGCAGCAGGCCAAGCAGCATCATAGGAGCAGGAAAGCTTGACGTTTCGGGCCTAGACCCTTCATCGGAAATGGGGGAGGGGAAGGGGGTTCTGAAATAAGTAGGGAGAGAGGGGGAGGCGGATAGAAAATGGATAGAGGAGAGGACAGGTGGAGAGGAGGCAGACAAGTCAAAGAGGCGGGGATGGAGCCAGTAAAGGTGAGTGTAGGTAGGGGGGTAGGGAGGAGATAGGTCAGTCCAGGGAGGACGGACAGGTCAAGGGGGCGGGATGAGGTTAGTAGTTAGGAGATGGGGGTGGGGCTTGAGGTGGGAGGAGGGGATAGGTGAGAGGAAGAACAGGTTAGGGAGGCAGGGACGAGCTGGGCTGGTTTTGGGATGCGGTTGGGGGAGGGGAGATTTTGAAGCTTGTGAAATCCACATTGATACCATTGGGCTGCAGGGCTCTGAGGAATAGCTTTGGGAAAGAGGTCAGCCTCACTGGAGCAGGTGGAGGCTGCATCGCCGGAGAGGAGAACATGAGGCCTCAAAAATACAAAGTGTCCTTTGAGCCCTGCAACAATGTTAAAAATGCTGCAGATCAACGCCTGCAGGCCCCTTGGGGGAAAATGGGGAGGTCGATATAGACCTGCTGGGTATGTCTGGGCTGCGAGTGTGGCCTTTAGTTGCCCACAACACCTTCAAGAGAGCATGATGATGGCAAATTGGCCTGCCACCAAGGGTGCCCCTGTCAGACCTGGCACTCAGTGAGCGCCCATTACCCATCCCCCAAGCGTCGATAATAACTGGCTACGCACTGCTGCCAGGCAACTAGCCTGGTTCTCCCATGGTTCACCCACCTTTGGAGATGGCATTGCATCAGATCACCAACCGTCTGTCAAAATGTCTCTCTTCCCTCCTGATCCTGCCTCCACGGGTCTTGTAAGACCTTTTATTAAAAAATGGGTCAAATTTTCTTTTAATTTATTCACGGGACGTGGGCATCACTGGCTAGGCCAGCATTTATTGCCCATCCCTAATTACCCACAGGGCATGTAAGAATAACCACATTGCTATGGGTCTGGAGTCACTTGTAGGCCAGACCAGGTGAGGATGGCACTTTCCTTCTCTAAATGACATTAGTGAAGCAGATTTTTTTCTTCTCCCCCTGACAATCAATTTATGGTCATCATTAGATTCTTAATTCCAGATTTTTATTGAATGCAAATGCCACCATCTGCTATGGTCCCCAGAACATTACCTGGGTCTCTGGATTAACAACTATAGGGTGACCTGTATCCAGCTATGTAAGGTGACTTATACCTGAACACACTAAGCAGCCCATGCCTGCTTACAAGATGGCAGACAGAAGCTAAGCAAGACTAAGTAACCTGTTCACACAGTAAAATACAATGGTACCTTTGAACAGAACTGCTAGAAGGTCAGTAAAAGAATGCTGTATGTTCCCATCCCAGGCAGTTCTGATAAAAGGAGGTCTTAGGACAGATAAATGACCAATTCCAGCTTTCTTAATGAAAGGATGATTGTCCCAGTAAATGAATAACGTTGGGTGCTAGATTAGATCCTTAAGGAGCTGCAAGGATAGCAGCTAAAGTTATTTCGTAGCAAATAGTTGCCTCTTTGAAGCTACCAGCAATATTAAATCGTTTCTAGCTAAAAATGCTCCATTCATAGAAGTTGGTTTCAATACATAACCCGAATATAATACAAGCCTTAAAAAAAAATTTAAGCTGAGATGTGAAGGTTAACTAGCTTTAGCAGATGCCTCCTCTTATGCCCTGAACAAGATAGATTGCTCACAGCCCATAAATTACAAAATGCTGATAGCAGAAGTAGTTATATAGCGTTACACTTATATTTAACTTTATAACAGAAGTCAACCTTACAGCAATTAGTCAAAACTAACCAACTTTTTATTTTTACATTATGTAATTGGGACAGTGTGAAGATAAATGGAGTAACTGCATGTGATAAAAGACAGCACCAAAATACAATGGGTAATAGAATCTGAGCTGTACTTACAGATAAACAAGCCTGAGAAAGACCCGAAGGAGTATAAGCTTTTGTAATGCGAATGAACAGGATGCATAGAAAAATCCCCAGGCCAAGAGATTACAATGTCTAGCTAATACCAGAAGATCATGGGAACCTGGGGCTCTCCGTAGAAGTGCCCACTGTTGACTTGGTGTCCCACAGGATTGGGTGTTTGGATTAGAGGGAAAGACAGTGAATACGTTGCATTTGATTACTGCAATGTATAAAAATGCTGCATTTCTTTGTAAAGCAGAGGGTGTGTCATTGATCTATCTTACGAAGCTACATTCGGGGAAGATCCTTTGGCCCTCTCCCTGCATAAACCGGTTTCCACTCAAATAAACATTTTCCACTTACCTGAATCCTGCCTGCCTCCTGAGTCTTTGTCCCAGGTCGGGAAAAACGCTCCTACAACAGTCCAGCCATAATACCACTGGGTCATTGCCTCCCATGGGCAATGTTAAAAGGAAGCCACAAAGCAGACTTTAATTACACTGCCTCCAAAGAGAGGTACCATGAACAAAAAGGATGGGCAAAGCTTATAATTCCCTGGAGATGCCTTTCTATGAGATCTATTCCCAGCTCTGGGACCACATAGACTGCTCAGTGTCAAGATGAAAATTTGCAAACAATGAGAAACCATCTCAGCCGCCAATGCCTCGAACTTTACAAATCCACGACTGGAAGGATTACTCCGCGCTTTGCAGAAATGTAGCACTGGGCATCTCTCCGTCAAATTCAGGTGCTCCGAATTCTCAGTGACTCCTTCAATCAACTACCAGCTGATAACTTTTCAGAAAGGTCGGCGGGGGGGGGGGGAGTCTCCTTTGAGAAACTGGGCAGAACGAATGCAAGGGCCAGGGAGGGGTACATCAGCGAAGCAAAACGGGGACGCAGGATCGGAGGAAGAAAGCAAAAGAAGACAACAGGAAACACAGCTTGAGAGACACAGAACCTGGGCAAGGAAATGAGGAAAAGGCCATTCAAACCCCTCCACCCCTGTCCCCAATAGCAGACACCCTTCTTCCACCGATGTGCACTCTTCCACCTGAGGGCTATCTAACTCCCTGAGGGCACGTTCTACATCGCATCTCTCGGTCGCTAAAGGTAAGTCAGATGATTGGCAATCTCCCTTTACATCTTACAAAGTGCAACTACAGAGGCTTAGGGCACAGAACGTGCCTCTGCCAGTTATTTAAATGACCAATCCAATTAGTCCTAGATCTTGTGCTATTCGCAGAATGGTTATGATGCAGAAGGAGGCCATTCAGCCCATCAAACTAGCAGAAGCTCTATTATCCACTGCCAATCTTCTGCCTTTTCCCCATACCTCTGTATACCTATACCATCCGATAAACCATCCGTTGCCCTCTTGAATCCAATTCCCTCTTTCCTCATTTTTCCCCCCGCTTTGGACCGCTCCTGTTAAATCCGCTCCCTTTTCTCCTAAACTCTCCATGTCCCACTGCCTTCTTTCCTTTCCCTGGCAAGACATGTAAACCCCTCCTCCACCCTGCCACTGGGGAGATAAATATGCACCAAAGAAGCACCTCTTCGCTTCATATGATCTGCCAATCCCAATCCCAAGCCACAAATCCAGAATGTCCCACATTCGCCCAGAGTTTCCTTCCACCCCACCCCTGGGTGTTGGGGAGGAGGGGAGGGGGGGAGGTGGGGTGTGTTGCTATAACTTTGGCGGAAAGAAAGAACTTGCATTTACATAGTACCTCTCACAACCTCAAGACATTCCAAAGCACTTCACAGCCAATGTAAAGAACTTGAAGTGCCGGCGTTGTTTTCTAACATAATGCAATGCGGCAGCACATTGCGATAGCGTGGCACAAACCGCAACGAATGCGGATAATCTGAGGTTTTTGTTTCGGGTAATGTTGCTTGAGGGCTGGGTGCTGTCAAGAACTCACCAGCTCTTCCTAACAAATAGCACCTCCCCCTGAGCTGAGATAGCAGGCAGGGCCATTCTAGCTGCACCTGAGTATCAGCATACATTACATGCTGTTGAGACCGTAAGACCTCTGAACGCAAGAGTCATGAGGACTACCAACCGAGCCACTCCTGACAACTGAGTGTCCACCCCTCTTCTTGAAGAGTTATGTTGTCTCTGAGTCCAACAGGAATACATTCAGCCGTGCAATGCGTTCACGTACTCACCCCATGGCCAGAGCATATCTTGGTTGCCGATCCACTGGGACAGCTACTGATGTTGAAGGAATGAATGGGCTGGCACCTGCGATCCATGCACATCATGGACGGCCCACAGGGCGTTCCATCCTCGACATATCCCAGGTCTGTCCCGTCATCCATAATAATGTGACTGCCGCTGAAGGAAAAGGAGCAACGGGATGGTGAAAGAGTTCAAAACCCAACTAGCGAATGCAGAACACAGGGATTAAACGGCGGAAATATGCATAACAACAAGGCACAACAGTGAGTCTAAGGCACTTCACTAAGTAGACAGAGCTGTAAAGATGGACAAACTCTAACCTAGTATGAAGAGAGTTGTGTATAGATTAAGCAGTCAATACAGAGTTCTTGCAGATAGATTCCAACAGCATTAGTTCAGGAAATCCCAATCACAGTGTGATGTGGTGGCAAAAGTGGTTATACACAATAAACAGCAAAGTCCGTAGGTGGGCAATGTACATTCATATATCACCTTTAACATTGTAAGTTTGGCAGACAAGGGGAGAGAATTTTAAAAACTGCACATGCATGCTTTTGGAAAATTAGCACACATAGACTACACATGCAAACATATACACTCATGTGCACATGTACACAAACATGCATCTATATACATTTATTACATTGCAGAGAAAAAAACCACTAGGTTCACAACTGCCACAGTACACAAAGAATTACCCCTGCATTTTACACAGTGCATATCTATTTTGGTCCTCATTTTAAAGCTCAATCACAAATAGCACAAAAAAAAAGCACAGCACATTTTCAAATGGGCCTTTTCAATACCAAGCACTCAAAGAGTCATCCATCCCAACGCTGTGAAGCAGAACCCACAGGCACTCTGAGTACCTACCTACAGTCCACCAGCTTCCCCTGGTGGTAGAAGGAGGTGGGTGTGATCTCACCGAGGAGACGACCAATCCGTGGGACTCGGCTAACACCAGAGCAGAGCAGGTAGCCGCAGAAGACGTCACTGCCACAGAGAAGGTCAAAGGGTGCGGGATGTCAGGGAAGGCAGCAGTGGAGGGAGAAGAGAGAGGAAAACAAGGGCAGTTGATAAGACAACGTGATTGAGGCTCGCAACAGCTTTGGAGGAACTTTCACACTCAAGGAGTTACGGCCATAACATTGCGATCCAGCGAGTGACAGCCCATTGGCTGACAGTATCACAGTCAAGGCAACATGCAATTAAAAAATATGATTACTGCCCCCTCTTGGAGCAAAGTGACTGCAGTTAGCCTCATCTGTTCACATCCTGAGCTTCTACATTCTAAAAGGTAGCAGTTCCCCAGGAGAATGGTTAATGTAAAAGAGAGAAGAATCTGGTCATTTACATTCATTTCTGCAAACGGCTGCAATGTGAAAATGAGACCCCCGTAAACACAAGAGCAACGTACATCCAGGTAAACAACTGTTCAACACACGACACAGGCAACAACCCAGCTTTCCATTTCTTGTTCACCAATTCCTATTAACAAACCACTAGAAGCTATAGAAATAAGCCCTTGTTTGTTTTCCCCCTTTCTTGTTGCCTCACAGATCTGGAGTAGAAGCTGTCCTGAGTAATAATGCAAGAAGGACAATATTATCTCAGCAACCTGCTTGATACCTGACAGCCACTTCTGTTCATAATGCATCTTTGACAGAATGAAAGACTCAGTATTTGTCACCTCGCTACCAAACAGTGTCGGGAGATTAAATGCTTGGTCAAAGCAGTTGGTTTCACGGAGCACATTGAAGGAGGAATACAAGTCCGAGAGTGGTGTAGGGAGAGAATTCCTGAACTCGGATCCCAGGCAATTGAAGACATGATTAAAACTGGGAATGCTTATGAGGCTGAGTGAGAGGAGTGCAGTGACCTCAGAAGGTTAGAGCAAGAGAAGGGAAACGTTCTGGAGTGATTCAGAAACAACGATGTGAATTTTAAGATTGATGTGATTACTGGGAGCCAGAGTAGGTCAGTGAGACCAGGGAGTGATGAGCAGATAGAATTTGGTGTGAGTTAGGACACAGGCAACAGACTTCTGAGTAACTTCAAATTTACAGAGGATTGATTGCAGGAGGCTTGCTAAGTTCTGTGGAAGTATTTGAGTTCTATCACATAGTTCTGATGACAGCAGTGGGATTACATATTGTGCATGGAGGATATCAGGCACACGTAGAATTTCACCAGCCTTTCATCTCATAGCTTACAGCTTGGTGTATCTGCTGTAGGTAACTGTGACCGTTGCTAAGATGTAGTTATGGTGCCCTTTCACTTGATCTCACTACTGCTTGTTGATTGCATACCAATATCTCCCTCAGACCTGCCAGACTGGGGTGACCATAGAACCATATAGTGCAGAAAAAGTCCTTTGGCCAATAAAGAGGGGTAATAGCGTTCATGAGTTCAATTCTTTGCCATGACCCAGGCTTAACTTGATAAGGCAACCACTAACAAATTCAATCCTATCTACCATGCCTACGAGCTGGGCATAACCAATTGCTCTTGATCACTGTGGGATTTGCTTTAACTTAGCAATTAATTTTTTTCTGCTTTCTCCTTTAAACATAGGCTAGGGAACTCGTCAATGGTTCACATCAATGATCCCAGGAATGAAAGGCTTAACATATGAGGAACATTTGAGGAACCTGGGTTCATTGGAGTTTAGAACCATGAGGAGGCTCTAATTGAAACTTACAGAATACTGAACAGCCTGGACAGAGTGGATGTTGGGAAGATGTTTCCATTGGTAGGAGAGACTAGGACCCGAGGGCACAGCCTTAGAGTAAAGGGAAGACCCTTTAGAACAGGGATAAGGAGAAACGTCTTCAGCCAGACGGTGGCGAATCTACGGAATCCATTGCCACAGAAGGAAGTGGAGGCCAGGTCATTGAGTATATTTAAGACAGAGATAGGAGAGTTCTTGATTGTTAAGGGGATCAAAGGTTATGGGGAGAAAGCGGGAGAATGGAGTTCAGAAACTTATCATCCATGATTGAATGGCAGAGCAGAGTCGATGGGTTGAATGGCCTAATTTCTGCTCCTATGTCATATGGTCAAAAGAGATTCTTGAACCCCAGAATGATGCCATTGAGCCCACTGTGTCTGCACTAGCCCTTGGAAAGATCCAGTTAGCCCATAGCTCTATCCCCATGCACAGCAATATATTTCTCTTCCCAAACAGCTGTCGAATTTCTCTGTGATAGTTATAACTGGATCTGCTTCCACCGCCCTACAGATCACCACATTAAAATGATAAAAGATTTCCTCTTTCTTGTCCTCAGTCATTTTGACAAATATGTTAAGTTGATGTCCACAGGCTAATGACCTAGTGCTCTAGAAAAGCTTTCCTTGCTGCAGTCAGACTGGGATAGTTGTATCAGAAGGAAGTCTTATTCTAACACCTGAACCACCAAGCAGCATCACTGGTCATACTCAATGAGTTGTCCTAGTCCACAGCCCACAAAACTGGGAACGCTGATGGAGAAACCAAACTAGACCAGGTATAAAAGCACTGTAGTTACAAGAGCAGATCAGAGGCTGGGCATCCAGCAGTGAGTAGCTCGCCCCCTGATTTTTCAAATCAAACATTAGATAACAGGCAAATAATTTTTTTCACATACAAGTGTAATTTCCACTTTGAATAGTCAATACAAGAACACACCACACACGCTAAAAGCACACGCATGACTGCCCACATAAATATGATTGCACCACATGCAATCTTACATCTCAACCTGGCGTCCGGTATGTCAGATATCCCATGTACAAATCAATGGATTTGGCCCTTGAGTAGCTTTGACCATAAGTTGCATTCTGCCTGAAGATTCTGGATGCAGTCAATAATCAAACAGTACAATTCTAAAGTACCTCCTTAGCTAAGTTCACAACAATCTTGATGCCACAGAATTCTCAGATGTCCCTTTCACCAGCCCCTCTAACAAATTGGCTGCCTCCAGCAGTGGTCTTTCGGGTTCACGACCTCTGATTTTTTCTTTTATGATCAGCCGTCTGTCACCATCGGTTTACCTTTTACTTTAGCTCCATAGCAACGTAGATCACATAAGCATTTCTTGATAGTAAAATGCTTGCTCAGAAGTCCAATTCCACCCTTCTCAGGGTGCGCCTTAATTTCACTTTGGAATTAACGAGACAGCTCACAAATAGAAAACATAGAACATTTACCAAAACACAAAGGTCACCACAATACAGCCACAGTGCTGTTAGGGGTCACGGGGGTCAGGTGGGGGCTGGCAAGAGTTCCAGGATTGGGATCCACTGAAAGTGAAGGAATGGTGATGTATTTCCAGATCTAGATGTTGTGTGATTCGGAGGGGAACTTGGTGGTGTTCCCATGCATGTTGCTCTTTGCAGTAGAGATAGAGGGTCAGAAAAGTGCTATGAAAGGAGCCTTGGCAATTAGCTACAGTGCATTTTTGTATATGCCACCGAGTGTGTGCCAGTTGGTGGAAGGTGTGAATTTTTGAAACATTGGAAAGCATGTCAATCAGGCAAGGCTGCTTTGTCCTGGCTGGTGTTGAACACCTTGAGTGATTTTGGAGCGACGCTCAACAAAGCAACTGGAGAGTGTTCCATCACACATTCCTAACTTGTGCGTTGCAGAAGCTGGATAGAATATGGGGGAGAATCAGGGGGCGAGTTACTCACTGTTGGATGCCCAGCCTCTGATCCGCTCTTGTAACTGCAATGTTTTTATAGCTAGTCCACTTTGGTTTCTCTTCATCAGCGTTCCCAGTTTTGTGGGCTCCGGACTAGGACAACTCATTGAGTATGACCAGTGATGCTGCTGGGTGGTTCAGGTGTTAGAACAAGACTTCCTTCTGATACCACCGTTCCATTAGCTGTATGATAACTGTCTGACTGCAGCAAGGAAAGCTTTTCTAGGGCAGGAGGGTCATTAGCCTGTGGACATTAACTTAACATATTCGTCAAAATGACCGAGGACAAGAAAGAGGAAATCTTTTATCATTTTAGCGTGGTGATCTGCAGTTAGTCTGATGCAGTGGAAGTTCTGATGGAAGTGATATCTTGTGCAGCAGCTTTCTCTCTCTCTTGGTTTTGTGGGAATACCTTTCTTTTTAAAAGCTATCATTCTCTATAGCAATCATGGCACCATCAATGCAACATGGACAGCAGCAGTTCAAGAAGGCTCCTCACCATCTGAGGTGGCTCGGTGGTTACCACTGCTGCTTCACAGCAGCCAGGAGCCTGGGTTTGATTCCAGCCTCAGGCGACTGTCTGTGTGGAGTTTACACATTCCGATTACACCCCTTTTCCTCCGGGTGCTCCAGTTTCCTCCCACTCTCCAAAGATGCGCAGGTTAGGTAGACTGGCCATGCAAAATGCAGGGTTACAGGGATGGAGTGGGTCTGGGCGGGGGATGCCCTTCGGAGAGTCGGTGTGGGCTCGAAGGGCCGAACAGCCTGTTGCCACACTGCATGGATTCTAAGATCTTCTGAATGGCGCGGGGCTCAAGCTCAATCTCTGGACCAGACTGATAATGTAGCAGAGACAGAGAGGGGCTGTACTGCTCGAGGGACTGCCTTTCAGAGGAAATGGTAGCCAAGGTTCTGTCTACCTCGTACAATATCTGGCTTCAAACTCCTCCCTCCACCCACTTAGCAAAGCCTTTCACTAATTTAAATCAATGGGGAAGGCACGAGAATTGAATGAAAATCCTGAATTATCGAAACGACATTGAGTTCAACAGTTCAGTCGGGACAACTGCTCACATATCCCCGCCTAGTGTTGGGGTTAAGTGCCACATTATGATTGAATCTTTCGGCAACTGGCATTACCACTGGTGCTTGGGTCCTGCTACGGCAAACTGCAGTTCTGAAGCAGCAACTCTCGTACGCATTGGCCAATTGTTCAACGACGTGGGGATAAGATGCTGCGACTAACAGCAGGATTTTTCAGGCCACACTGGACAGACTAGATAGACTCTGGGACTTCCACCAGCTCCCCTCACCCACCGTCAAGTCCTCCCTGTGGGATGAGAGCTGTGTCTGCCCTGCGCAGGAGCCCTCTCTACACAATGGTGGCCTGGCTACTGGGTTCAGATTTTGCTTGGAAGTTTTAGGAGTTGCACATCTCCTAGCTTTGAGACCCTACCTTAATACGATGGCAAGCTTACCACGCTGCTAGTAATGGGCTAATCTGGGGCAAGTCACTGCTGGGTGACTGTTCCCCACACAGGGAGGGGCTCTGACTCCCACTTGACTCCAATGTCAGGGTGCCAGCTCAAAACCCTACCCCCAAGTCACATGCTTTACCCGCACCAAGGGTGAAATGTTAGCTGTCCCTTTCCCTACAGATGCTGCCCAGCAATTGGGGGCGGGGGGGGGCACATTGTTGGAAAAGCATGGCCTTAGTAATGTAACCGTAAAGTACAATGTAAAGGTTAATGTAAACGCAAAGGTAGAACTTGGCAAGGTCCTGTGCAGAGTGTGGGGATCCATGCTGGACGGCCACGATCAGCCAACTAAGACACGAGTCCTGTCCCCAGTGAGTGACACCATTCCAGCCTGGACCCCGTAAAACTATCATCAAGGTCACACACTAAGGACATATGACACATTTGCTGCTCCTTCAATTTACCGCAGCCACGGCCAGAGACCCATCAGCAGGCAATCAGCAGGCAAATTCTGCACGAATTCCCTGAGCACCCTCTTTCCTTACTGACAGGTTCCTACTTACTGTTTACTGCACTGCAGCCATTTCTCACCATCCTTCCCACAGTTCCCTTTCTCAGTCCCTTCCGTGTTGAGCTTCTCGTAGCAGAACTTGTCTGAGCCCCTGGCCTCTGTGGATGAGAAACACTGTCACCAATCTCACGTGCCACGCGTTTATAGACCAAGCCTGGATTTATTAAAGGGGGCAGGGGCATGACTTGGTCCCCTCCCCACCATCGCTTTGGGTGCTAATGCTTGTCAAGGTTAAATATTGCAGACGACAGTCAACTGATTGGCTACCCATGAACCTCCCAGCCCATTCAGGATGGTAGCCACGCCCCCAAGACAGCTGACCCAATCAGAAGGAGCAACAGCTCAGCAGCGCCACTGTGAATGATGGCTGTTACTGGGGCTGCACCTGGAGGTTACCCGCTGAAGTGACGTCAGGGAGGCCCATGTGTGGGCTGGAGGCTGGGGGCGGAGATGTCATTATATTCCTCAAGGGGGAGGAAGCAGCAGTAGAAATGGGAGGCCCCACACAGCCTCTCACCAACTCCAATCCAAGTGTTCACGGTGGAGGCAGGGGCAAGCAGAGATTACAAAGTGGCCTGCTCAGTGACATAGTTGCAGGAAAAATAGCTTCAAAGGCAGGACAAAGCCTCTGACTGTCCAATGAAGTAGCTCAACTGCAGACAGGTCATCTGGAGCCCTCTTCTGCTCCCAGCAAAATAACATGGCAGAGAGAAGGCATTGAGACCCCAGCTGACAAAGGGCCGAACAGCCTTACTCCTGCTCCTATCTACTACATTTTCTCATGTTTATCTGGGCAGATGATCAACAGCAAGAGTGTACTTTGACAGTTCCCTAAATAAGGTGTCAGATCAGGTGTCACCACAGTTCAGCGAGGACCGGTGTGATTATTTCTCGGCCTACAGGACCACCGTACTGTTTAGAAAATAACATTTTGAGCCGTGGCGTCTGTACACAATCTCCAAATAGTGATTGTGATCACTTGACTCTGTGAGACGACTATGTTTTCAAAGGGTCTCTTTTAATTTAAGATAAAACAGAATGCCCTGGAATAGGGTGTGTTGTGAAGTTGCACTGAACTCTGCCTGGAGATAGACCTATGCGATTTGTTAGCCATGGGAGATAGAGCTCCCAGGACTAATCCCTGGTGATGGTCCGGCAGTGAGCTTTAATACCTGGCCTCAAAGGAGAAGGTAGCTGAGGGGTGATGTTATAGAAGTTTATAGAGTAATGAGGGGCATGGGTAGGGTGAATGGTCAAGGTGTTATTCCCCAGGAGCCCAAAACTGGAGGGCATAGGTTTAAGGTGACAAGGAAAAGATTTAAAAGAGACTTAAGGGGCAATTTTTTTCATGCAGCAGGTGACGCACGCGTGGAACGAGCTGCCAGAGGAAGTGATGGAGGCTGGAACAATTACGACATTTAAAAGGCAGCTGGATGTGTACATGAATAGGAATGGTTTAGGGAGGTACGGGCCGAATGCTGGCAAATGGGACTAGATTAATTTAGGATATCTGGTCAGCATGGATAAGTTGGATTGAAGGGTCTATTTCCATGCTGTACATCTCTATGACTCTGACTCTTAGAGGCAGTCTTCCTGAGAGCTGGGGAACAACACCCACAACAGGTTCTCCTATGTCTAGCAGAGAAAGAATACTGTTTTTGGGTTAACCACCAAGACATTTCTAGGAAACAAGGATTGTAACCTGTTGGAGACCACAGAGCCACAAGTGGAAAGTTTATGCTCAAAGTGCTGAGCGAGGGGAACTTTGTTTAAAAGGACAGTGGACAATTCTGAGTGAAGAAGACAGAGAAAATCCTGCAAATGGCTGGAGGAGCTCTGGACATTAGCTCAAGATTATGTGTCAACTCAGAGTGCAGAGCAACAGATAAACATGGCATAAGGTTATTGATTAGAAGATAAGGCAGGCAATTTTATTTTGTGTTTTAGTGTATTATTGATTTTAACTAATATTGATTTTGGTTGGTTTGTTGCAGTCGAAGTCTTAGAACGTGAAATCTTGTCATGTGAAACCTTGTATAGGTCAGAGAGAAATTTGCGTTTCGTTTCAAAGGTTATCAGTCTCTCTACTGGGTGTGATGGCAAGTGAAGGGGGGTAAACACCAAAACTGTACGGCATATGGTTCACTTACTTGAGCCCCAGATCAATTTGCACTGGTTGTCCCTTGTTTTGCATTCACCACTGAAGCATCGGCCCTGCAAGATGAAAAACAGCCATGGTCAATTTAGCCTCTGAATCACAGAATCCCTACAGTGTGAAAGCAGGCCATTCCGCCCATACCAACCCTCCAAAAAGCATCCCACCCAGACCCAGCCCATCCCTGTAACCCTACATTTCCCATGGCTAACCCATCTGGCCTACACATCCCTGGACACTATGGGACAATTTAGCATGGCCAATCCACCTAGTCTGCACATCTTTGGACTGTGGGAGGAAACCGGAACACCCGGAGGAAACCCACGCAGACACAGAGAGAATGTGCAAATTCCACACAGACAGTCGCCCAAGGGTGGAATTGAATCCTGGGTCCCTGGCCCTGTGAGGCAGCTGTGCTAACCACTGAGGCACCCCAAAAGCAGGGGACACAACCTGTTCTAGAATCACTCCCCAACAGGAGACTGTATGAAGGACTAAAGTGCACCCACCTGGTTAAGGTCGCAGGTATATCCGTCCTGCTTGTGAAGGTTAGGTGGGCACTGGGGGGGAAGAAAGAAACATGATTAAAAGTGGTAATTAAAAGTGGTAAAAGGGGTGTATGGTACAGAAACAGGCCATTTGGCCCAACCAATCCATGCTAGCAGCTTGCGCCGCACTTAAGGGGCATCCCACTTGATTCTGTCAATGCTTCAGGTCCATAACCTTTCATGGGAACTGCAAGAGGTGCAGAGCCAAAGACAAAGAGGGCAGGAAAAGTATAAAAAGAGAGGCGGAGGGCAGGAAAGATTAAAGGGATAAGGGTTCAAGGCAAATGAGACAATTAAAGAAACAAAAGATGGGCCGGGGGGAGGTATGAATGGTTGCAGGAGCACAAGGACAGCATCATGAAATATTTAAACCCTAAGACATAAAGCTATAAGATTCAGGAGCAGAATTAGGCTATTCTGCCCATCAAGTCTGCTCTGCCATTCGATCATGGCTGATACATTTCTCGACTCCATTTTCCTGCCTTCCTCCTGTAACCCTCTTCCACGGTGCATTGCTATAAGGGGGGGGGGGGGGTGGTGGTGGTGGTGGTGGTGGTGTGGGGGGGTCCCCAGAGGAATGGGACACCCTGCACAGACCACCCCCCACCTCCATCATGCGCCAATGTGCAATCCCCTAACCACCACTGCATTTTTCACTCCTCGCAGCTCTGGTGCAGCCCTTGCCTACTGCCAGTAGGTGCCAACACCAGAGAGAAGTCTGAAGTTGCTGAAGTCAACATTCAGGCCAGACAACGTGCCCAGTGGAAAGACGAAGTGATGTTGGATTCGCGTGTAGACAGGGTGGTGAAGAAGGCATTTGACATGCCTGCCTTTATTGGTCAGTGCATTGAGTATAGGAGTTGACAGGTCATGTTGCAGCTGTACAAGACATTGTTTTGGTCACTTTTGGAGAACTGCATTCAATTCTGGTCTCCTTGCTACAGGAAAGATGTTGTGAAACTTGAAGGAGTTCAGAAAAGGTTTAGAAGCATTTTTCCAGGATTGGAGGGTTTGAGCTTTCGGGAGAGGCTGAATAGGCTGGGGCTATATTCCCTGGAGCGTCGGAGGCTGAGGGGTAACATTATAGAGATTTATAAAATCATGAGGGCATGGATAGGGTGAATAGTCAAGGTCTTTTCCCCAGGGTAGGGGGGGGTCCAAAACTAGAGGGCATAGGTTTAAGGTGACATGGAAAAGATTTAAAAGGGACCTAAGGGACAACTTTTTCACGCAGAGGGTGGCGCATGTATGGAGAGGAGAGAACTGCCAGAGGAAGTGGTGGAGGCTAGCACAATTTAGACAATTAAAAGACATCTGGATGGGTAAATGAACAGGAAGGGTTTAGAGGGATATGGGCCAAATGCTGGCAAATGGGACTAGATTTATCTAGGATATCTGGTCGGCATGAACGAGTGGGACCAAAGAGTCTGTTTCCATTTGTACATCTCTATGAATCTATGACTGTATTGATTTTCAAAGGGATGGTGTAGCAGGCCGAGGATGGAGATGGCAGAGTCGGAGCAGAACGGCGAACCGGGGCAAGCAGGCAGCTGGAAGCTCAGGGCCCCATTTGCAGATAGATCAGGCCCATGTGAGTCACTTCTTACTGACGTTATGGCACATAAATCGGACTTGACTTTGCAGTGATCTGTCCCCACACTCCTTGTGAAGCACAGCAGGACCAAACAGAGTCAAGGGTTTTTCTTGTAAGATGCTACAAGAGACAGGAAGGCAAACTGGAAGCAGAATGACACCGGGATTGAAAAGATTGAAATGTGAAGATAGCTCAATATGGGATGATGTCAGGACGAATTTCTTCACACAAAGGATGCTGGAAATCTCAAAGTCTCCCTCTCATTCAAAAGGTGGGGGGGCCAATTTACAATGTTGTAAACTGAAAGGGGTCGCTTGGGCAAAGCAATTAAGGGAAATAGATCCAAGGCACAGTAATGAAGCTAGGATATGAATATGGTTTGGAAAAATCGTAGTTAAATGTTGAATCTTGCGTATACGCTCCCACCTTAAATGTTGACTGAGGCATTAAAGAGCAAAAAACTGGGATGGAGCCAGGTTTCCCCCAATTCTGGTCTCTACAGTTTCAATCCTTCAGGAAGGCCTCAGGCCTCAGTAATTCCTAAAGGGCAGCTTTTTAATGGGCCTGGGCAAGATGGATCTTACTGGGGTCAGGTCTTACCGAGACGGCCTCATGAAGAAACCCATATCTCCGATCACCAGCAATTTGGGATACGGGTCTACCAGGAGGGGAAATGTCGCTAAAGGACTGGCAGCCTACCCACTGATCCTCCACCCCCAAAGAACTTTTGTGTACTTTGAAAGCATGGATGATACAAACCTGCCCGGAGTCTCCTGTGCAGTACTCCGCTATATCACAATCATTCACTGCATCCCGACAGTCGTATCCTCGTTTTAGGAACTGCGTGTAAGAACAGAGGGTGTTACTGGACTTTCACCCTTCCAGCCTTTCACATCACTTCAAAAGGACTTGTCAGGTCACTGCTCTTTATGCAGAGCTTGCTGTACACCGACTACATATCAAACACTCTCTTCTGTCTGCACACTACTTTTGTGATGCCCTGAGGTCACATGACACTCTCTATAAATGCAATTGGCCTGTCCGCCCATCTTTCACCACCTCAGCAGCTTTGATGAATCCATGGTATGGTCTTAGAGATTAGGGACTAGATTTTTGCAACAGGATAGGAACGCTGCTCCCTGGATCAGTTCCACGTCCCGACGCCACGTTGGGCTAACTGGCACTACACAAACTTCCCTGCACAAGGCCCCTAACTGTGCCAGAAGGAGTTCTGGTGCTGAACTAGTACCCCATTAGGAATGGCACTTGCCCTTTTTAGTCAGCTTATCAATCGCTCCTTTCAGTAGTGCGTGGGTTGCCAATGATCACTCCACTCGCCCTCATTTGCAAACACACAGCACATCCTGGGGGGCATCGGAAGATTGATGTGCCAACTGTGAATGTGAGATTCAAACTATCTCTGAACCTAAAGAATCTCTGTCCCCACCGGGGATTGGTAATGCAGTCCGGGGCCATATTTCTGTATTCTTTCACGGCATGGGGGCTCGCTGCAAACAGTTTCATCACGGATGCAGCTAGAGTTCATGCACTTGTAGTGATTGTAACCTCACAGTATATGAGTCCCCCGATTGTTAATGCGGTCCCATGAGGGAGCCCTGACTGACAGATATAGACAGGGTCTGGCTACCTGACTCTGAATGAGGCAGCACTAAAGTCGAGGACTGTTCATGCGTAAATAAAGGGTGACTTGGTGACAGGGTACTGGTCTCTGTGGAGTTATTTCATGCACTGTTTCCTTGTTAACTGTCTGTTGGCAGTGCCAGTGTGTTTTCAGCTGCCTGGGATCCTAAGATCTGAAGTTCGCCTCTCTGAAAACTTACCACCTCTTTACCTGAGCCAGCTCCTCTCGACGCACCTTAAAAACCCACCCGCTATTTTTCAATCATCTCAAAATCTCCTCACGTGGCTCCGTGCCAAATTCTGCCTGGTAACGCTTTCCTGTGAAATACTTCAGTGTGCTATGGATAATACATAACTGCAAGCTGTTGTTGTCTGGCAATTTACTAACTGAGTCATCATTCCCAGCTAACAATCATTTCTTGCATTTAAAGGAAAGATGGCCTTGCATTCATGGAGAGTCTTTCATACCCATAAGAGGTTCTAGAACATTCCACGACCAAGCGAAGTGAACTTAATGAGGTTACACCACAGGGAATGGCTGAATCCCTGCTGGTATATTCCATGGTCCTGGAATTATCTAAGACTGGAAAGATCGCATGTGAAGCCATATACTTACGCTGTAAGTGGGCTGACGGACCACATCAATCGTAGTTAGTAGGGTAGGCCAGGGACACAAAATAGTTATTAGTCACCATCCTGCACAGCTCCGAATTTTGCTCAGAAAACGTCTTACAGTTTGAGAATGTCAGAAATCACATGACACCAGGTTATAGTCCAACAGGTTTATTTGGACACACAAGCTTGCGGAGCCTCAGTCCTTCTTCAGCTGTTAGTGAGACAGGTAGTATCAGACAGATTAAAAAAGTAAAAAATCAAAGTTTCAAACCATTGATGAGGATGTACTGAACAAACCTATGATGCTGTTAAATCTTTAACCAGTTAGAAGGTTTTAACTGATTAAAATGCATATGTAAATCCCCAAATCCCTTTCAAGTAACAGTCCTGAGAGAGCTAAAGGTTTTATCAGTGTAAAGAAAAGGTGACATTTTAGGTCAGACAATGCATGTTAGGTGTGAGACCTTGTTTCAAATCTGTTTGCATTTTAGTTTGGAGTCAGACTGGTTTTATTTCTGATGTAAGAATTTATAAAACACCATATTGACTGACTGTCTATAAATTTTGTGCTTTTTGAACAAAATAAAGTCTATCCGCAAATATAAATTCACTGCGTACATTCACAGGCGTGTGTGTGAGGTGGGTAGAGACTGTGTGCGCGTGTGTGAAGGGGGAGAAAGAGTGTGTGTAGTGTGAGGTGGGGGTAGAGAGAGTGTGTGTGTGAGTGTGAGGGGGGTGTGAGACAGTGTGTGAGAGAAGGGGTTCTCGCAGCAGACACAGAGGAATTCATCAGACGAATGAGGTTCCGGGAATTCTTCCAAGATGTCAGCTGTGAGCCCAATGAGACAACCAATGAACCGGATCAGTCAACAGAGAGATCCATGGTGGGGGGAAGCGGGCAAAGAGGGAGTTGAGTTGAATTGGACCCTTCCGGAGGGCCGCTGCCCGGGGCTTGACAGGTATACTCAAGACATCAGAGAATGTGTGAACGCCAGATTCATCAGCCACACTCACAAGGTAATGCAAAACGTCACCCAGGCACAATGCAGTGCCATCCGTGCTCTCAATACCAATCGCAACATCGTCATCAAACCAACAAAGGAGGAGCCATCATCATACAGAATAGAACAGACTACTGCAAGGAAGTCTACTGACAGCTGAACAACCAGGAACACTACAGACAATTACCTGCTGATCCGACCAAAGAACACACCCATCAACTGAACAGACTGGTCAAAACTGTTGATCCCGTCCTTCAGAGTACCCTACACACACTCATTCCACGTACTTCTCCATCGGGGACTTCTACCGCCTTCCAAAGATACATCAAACCTACACACCCAGATGGCGCATCCTATCAACCAATGGGACCCTGTGTAAGAACCTCTCTGGCTGTGTCAAGGGCATCTTAAGACCCATCATACAGGGAACACCCAGCTTCTGTCGAAACACTACAGATTTCTTACAGAAACTCAGCACCCATGGACCAGTTGAACAAGGACATCCCTCATCACACTGAATGTTTCAGCACTCTACACCAGCATCCCCCATGACAACAGCATCGCTGCAACAGCCTCAGTACTCAGCACCCCCAACTGCCAATTTCCAGACACCAACCTACAACTCATCCGCTTCATTCTCGGCCACAACCAGTTCTTTATTCAGGCACACGGAACAGCCAAGGGGACCAGATTTGCTCCCCAATATGCCAACATTTTCATGCACAGGTTCGAACAAGACTTCTTTGCTGCACAGAACCTCCAAACAACATTATATACCAGATATATTGATGACATTTTCTTCCTTTGGACTCATGGCGAGGAATCACTTAGGCAACTACACAGCGATATCAACAAGTTTCATCCCACCATCAGACTTACCGTAGACTACTCTTTGGAATCAGCCTCATTCTTGGACAGGCATCTTCATCAAGGACAAACACCTCAGTACCTCACTCTACCACAAGCCCACAGATAACCTCATGATGCTGCACTTCTCTAGCTTCCACCCGAAACATACTAAAACAGCCACCCCCTACGGACAAGTCCTACGCACACACAGGGTCTGTTTGGATGAGGGGGAATGCAACGGACACTTGAAGGTGCTGAAGGACACCCTCATAGAAACAGGATACAATGCTCAACTCATTGATCGCCAGCTCCAAATTGCCGCAGCAAAAAACCGTAATGACCTCCTCGGAAGACAGACACGAGAAACGTCCGATAGGGTATCCTCTTTCATCCAGTTTTTCCCGGGAGCGGAGAAACTATGCCATGTTCTTCGCAGCCTTCAACACGTTATCGATGACGATGAGCACCTCACTACGATCTTCCCCACGCCTCCACTTCTCACCTTCACACAAGCACCAAACCTTAAACAGACCATTGTTCGCAGCAAACTACCCAGCTTTCAGGACAACATTAACCACAACATTATACAACCCTGAGATAGTAGAAATTCTGAAGAAGGGTCCAAACCTGAAACGTCAGCTTTCCTGCTCGTCTGATGCTGCTTGGCCTGCTGTGTTCATCCAGCTCTACATCTTGTTATATACTATACAACCCTAGCATGGCAATCTCTGCGAGACATGTCAGATCTTCAAAATGGATACTACCATCACACATGGGAACACCACCCACCACGTGCACAGCAGATACTCAAGTGACTTGGCCAACGTTGTCTATCTAATACGCTGCAGGCAAGGATGCCCCGAGGCATGGTACATTGGCGAAACCATGCAGACACTATGACAATGGGTGAATGGACACCATGCAACAATCACCAGGCAGGAATGTTCCCTCCCACTGGGGGGGAGTACATCAGTGGTCAAGGACATTCGGCCTCAGATCTTTGGGTAAACATTCTCCAAGGCGGACTTTGGGATACACACAACAACACAGAGTCACAAAGCAGAGGCTGATAGCCAAGTTCAGTAGCCATGAAGACGGCCTCAACTGGGATCTTGGGTTCATGTCACACTACAGGTGACCCCACCACACTGTACACTCTCACACAAGCATGCATACACACACACAGACACACACACACAGACACACAGACACACACAGACACACAGACACACACACACAGACACACACACACTCTCCCCCCTCACCCTCTTTCTCACACACACATACATGAATCTATGGAGTGCATTTATATTTGCAGGATACATTTTACCTTGTTCAAAAAGCACACAATTTATAGACAGTCAGTCAACATGTTGTTTTATAAATTCCTACCTTAGAAATAAAACCAGTTTGAGTCCAAACTAAAACACGAACAAATTCTAAACAAGGCCTCACACCTAACATGCATTGTCTGACCTAAAATGTCACCTCTTCCTTACACTGATAAACCCTTTCGTTCTCACAGGACAGAGACTCGAAAGGAATTTGGGGAATTACATACACATATTAAACCTTTTAAACAATTTAAACCTTCTAAATGATTAAAGATCTAACAGCATCTTAGATTTGTTTAGTACATCCTCATCAATGGTGTGAACCTTTGATCTTTTACTTATAAGTTCTATGTCCGATACTACCTCTCCCTCTCTCACGTCTGAAGAAGGACTGAGGCTCCAAAAACTTGTTTCCAAATAATCCGATAACCTGGTGTCGTGAGATTTCTGACCTTGTCCACCCCCAGCCTATCACCGGCACCTCCACATCACAGTCTGAGAATGAGCCGTCAGACTGTTGTCTTGCCCCCACAAGTTGCAGTGGTGAGTAGACTGGTTTATGGAGATACCTTATGGAAATCATCGCGTTGGCCACAAGCAGAGTTATAATGAAGCCGCATGGCATTGGCATTAGTTACCTGGCATGTGTAATTGCAGCAAGGTCCGTCACTGCAGTGGGCACCATTGGCAAGGGAACACTTCTTACAGCAGCTCCCGAAGCATTCCTGGGGAAGGAACAGAGGATCATCCACGACATTCACACACTGAAGCTACAGCATGGATACATACAGGCCATTCAGCACAGCTGGTGTTTGCACTCCCCATGGGCCTACTCCTAATCTAGCTCACCACACCAATATCATCTCCCATTTTTATCTCCTTCATGGACTGGTCCAGACTCCCTTTGAACGATATTCCTGACTGCACGCTGCCATTCGAGGGGGGCTTTCCCTCCATTCCAGAAGGATATCAACTCAGGGTCAGCAGTTTGTGCTGCATATCTTCACAGGAACAAGTGCACCGATTCTCGATGCACAGATCTCTAGGCGCAGCACGGCGATGATGTCGGGGCTCAAACTGAAGCCAGTCCACAATTCTAGAACAAGACTGTCCCATGTAAGCCTGGATTAGAGCATCCTCTGGCAGGGAAGCATCAACACTCTTGGCTCCATACTTTCATTAGACTCAGAGGATGTTTGGGATTCCTTGCAGCCCACTTCCTTACGTTGCCAGGCCGAGCTATCATCTGAGTCCTGACTCCCTTACCTTGCCTCCCGCCCAGTGACTGTCCCACGGGGCAGTTACAAGTACACACCTACCCGCTGGCTGATCACTGACTCGGCCAATTCTTTTGCTGCCAAGCCAAGGCGTAGCCACACCGAACAGAGGCATGGGCGGAGGCATGCAAAAAGCAGGCAGAGAAAGTTTACACTCCAAGCTTACCACTCGCAGTCCGCAGTCGCACTCTTCACCAGATTCCACATATCCATTTCCACACTCCGTGGTCTCAAACAGCTGTAAAGGAACAGACAGCGGGAGCGAGTCGCACACCAGTGAGAGGTCAGAGAAGTAAAACTGGGTCTGTAGCTCTGATTAGAGCCTAGGGTTGAGGTGGGGGGGGGGGGGTGCGTGCAGACTGAATGCCCAGAAGCTTGAAACACGGAATGCAATTCAATCCCACCCAGAGTCCCAAGTGTCCTGAGCAGATCTTTCACCTATACCGTGTGGGTGTGACAGGGGCAGTTCCTGGGTGAGCATGGGAATTGCTGCCTTGACATCCTTGAGAGTCCACAGTGGAATACTTATCGGCTGAGAGCTGAGGCCCTGAAATTATAAGGCCACTGACTCCAGAGTGAATTGATCAGAGCAAGGCAATCAACACTGCCTCCCATTGGTGTAGAAGACTCCATTTGGTCTACTCGGGGAGGATTAGCTGCCCATCATCCAGCCTCTTGGCAAACGGATTGAGGCTAACTCAATCTAACATCTGAAGTAACGTGAAGAGAAATTAGTCCCAAAAACAATTGACCCCTGCTTTAACAGTTTAGAGGAAACAAAAGATTTCAGTAAATGGCGGAGCAGACTCGATGGTCCGATGGGGGATGGGCGGGGACAGGCGATGGCCTAGAGGTATTATCGCCGGACTGTTAATCCAGAGACGCAGATAATGTTCTGGGGACCCGGGTTCGAATCTGCTACGGCAGATAGTGGAATTTGAATTCAATAAAAAGAAAATCTGCATTTAAGTGTCTAACCATGAAGCCATTGTCAATTATCAGAAAAGCTATCCGGTTCACTAATGTCCTTTAGGGAAGGAAACTGGCATCCTTAGCTGGTGGCCTTCATATGACTCCAGAACCATGGCAATATGATTGACTCTTAACTGCCCTCTGGGCAAATAGGGATGGGCAATGAACACTGGCCTAGCCAATGATGCCCTCATCCCATGAATGAATAAAGAACGGCCTATTTCTACTCTTACATCCTGTGCTCTTAAAAGGGATTGAAACACAAGATTACTAACAAAATTCAGTGTGAGAACAAAAGAATGCAATGCAGGAATCTGAAAGCTCAAGAGGAGTCGTTTAGGTCACTCTAGAGGCTTCCTGGCTCATGATCCTGACCCTGCATCGTGAGTGAACATTGGCGCCTGTGTTTAAATAAAATTCTGACAAAGACGTAAACCAATACTCACGGGCACTGACAGAGCTCTGCCCATCTCGAAGAAGTAAGTCCTACCTTTGTCGGCCTGTTGAAGAGGCAGGCTCCTCCACCCCTTTGTAGAAACTCCTTGTATTCCATAATACTGCACTTGGAGAACGTGTGGGGATGGTAGAACCTGCAGTGGGCCGTAGTTACAGTGGAGGTGAGAACTCAGACAAACCAAGGCCAATCTAACTCAACCCAACCAAATAAATGAGACAAGGCAGTCAATCCATACCAGTTTGATGCCCCAATTCAGGAGACTAAACCTTGACCTAATTTGACCAATGTCAACTCAATCCAGCAAAACTCAGCTCCAACCACAGAAAACCAAAGTCAACTCTAACCAATAGAGAAATAGAACTAACCAAAAATGGAGTTGGAGCCTAAAACTCAAAATCCACATTTAGCTCAAAACGACATATAATAACAACTACACAACTTGACTGCACTCTCGCAAAGACAATTGTGCCTCTAGCCTTCAATCACCTCAACTATTGGTCACTATGTCAAAAGGCAGCCAACAGACTGGATCCTGCATTCACCTGGATGCCTACAGATCTGACAATTAGACTGTGAAAGTAACAAGAGCACCTTACATTTGCATAGCACCTTTAATGCAATAAAACTGTCCCAAGGCACTCCATCCGAACATGATAAAACAAATTATAGAATCCCTAGAGTGTGGAAGCAGGCCATTCGGCCCGAGTCCACACTGACCCTCCAAACAGCATCCCACCCAGACTCATCTCCCTACCCTCTCCCTTAGACAGAAGTTCACACTGAGACTACAGATTTCACACGAAGCTCATAGACCGCATTTTTTTTAAAATTAAGAGCCATTGCAGAAATGCAAAACAACAGCAGCTTGACAAAACAAACATAAACATGCAAAAATACAAGTACATATCATGACTGGACTCCCACCCATCCTCCTCCCCGAACCAAAAAGAAGGTTCTGAGTGCCGATTTGGTAAGGTTACCAGTTTTTCTTTTTTTTCCAATAGTCTGTTTGGGAATTCAGAACAATGGGAATGGATGTTGGGCAGTTGCATGCTCCTCCTGTAAATATGGGAGGTAAGGGTCACCACTAGTGTCCCCACTGACTTCATCTGCGGGAAGTGCACCCAACTCCAGCTCCTCGGAAACCGTGTTAGGGAACTGGAGCTGGAGATGGATGAACTTCGGATCATTCGGGAGGCTGAGGGGGTGACTGACAGGAGTTACAGGGAAGTAGTCACACCTCAGGTACAGGAAAAAGGTAGATGGGTTACAGTCAGGGGATGGAAAGGGAACAGGCAGACAGTGCAGGGATCCCCTGTGGCCGTTCCCATCAATAATGAGTATACCGTTTTGGATACTGTTGTGGTGGACGACTTACCAGGGGTAAGCCATGGGGTAGAGGTCTCTGGCACAGAGTCTGTCCCTGTTGCTCAGAAGGAAAGGGGGGAGAGGAGGACAGCATTAGTCATTGGGGACTCCATAGTTAGGGGGACAGATAGGAGATTCTGTGGGAACGAGAGAGACTCGCGGTTGGTGGGTTGCCTCCCAGGTGCCAGGATCCGTGATGTCTCGGATCATGTTTTCGGGATCCTTAAAGGGGAGGGGGAGCAGCCCCAAGTCGTGGTCCACATAGGCACCAATGACATAGGTAGGAAAAGGGATGGGGATGTAAGGCAGAAATTCAAGGAGCTAGGGCGGAAGCTTAGAGCTAGAACAAACAGAGTTGTTATCTCTGGTTTGTTACCTGTGCCACGTGCTAGCGAGGCGAGGAATAGGGAGAGAGAGCAGTTGAACACGTGGCTACAGGGATGGTGCAGGAGGGAGGGATTCAGATACCTGGATAATTGGGGCTTATTCTGGGGTAGGTGGGACCTCGACAAACGGGATGGTCTACACCTGAACCAGAGGGGTACCAACATCCTGGGGGGCAAATTTGCTAATGCTCTTCGGGAGGGTTTAAACTAATTCAGCAGGGGGATGGGAACCTGAATTGTAGCTCCAGTGTACAGGAGGTCGATAGTAGTGAGGTCATGAAGAAGGATTCAAGGTCGCAGGAGTGTACGGGCAGGCAGGAGGGTGGTTTGAAGTGTGTCTACTTCAACGCCAGGAGCATCCGGAATAAGGTGGGTGAACTTGCAGCATGGGTTGGTACCTGGGACTTTGATGTTGTGGCCATTTCGGAGACATGGATAGAGCAAGGACAGGAATGGTTGTTGCAGGTTCCGGGGTTTAGATGTTTCAGTAAGATCAGGGAAGGTGGTAAAAGATGGGGAGGTGTGGCATTGTTAGTCAAGGACAGTATTACGGTGGCAGAAAGGATGTTTAATGAGGACTTGTCTACTGCGGTAGTATGGGCTGAGGTTAGAAACAGGAAAGGAGAGATGACCCTGTTGGGAGTTTTCTACAGGCCTCCGAAAAGTTCCAGAGATGTAGAGGAAAGGATTGCAAAGATGATTCTGGATAGGAGCGAAAGTAACAGGGTAGTTGTTATGGGGGACTTTAACTTTCCAAATATTGACTGGAAACGCTATAGTTCGAGTACTTTAGATGGGTCAGTTTTTGTCCAATGTGCGCAGGAGGGTTTCCTGACACAGTATGTAGATAGGCCAACAAGAGGCGAGGCAACATTGGATTTGGTGCTGGGTAATGAACCAGGCCAGGTGTTAGAATTGGAGGTAGGTGAGCACTTCAGTGACAGTGACCACAATTCAGTTACATTTACTTTAGTGATGGAAAGGGATAGGTATATACCGCAGGGCAAGAGTTGTAGCTGGGGGAAAGGCAACTATGAGGCGATTAGGCAAGATTTACGATACATAGGATGGGGAAGGAAACTGCAGGGGCTGGGCACAATTGAAATGTGGAGCTTGTTCAAGGAACAGCTACTGCGTGTCCTCGATAAGTATGTACCTGTCAGGCAGGGAGGAAGTGGTCGAGCGAGGGAACCGTGGTTTCCTAAAGAAGTTGAATCTCTTGTCAAGAGAAGAAGGAGGCTTATGTAAAGATGAGATGTGAAGGCTCAGTTAGGGCGCTTGAGACTTACAAGTTAGCCAGGAAGGACCTAAACAGAGAGCTAAGAAGAGCCAGGAGGGGACTTGAGAGGTCTTTGGCAGGTAGGATCAAGGAAAACCCTAAAGCTTTCTGTAGGTAAGTCAGGAACAAAAGAATGACTAGAGTAAGATTAGGGCCAGTCAAGGACAGTAGTGGGAAATTATGTGTGGAGTCCGAAGAGATAGGAGAGGCGCTAAATGAATATTTTTCGTCAGTATTCACACAGGAAAAAGACAATGTTGTCGAGGAGAATACTGAGATACAGGCTAGTAGACTAGACGGGATTGAGGTTCACAAGGAGGAGGTGTTAGCAATTCTGGAAAGTGTGAAAATAGAAAAGTCCCCTGGGCCAGATGGGATCTATCCTAGGATTCTCTGGGAAGCTCGGGAGGAGATTGCAGAGCCTTTGGCTTTGATCTTTATGTCGTCATTGTCTACAGGAATAGTGCCAGAAGACTGGAGGATACCAAATGTTGTCCCCTTGTTAAAGAAGGGGAGTAGACACAACCCTGGTAATTATAGACTAGTGAGCCTTACTTCAGTTGTGGGTAAAGTGTTGGAAAGGACTATAAGAGATAGGATTTATAATCATCTAGAAAGGAATAATTGGATTAGGGATAGTCAACACGGTTTTGTGAAGGGTAGGTCGTGCCTCACAAACCTTATTGAGTTCTTTGAGAAGGTGACCAAACAGGTGGATGAGGGTAAAGCGGTTGATGTGGTGTATATGGATTTCAGTAAAGCGTTTGATAAGGTTCCCCACGGTAGGCTATTGCAGAAAATACGGAGGCATGGGATTGAGGGTGATTTAGCGGTTTGGGTCAGAAATTGGCTAGCTGTAAGAAGATAGAGGGTGGTGGTTGATGGGAAGTGTTCATCCTGGAGTTCAGTTACTAGTGGTGTACCGCAAGGATCTGTTTTGGGGCCACTGCTGTTTGTCATTTTTATAAATGACCTGGATGAGGGCGTAGAAGGATGGGTTAGTAAATTTGCGGATGACACTAAAGTCGGTGGAGTTGTGGATAGTGCGGAAGGATGTTGCAAGTTACAGAGGAACATCGATAAGCTGCAGAGCTGGGCTGAGAGGTGGCAAATGGAGTTTAATGCGGAAAAGTGTGAGGTGATTCACTTTGGAAGGAGTAACAGGAATACAGAGTACAGGGCTAATGGTAAGATTCTTGGTAGTGTGGATGAGCAGAGAGATCTCGGTGTCCATGTGCATAGATCCCTGAAAGTTGCCACCCAGGTTGATAGGGTTGTTAAGAAGGCGTACGGTGTGTTAGGTTTTATTGATAGAGGGATTGAGTTTCGGAGCCGTGAGGTCATGTTGCAGCTGTACAAAACTCTGGTGCAGCCGCACTTGGAGTATTGCGTACAGTTCTGGTCGCCGCATTATAGGAAGGATGTGGAAGCATTGGAAAGGGTGCAGAGGAGATTTACCAGGATATTGCCTGGTATGGAGGGAAGGTCTTATGAGGAAAGGCCTTATGAGGAAAGACTGAGGGACTTGAGGCTGTTTTCGTTAGAGAGAAAAAGGTGAAGAGGTGACTTAATAGAGACACACAAGATGATCAGAGGATTAGATAGGATGGACAGTGAGAGCCTTTTTCCTCGGATGGTGATGGCTAGCACGAGGGGACATAGCTTTAAATTGAGGGGTGATAGATATAGGACAGATGTCAGAAGTAGGTTATTTACTTAGAGTAGTAAAGGCGTGGAATGCCCTGCCTGCAACAGTAGTAGACTCGCCAACTTTAAGGGCATTTAAATGGTCATTGCATAAACATATGGATGATAATGGAATAGTGTAGGTTAGATGAGCTTCAGATTGGTTTCACAGGTCGGCGCAACATCGAGGGCCAAAGGGCCTGTACTGTGCTGTAATGTTCTATGTTTTACATACACTGCGAGTCAAACAGATGGTGTTGAACGAAAAGGACTAACATTTGTATTGTACATTAGTAACCACAGGATTTCCTAAGTAATCCTACAGCCAGGCACGTTTGAAATGTGGTCACTACTGTAATGTAGGAAACAAGACAGCCAATTTGCACACAGCAAGATCCCACAAACAGCAACGTGATAATGGCCAGATAATCTGATTTGGTGCTGTCATTTGTGAACTAGATCCTTTCCAGGGCACTGAGGAGGACTCTTGTGAAAAACAACAGCATGCAATGTTTTCTATCCACCTGCGCGGGCAGAGGGCCACTCAGTTTAATACCTCACCCGAAACATTACATCTCAGATTGTGCAGCACTACCTCAGTACGACACAGGAAGTGTGGGACTAGATCATGGGCTCAAAAACAACTTGCATTTTGATTTGAACAACGCTCTTACTGCAGCGGAACAGTTTAGGATACATAACAGGAGAGATAAGCAGACATAAAAACAGCATTGAGGTACTCAAAGTGACGTTAGAACAGATAACCAATTGTAGGTTAAAGTGAACATCAAGGAGAGAGAGAGATAGAAGGTTGGAGAAGTTTAAGAAGGGAATTCCAGTGTTGAGCACCTAGGCAACCAAAGGCAAGACCACCAACAGTTGAGTGATTAAAATTGGAGACGTGCAACAGGATCGAATAAAGGGACCACAGAGATTTTGGCAGATGGGACTGCAGGAGGTTAGAGAGATGAAGTGAACCCAAGACCATGGATGGACCTGAAAGGAATCACAGAATTCAGGTGCTCTCTGAGGTGGCAGGGGGATGGGGTTTAGTGCGAGTTGGGAGAGGAGCAGGAGAGTTCTGGATGAAATCAAGGTCACGGAAGGTGCAAGAAGGTATTGCAATCAGGATAGCATTGAAATAATCAGGTCTTAGGAGTGAGAAAGGCTTTGGGGCAGAGCATGAACTGATGGAAAGTCGCCTCGTTTGAAGAAGAGTTATACCGGACTTCAAACGTCAACTCTTGTTTCTTTCGCCACAGATGCTGCCACAGAAACCTGCTGAGAAATATTCCAGCATTTTCTGCACTTGTTTCAGATTTCCAGCAAGTGTAGTGTTTTGCTTTTGTCAGAGGCTAGGTTTACTGCTGTGAGTAACTCAACTCCTGACTCTCCAAAGCCTGTCCAGCTTCTACGAGGCACAAATCAGGAGTATGATGGAATACTAAATAAAAACCAAAAGAACTGTGGATGCTGTAAATCAGGAACAAAAACAAAGTTGCTGGAAAAGTTCAGCAAGTCTGGCAGCATCTGTGGAGGAGAAAACAGAGTTAACGTTTCAGGTCCGGTGACCCTTCCTCAGAATACTCCCCACTTGCCTGGATGGGTACAGCCCCAACAACACTCAAGAAGCTTGACAGCATCCAGGACAAAGCAGTCCATTTGATTGGCACTACATCCACAAACATTCACTCCCTCCACCTCCAATGCTCAGGAGCAGCAGCGTGTACTATCTATAAGATGCACTGCAGGAATTCACCTAAGATCCTTGGACACCACTTTCTAAACCCACGACCACTTCCATCTTGAAAGGCAAGGGCAGCAGACACATGGGAACACCACCACCTGTAAGTTCCCCTCCAAGCCACTCACCATCCCGACTTGGAAATATATTGGCATTTCTTCACCAATAATGCCTGAGTAAATCTCCTCTTCTCGGGGGAAGACCTGATCAGACTGTGGAGGGGAGGTTGAGAGGGGTGGGGGCAGGTAGGTTGAGAGGGGTGGGGACGGGGAATTGGTGGGTGTTGGGTAGCGGGGCAAGGACTTTGTAGATTTCTGGCTATTTTTGAATGCATTAGCATTTGAATACCAACGTGCCACTTGCCTTCCTGACCGCTTGCTGCATGCTCGCTTTCAGTGACCAGGGTACAAGGGCACCCTGGTCCCTTTATACATCAATATTTCACAATCTATCACCATTTAAACAATATTTCAGCACAAATTCAATTCTGATAAGCCAGGGCAGTGCCGAGGGAATATTGTTCGAGGTGGCTGTGTTGTAGAGGGGGCCTCATCAGCCTTTTCTCGCAACATAAAGGATTCTGTGATACCATTAGGAAGAAAAACAAGGGAATTATTCCTGGTGACGTGGCCAAGTACTCAGTCAACGTCACGGAAACAAATCATTGGGTCGTTATCACATTGCATTTGAGGGAGCTTGCTGTGTTTATTAACAACAGCCCTTCACTGCGTGCAAACTACACCCAGCAGACGTGAAAGGTGCCCTATATAAATGCGAATCTTTCTTCCGGTTCTCCCCTCAGAACTCAGGAGAAGCCTCTTTCCCCAGGCAGCAACGGGAGCACGAGCTTTATCACCACAGCAAGTGGTTGAGGTGGAGAGCATCAAGGCGTTCAAAGAATTCTGGATAAATACATAGAGAAGAAAGGAAGAGCTGGACATTTGATGGGCTGAGGGGAAGAGAAGGTGGGGGCAGAGGATTGAGTGGACAACAAACCAGCATGGGCCAGCTGGGCCGAACAACCTCTTCCCACACCGAAAATTGGGTGTACTTCTAATACTGAAACATACGGATGGAGGAAGAGAAGAAGCAGGTTCCTATTCTAATGCATTTAAGGCAATAGCCACTCAATAGCCAGGCTCCACTCACGAGAACAATTGAGGCTGGGTATGGGCTAGGCTACAGGAATCTCAAGAAGCTGAGCCTGAGTAAATCTCCTCTTCTTGGGAGAAGACCTGATCAGACTGTGGAGTGGAGGTTGAGAGGGGTGGGGGCGGGTAGGTTGAGAGGGGTGGGGGCGGGGAGTTGGTGGGTGTTGGGTAGCGGGGCAAGGACTTGGTAGATTTCTGGCTAATTTTGAATGCATTAGCAAACAAAAGGGTTTGCGTGGGGCATGTCTTAAAATGTAAAGTAAGCTCCTCAGCGATCATTTTCTTTTTCAAACGACTGTAGTTAAGGTGCACTTATAGCCTCCTCACGGACTCAGGACCGAGTTATTAAAATAATCTGAAGAGAGCGGGCGAGATGCTTTGTAATTCCAATGAATAGGCTCTTCTTGTAACAGAGGCAAAGCTGAGGGACCTAAGTGCCCACGCTGTGCTCTGAAGTGGCCCAGAGACACAAACACACACTGTGTAATTTTGGAAGGCAAGCTCCACCTGAACAAAAGGATTGTTTTGTCCCTGTGGAGCTAGTCACCTGAAGCCCTTAATTCCCTCTGACAATTACCAGCACTGCAGACCAACCACTTTCCATCTTCCATCTGCAGCCAAGCTCCTATCAAAGGGGCATGTTATGAAGGCCGACCTGCACGGCAGCCAGCGCACACAAACGTGCTCTGTTTTCAAGATCGTCTCGATCCCGTTTTGCTCTTCCACAGCTCCACAGACAACTCAGAACTCACCAGATACGTGCCCTAGAGAGGAATGGACCACGCACCTACCCTCCACCCTGATGTACCCTCAAACCTCCTGCTGCAACCCCCGACACCAGACCCATCATGCACTCCACTCCAGTTCCCCCAATTAACGCCCACCCTCTCCCCCATTGCGTGTCCCAATCTCTGATTCTCCCTCCAGTCCTTAGTTTGAATTCCCTCTGTGTCTCCCTGCGACACCCCCAACAATCTCCAGTTCCTCCTCTGCAACGCTTTCCAGGTGTAGCCTCCGACATGCAATTGCAACAAACCGCACACCACCCATCCCCTCCCTCAATTCTCACCCGCTCGCACCACCACCACCCCACCACCCAAACCCCTGCCAAACCAAGGAGATGACTAGCAGAGATAATAGGTACTGCAGATGCTGGAGAATCCGAGATAACAAGGTGTGGGGCTGGATGAACACAGCAGGCCAAGCAGGATCTCAGGAGCAGGAAAGCTTGACGTTTCAGGCCTAGACCCTTGAAGGGAGATGACTAGCAACGCTGTTGTCTCAACAGCGCCGCACACAGCAGAGGCCAGGGCTGGCATAACAAGCTGGTCCCAGATTCAGTGTCTCAGGCTGGGTTGTGTTGCGGGTGGGGGCTCACGGTAGCAAAGGGGAGGTGAAGGACCGGGTGGGGGATTGGGATAAGGTGGCAGGGGTCTTCATGGAGAGCCCTAAGCACCGTGTGAGTACAGTATGTCCCCACCCCCACCAACCCCCAAACATTTGTCAAAACTGGCATCAGACAGGAAGGGCCCAAGGTGATCAACAATTGACACTGAGGGTGGTTTAGCTGCTTACTTCTTTCCCATGCCCAGATCAAGTTTCAGACAGCTCTGGGGAGAGCAGTAGGGCAATGGGGAATTCTCTATCCAGAGAATTTTATACAACCTCCTCCCTGCAGTGATTGTCATGAGGTCAGCCAGGTCAACCTCAGAGTTTGGCTTCCCTGATTGGGGCTGTTAATCCGGTCCGATCAGGGAGCCCTGGCTGACAGATATAAACAAGAGCGTCAGAGGTTCTGCTCACTCTGAAGGAGCTGGGTCAGTGTCAAGGGCTCTCCACGTGTGAATAAAGGGTGACCTGTTGACAGGATACTGGCCTCTGTGGGAGTTACCTCAACCACCATCCCCCACTCCACCTTCCCCAACCCCCTACCACAGTCTGCAAAACTCAACAGTGGCGAAAGTGAGCAATTCTCCCCTGGGTGCACCCCAGTTGGAGGGTGTGGTGTTGGGGAGGGGACGGGGAAGGGGGGGGGGGGGGGGAGTGGAGATACCACTTGTCGTGGTTTTGTTGCAGTTTCTTGATCAATGGTGATGTCCCTAGTTGTTCACATACAACCACTGCTGGACAGATCAGCCCAGGAAGGGGGTCCGCTAGCCAATCTCTCAGGGAAGCAAGGGGTGTGAGGTGGAAGAAGGTGTCACTGCCAGAGCTTACCTGCGTGAGGCCTTCTTTACCTCACTATATTGCGTGAGAAATCCTGATTTGAGCTGCAGACACTGCACAGAGTTAGTTACTTCTGGGTGCATTGCCAATGGGAATCAGGAGTGATATGGAGTTTAAAATTGTTACATGTGGTACACTTGCCCTTCGTCTGACAGTGCGATGTTGCCCAGTGGACAACTGTAGGAGAAACTGGTGCAGAGCCACCAAAGAGGGCCAGACGTCTCGGACAGCTCAGCTCTTGTAAGATGAAGAAGGCTGTGGAGAAGCCAGCAAAAAGGACAATGTCAGGTTAGAGCTTTCTGGGTAGGTAGATCAGGCTGGGGCTCTCTTCACTCGGAGGAAGAAAACGTGAGAGGGGTCATCACAGAAAGTTCTCAAACTGAAGGAGGTTTGAAACAAAGGAGATATTTCTCACTTGTGGGACAGGTCAAGCTGAGAGGTCATAAATGTGAGGTAGCCGCTCACATATTCAACAAGGAGCTTGGGACTTCTCAACCTGGACAGTGGTGACAATGTGGGATTCACTAGCATGGGAGATAGTTGAAATGAATGATGTTGGTGCATTGAAGTAGAGCCTGTAGAGGTACGGCTGGGAGAAAGCTATTGAAGGTTACTGAGTTAAAGCAGAATTGGGGTGGGGGGGGGGGCACTCATCAGGAGCATAGGCACCATGGGAGACCAGTCTGTCCAAAGGCCCTATCACTGCAATGTAAACTTAGCACATTCATACACACCCTGGGTCTTCCATGATGCATCCTGTCCACGAACCTGGACACTCACATTCTTCTGTGAGAAAGAGAGAAAAGGACATTATCAGTCTCCCGATTCAGCACACGTGCTGGTTTGAAGCAGGGCTTGAAAGATACATACTTCACAGCCCTCCCTTTCCACCTGTGCAACATTCTGTTTCTTTCTATGTAATGTCACAAACGTGAAGTTCAAACTCTTACCTTATTGGGCTGGGTATTTCACATATTATCTCTTGGACATTATGAAACTCTAACCTAAGGGTCGGACACTGGTCTACAGCAGCTAAAATTCTGCATCTGTGCAGGACACAAGCTATTACTCTAGACACACCGCTGACGCAGCATTCAGAGAGAGGTCGGGGAGCCAGTTCTCGGGTGTTTAAAAAACACGCTGGATCTGAACTCACAGTCAGATACCCCTGACTCCACGGGGACTGACAGCCTTATAACTCTCCCTCTTTCTTTGAAACCTCTCCCTCATCGAAGCTGTTTAGAGATTTGAAGGTTCCCTCAGAAGACTTTGCTGCTGCAAGCTGTGCGTTCCAAAGGGAAAGTTCTGAATCGATCCCACTGTTCCGGGACAACAGAATCACCGGGAGGAGAGAGTGCAGTCTGACTGCTGCAATGAGAAACTGCCTGGACCAGCAGTCACTGGGAAAAACAGCCTTTCAGCTAAAAACAAGCCTCTGGGAATTCACTGAATAATTTTTGTTATCAATTGTCAAGGTTTTTAAGATCTGATACCCCGAACAATTTTATTGTCTTTTCCTTTGCATGCTTGGGGAAATTGCATATGTGTTGTTTATGTAATAGTAGCCACTTTGCATGTATCAAATCTTTCCCCACTGAGTCAGTTTCATTAATAAAACTCTTAGCTTGTTAAGAACCTAGCTGGCTCATTTTTCTACAATAAGCTGGGCATGACCAAGCAGATATTTACTGAATTGGTAACATCACTCCCTTTTAAGTTCAAACTCTGTTGTAACCAAGTCAGGAGTAGCACAGAGACAGTCACTCATTTAAATCATAGAATCCCTACAGTGTGGAAACAGGCCCTTTGGCCCAACAAGTCCACACTGACCCTCAGAGCATCCCACCCAGACTCATTTCCCTTTAACCCACTTAATCAACACACCCCTGAACACTATGAGTAATTTAGCATGGCCAATCCACCTACCCTGCACATCTTTGGACTGTGGGAGGAAACAGGAGTACCCAGAGGAAACCTGTGCAGACACAGGGAGAATGTGCAAACTCCACACAGACAGTTGCCTGAGGGTGGAATTGAACCCAGGTCCCTGGTGCTGTGAGGCAGCAGTGCTAACCACTGAGCCACCATGCCACCCCATTTAGCCCGCTGAACTAAGTCTTAACAGGGCAGAGGAAAAGCTCAAATATAGCATCTTTACCACTATTTCAACTTTAGAAGGGCGGATCAATCACCCAAATGATCAATGCACCAACAACAACTGCATTTAAACAACACCTTTAATGCAGATGTCCCAAGGTGTTTCACGGAGCATCATACGACAAAACATGACACCAGGCCACATTAGGAGGCAGTAGTTTGTTGGCCATATGCTTGGTCAAAGAGGTAGGTTTTAATAATCATTTTAATGCGGGTAAAACAGACTAGGAGGATAAGGAAGAAAACTCAAGAACTTAAAATAAGACAGCTGAAGATGTGACCACCAGTGCAAAACAGGGCAGCACAGGAGGCCACCACTGGAGAGATGCAGAGATCTCAGAAGGTTCAGGGCTGAAGGAGCCTGTAGAGACAAGGGTTAGCATCTTCTGCTTTCACAAAATCCCATTTCCCCCACGCCCCCAAATTATTTACTTGTATCTTGGGTCAATCAGCGATCCTGGGATTCTGGTGTCTGTACTTCTGGCAGCTGCCACACTCTCCCCAGTGGCGCTGCTGAGTGCAAGAGCAGGTGGCCTCTGATTGGCTGGCAGTTCCCAGAGGCCATCACTTCCTTCCCTGGGGAGGGGGATCTCAATTTCAAGGGAAGGTCCGCTAGGGTGACTCACCTTTGCCTGACTGGCTTGTGGGTCAATGGGCCTCTCGCTGCCTCTCAAGCCCCACTGCCTCAGGGAGGGGGCAAGGTTAAGCAGAGATCTGAATATGACAGCTTCAAACGTCATGCTATGGACAATGGTGTCACGATTAAAGGTGAAGTTGGAACTCTCACCAGCTCACCTCTTGTCTCCTGCTCCCTCCCTCACCATTCTGAACCATTACTATTTAAAAGGCTGACACCAACCACTGTACACATGGCTGTACATCTTTCTTAAATATTCGAACAGTGACAAGAGAGAAATAGCATAGGAATCAAGAGAAAGGCAAAGCTCTGAGCCATCTAAGTGATCTCCATCTCGTGCTGAGAAAATGCCGAAAGAAACAGGTGTGCAACTTGCAAACTTCTATCTTAAACATTCCCATACCCAAGGTTATGCATCTCATTGCCAGAGAATTTGTGGGGGGTGGGGGTCTCTCCCTCACGGATTGTGAACCAGTGCAATACAACGCTCTCCACATTTCCATTATTACAGGCACATGTCTGGACAATGCTAATGGTACTTACTTTTCCTCTTCGATTCAGACTCCCACTGTATGCCCAAGTTCTGTGCAAGGCCCTGCCCCAGCACAACTGGCATCGACCACATATGTCCATACTAGGAATTGAGAGAGTAAAATCGGAATACAACACGGATTAGTGAACAGCGAATAAGGGGTCCCTTTCCAGCTCGGCAATCCATGACCAGCAGGGTTCCACAGGGATCAGTACTGGGACTGCAGCAGTTTACCATACACTTTAATGATTTGGAGGAAGGGAGCGAATGCTCTGTAGCCAAATTTGCAGACGACACAAAAACAGGTGGAAAGGCAGGTTGTGAGAGGGGTTCAAACAGTTCACAGTGATATGTTGATAGGTTTAGTAAGTGGGTAAAAAGTTGGCAAACGCAGTCCAATGCGAGAAAATGTGAAGTTGTTCATTTTGGAATGGAGAACAAAAGAACAGGCTATTAACTAAAAGGAGTAAAACTGCAGAAAGCTGCAACACAAAGGGACTTGCAGGTACTTGTGCATGATACACAGAAAGCTAGCACACTGGTACAGCAGGTAATCATAAGTGTCATAGAGTCATACAGCACAGAAACAGGCCCTTCAGTCCAACTAGTCCTGCCAACCACGTTCCCAAACCAAACTAGTCCCGCCTGCCTCTGTTTGGTCCATATCCCTCCAAACCTTTCCAATTCATGTAATGATCCAACGTATTTTAAATGTTGTAAGTGTATCTGCATCAACCCCTTCCTCTGGCAGTTCATTCCACACGTGAACAACTCTGTGTAAAAAAGTTGCCCCTCAAGTCCTTTTTAAATCTTTCCCCTTTCACCTTACAAGTATATCTTCTAGCTTTGAATTCCCCTACCCTGGGGAAAAGACCCTTGCTATTTGCTTTATCAATGCCCTTCATGATCATATAAACCTCCATAAGGACATCCCTCAACCTCCTACGCTCCAGTGAAAAAAGTCTCAGCCTAACCAGCTTCTCCTTATAACTCAAGCCCAATCGAGAAGGCTAATGGAATATTGGTCCTTATTTCAAGGAGTTTGGAGTATAAGAAACAAGAAGTCTTACTGAAACTGTACAAGGTGCTGGTCAGACTGCATCCGGATTACTGTACAGTTTTGATCCCCTTGTTTAAGGAAAGATATTGATTCATTGCAGGCAGTTCAGAAAAGAGTCACTAGGATGATCCCTGGTGCGGAGGGATTGTCTTATGAGCAAAGGCTAAACAGGTTGGGACTCTACTCACTGGAGCTTAGAAGAATGAGAGGTGATCTCCTTGAAACATATCGGATTCTTAAGGAGCTTGACAAGGTAAGTGCTGAGAGGATGTTTCCCCTCATGAGAGAGTCCAGCACCAGAAGGCACAGTCTCAGAAATAAAGGATCGCCAATTTAAGATGAAGATGAGGACGAATGTCTTTTCTGTGAAGATTGAGTGTCTTTGGAACTCGTTGCCAAAGAGAGCTGTGAGGGAAGAGTCCCTGTGTATATTTAAGGCTGAGGTAGGTTCTTGATCAGTCGGGGAATAGAGGGTTATCGGGAAAGGGCAGGAAAGTGGACGTGAGGAATATCGCATCAGCCACCATCTGATTGAATGGCAGAGAAGACCTGAGGGCTGAATGGCCTACTGCTGTTCCTATTTCTTATGACCTAAAACACTGTGTTGCTGGTTCGTAGGTGCAGTCCATGACTGACCCTCAGTTTAGTGGGGATGAGCTCCAAAGGAAGATCCAACAAGGTCAAACTATCCAGGCTTTGAAGGAAGGCACAAGCTCACTCTGGGACACATGAAATATAACAGGATACAGCCAGTGAATAATTTCACCTCAACCCAGGTCAATGGGAAGAAACACAGCTATGAGTGAAGCAACTTACGTTTGCAGTGACCTGTGATATAAATTAGTAGTATCAGGGCCTACTTATAAAGGAGAATGGATTATATCAGAGGCTGTCAGATTGGTTGCTAGGCAAAGTTTAGTGAGTTTGGATGGAAGAGCACCCAAACATAGGAGGTTACAGCACAAAAGAAGGCCATTCAACCATCCTGTCCATGCCCATTCTCCATCACAGCAACTCAGCTAGTTCCTCTCTCCCACCTTTTACCAGTTGCTCTGCATTTTTCCTTTCGAATAATTCGCTGATGTGATTTCGAGGGTCAGGATTGAATGAGCCTTCCCCCACACTCTCGTTCCAGATGCTAACCACTCACCATGGACAATGGGTTTTCTGTAAAGGTTTTCCTGATGTTGTCGTTGTTGGCTGCTGCGCCAATCACCTCAAGCTGGTGTGCTGTGGTTCCAGAATGTTCTGCCAATGGGGACAGTTTCTCTCCCCATCTGCTTTTCCCAGGCCCTTCATGATTTTAAACACTTCCATCAAATAATGATGTCCTCTCAATGTTCCCTTCCCTGAAGCGTACAGCTCCAGCTTCCCCGATCTGTCCTCATAATTAGTGCCAGGTGGGTAGGGTGAGGGGCGGAGTACCGGGGATAGGTACTAGATGCCCATCTAGCAGGGGGTAGATACCAGGTGGGGTCGGTTGCCCTTTGGAGAGTGGGTAGGATGCCTGGAGTAGCATGCCAGATAACCACAGGACAGGTACCAGCTAAGTAAGATTTTAGCTGGTTAGGAGGGAGAGTGCCAGGTGGGTTGGATGTCAACTGCATTAGGTGCCAGGATGCAAGTCAGCAAAGGCGGGGGGGCAGGGGCAAGTAAATGGTGCAGTGTTTAGGTTAAGTCATGGCAGGTATCAGAAATCAGGTCTAGTGTGGGTCAGGGAAGTGGATCTGGCTACAGGAGGGGTTTTGGGCTGAACAATGGCCAAGTCAGATCTGGTGTATGGGTGTCAGGCCGTGTCAAGTGGGAGGGTCAGGGGTTAGGTTGGGTCAGCGGGTGTGCGGGGGTGTGTGTGTGTGGGTGTGTGGGGCCTACTAGTTTAGAGGAGGGTGAGTTAGTCAGGATTTCGGGGTTTGTAATAGGGAAAGTGTAAGATGCATGAGTATGTGTGCTAAGTGTGAGATCTATTGAATAGTTATTCAGGAGTTTGACTATTTAATAGTCTAACCTTTCCTGATTAACTAACTATTTAACTTCATCAAAACCCTCTGAATTCTCCAAATTAAATGGAGACTCCAGGTGTTGAGGAATTGCCCAGTGGAATCTTCAATTTCCTGGGTGATTCCTTCGAAGTCTGCTGTCTTGGGATTCCACAGAGTCCCCAGGGGCACCTCCCATCCACGCCGGAATAACAAGTGGCCAGTGGAAAATCCATTATGGCAATAAAGGAGACCCAGCTCAAAGAAGGGCAGGACTGGGAGTTAAATATTCCTCGATGCAAGGTGTTTAGGAACAACAGGAAAGGATGAGAAAGGGTGCGTGGGGTGGAGAATTGTTTGTGGAGAACATCTCAGTGCTGGGAGAGAAAGGATGTACCAGAGGGTAGAAGGGCAGAAACTATCAGGCTAGAACTAAAGAACAAAAATGCTGCAATTGCTCAGTGTAGCCTATAGGCTACCAACAAGTGGAAGGGGCAAAGGTGCAAGAAAATTGCAGACAGTGGCCAAAATTATAGAGTAGTCATAATGGGAGCTGTAATTAACCGAATACAGATTGGGATAGTTGTAATGAGAGCTGGAGAAGGGCAAGAGTTCCGATTAACGGGGACGTAAAGTACAAAAGCAGAAAGGTTACGATGAGCTTGTATATGGACACCCATTAGTTGGAGTACTGAATATAATTCTGGCTACCACACTTTCGGAAGCATGTGAGCGCACTGGCGAAAGTGCAGAAGAGGTTGACGCGAATGGTTACAGGGATGGGAAACTTCAGCCATGAGGGTGGATTGGAGAAGTTGGGATTGTTTTCCTTGGACAGAAGAAGGCTGAGAGGAGATCCGACAGAAGTTTTCAAACTCGTGAGAAGATTGGACGCAGCAGACAGGGAGAAATTGCTCCCGCTTGCAATCGGATCAATAACGAGAGGGCACAGAATTGACGTGACTTGCAGAGGAAGCAAATGCGTTCTGAGAGAAAAAGGACTTTTCAGAGGAAATGCTTTGCATACCATATGAGTCAATACAGGATATCTGGGTTTCCCAGCTAAAACGATCGCTCACCTCAGCACCCCACCTTCCCTGTTTACCAAAGTCACCAAATTTACCATGGCAAAGGGTAAATCAGGAGCTATCATTCAGATTGAAACTGAGCGCAGAAAACAAAGTAAAAGATATCAGAATTGAGATAAAAGAGACAGAAATCATTAAAGAAAAAGATTAATTTCCCACAGAAATTATGTTTTGAAGGACTGAGACAATGCCTTTGTGAAAATGAAGTGCTCAAGGCCAAAGTGTCTGCTTAGCAGGTTACCAAATATAATGCGGCAAAAACTTTTGACTGCACCCTGAAGGTACCGGCCCTAACCTTTTCTGACATGTTTAGTGGGCTATTTGTGGGTAGGTACCACAACGGCACACCCATATTTTAACGTGAGTTGGGAACAAAAGCAGAAGCTGCTGGAAAAGCTCAGCAGGTCCGGCAGCGTCTGCGAAGAAACAAAACATCAGTTAACATTTTGGGTCCGGTGACCCTTCCTCAGAAATGGACCCGAAGCATTAACTTTGATTTTCTTTCTTCACAGATGCTGCCAGACCTGCTGAGCTTTTCTGGCAACTTCTGTTTGTTTTTGTCCCTGATTTACAGCATCTGCAGTTCTTTCGTGTTTTTTTTGGCGAGAGACCGTGGAAGAGTAGGGTATCACAGATTCCGTGTTTAATGGTGGGTGCGTAGCCTCCGGAGGTCAGAGCTTGATTTACTCTGTGAGCACCAAGGGCTCACCAAAGGTCACTCAGGACGCTAAATTCAGGCCAAAGGCAGAGGACATAACGTCTTGCCAACTCATCTTTGAAATAAGGCTGTGAGCTATTTTTTTCCCCTCACTCTCGCTCCGAGAGGGCAGATGGTACATCCATTTAAACACGTGACCTGAAAGACAGCACCTCAAGCAGTGCAGCACTACCCCGATATCAGCTCAAATTCTAGGCAATGCGGTGAATCTGAAGGGGGGTGCGCTAGGCACCAAGAGGTGAAATTCTTACCTCGTTCACCCCGACTCCCCGCGTCAGCGAGCAAACACCTCCAAAGAACGCCATACTGCTCATGCTGCTTTTAAACGTGGTGCCCCTGGTCAACACACACAAGGCAATCATAAATGCGGCGCCACAGAAACGAGCACAAAATGAATACAGAATCGATGAGGAGCTGGCAGAACCTAATTCAACTCCAATCCTGTCATTCCCACTGCTATGTGATATATACAGGGCATAACATCTAACTGTACTGTTACAATGGATGCACACAACCTCCCTAACTGTTTCACCACATCTAACCCCTACTGCGTAGAAGCAGGCCATTTGACCCATTGAGTCCACACCAACCCTCCGAAGAGCATCCCAGCCAGCCCCACCACCCTATACCCTGTAACCCTGCATTCCCCGTGGCTAATTCAACTAGCCTGCACATCCCTGGACACCTTGGACAATTTAGCACGGGCCAGTCCACCTAACCTGCACATCTTTGAAAAATGTGGGAGGTTACCGGAGCACCCGGAGGAAACCCGCGCAGACGGCGGGGGGGAGGTGGGGGGGAGAATGTGCAAACTCCACACAGATAGTTGCCCGAGAGTGTGGAATCGAGCCCAGGTCCCCGGTGACATGAGGGAGAAGGGCTGCCCATAACAGCAGAGGGAGGTTACAGCCGGGTACGTTCCTCATCAGCTGAGAGGTGGAAAGAAATCTGGAGCTTCCAGGATACAACACGCAGGCGGAACTGAGGGTCACCATAGCAAACTGGACTTCCTGGGAGGCCCAGTTGGCTCACTATGGGTCAGAACGGTGCCACCAGCGCGGGGCTCAGTGCCATTCTGCCTGAGCTGGGTGCCCTCTTTCCCTACACCGTGCCCCCTCCCCCCCCACCCAGCCCCAGCGGTGCTGGTCACCTACCTTCAAGCAGAAGAGGCCAAGAAGTTGCTGGTTACCACAGAAGGCTCCCTGCACGTCGCCAATGAGGTGAAATGGAACTCCAATTTTTTTTTCCTCTCTAAACATTCACTCCAAGCAGGCAGATAGGGGGCCTCAGCTTAATGGCTCATGTGAAAGACAGAACCACCAACAATGCAGCGCTCCGACCCCCACCCGTATCCCCATCAGTACGGCGCTGGAGGGGACAGCATCGATTTTTGTGCCCAAGTCCCAACGAGGGTCTTGAATTCAACCTAGAAACTGTCCCCCACCCCACCCTTCCACCTTGAGCTCTGAGCTGAAGCTAGGAGTCCGGTGCAACGCCATGCAAGTGCCACGTTGTCGGATTTGCCAAAACCCAAATGGACCGTTGAGCCGCGAAGCCGGTTCTCAGCGGTCACGGTGCCACGGCACTGTCGCACTGGTCGGCACTTCGGCCCATGGCACCGAACGCTGAGCTGAGACCAGCGGCTGTCTCTTGAGGTTTTAACGTGCGTGACTTTCAAGAGCCCTGGGGCTAAAGTGTGGACAGTAGAGGAGGTCCAGTTGAAATAAAAGCGCACGAGCAGGCTTGGAGTCAATGCTGAGACAGTTCGAAGGAGGCTCGAAAACGAAGAAAGCTAACTTCCGTTTTCTGATGGGTGTTTGTTGGCGAAGCACCGATTTTCTGCTTAAAAACAGCGCCTTCCCTAACGGTCAGTGAGCGAGGACATGAGGGCAGCATTTAGTTTTCCTCAAAAAAAAATTCAGACATTGGGTGTGCACGGCACTCAGTTACAGCACATCCCTAATTGCCCCTCGACAGTCCATGCGGAGCATGCACATTCTGCCCATGTCTGCGTGGGTGTCCTCCCGCTGTCCAAAGATGTGCAGGTTAAGCGAATTAGCCACAGGAAATGAATGATTACAGGGATAGAGTATTGGGTGGGTCTGGGCAGGATGCCTTTCGGAGGATTGGTGCAGACTTGATGGGCCAAATGGCTGTCTTCCACAGTGTAGGGATTCTATGGTTGTACTTGCCCTCCTTGTTGACATCTCGCTCTCTAATCTTGAGCCCTAACTTGTGACCAATCCTGTTTGTCCCACTGGGAGTGGACCGGCACTGGATCACCATCCGGCAGTTCCTTGAGTTTAAAATTCACACCCTCGCATTCCAATCCCTACAGGGCCTGTTCTTTCCCCTTAATTTCAGGTCAGCACTGGCCCTTGAACCCTCCAAAAACTCTGTGTTCCTCCATTCCTTGCGTGTCCCTGACTTCCTTTAGCCCACATGCAGGAGCTGTGCTTTCTGAACTCTGACCACCACCAGCACCCCCCACCCCACCCTCGCCCCACAACCCAATTTACTCTCTCACACCCCTCCCTTAAGAGGCTCCAAGTGTTTGACCTCCAGCTCCAGCGCACAAGTGACAACCGCAGCGAACGTTTTACTCACGAGAGCAGTTGCACAGAGTCAGCCTGCTCCCGGATGAACTGCTGTCGGTACTTGGAGAAACCGTGCAGAGCCTGCATCTGGTCCTGGCCCACGTCGATCCTGTCCTTGTCTGACCACGTTTCCACAGCAACCAGAACCACCCTGGTGTTCAGCTGCTCCTTGAAGATCTGCAGCACAGGAGGACAGGAGTTGGGTAAATCCCATCCAATCAGTGCGCACACGCACGCGCACGCACATACGGCCAACGCCTTAGCTTAACATCAACACTGCAAACAGTGCCTGTGACAACGCAGCTCTCCCTCACTGCTGCAGCTTAGACTGTGAGGTCAGTTCTCTCGAGGGGGGTTTGAGCCCACACCTTCGAAGTCAGAGGCGTGGGATATTGAAAACGAGCATTCTGTGAGCCAAGCTCAGTGGCGTCTCACGCTCACATTCCTTCACAGAACGATGGAGTTCCTATGGGATGCACCAACCTATGTCGATTGGGAATATGGGCTCCAAGGCGCCAGGAGTTCCGGAGCAGGACTGAAACCTTCACCACTGTTTCGCAGAACTGACTAAAATCTTGAGCAGAGCCAAGGGAATCGACCCAAACCAGAAATGGTTTATTCTAGTATTTTAATAGATGGCCACAAAAGGCTGCTGTTACATTCCTCTGTCATCGGTGAACATGTTACACAAGGTTGAAAATTTAACACAGCTCAGATACATCGTTCGTTCTTCATTTATTTACAAATCCAAGAGAACAAGAGGCTTAATCTGTACTGTGTCATGGGGATAAAGGACCCTGTGGCGCTACAGTCAAAGAAAAGCTGAGGAAGCCTGCCTGAGTCCTCACTAACATTTATCTCCTCCGCCAACTGTGGTGGGACACATAATCTCATTGCTGTATGTGCGTGAGATCTCGTCTGCGCATTAATTCAGCTGATGTGCTACAACACTGGCTAGTTTTTTAAAGTATTGCATTGGTGGTGGCGGGGGGAGGGGGGGGCGTCGTGTGGTTGCGCTCGGCGCTGCGGAAATACAAGTCATTTTGCCCTGCTTGACTTCTCTTCTGTCGGCAGGAGACCCAGGCTTCCCTCTCTCAAAACACAATTCCCACATTGTCTCCAAAGGGAGACTGAAACAGACAGACATCCGACCATCTCCATATCCTGAATCCCACAGGCCCTTCTCTTCCCTGGGCCTTTTGAGCTTGAAACTGTGATGTGTGACTCCTGGTGAAAAATTTACACCTGAGACCATGCTTAATCTGTTCAAAGTTATCCGGTTTAAGATGGTACAAAAACAGAAGTTTCTGGAAAAAGCTCAGCAGGTCTGGCAGCATCTGTGGAGAAAAGAAATCAGAGTTAATGCTTCAGGTCCGGTGACCCTTCCTTAGAACTGAGGACCCAAAACGTTAACTCTGATTTCTTTTCTTCACTTAAGCTGCAGGACCTGTTGAGCTTTTCCAGCGACTTCGGTTTTGGTTCCTGATTTACAGCATCCGCAGTTCGTTTGGTTTTTATTCAGTTTAGGATGGTATTAAAATAGCAGGTGAAGGGGTTTTTCACAGGTAGCTCAACAGGGTGGGGGATATGGGGGCAGGAATTTTGTAGTCTATCAGCACATTCTTTATGAGGATCACAAACCAATACTTCAAGGCACCAATCAGGAAGCAAAAGAATAACGGTCTTTGCAAATACAATCTTAAACAATGAAAAATCACCCGGGTACTAAACAGCTACACTGGATCTAAACCCCACCTCTTCCTCCGTTACATCGATGACTGTAGCGGTGCCGCCTCATGCTCCCACGAGGAGCTCGAACGGTTCATCCATTTCACCAACACCTTCCACCCCAACCTTAAGTTCACCTGGACCGTCTCTGACACCGCTCTCTCCTTCCTGGACCCCTCTGTTTCCATCTCTGGCAGCCACCCGAAAACTGATGTCCATTTCAAGCCAACCGACTCCCACAGCTACCTAGGATACATCTCCTCCCACCCACCTTCCTGCAAAAATGACATCCCCTATTCCCAATTCCTTCACCTCCGCCGCATCTGCTCCCAGGATGAGGCATTCCACTCCCGAACATCTCAGATGTCCTCGTTTTTCAAGGGCCGCAACTTCCCCTCCAGAGTGGTCGATAACGCTCTCGACCAGGTCTCCCACATTTCCCACAACTCATCCCTCACACCCCGTCCCCACAGTAACAACCAAAACAGAATCCCCCTCATCCTCACATACCACCCCACCAACCTCCGGATCCAACGCATCATCCTCCGACACTTCCGCCATCTGCAATCCGACCCCACCACCAAAGACACTTTTCCCTCCCCACCCTTATCTGCTTGTCCGCTCCACACTCCCCTCCAGCCCCACCACACCCGGCACTTTTCCCTGCAACCGCAGGAAGTGCTACACCTGCCCCTACACCTCCTCCCTCACCCCAATCCCAGACCCCAAGAAGACTTTCCACATCAAGCAGATGTTCACCTGCACATCTGCCAATGTGGTATACTGCATCCGCTGTTCTAGATGTGGCCTCCTCTACATCGGGGAAACCAAGCGGAGGCTTGGGGACCACTTTGTGGAACACCTACGCTCGGTTCGCAACAAACAACTCCACCTCCCAGTCACAAACCATTTCAACTCCCCCTCCCACTCCTTCGATGACATGTCCATCCTGGGCCTCCTGCAGTGCCACAACGATGCCACCCGAAGGTTACAGGAACAGCAACTCATATTCCGCTTGGGAACCCTGCAGCCCAATGGTATCAATGTGGACTTCACAAGCTTCAAAATCTCCCCTCCCCTTACCGCATCCCAAAATCAGCCCAGCTTGTCCCCACCTCCCTAACCTGTCCTTCCTCCCTCCTATCCCCTCCTCCCACCTCAAGTCCCACCCCCATCTCCTACCTACTAACCTCAGCCCGCCCCCGTGACCTGTCCATCCTCCCTGGACTGACCTATCCCCTCCCTAACTCCCCACCTACACTTACCTTTACTGGCTCCATCCCCGCCTCTTTGACTTGCCTGTCTCCTCTCCACCTATCCTCGCCTCTATCCATCTTCCAACCACCTCCCCCTCTCTCCTATTTATTTCAGACCCCCTTTCCCCTCCCCCATTTCTCAAGAAGGGTCTAGGCACGAAACGCCAGCTTTCCTGCAACTCTGATGCTGCTTGGCCTGCTGCGTTCATCCAGCTCTGCACCTTGTTGTCTCAGATTCTCCAGCATTGGCAGTTCCCACTATCTCGACTACTAAACATTTCTCTGGTTCTTACTCATATCTCTCTCCATCTCTTTCTCTCTAGCCCCTTCTCTTGTCCCCGTCTCTCTGAGTTCTTGCGTCTGCAATGACTGTGAATCCAGACAGGCCTTGACATTTAAACAGCAATGTATGTAGCTGCTTTGATCCTGGAGCTGAGTTGGTTCCCATTGTCTGAACGATACAGGATAATCCTTGGCAACGTGAGCAGGGTGCAGCTGCATCATTAACAAGGCTGCGGTGTCCCTCACATAAAAGGAACTCCACTCAGCAAATTAAAATCCTTCACCTCTTCAGAGCTCTTCAGAGAGTATAAACACATCACGTTGAGGGAAGGCTCAAGATTTCACAGGAGTACCACACCGTTCCCTGCCAGCATGAGAGAAGCAGCACCGCCTCCTACTGGCTGCCAGAGCAGATACTCAGGAATGGCCTACTGCTCTTCTTCATTTCTCACGCCCCTGTGTCCCACTCGCCAGGCTGAACCTGGCGCTGCAGCAGGTGGTATTGGCGGAAAAATCCCTACCTGATCTCGCCCTCGCCACCTCCATCTCTCGTGATTGATTCCTTCCGTACGACATCGGTGGGAGAGGCCCAGTGCAGACAAAGCCCCGTCTTCGCTCGGAGTCCATGGTTTTGTGGGGAGCTGCCCAACGCGCTGAACGGGACAGACTCAGAACAGATCCAGCAGCTCAAAGCTGCTTTATCATGAGGCGCTGCGGGCCATTAGCACCTACCGAAGCGTCTTCAACCACAATCTGCAACCTCATGGCCCAGCACAGCTGCCTGACCACCGTCATTGAGCTGAGAGGTCGGTTCTTGTGCAGGGAACAGTGCAGGAGGGCATGACGGGAGCAGCGCCAGGATTACCAGCCCGCTGGGGTTCAGGGCAAGTTGGATCAAGAACTGGTTTACTGGCAGGAGGCAGGAGGTGATGCTCAAGGGGTTTTGTCTCTTGGTGACCGAAAGTCTGTGCCCAATGCAGGGTTCGGTGCCGGATTTCTTGCTGTTTGCAGCGTATGTTAATGGTCCAGACACGTAGGAACTATGATCCATAAGTTCACAGGTCTGCCCAAAAACTGGTGGAGGAGTAAATAGCGAAGGGGAAATATTTAGAATACAGGGCAATATGGACCAGCTGGTCTGATGGGCCGAGCAGTAGCAAACGGATTTAATCCTGAACAGTGTGAGGTGATGCTTTTTGGAGAGGACGAGCAAGGCAAGGGCGTACATACTGAATGGTAGGACCTTAGGAAGTACAGAGGATTGCAGGGATGTTGGTGCGCGTTCCCGCAGATCCTTGAAGACAGCAAGGCACGCAGGTGAGGGATATGGGAAACTTGCCTTTACTCATCAAGGCACCGAACTCCAGGGCAACGAGCTGTATGTGAAATTAATTAAGCTGCAGCTTTCAAAAGCGACCACAGTGGCGTGGTAACTCCAGGTTTTTGCAACACTCGCCGGCGAATTAAAACAAACCTCGCAGATGGTAGACATATTTCCCATATCACTGTTGCATGTTCAGGTCGAAAAGACACCAAGTGAAGAACAGAGGCACCACCTCAGCCCCATCCATCCATCCGCTCCCTCCCACCCACTCGTGAACAGCTTGTGCCTGGGGAAGACAATGCCGTCGCTGGGCACCACCAGCAGCTGTCCCGACCGAGCGTCGCGCCAGCAGCTCACGCGCCGTCACTCATTTGTCTGCGCTGTCCGCGCTTTTACTTACAAAGTCCAAAAGGTTCACCACCGACTTGGCGAAGTTGTTGGTGTGGGGCCGGGAGGACCGATGTCTCTTGTACTGCGAGGGAGAGAGAAACAAAAAGGCGAAGCACCATCAGATTCCTGCTGCAGGCCGAGTGACACACAGCGACAAAAATCTCCACTGCCGCCCGAGACGGCAGAGAAGGGGTGGGGGTAATAATTGCTGCGGTTTTGTCAATGCAAACTCCATGGTGTGCCCCTGCACTGGTCCGCATTGAACTGACTGCTCCTTTCTGAGGTACACTAAAGGACCTGGGCTTGGCTCCAGAGGACAGTAAGCGGTAAAGGGGACAGGAACAGACTGCAGAAAGGCACAGCGAGAAACCGAGCACACACATGCCACACCAAGCACTGGAAAATGACGGGGAGCACCTGACGTTACAATTTTAAAGAGGGTACAGAAAAACAGGAATGTGAACAGCTATAGACAAATTACGTTCTGCCAATAATTGAACGGGACAAGGTGAAGACGGCTGTTGAAAAGGCACATGCAATCCTGGAGGACAAAAGACGTTTTTTTTTTAATTAAATCTCCAGCAGAGCCTCAGTTGGAGTATTAAGGCCACTTTTAGGCACCACGCTTTGTAAACTACATCAAGGTTTGACAGAGTGTGTGCCAAGGGCATTTACTGGAACGATATCAGGAATGAGAGATTTTAAAATTCTTGAGGGGACTGTTCCCAGCTGGGACTGTTCTCCTCAGTGCACAGACAATTTGGTTGGAGATTCGGTCGAGGTCTTCAAAAATTCTTTTTCCAGTTTGTTGGCAGGATATGAGGGGCACTGGCCAGTGCAGCGTCTACTGTGGTCCCTAATTGCCCTGGAGAGGATGGTGGTGAGCTGCCTTTGTAAAGTGCTGCGGTCCATGGGGTAGAGGGGCAATGGGCAGTGGCGTTAGGGAAGGAGTTCAGAATTTGGCACAGCAGCAGTGAAGGGGTCAGGGTGGAAGGGTCTGCGGTGGGTTGGGGGGGGGGGGGGTGTGGGTGGGGAGTAGTCAAAGGGTCAGGATCCCCAGGGCCCAGACTTCTGGCGATTGTTAAAAGCACCTTAGGCGACAAGCAGCAACATCTTGTTTTCACATGGCAGGATCTGGAATGCGCACTCCCTGAAAGGTGGGAAGCAGGTTCAGTAATAAACTTCGAAAGGGAATTGCATTAGTACCCGAAAGGAAAAACAAAATTACACAGGAGGATGCAAGAAATTGGGTCAAAGTGGATAGCTCTTTCAAAGAGTCGACACTGGTAGGATGGACCGAATGGCCTCTGGTAGTGTCCGATTCTACTCCCCTCATCTTTTTATGGGAATGAGCTACGTCTGGAATTTAATGGAGGGATTATGATGATTTAACAGTCTGACTCAGCGGTCTGAAAATGAAGGAACAGGTCTGAGGTAAAGTACACTTGGAATTTATAACCCAAAATATCGCGGATAGAAAATTAGATCGGAATTTTTAAAAATTTTGCACATAAGCAGTACTGCTCAATAATTGGATTGAGAAGTTTTCTCATTTAATCCACAATTACCTCCTTGTGATCTGTGTGTAAAGGCTGCCCTCTGGTGATTGAGCAGATGAAGTGCCAGGCACTCGATCTAATGAAAATGAGCTTTCTTCCCACCTTTAACTATGGATCGAACTACATGTTATATAATTGTAGCGGATTCCTGAGATCCGCTCGCAGATCACAAAGGATTAACTTGACAAAAATTGTCGTTTTTGTCATTTTAAGACCTCAACAATAACCCCTGACCTGCCGTTCCCAAAGATAATTAATTCACTAAAAATTAACGCAATAAATTAATGATCAGGTGCTTTGTAATAATCGGGTAATCGAAGGATCATTTCAGAAGCTTCAGTGTGAGTGCTAACCTCACCGGACATGAACAACTATCAGTAAACACTACTGCTGTGATTTTCTGTTCTGCATTCACCTGAATTAAGGCCCCTTGTGTTAAATTACTCTCGTGTCTCAGTCCCTCATTCACACCTTTTGTTACCTCCAGAAACAACTATCCCAAAGCTCCTGGCCTGCATCCTCCAGAACATTATCTAAAACTCTGCTGGCTGTGTGCACCAGTCCCACCTTCTCCCCAAACGTGCTTGTTGACCAATGCTGTCGATTGCCCCTTCAAATGTAAAATTCTCACTCCTGTGTTCAAATGCCTCGAGTACCCACAACCTGCTCTGCCTTCAGATTCTCCTCTAGCCATACACCCTCTGAGAACACAACAGTCCTCTCCAACTCAAGCCTTTTGGACTTCCTGGAGCCAGCCTTTATCCCAAAGGCAGCCCTGCCTTCAGCTCTGTGAATAGTAGGTTCTACACTTGCCCCACTCTCACCCACATCCCCCTCAGATCTTGCAGCCTTGCTCCCCTCCTTGAAGCTACTGCGCAAACCCCCAGTAGCCAAGTCTTTGATCACCTGTCCCAATACATGTTTGCATGTCCCCGCTGCCTGAACATCGTGTGAAATAAGGTGGGACATTTTTATGACCATACAGCGCATTACGCAGGGTGTTGTGTATGTGTGCGCAAACTGAACACAGGGTGTTGCTTCTCTAAGTGCAAATCGAAGGGCAGGAAGGTGGCATGCAGAAAGATTTACAGCTTCCTACCATCTTGTGGTCATTTACGATCATCAGCTCAAGGTACTTCATTTCAGAGAAGACACTTCTGCGGTGAACCTGGAGAGACAGAATTTGATTAGCTGGCCCATGCAATAGATGGCCAGGGGTGGTGGGGGGGGAGCTTTGTCGACCGATCTTCCAAGACACTCCCATAGCCTGTGGAACAGTCTGCCAGGTGAACTGTACATAGTTAACAGGGATCTTTCCGTTTGCTTTGCACCCCATAATATGCACAAACTGGCTATTACAGAGCCCCTGGACATTACTGACAGTGCCAGATGCTCCAGTTTTGGTGAATGACCAGTTATTTACGCGGAATTCCTGCCCAGCCAGTCCATGCCAGTGTTACACGAGTCTCTGTCCACTGTACATCATCTCACCCTTGTAACACATCATTGGATTCCCTTCTCCATCTATCTTCCCTGTGAAAGCATCCGTGCTGCTCACCTCCAGCTCTCAGTGCGACAAGCCACTGCATTTGAAACACTCTCTGAGTAACGGTGCTTCCTCTGAAATTCCTTTTTGCACCCATCAGCAGCTATTTTGGATTTATGGCTTCTAGTTCTGGTGTTGTCCTTGAAAGTCTCTCTTCTACCTTTGTTTGTTTGAGTTTTATGATTTAATGCCACATTTAAAGATCTGTGAATCTGTAATCCCAGCACAATCTAGTTTTCTCATACAATTTAGGATTGGAGATTAAATTCGAGATTAACGTGCGAGTATCTCAGAGTCATGTTGCCGGGTCTGGAATGTTTGAGTTATAAAGAAAGGCTGGGATATTTTTCACTGGAGCATAGGAGGTTGAGCAGCGACCTTATAGAGCCGTATAAAATCATGAGGGGTATATGTATAGTTAATGGTAGGCGTCTTTTCCCCAGGATGGGGGATTTCAAGACTAGGGGGCACAATTTTAAGGGGAGAGGAGAGAGATTTAAAAAAGACATGAGGTTCAATTTTTTTTTTTTTTACACAGAGTGGTTCATACGTGGAATGAACTTCCTGAGGAAGTGGTGGATGTGGGCACAGTTACAGCATTTAAAAGACAATTAAGGTTCTTGCAAAGATTTGTAGCTCGGGTTGCGGGTCAAGTTGATGATTTGCTCACCGGCTGGCTTATTCTCGTTCAGAAGTTTTGTCACCATGCTAGGTATCATCATCAGTACGGCCTCCGACGAAGTGCTGTTGTTCTACTCCACTTGGAATTTATATGATCCGGTCTGTTAGGGTGTTTTGTGTCATTTCTGGTTCTTTTTTGCAAGGGTTTGTAACAAACACCAGCTAGCAGCAAAACGATATGACGAACTTTCCCTCATTTCAGTGCACTCGGACAACAAAGGCTATTCATTTAACTGGGATGATGTGACCATCCTAGCTCAAGCCAATCACAGACACGCATGGGAATTCCTACAAGCCTGGTTCTCCACCCAGAATGCAATCAGTAAACGTGTGGAATTAGACCCCATATACAAAACCATGCAAAAAAGAACCGTAAATGACACAGAACACCCCAACAGACTGGATCATATAAATTCTAAGCGGAGTAGAACAACATCACTTCATCGGAGGTCGCACTGATGATGTCACCTAGCGTGGCGACAAAACGTCAAAACTATAAGCAGAGATAGTAGGAACTGCCGATGCTGGAGTCTGAGCTAACAAAGCGTAGAGCTGGATGAACACAGCAGGCCAAGCAGCATCAGAGGAGCAGGAAGGCTGACGTTTCGGGTCTGGATGGTGAGCAAGCTAACAACCTCATTTAAAAGACGCTTGGATAAGCACGTGAATAGGGAAGGTTTGGAAGGATATGGGCCGGGAGCAGGCAGGTGGGACCAGTTTCGTTTGGGATTATGGTTGGCACCGAGTGGTTGGACTGAAGGGCCTGTTTCTGTGCTGTATGAATCTATGACAATGACAATTTCACAGCATCTAGCCCCAGCCTACAGTCTTTGGCCAATACGATTCCCTCCACGTGATACCTTTATCCTGGTCAAGGGCAATTAGTGTCACGCTATAGTCAAGCCCATGATGCCTGCATCCCGACGAAGTATTGTTTAAAAATCAAGAAACCGCTGAAACCTTTGGACACTGCGAAAGCTATGGGCCTTGACAATGTCCCAACAATAATGCTGCAGCCTTAGAATCATTGGGTCTTAACAGCACGGAAACGGACCCTTCAGTCCAACCAGTCCATGTCGACTATGTTCCCAAACTAAACCAGTCCCACCTGCCTGCGCCTGGCCCATAACCCTCCAAACATTTCTTATTTGTGAACTTAACCAAATGTCTTTTAGATGTTGTAACCGTACCTGCATCCACCACTTCCTCTGACAAACCATTCCACGCACAAACCACTCTCTGTGTAAAGAAAGTCCTTTTCAAATCTCTTGCTTCTCACCTTAAAAATACGCCCCCTAATTTTCAACTCCCCCAGCCTCGGGAAAAGGCCCTGTCATTCACCTTATCTATGCCCCTCATGATTTTATAAGTCTCAATAAGGTCACCCTTCAACCTCCAATGCACCAGTGAAAAAAGTCCCAGTCCCTCCAGTCCATTTTTATATCTCAAAATCTCCATTCCTGGCAAAATCCTGGTAAATCTTTTCTGGACCCTCCCCAGTTTAATCATATCCTTCCCATAACAGGGAGACCATAACTGCACACGGTACTCCAGCACAGGCCTCACTAATGTCCTGTACAACTTCAAGATGACATCCCAATGCCTATACTCAAAGATCTGAACAATGAAGGCAAGCTAAATGCCTTCTTAGTCACCCTGTCTACCTGTGGCGCAACTTTCATACAATTATGTCCCTGAACCCCTAGATCTCTCTGTTCTACTACACTACCCAGGGCCCGACCATTATTTGTATAAGCCCTGCCCTTGTTTGTTTTACCAAAATGCAACACCTTGCGTGTATCCAAATTAAACTCCATCTGTCACTCCTTAGCCCTTGTGCTCCAGAAATGGCCATGCCCGCTATAACCAAACTGATCCAGTGCTATCAGCAAAATGATAGAATCAGTCATCATCGATAATGATATCAAACAACACTAATGCCCAGTTTGGGTTCCACCAGAACCACTCGGCTCCTCACCCCATTTAGAGTCTTGGTTCAAACCTGGACAAAGGAGCTCTCAAGAGACCAGGTGAGAGTGACTTCCCTCGACATCCAGGCATCTGACACAGTGTAGCGTCAAGGAGCTCCAGCAGAATTAAAGTCAATAGGAATCAGGTGGCAGAAGGTCCGTGTGAGAGAGCTCAGCTGACGGCCCAGCAAAATGAGGCAGTTAGCACGCACGCCACCCCCCCCCCGTCCTCGGTACAACTGCCAACTCTGCCTTAAGACACGGGAACCTGAACCCTTGCCCACTTAACCCTCCGGAGGGGGGGAAACGTGACAGGGTGGTGTTTCTGAACGAGGGCAGGGGGGTAGCCCTGTTCTCCAGGCTGAAGCCGTAAATCCAGACCCGACACCACCGCCTCCCTTATTTCTCGGCCAGCTCGCTGTCCGCGCCACTACTGCTTGCCCCCCACCCCCGACTTCGCCTGTTCTCACCTCATGACGATGCTGGCCGCGAGTCGAATGTTATAGAGGAACGCAGCAAGGACTCCCTAGCCTTCAAACAGCTAAATTACCGGCAAACCAGTCAATCCACTACGCGCAGACCAATCGAGACTACGATAGAGTGATGGGGGGGTGTGGTTAAACTTACTGCTCTCCTCTTCCTGCGTACTCGGAGCCAGGGCAAGTCCACCAGCAAAGACCAAGGTGTGTTAGCCTTCCTTCGATTCCCTGTGAGAGAGGGAGTGTGAGAGATAAAGATACTGACGGCGCTCCCTTGTACCCCATCTGGCCTATACACCAAGAGGGCTCGTAACACTCTGTGTCATTCCAAGGAGTTGGGGGGGGGGGGGTTTAAAATCGTGGCTTAGAGGTTGCAGAGAAACGGGGATTTGTGAAGGAATTTCAGAGTTTTAGGGTCAGCACGGCCAAAGATACAGCACCCCTCGGTGGTGGGGAGTGGGGGCAAGGGAACCGGCTGTGCAGAGTTGGCAGAACCCAGAGAACTCGATGCACTGTAGCGCTGGAGGAGACGACAGAGGTAGAGAGGAGGTGAGGCCATGGAGGGATTGGAACACAAGGATGTGTATTTGAAAATGAAGGAATTGTTGGACCAGCTGGGTATGGAGGACAGCGAGTGGCACAGTGATGAGTTAGACAAAGGAGATACAGTGGATGTGCTCTGTTTGGACTTCCAGAAGGCCTCTGACAAGATGCCGCAGAATGGTGCTGCTAAATAAGAGAAGAGCCCTTGGGGTAATGTACTGGCATGGATAGAGGAGTGGCTGACTGCCAGAAGGCAGAGAGTGGAGGCATAGGGGTCTTTTTTCAGGATGGCAGCTGGTGACAGTGTCGGGACCATGATTATTCCCGTTATACATGAATGATCCGGATGAAGGAACTGAGGACATTGTTGCTAAGTTTGCACATGATACAAAGACAGGTGAAAGAGGCATGTAGTGCTGAGGAAGGCTACAGAAGGACTTGGTCTGGCTAGGAGAGTGGGCAAAGAAGCGGCAGATGGAACACAATGTGGGAAAATGTGAGATTACACACGTGCTTGGTAGGAAGAATAGAGGCGTAGACTATTTTCCAAACAGGGAAAGGCTTCAGAAATCTGAAGCACAAAGGGACTTGGGAGTGCTAGTTCAGGATTCTCTTAAGGTTCAGCTGGCAGTTAGGAAGACAAATGCAGTGTTAACATTCATTTCAAGAGGGCTAGAATACAGAAGCAGGGATGTACTGCTGAGGCTTTATAAGGCTCTGGTTTGGAATATTGTGAGCAGCTATAGGCCCCATATCTAAGGAAGGATGTGCTGGCAATGGTGGGGAGTCCAGAGGAGGTTTACAAGCATAATCTCGGGGATGGGGGGGCTTGTCATATGAGGAGCGGTTGAGGGCTCTGGGTCTGTACTTGATGGAGTTTAGAAGGATGAGGAGGGATCTGATGGAAACTTGGAGAACACTGCGACGCCCGGACAGAATGGATGTGGAGAAGATGTTTCCACTAGAAAGAGAGATTAAGCCCAGAGGGCACAGCCTCAGAGTGAAAGGATGACCTTTTTGAACTGGACGTGGAGGAATTTCGTGAGCCAGAGGGTGGTCAATCTTCGGAACCTATTGCTGAAGAAGGCTGTGGAGGCCAAGTCATTGAGTGCATTTAAGACAGAGATAGAAAGGTTCGTGATTGCCCCGATATCTCTCCCCCTCCCCAAACCTTCACTGTCACCCACCACCCTCCCCCCCCGCCCGCCCACACTAAGTGCCCAAGAGCCCCCTGAGGGGATTTAAAGTCACCAGACAAACCCACTTCCCCTTGCTCGGGTAAATAACCCCAACCCCTCTCCCTCCCAGGAGTCTGGGGAAAGACAGCAGCCCAAAAGTTCGATGATACGGACACCAGCAAAGTCTGCAATTACCAAAGTGGAGAGATTGGTCAACCGATCCGATCGGAACGCGACGTACAATGTGGGGCCGTGCCGAGTTCTCCTGAAAAAGAAAAGACGGGAAAACATCGCTCCATCAGTCTTCACATTCCCACACATCTGGCTGCTGTGACCTGGGAGCTTTTGGCATTGGAATGGACAATAGCAAAAAATGTTCCTGTTGCATTTGGGAACACGGCGTTCAAATATTATTTACTGTCTGTGCAACCGTGCTATTTCGCTGCCTGTAACCTGCTGTGTGGGCACACCACAAGTTGAAAACCCATTTTCATCTTCGGTGACATATGACAATGGTATTAGTTGTTCACTTTGAGGTGCTGAAAATTGAAAATACACTCTGTTAAGAAATGTCCTCCTGTTTCAATTTCATTCCGATCAACTGTTATCATCATGGGACAAAATGAGTTTTGTCATCTATAAATATCCAATAAAAATCACTGGAATATACGGAGTCCAAACTGCAGTATACATAAAGCAATATGATTCATTAGCCCGGATATGTGGATTTCAAAATTGTCCTGTTCATACAAACCTGCTCTGGAAGATGGTGAATTCAATAAATATCTGGAATTAAGAGTCTAATGATGACCAGGAATCCATTGTCGATTGTTGGAAAAACCCATCTGGTTCAATAATGTCCTTTAGGGAAGGAAATCTGCCATCCCTATCTGGTCTGGCCTACATTTGACTCATGACCCACAGCAATATGGCTGACTCTTAACTGTGCTCTGGGAAATGAGGGATTGGCAATAAATGCTGCCTAGCCGTAGGCACCCATGTTTCACGAATAAGAAAGAAAACACAGGAGGAGCACTCTCACATATGACTGAATGGGTTTAGTTCAAGCAAACTGTGGTCCTAGGGCTTTTGACTCAGTCAGAGATCAACACAGCTGGGGCAGCGTCATCAGCTCATCTGAATACAGTCATCCAAGTCTTACACACATTAAAACAGAAGCAATAACAAGATGGATGGCTCAGGTTTGAGGACCAATTTTTACACGGACAAAACCAGCATTCTGGCACCAGAGGCTGTGGAGTTTCTTGTCACTTGGAAGCACAGCCTGACAAGCAAAGAAAGGTAGGGATCCTATTTCTTCAAGGACCTCAGGTAACCATGCTGGGATTTGACTATTCATAAGGGGTGGCACGGTGGCTCAGCGGTTAGCCCTGCTGCCTCACAGTGCTAGGGACCTGGGTTTGAGTCCAGCCTCAGGCAACCATCTGTGTGGAGTTTGTACGTTCTCTCTGTGTCTGTGCAGGTTTCTGCCGGGTGTTCCAGTTTCCTCCCACAGTCCAAAGATGTGTAGGTTAGGTGGACTGGCCATGCTAACTTGTTCTGGGTAACAACCATTTGACAGCATATAGGAAATAATACTTGGCACTCACCTCTGTATGTGTCTGTGTCAGTGGTTCAATGATATACATGTAGTTACCATCATCAAACATGCCACTGGGGAGAGAAATAATACAACATCAGAAAGAGGTACAAAAACAGAAGTCACTGGAAAAGCTTAGCCGGTCTGGCAGCGTCTGTGAAGAAAAAAAGAATCTGGGTTAACATTTCAGGTCCAGTGACCGTTCCTCAGAACTGGGGACCCAAAACTTTAACTCTTGATTCTTTTCTTTCTTCACAGACGCTGCCAGACCTGCTGAGCTTTTCCAGCGACTTCAGTTTTCGGTGATAATAGGAATTGCAGATGCTGGAGAATCCGAGATAACAAGGTGTAGAGCTGGATGAACACAGCAGGCC
>JAHRHZ010000145.1:7582738-7613552 GCA_024137785.1 Ginglymostoma cirratum | reverse complement strand
GCCAAGCAGCATCAGAGGAGCAGGAAGGCAGAATGCTGCTTGGCCTGCTGTGTTCATCCAGCTCTACACCTGGTTATTTCAGTTTTCGGTTCCTGATTTACAGCATCCGCAGTTCTTTTAGTCTTTAATTAGAAAGAAGTGGATGGTGCCAGTCTGCACCCACATGAATCTCAATGATGGCACCACCCCAGCGCTTTAACAACTTTCACACAAGGCTCCTCATCTCTGATCCTCTCTGTGTCTCTGGGGGATAACGGTTCTGCTGGCACTTTGAAATCCCTTATTTGTTCATGGGCACTCAGCACTCCCTGATTGGGTTTGGTGTAAAGTTGAATGTAACACGAACTGGCCGGATCCCAGCCTTTAAAGACACAGATATTCAATAACCATTTTTTAGGGGAATGAAGAGCGGCCGGGGTTTTAGAAAGCGAGTTTGGTCAAAGTTGTTGTCAACAAATCACAGAGCACGGGACTGTTCAACCTTACTCTCACGAGATCTGAGTCGAGGGGCTTAGCCAAAGTTTTGTAACTGCTTGAGACTGTTGAAGTTAACTGAGAAGTTAAGGGCCTGATATTGACCGCAGGCTTCAGGATCCCAATGTTGGGTGTCCCATTCCTGTAAATGCCAGCAAGGGGCACCAGCTTAGGGGACATTGCGAGATGTCCCCACTTCAGTGTCCCCTGCTGAGGTCCACCATCCTGTGGCAGGTCAGCAACCTTGAGAGCACCTCAACACAGAGGCATCTGGAGCGGTAAGGAGAGAAAATTTCAGCTCAGGAGCAGGGTGGGAGAACACAGGTACAGGGCACGCACTGGCAAGGTTGAACTTGCCCTTTACATGTCACCAGTGCCAGCAACCATGGCCACAAAGTAAGGCAGGCGATGGCCTAGAGGTACTATCGCCGGAGTATTATTCCAGAAACCCAGGTTTGAATCCTGACACGGCAGATGGTAGAATTTCGATTCAATAAAAATCCTGAATTAAGAGTTTAATGATGACCATGAAACCATTGCCAATTGTCAGGGGTGGGGGGCACTTAGGGAAGGGAATCTGCCGTTCTTACCTGGTCTGGCCTACATTTAACTCCAGATGCAAAGCAAAATGGTTGACTCTTAACTGCCCTCTGGGTAATTAGGGCTGGGCAAAAAGTGCAGGAAAGAAAAACACAATGCAAAGGACTTCCATGGCCCAACTCTGGGAAGCAAGGATGGGAAAAGACTTCAAAGCCATCCTCAACTTCCCTATAGCCTCCATCCCTCCTGCTTTCCAGAAGTGGGATGCAATCTATGGGACAAATCAGGCCAGCTTTCCATCCTCCACCAATAACTTGGTTTCTCCTTCGTGACCTTCTCATACTGTCTGTCTGGACTGACCTGTTGTGTGGAGCGGTGCCAGACCCCAGCCCGAGTTCACCCAGTGACCCACGACTTTCGCTGTAAACCCCCAGGCAATCTTCGCGCAGACAGCTCCCGATCATACTTACTGTAGTCCATCGCAAGTGGACAGTGCAACTTTAGACTTGGCATTGCCTCGTATCTGGCCGTGATAGTAACAGTGCTCTCCTCCCTGAAGGGCAAAGGAATATTCATAGAGTCATAGAGTCACACAGCATGGAAACAGACCCATTGGTTGAACTCATCCAGGCTGACTGAACATCCCAATCTGACCTGTTCCCATTTGCCAGCATTTGGCTCATGTTCTAGGCACGCATCCAGATGCCTTTTAAATGTTGTAATTGTACCATCTCCACCACTTCCTCTGGCAACTCATTTCATATACGCACCACTCTCTGCATGAAAAATTCGCCCCTCAGGGCCCTTTTAAATCTTCATCCTTTCACCCTAAACCTATGACCTCTAGTTTTGGACTCCCCTACCCTGGGAAAAAGACCAAGACTATTCCCCATATCCGTGCCCCTCATGATTTTATAAACCTCTGTAAAGGTCACCCCTCATCCTCCGACACTCCAGGGAAAAAAGACCCAGTGTATTCAGCCTCTCCATACAGCTTAAAGCAACTAGTCCTGCCAACATCCTTGTAAATCTTTTTTGAACCCTCTCAAGTTTAACAATATCATTACTATAGCATTGAGACCAGAACTGAAAGCAGTATTCCGAAAGTGACCTCACCAATGTCCTGTACAGCTGCAACATGACCTCCCAACTCCTATACTCGATGTACCGATCAATGAAGGCAACTATACTAAACACCTTCTTCACTATCCTGTCTACCTGCGACTCAGCTTTCAACGAACTATGCACCTGAGCCACCAGGTGTCTTTGTTCAGCCACACTCCCCAAGGAACTGTACATTAGGTGTATAAGTCCTGGACAACACAGTGTGGAGCTAGAGAAACACAGCAGGCCAGGCAGCATCAGAAGAGCAGGAAAGTTGGTGTTTCAGGTTGGGACTCTTCTTCAGAAGAGTAGTCCATCGCAAGTCTGAAGAAGGGTCCCGACCCGAAACATCAACTTTCCTGCTCTTCTGATGCTGCCTGGCCTGTGGTGTTCCTCCAGCTCCACACCTTGTTGTCTCTGACTCCAGTATCTGCAGATATTGCTATCTCCTTGTATAAGTCCTGCCCTGGTTTGCCTCACCAAAATACAACACCTGACATTTATCGAGATTAAACTCCGTCTGCCACTCCTTGGCCAATGGCCCATCTGATCGAGATCCCATTGTACTCTGAGATAATCTTTTTCACTGTCTACTACACAACCCATTTTGGTGCCACTTGTGAATTTACTAACCATATCTCCTATATTCACATCCAAACCATTTATATAAATGACAAAAAGCAGCAAACCCAGCACATTGCTGGTCACTGGCCTCCGGTCTGAACAAAACACTCTCTACCACCACCCTCTGTCTCCTACCTTCAGACGAATGTTGTATCTAATTGGCTAGCTCCCCCAGATCCCATACGATCTAATCTCATTAACCAGTCTACCACATAGAATCTTGTCAGACGCCATGCTGAAGTCTATGAAGACAACATCCACCACCCTGCCTTCATCAGTCTTCTTTGTCACCTCTTCAAAAACTCAATCAAGTCAGCGAGACATGATTAACCATGCACATGCTGACTCTCCCTAATCAGTCCTTGCCTTTCCAAATACATGTAAATCCTGTTCCTCAGGATCCCATCCAGCAACTTATCCACCACTGACGTCAGGCTCACCAATCTATACTTCCCTGGCTTTTCCTTACCATCTTTCTTAAGTAAACGCACCACTTTAGCCACCCTCCAGTCTTCCAGCACCTCACCTTTGGCTATCAATGCTACAATTATCTCAGCAGGGGACCAAGCATTCACTTCGCTAGCTTGATGAATAATGATACAGGTCAAACACGACACAGCTGCGACTTATGCCCAAAACACCCTTTTCTATTGGAGGATGTTTTAATGGACCTCACAGGGCAGGGAATGCCCATGATCAGGTACAACCACACCCTGATCTCCATCCAGACTTTAAATCAGGCCCCTCTACACCCAATCATATCAACTTCCTTACTGTGGACGACATTACAGTTGGACTCATGATGGGCACCACCTTGCACAGATAAATGAATTTTGATGTCTTATGGCAGGCAGAAAAACAGAGAGACTTTTAAAGAGTTTTTACAGCACAGGTTTCAAGGAGTCGTCAGGATGAGTTCCTCATCGCAAGATTCCCTGTCTCTGACCTGCTCTTGTAGCTGTAGCCGGTCCACTTCAGTTTCCGATCAATGGTGACCAGCACCATCTCACACCCTCGCCCCAGGATGTCGAGGTGGAGGGGGAAAATCTTCCTTACACAGTTTATCAAGCAGGTATCTCACTATCGACGCCCTCTAACTCTTGAGGAGACATCAGCTTCCTTTTCCAATGTTTGTAGAATCCCTACAGTGTGAAAGCAGGCCATTTGGCCCATCGAATCGATGTCGCCCCTTCTGCAACACTCCTACCAGAACCCTGCATTATCGATTTCGGGGCGGCACGATGGCTCAGTGGTTAGCACTGCTGCCCCTCAGCTCCGTGGGCCTGGGTTTGATTCCAACCTCAGACAGCTGTCTGTGTGGGGTTTGCACGTTCTCCCCATGTCTGCGGGGGTTTCCGCCGGGTGCTCTGGTTTCCTCCCACAGTCCGAAAATGTGCAGGCTAGATGGATTGGCTGTGGGGAATTGCCTATAGTGTTCAGGGATGTGTAGGCTTGGTGGGTTAGCCATGGGGAATGCAGCGATGGGGGGGTGGGTCTGAGGGGGGAGGTGGTGGGATGCTTATTGCAGGGTCAGTGTGGACCTGATGGGCTGAATGGTCTACTTCCAACTATAGGGATTCTGTGATCTACTGTCTGTTCTCTACCATGCTATCAAGACCAGTTCCCCACCACAGCTGTGCTTGCTGTCCAGTCATGCTTGGATTTTAAAGTTCTCACCCTTGTTTTAAAATGCTCCATTTCCTTGTTTGGTCTATCACTGTAACCTCTGTCAGCCCTATAACCCTCTTCCAATTCTGATGTTTTGTCATTTTTCCAATTCCCTTCAGTCTTCGCTGGCAGGTGTCTTTCTTTCAGCTGCCTCATATCCAGGTTCTGGGATTCCTTCCTGAATCCGCTCGAACTCACTTCCTTCATTAAAATCCCTCCTGCGACTTCTTTGACCAAGTTTTTTGAGTCCTCTGCCCCGGAGGCCCTTTTATCTTGTTCAGTGTCAAGTTTTGTCTGATAACAGAAAATGCCTTGTGATGATAACGTGAAAAATGCCAGTTAATGCAATGCCGTTGCTAAAAGCCCAAGATGGAACCATGATTTTTATTTTTTAATCGGATGGGCTATTGGTCCCAAGGTGACAAACCGTACTTCGCTCCTGTTGTCAACTCTAAAAACAGAAGGACCACAAATTAGAGTCCAATTCTGGGGGCTGGGCACGGTGTGTACACTTCAACGAAATTAAAGTCTCCCAGCCAGCTCTCATGGATTTTCCTTGCACATCACTGGCTGTATTTTCACTGAGAAATTTCAACGGTGCAGCAAAGCAGGCAGATCTATGTGAAATACACACTAAATTAACACGGTCTGATACTGTTCTGCGCCATGAAGTAATCCCAGTCAAATCACATTACACTGAGACCAGCAGGTCACAGAACAGCAGCGTTCGGTGCGAGTGAGAGGCTGCAGGAAAAAAGTTTCTCCAAACGCGTCGCACAGGGAAACGAATGGCCTGCATTCACGCAGCACCGTTGCGCCACCTCAGGGGAGCCCCGAAGTGCACTGCGGCCAACTGAGTGACTCTGTGTGTTTAAAACGGTTGCCACTGAAATGCAGCAACACTTTGACAGTGTGCACAGCAAGATCCCATGTACAGCAAAGGAGGCGGGGGGGGGGCATGATATTCAGATGCTGGGTGAAGTGGACAAGGGGGAAAACCCCCGTCCCGCTCTTTTTCAAAGGAATCTTACGTGCCCCATCTCAGGGGACAGACTGGTGCACAATTTACCGTCGAATACCAAAAGACAGCCCCTTCCAATGGTTCAGTGCTCCATCATTCATCCTCCAGCGCTTTCAGTCATGCCTCCGGAAGATTGACTTGATCCCTCAGCCTTCAGGACAGCCACCCACAGAGCGACAGCGAGTAGCCGTTCAGAGTCGACGTGGCTTCATGCCATGAAAATGCCTCTTAACCAAGCACCAATCAGATCACTCGTGCATCGGGACTGCAGGCAGAACTGAGAAGGGCCACCCCATCGCAGTCTGCCCTCCTGCAAATTCCAGTTGCTGTTCTAGAGTCAGAACAGCACTGCAACAGCCCCCTTGGTCCAACCAGCCCACGTCGGCCATAATCACAAACCGAACTAGTCCCACCTGCCTGCTCCTGGCCCAAATCCCTCCAAACCTTTCCTATTCGTGCACTTATCCAAATGTCTTTTAGGCGTTGCGCATCCGCCACTTCCTCAGGAAGTTCATTCCACACGCGAACCGCCCTCTGTGTAAAAAAAATTGGCCCTCATGTCTTTTTGTAAATCACTCTCACCCCCTAGTGTTGAAATCACCCATCCTCGAGAAACAACAGCTACCATTAACGCTATCTATACTCCTTGTGATTTCATATGTTCCTTGATAGAACAGAAAGCCCCATCCTGCGCACTCCAGGGGGTTACCTGAGCAATGGCTCTGGGACCCTTCAATGGGAAATTATCTAAATCCTGGCCTTAACATACCCCTGGGGGGCATAAAACTCAGCAAACACCTTCCTTCGATTGTATAAAAGTAATTCTGAAAACCTGCACCAACACGGTAATCAAAGATTTTCAACTGAACCCGCCACCATTCAATGGTGTAATTAAAATGGCAGAGTGCTTTGCTATTCAGAGGCTTAAGTGAGCAGTCAGCCTCTAAGATAATTCTTTTACTTTAAAAGTTCTTCTTTTATAATGATTGATTTTTATCGATCCTGCTCTCCTCTTTCTCCCCAACCGGTTAATTACCAGTTTGGAAAGCAGCTTCCCCAAAGATCTTGGCCATCACCTCAAACAGGCTCGTCACCTACCGCAATGAGCTATTTTCGGAAAGAGAAAGGGTACAACACATGCAGCCTATTGATGAGACTGCCAAGGTAAGCATTAAATAAATACCGCCAGTCTTAGGAATGCAGCCACAGGCCGCAGCTGCTTGAGAATGAAGCAATGGAAGGATGCCAGGTAAAACAGCCGATCAATACACCAGATAGGTGCATGAACCATCAGATAGCAACGTGAAAGGTGTCACTACCAGGCAAGGAATAATGCCCCTATCATCAGCATTGAGCAATCACACAGTATTAGCCCAGGGACCGTGGCATCACTCTACTGGATGAGTAATCTGGGAGCGGATGTGCTGGACTAATGATCTTGAGACACGTGTTTGAATCTTGTACTGGGGAATTTAGTTTGGTTAATAACGAAAGGCTGGTATTGGGTAACCAGGTAAGCTGGAAAATGGTGTTACGTCCCTAGTATTTGTATATGAAGATGACTTGCTGCATCTGTGTATAAACTCAGTGAAATCGCACCTGGAATGTTGTGTACCTTTTTAGTCCCCTTACCCAAGGAGGGAAGTACGTGCTAGGTTTATCCCCCTAACCGTCTAATGAGGAGATGCCCCTGGGCCTGTATTCTCTAGTGGTTAGTAGAACAAGGGGTGATCTATTTGAAGAATACAAATTTCTTATGGGGGTCAATGGGATAAATGCAGGAAGGATGCTTCCCTTGACTGGTGAGGTCTAAAGCCAGGGGAAACAGTCTCAGAATAAGAAATTCTCTGCCCCAGAGGACTGTGGCACCTCAAGAGATCAACAGATTTCTACACATAAAATGTGTCAAGGGATTTCTATTAAAAACAAAATTCACAGGATATGGGCATCACTGGCTGGACCAGCATTAAAGCCTGTACCTAAATGCCCAGTGAGCAGTTCAAAGCCAAGATTTGAAGATTTGAAGTCAAGATTGCAGCAGTCTGGAGTCACATGTAGGTCAGATCAGGTAATGACTGCAGCTCTCCTTCCCGAAATGGACATTAGTGAACCGCATGGGATTTTTTTTTTAAAAATAACTGATGGTGGTGACAGGATTACTGTTACTAGCTTATCAATTCCACGTCTTTTATTTCACTGAATTCAAATTTCACTCTTGGCCCTGGTGGGATTTGAACCCATGTCTACAAAACATCAGTGTGGTTTCTGGATTACCAGTCTGGCAACAATAACACTAACCCGCTGCCTTCCCCTTCTGTGACAATCCTGTGTGACAATGGTGTTGCTGTAGATCAACCATGATCTAGGTGATTGGAGCAGGAGGCTCAAGGAGCCAAGCAGCCTACTCCTGCCTCCAGTTCCTAGGATCCTTTGTAACTACTGGATTGTGATAAAAACCTAAATCAGGTTTAGGAAAGGAAATCTGCCTGTACGTAGTCAGTCTGGTCTGTAGCTGATAAAGCCATACAGTTAATTTAACCTTCCTGTGAAGTGGCCTGGCAAGAGTGAGCAATGGATACTGACCGTGTCAGAACTTCCACAGCTCATGAATGATTAAAGCAGGACATATCATCTGTCTGTGGAATGAGACAATAGAATTAGAATTGGGCTCTTGGCTACATCTCAAAGACAGTACCTTTGACCAAGCAGTGCACCCTCAGAAGTGTCAGCATCAGTTATGTGTTTCATTGTCAGCTATCCATCTACAGGGATCAGGAGCTTTTGTTTGAATGAGAGACTTGAGTATGAGGAGACAGTTACTGAGAATTACTGGAAATAAAATCTGATTTGTCGGGGGGGGGCCGTAAAGTTATTCCTTATGGAAATAAGATCAAATATTCAAAGAACAGAAAAGTGCACAGCTATCTAGCAACAGAGAAGGGATTGGGTGAAGATTTCAGATTGTTTTCAGAGCTAGAACTGCAATAACGGGGCGAATGGTCTGTATCCATAGACTGACCTATAAGCATCCATGGATCCATGACTGGCAAGGTGTTCAGTGACACTGATGTGAAGTCAAGACAAGGAATTCAGCACAGGGGCAGCAAGACGTTGGTGAGATACTGGTCAGGCTGTGTGGCTGAGTCTGATTCACAGCACCTCGCAGCGGGGGAGCTGCTTGGCTGCCACATTCCTGGCCCAGGTGTACGCCAGCACTCGCCTGTCAAGTGCCCAGGGACAGCGGACCGGTGAAGTGGTTAACCTCTCTCACTTTGCGTAGCTGATGACGGAACGCCGAGTGAAACCCCCCTGGTCTGCTCTCGGCAACCTGCAGGACGTAGCAGGGGTGGCGGGCATACCTTCATGTTGGCTCGTTCTGCAAAATCAGCACTTCCCCGTTTCCCAGCAACAAAAGGTGCTCGCACTGCAGACTGAGCTAGTCTAACAGCAGTAGCTGGCATAGCTGAGGCAGCAACTGCAAAATATAGCTCACCAGCACGTTTAACTGTGTCTGACCAGGCTCCTTTCCCTGTTCCTTCCAGAGTCAGAGACAACAAGGTATAGAGCTGAATGAACACAACAGGCCAAGCAGCATCAGAGGAGCAGGAAGGCTGGCCTTTCAGGCCTAGAACCTTCTTCAGAAAAATCATTATCTCTGAATCAATTACTCTTCCTCTTCCAGAATCAATCGTTTCAACGTTCCCCAGTTCCAAAGAAGGGCCATCAGGCTTGAACGTTTAACTCTGCTTTCTCCCCAGCAGGACCTGCTATAAGTTTTGCCGCCATTTTCTGTTTCTAATGTGACATTGGCCCTTGCACCCTCAAGCGCCTGGGAATCTCAGTACTTTCAAATGTCATCCCAGCACCGTTCACCTATCACCCCTGCACTCTAGTCCCACATCGGGCAATGCCCCAGATTTCTAAGTTGTCTTCCCCCCCGTGTCACATAATCTCGGGAAACTCCTTGGCCCCTGCACAACCTCTGAGATTGCAGAGCGGAGACCCTCAGCGCTGGAATTCCCTCCCCGCCCCCGCGTCTCTCTGTCTCCTGCCGTGTCTGATCCCATACGACCCTTGGTAAAAGCTGCATCTCCGACTGAGCTCCCGGTGTGTGTGTGTGTGTGTGTGTGTGTGTGTGTGTGTGTGTGTGTGTGTGTGTGTTAGGGACGGGGTGGTCGGTTCCTGTGACATCTCCTGAGGCAGCTCGGGGTCAGAGTTTGTCCACAGCGCCTCAGGAGCGCTCTAGGAAGTGCTATGGAAATGCCAGCTGTAGCACACTGAAGTACGCCTACCACCACACCCTTTTCTTTTGGGGGGAGGGCGTGGGGGGTAATGCATCATTGAGTCATAGGATTGCCTTGAAATCCCATTGCTGTGTCTTGTCCAATGCCAGTCAGGCACGTGCCAGGCATTCTCTCCCTTCCCCCTGCCGTGGGCCAGCAAGCACATCCCCCAGTGCTCTGCAACGACGGTGCCAATGTCTCTCTGCCGACTCAGCATTTGACAAACGCCTATCTGCCGCAGCCGGGCTCCCTGGTGCCAAGACGGTTTCACAACCTCACTGGCAGTTCATTACATTGCCACTTGAAACCGGGCACTGTGGGGGGGATTGCATTAGCAGCCTAATGGACCTTGGAAATAAAAATCAATACGTTGTTCGAAAATTAAAACTTGCCGGTAAGGGATGATTTAACACTGAGCAATGCAATTTAACCACATTGCCAAGAAACCCCCTCCAGTGTCGTAAGCACCACACTGATTTTACAGTAAGTCCTCACGACTTTTGGGTTTAACCCTGCGCCTGCTGCAGACGAACCGTTCGCGGAAATGTGCGCTTTGGAAACTGAGGTGTGCGATCAGAATGACTGACTCGTGAAAGCACTCGGGCAGCTGTGTAAACAATAGCAGGTAACACAGGAACGCCACCACCTTCCAACTTCCCCTCCGAGCCACTCACCATCCTGACTTGGAAGTATCATCGCCGCCCCTTCACTGTCGCTGGGTCAAAATCCTGGAATTCCCTCCCTAATGGCATTGTTGTCAACCCACTGCAGGTGGGCTGCAGCGGTTCAAGGAGGCAGCTCACCACCACCTTCTCAAGGGCGTCTAGGGACGGGTAATAAATATGCTGGCCAGTCAGTGACACCCACACCGCCATGAATGAATAAAAAAAAGGTCACAAGAACAAGAAATAGGAGCAGCAGCCTGGTCCATTGAGCCTGCTTCGCCATTCAATAAAATCATGGCTGATCTCAGCTCCACTTACCCACCCGCTCACCATCAGCTCTAATTGCTTTACTGTTCAGAAACCTATCTACCTTTGCCTTAAAACCTCCCTCTGGACTTGTCTGCCTTTCCACTTTTCTACCTTTCTACCTAACCCGTTTCTCTCCATGACCCACCCTCTCTCCTGTCCGCTGAGCCCCCGAGCTCTTGGGGAAATCGGGAAGAAAAATCCATCTGGGAACGAGGTCGGTGCCCGCTCCTGCCAAGAATCTGCACACGGCCTCTTGAGACCGTCGGATATAGGAACAGCCCTCAGCCACTCGAGCCTGCTCCTCCATTCAATAGGATCATGGCTGATCTGACTGACACTCCTCACGTCCACTTTCCTGCCCCACCACCCCCTCCATTCCCCTGTTCCTGGCGTGGCTAAAGCCGCCATGGGGCTCTGGCGGACCAGGAAACTGTGACACCAGTCCGGAATCCCCCGAACAAGGACGTCGGAAATGTGGAAATCTCCTTCTAATAAATCACTGAGGTTGAGGTGGGGGTGCCAGGGTGGGGTGGGGAGTCAATGAAGAATTTCAAAACTGAGATTGATCCACTTCATTTTAATAGGGGCACAGAATGATCAAAACACAGGAAGAAGCCATTCAGCCCATTGTTAAGGGATACAGATCCGACGTCTTCCGATAGATTTAAGACCCAGGTCAGCCACAGACACACAGAATGACGGAACTGGCTGAAGGGCCGTTGTTTAGTTTCGTCCGTGAAGTCCAGCCCCTACCATACAGATGTTAGCCCCCCCCCAGTACAGGTGTTAGTTTCCAGCTGCAGAGAGGGGGTCAGGGTGTACTGGCAAGGTGTACATCATCCCAAACTGGCTTCAGTGCAACATCATATCCTTTGCCCCTTGCTGCCTGAAAACATACGCAGTTAAAATCGGGCCTTACCTTGGAAAAGAATGTCTTTTGCTTCTCATAATGAATTTCTTTGTACTTGGAGGACAGCAGGTTACTGTGGGGTACAGAAAGGAAACACAAGTTGGTTAGCACAGTAGTCTGAGAACAGCTCCCCTCCCTCGACAGTGCAGACGAAACACTGAGGTCCTACCTCCCCTCTCCCGAGCCTGACTTCACTCAAATGTGCAATGTCATCTGGAAAGGTTACAAATGCAACAGTAAGTTGCTACTGGGATAAGGAAGCACTTTCATAGCACATCTTCAAAACCCTCAGGACCTCCCCATAGCATTTAACAGCTAATTAAGTACTTTCTCGCCATACTCTTGTAATCAAAGTCATAAAGCGCGGAAACAGACCCTTTGGTCCGACCAATCCACGCCAACCATGTTCCCAAACTAAACTAGTCCCAGCTGCCTGCGCTTGGCCCATATCCCTCCAAAACTTTCCTAATCACATACTTATCCAAATGCCTTTTAAACGTTTTAAGTGTACCTGCATCCATCACTTTCCCCTGGAAGTTCATTCCACACACGGTCCACTCTCTGTGTGAAAAAGCTGCCCCTTCTGTCCTTTTTAAGCATGTCTCACCTTAAAAAATGTCCCCTAGTTTTAAAGTCCTCCACCCTAGGGAAGGGACCCTTGTCTTTCACCTTATCTATGGCCCTCAAGATTTTATAAACCTCCAAAAAGGTCACCCTTCAACCTCCTGTGCTCCTATGAAAACAGTCCCAGCCTATCCAGCCTATTTTTATAACTCAAACCTTCCTTACCCAGCAACATCCTGGTAAATCTTCTCTAAACCCACTCCGGTTTAACATCCTTCCTGTAACAGGGCGGCTAGAACTGCACACAGTACTCCAGAAGAGGCTCTTCCTGGCTCTCTCATTGCTCCCTACTATGAGATCCAAATACCCTGCTCTTTCACCACGGCAGCATGATGGGAAAAACAATCTTATTTTCTCCACTCTCCGCGTGACTTCGAACAAAACACAAGCTGAGAACCAAACTGAATTAGCAGGGTGTCTTTAGGGTCATACTAGACCAAAGTAACATCCAAAAATGATCCAGTGTTTGCTCTTTGCTGGTCAGGCCTTTAGTTTGTTCAACAGGCAACCACTGGGTTGGACACCTCCAGAAAAACAGCAGACAATTTGACCGTCACCAGATGCAAAGTGCTGCCTGCATTTCCTGGTCCCTCCGTTATTGGTGGGAAGAAGATTTTGCTTCTGTGCAGCCCGTCCATCTGTCCCATGCCAAGTACTGAGGTTAAACACCACCATGGTTACCTGCGTAGTAATGGTTTCTAGATAACAAGGTGTGGAGCTGGATGAACACAGCAGGCCAAGCAGCATCATAGGAGCAGGAAAGCCTGACGTTTCGGGCCTAGACCCTTCATCAGAAATGGGGGAGGGGAAGAGGGTTCTGAAATAAATAGGGAGAGAGGGGGAGGCGGATAGAAGATGGATAGAGGAGAGGATAGGTGGAGAGGAGGCAGACAAGTCGAAGAGGCGGGGATGGAGCCAGTAAAGGTCAGTCCAGGGAGGAGGGAGAAGTCAAGGGGGCGGGATGATGTTAGTAGATAGGAGATGGGGGTGGGGCTTGAGGTGGGAGGAGGGGATAGGTGGGAGGAAGGACAGGTTAGGGAGGCGGGGACGAGCTGGGCTGGTTTTGGGATGCGGTAGGGGGAGGGGAGATTTTGAAGCTTGTGAAATCCACATTGATGCCATTGGGCTGCAGGGTTCCCAGGCTGAGTACCTTTTATCTCTAGTAATGGTTTCTGTTTGAGCATTGCTGTGTCAAACTGTGGGAGCTCAAGGACCACCAGAGTGCATCATGCGTGCTACATTGCTAACGAAACCCTGCCCGGTTTTTTTTATTTCATGGGCCTTCCTTCTTGATCTCGCAAATGTCTGTGCCCAAGGGTCGGAAGCCTCTTCTTACTGTCCGCTCCTTATTGGGAACCCATGGGCTACGCCTAGAGTTCACAGTTCCGTCCTGCTCCATTTCTCGTTCTGATCTGAACCGGCCATCGCTCGTGGGCGGCAGCTTCCGCAGCACTTTTGCCTCCAAGGCAGCGGGTAGTTGGTTTGAGGCCCACTCCTGACACTAATCTATAAGGTCTAGGTGATGCTCCTGTGCAGGGCTGTGGGGGTGCCGCACTGCCAAGACTCTGTCTATCGGCCGAGTTGGGAAATTAAGATCCCATAGGCTCCCTCCACTGAATGTTAAAGACCCCCGTTCACTTTTTGGAGGGGAGATCTTCCCAACATCCAGCAATATTTATCTCGCATCAAGGCTGGCTGTGAAGGAGATTCTCTGCTCGCGATCACATTGCTGTTTTGTGGGACCCTTTTGCATGCAGCATTCACTACAAAGTTAACGACGACAACACTGTCATTGGCTCCAGAATGCTTCGGAATATATCAAATCGTGCCCATATTGCTGCCTCAAATCGTAACTAACACTTATTCAGCTTGTTTCTCAGGATCCAGAACCAAGGGCTTTAGTCTGGGACTATCTCACACCTCTGTGGGAGGAAGGTGGGCCGGGGCAGTGCGTACAGAGTTCAGCGAAGAGCTGAGGGGGTTTGATCTATCCTGTGTGCTGAACGCAAGAGTTATTCCAGCTGTTCAGGAGGAACACATTCAGCCTGGTTGCACTGAGCGACTGAGGGAAAATATTACTGTTGGTGATCTGAAAGCACTTTCAACTAAAAGGACATGCATGAGAATATTTCTTGTACATTGTAACTGACCTACTATGTCTCAAAGGTGCTATTATAAAGGAAAACAGCGTTGAGCAGACACTGCACCGCTCCCTTGCCGTTTGTTGCAGTTGCTTGTGCTCAGCAGCATGTGAACGCAGAGCATACGCCTCTTGAGCTTTAACTGCAGCCAAGTGTGGCTGGTGACAGTCGGATGCCAGCTGGTGTTCAGCTGGCACTGTCTATCCGCACAGCCAGAAACTTCAAAGATGTGGGCACATCCCCCCCAAAGGGCAGTGCTGCGCTGTCACAGATGGCAGCTTCCAGCCTAGACGTTAAATCCAAGGTGTGCTCTCAGCTGCGCACATCAAAGATCTCCCAGGCATGCCATTTCTAAGACGTTTCCAGCATCGCACCCGCACATTAGCCTTCGAACGGCAGCATCGTTGATCAAAGTGCTCGTGTGTGTGTGTGTCGGGGGGAGAAAGAGTCTTGCTTTGCAACAAAGCTGCATTGCAATACTACCTGCACTTCAAAACGCAGTAAGAGCCTCCTGAGCTCTGAAGGGCTTACGGTGTCCCGAGGTCATTTTATTAGGCATCTTCTTCAGGACGTCAAGCTGCATTCTGTAGCCCAACCTTGCGGGACCCTCTGACTCAGACCTGAGGACGCTCTCTGCTAAACCCAGGCTGGCCCTCCGCACAGCCCTAATCGTGAAGGCCTGGCACAGCTCCCTCTCCATTTTCCCCGCTCGAAAACAGGTCCATTTTCCCGCTCGAAAGGAGGTATTTCTGGACTGATTTCTTTTATATATATGTATATATAACTCTTGAGACGAAGAACTAAAACAGGAACTGGTGGAATTTAAATCTCCTGAGGAGCAGGATTTGAGCCAAGGCGTCTGCTAAACCTGGCAGCCATTCCAAAAGTGAAGCAACTTGCTAAAATTGAGGCACGAGTTTATGCAAATATTTCACGGCTCTCTCAAAAGCTTCACATCAAATTATTTTCAACTGCCGCGTGGCTACAGTGCAGGCAAATGCAGCAGCCATGTTGAGCTCAGCAGGCCCACACAGGCAGCTCGTGGGCCTACTTCCATTCCTGTTGTTACATTCAGATATGCTCTTACAAACAACAACTGTCAATGGTTTTTATCTTTCCCGGCACCAAACCACCTGTCGTACTTTCTTTTCATCTATTAACCACCAGCAGTAAATCACCCGAGTTTTCCAATCGATTAATTTACACGCAAAGCCTGTTAAGGGCAAGGCAAACGATCAAGGGGGAAAGGAGGCTAAATCAAAATGGGAGTTGGAAAGGGTTGGGCCTAGTTCCACACCGCCTTTCATGATTTCAATCATGTGCCTGCAAAATATTTTACCATTTTGTTTTTGTCCCTTGATAACTTAATTTCATGTGTACTCTTTGCCTTCCTAATTGTCTTTTTCTCTTCCTTTCTCCTAACCCCTTTGTGTTATCCCTTGTCCCATGCCGTCCCTTGGTTTAATATTTGTCCCTTCCTTTATCCTCAATTTTTTCCTTTTTATATCTTTACTCACACGTGGTACCTCTCTGGTGTTGTATTTGTTCTTGTCCTTTTAAAGAATATGCTTCTTCTTGAACTCTGTTGAATGTTTCCTATTGTTGTTCTGTTTTGGTGTTTGCCAATATTGTCATCCAGTTTATTTTCCCGATTTCTATTGTCAGTTCATCAAAATCAGCTTTTCTCCAATCTATCATTCTGGTCCTGTAATGCTTATCTCCTTCTCAATTATTATCTTCTTATTTATTTGTGGGATATGGCTGAGCCAGCCATTATTGCCAGTCCCTAGTTGCCCTTGATTTGTTGCTGATGCCTTCCTGAACAGCCGCGGACCATGTGCTGTAGGTTGACAATGCCACTGGGGAAGTGAATTCCAGGATTTTGACCCAGCTACAATGAAGGAACAGCAATATATTGCCAAGGCAGGACAGTGAGAAGCTTGGAGGGAAACTTGAAGCTGGCGGTGTTCCCACTGTATCTGCTGCCCCTGTCCTTTTAGATGGTAGAGGTCATGGGTTTGGAAGGTATTGTCTGGGGAGCAATGGTGAATTCCTGCAGTGCATCTGGTGGATATGCACGGTAGCCACAACGTATATTCAGTGGAGAGGGAGTGAGTGTTTGTGAATGTGGTGCCAATCGAGGGGGCTGCTTTATCCCAGATGGTGTAAGCCTTCTCAAGTATTGGTGGACCTTCACCTATCCAGGCAAGTGGGGAGCGTTCCACCACTGTCCTGACTTGATCTTAAAACATACATTACGATCGGTATTGCCTGCCTGTTCCTTTGCTTTCACTTCTCTTTATCTGCTCTGGTTCAGTTTCAGCACCTGTAATAATGGGTTAAAGAGGAACCCTGTGCTTACTGTAGAACCTGCATTCCCTGTTCCCTTTTACTTTCCTCTCCTGGCCAATTAATTTTGGGCAGTTAAAATCCTCGATCAGTGAGCTTGCTGCTCATTCCCTAATTTGTTTGCGTATTCCTTCCTACTACACTTTAGTTCCACTTTCGGTTGGTGTGTGGATTAGCCCTAAAATTCAGTTTAATCCTTCTTTACCTTAGCGTTATCCATATGAATTTGATTTCCGTCTTCCTGATCACTATATTACTAATTTCTTCTGTCACTATATTATCTCTAATAAATAGTGACTGCTGAGAACAGAGACAGCTCCTGAGCTGATGGAGATCTGATCAATTCTCACTGTATCTTGTTTCTAGCCCTAAGCTGTTCGGTTCCCTGAGAATCAACCACACTATAACTGGTGGGCAAAAAAGACGTTGTCACTGATAACTGGTCACTAGTTCATAGAGCGAACAACTGTTCCTTCACTGTGGTTGGGTCGAAATCCTGGAATTGCCTTCCTAAGGGCATTGCAGGTCTACCTACAGCAGGTGGACTGCAGCAGTTCAAGAAGGCAGTTCATCACCACCTTTTCAAGGGCAACTAGGGACGGGCAATAAATGCTGGTCAGCCAGCGACGACAACATTCCACAAAAGATGAGTTTAAAAACATTGTATTTTGCACCCTCTCTGAAGAGATAGGGGAGGTCAAAGTGGAGGGTTGGGGGGGGGAGGGGAAGGGGGGGGGGGGGGGGAGGAAGCTGAAAAAGCCACATACAAAATGAAAACAGACAGAAAAGAACTTAATTGCACCCCCGACATTAAGAGCTCTTTCCACTCTTTTGGCTCTTCATACGGAGCGAAAAAAACTCTGAACATCACAGACACCCCTCAGAGAGAAACATAGTTTGGCTGCACATAAGAATTCTGTGGGGCCGACTGCATCAAATTAATCCGAGATAACGTCTTTGCAGCCTGGACTCACTTCATTTTTTTCTGAGGGACTAAGGCCCCCAAAGGGCTTCGATAGCCACACTAATGAGGATCGGTGCATGGACTGCCACTTCTGAACCTCTGTCAACAAGCAGCAGCTTCAGTACATGTAATTGCTGCCCGCAGGATTGGAATTAAATTTAGCAGTGGTGCCAGTGAAGTGACGCAGTCAGAGTCTCGGTATCGCTCTCCCATGAATAATTTGGACAGCACTTTTGACAACTTTAGAAAGTCCCAAAGCAGTTTACAGGCTATGATATGCTTTTGAAATCTAGTTACTGATGTAATGTAGCAGCCCATATGTGCACAGCCAGATCCCACAGGCAGCTACATACTCTGCTTCTGTGATGTTTGGGATTATGTTCTGCATGGACTGGTTGGATCGAAGGGTCTCTTTCTGCGCAGTGTGATTCTATGACTCTGTTGATTAGTTGTCCCAAACACGGTTGGGGTCAGGGGAGACATACCCCAACCCTTTTACAAGATTGTACCATGTTCCACTTGAGAGAAGCAGACAGATTCTTGATTTACATCTCAGTGCTCAATACAACACAGAGACCTACAGACTACATTTTTCACTAAGTCTCTGGAGTGGGAATTGGAGTCATAACTAGCAGACTCCGAGTGCTGTCCCCTGGGCCACAGCTGGTGTCTTCCCTTTATGCTGCCAAATTGCTATTTGCTCCTCAACTGCATGACGTGCCAATCCCACTTTCTTTTCTCGTTTCTTGTGGGACAGCACGGTGGCTCAGCGGTTAGCACAGCTGCCTCACAGTGCCAGGGACGTGGGTCCAGTGTGTGTGCGCGCAAAGATGTGCAGGTTAGGTGGACTGGCCATGCTAAACGGCCCATCATGTCCGGGGATGCGTGAATTAGGTGGATTAGCTGTGGAAAATGCAGGGTTACAGGGATAGGTTGGAGGAGGTAGGTCTGGGTGGGATGGTCTCGGGGGAGGTCAGTGGGCCGAATGGCCTGCTTCCACACTGAACGGATTCTATGAGGAGTCACAGGGAGAGGAGACATTGGCAGCAAGAGTGGGTGGCTTTTAGAGGACACCCGTTCCCCTTAGCCCTGCCTCTCATTGCCTCCAGACTGAGGCAAACAGAGACCTCACACCCACACCACAACCCAGCAAGGTGGTCACCCTAATGAGATATTTACATAGGCAGCTACTTTCCTCGCTTGCCACAAAGGCAGATAGGTGGCAGGTCTGGGCCCTTAACTGGCCACAAACAGACCACTCGGGTGTCTTACTTGGCAACAAATGGAGAGACTGCCCTTTGGAACATCTAGCCTGGCACTTAATTGGCAAACTGGCCAGTTGTGAGGGGGAAAGTAGCCCTCCAGGGCCAACTTGCCTCATTATTTCTCCTCCTTGCCACCTCTAGGGAGAGGAACATTGCTCGCTTGCTATTGACGCAGCTGGCCCCAAGAGTTAGAGTCAACAAGTGAGACAGCTCACAGCATAGACCGCCCTTACAAAAGCTTCAGAGCTTCAGGAAGAATGCATCCCAGAACCTGCAAAAAGCAAGCACAGTTTAGTGCACACTGTCCCATACACAACTTGATGCTGGTTGACGGGAGCTACATTGTAAACAACTGCACACAGAAGCCATTTCGCCCACTGCGCCAATGTCACCACCTCTTCGAGCGGAGCCATCCAAAACAGTCCCACTCTCCCTCCTCTTTCCCAACAGCCCTGGAAATTATCCCCTTCTGTACAGATTGCATTTCTTTCTGGATGCTTCTATTCAATCTGGTTCTAGAAGCAGTGCATCTCAGACCACATCTCTTCATCCCCCCGTGTTCTCTCCTGTTCTCTTGCCAACCACCTTAAAAAGGTGTCGTGGACTCTTCCACCTCTGAAAACATTTAAATCGCCGTAAGTCATGGCGAATGCGCCTGCTCAGCCCAACAAACGACACCACTTCTCTGGCCCCAGTTGCTTCTGCATATGGACGGCATAGCCCGCGTTTTCAGCCAGAACATGAAATACTCGATTTTGCACAGCATGAATGCATGTTTGATGCTGTGACACTTTAGGGCTGGGTCCAAGGGATCGACCAGACAATACAGGTTGTGTTGCGAGGGTGCAAGACATCGTGCTCTCTGCAGTGGACGTCAGTGACACTTCAAAATGGCAACTGCCCACACCCACAATGCATTTTTATACTCAGGGTGAGAGTCACGCCCTGGTTTCTGGAAGGACGTTTCAGGGCTTCGAATACACTGCCGTCTATGTTATTGGAACCATTCCTACCTATTTTACTAAATCTCGTCGTCACCTTGTCCAGTTTGTGCGGAAGGAGCCCAGTAATCCCTGTCACTATTCCAGTGAATCTCCTCTCCAAGGCTTCGACTTCCTTCCCGATCGGTGGTGCCCTGGGCTGGACGCAAGCCTCCAGTGAAATAATGCCCCTCATAAACTTCAGCCTCGTGGTTAAGAGTACCAAAGGTTGCCCCCAATAAATGTGCACGTTAGCGTTGGCATTGGCTGCCCTCAGGAAAAAAGCGAGTTTCAGGAAGAGGGCATCTCATGCCTCGACATGCAAGCACAGTTAGTGTGCACTGCTCCAAAGGGAACTGGATGCTACTTGAAGGCAGCTACATTGTAAATGAGTCCTGCTTTGTAAATGGTTCAAACAGTAAGATTCGACTGAATTCCCTGAAGCCTATTAGCAAAGCGAATTGCCTGGTTCAGCTTGGTCTGTGTGCTTTCATTAGCCATTGACGACGAGATCAAACTTTGGTTCAGCTGCGCCAGTTCAACCATCAAACTTTAGAGCTTCCAATCAGAACTTCTCCTTTCCAGCAAATGGCTTCAGCCCGCTCAATCATTCCTGATCGTAATTATAGCCCTCAGTTCTAGCATAAACCTTTTACATCTGGCTTCCACTACTTCCAGTGCCTCTCTATCCATTTTAGCTTCATTAAATCAGGTTAACAACTGCAACATAACTGCTCTAAAGACCGTATCATGTTATTTTTCAATATTTTTTATCATGGAATGGAATGGGAAAAAGACTGTTTTAAAAACCCAAGGATTGTTGAAGGATTACTGCACTTTTTCAAATCAAGTTACCTTAAAGCAGTGAGGCCAAACCTAGTTACGGATAAGCTGGAGCAAGGGGGGGCTGTGTATGAATGTACATTCGGCCAGCAACAGGTAGCTGAATGGTCTGAGGCATGGTGACCAGTTACCAATGATAAAAGCCTCACTATGTGATCAGTTCCCAGGTTGCTGAACAACTCTCAACTCTTGAGGAGCAGCCATCGAGCCTCAGGAAGGGAAGAAGCTGCTTTTTGCTCTGCGCTAAGAAGTAACCCAAGCCTGAAGTCAGCCATTTTATCCTCTTTTCATTTCAAGCCGTGATTTCTAATTAATAAATCAGAGACATTTATAAACATGAACAAGTCACCCTGTGCCTCCTGTTATTAATTGAAAGGAGACTAAGAAGCAAGGCTCTGATTAGCAAAAAGGATCATCTTATTAATGTCTATGGACAGAAAACACTCTATCTTTCTCCATCCTTAACACCTACATCTTTCTACAGTTTTTATATGTGTGTAATAGAGAATGTATAAGGTACTTCCAAGTTTTAACTTGTGTTATACGTCGACAGTTCATAATTGTTTACCTGTTGCTAAAATCTATTTATTTGTAATACATAGGAATAATTGCTAAGTACAAAAACCTGGTCAAATAAAAACCGAAAGAACTGCTGTAAATCAGGAGCAAAAACAGAAGTTGCTGGAAAAGCTCAGCAGGTCTGGCAGCATCTGTGAAGGAAAAAAATCAGAGTTAACATTCCAGGTCCAGTGACCCTTCCTCAGAACAAATAAATAAGGAAGAAATAGCAAGACACTTAGAAAAGGTTAAAAGCTGAAAGAAATGCAGATGCTCAGAAATGCAGAAGGGTCACCAGACCTGAAACGTTAACGCTGACATTTTCTTAACAGATGCTGCCAGACCTGCAGAGCTTTTACAGAAACCTGGTCCATGTTTTCCATCAACCTGGGTCTAAAAGACAGGTATGTTGGGAAATTCTGCACATTTTTGATATCTTTACCTTCAGTGACAATTCCGGGAACAGTGATTGTTAGCGTCATGTCCCAGTGAGGTGTGATGCTGCACATGTCACATTCTTTCAGCAGAGAAGGGTCAATGTGTAATGGTATATTCTGGATCGATTCAGCAAGGTTTTAGTCAGCAAGATTGCTGTGTAACTGCGCAAGCTCTAATCTATTCAGCAGCATAAGGATGGTCATACGTTGCACCAAGCCACAGATCTTATCACAACCAAGCAGTAAAGCTGGCTAGGTCATTTTTAATGTCACCCTGAGTTTCTCCAAAACAGCCTGGGGGGTGAGCGTCGTTTCAATCTCAATTTGCGTCCTCTGTGAAAGCCTCTACGGCAGCGAGATTTGGACAACACACGAGCAAAAAGCAGGAGTAAGCTGCTGGCCCACCAGGTTTGCTCTGCCATTCAGTAAAATCACGGCTGATTTGATTGTAAACTCAAATGACATTCCTGCCTACTGCTGTCAGCTCCTCACCCACCATCCCTTGATTAACAACAGTGTAGATGCTTCTGCCTTAAAAATATTCAAAGATGCAGCTTCCACCACCTTTTCAGGAAGAGAATGGCAAAATAACCTGGACATGCGGTGAGAAAATATTTCACTCCTCTCCTGTTTTAAATGGACATGATCCCGTTAGGGGAAATATTCCTTCCACACCCATCTTGTTCAGCCCCCTTAGGAGCTTAATGTTTCAATCTTGGTCTTCACATCCAGCACATACAAACCTAGTCTGTCCAACCTTTTCAGGTAAGACAGCACACCAATTCCAAGTATTAGTCCAGTAGAGTTTCTCTTGAAGGTATACAAGGCAGGAGCAAAGATGGCACACGGTCAATGGTAGCTATCAAAGGGAAATTGGAACAAAGAGAAACTTGTTGGGCTGTGGGGAAAGCACAGGACGAAAGCGAATGGCTGAATGGCTCTCCGAAGCTGCCAACACAGCATAATGGGCCATAGAGTTTCCTTCTGGGCTATGAAACGACTACACACATCAGAATACCTCTGAACCATTGGTACAACTGGAGCCACTGACCTCCCTCCACCCATTCTTCCCCTCACTGAGTGCTAAAATCTGGGGACAGAGATAGGTGAGGTCAGTACGATTATGTCATACACTCAAGAGTTTAAATAACTGTTTATATCAATCTCTGCTCTGTAGGCCGTAGGCTTGAGGACATTTAAAAATGGTGTAGAAATAAACAACGCCTTCTAAAAACTGTCTATACGTGATGTTCAACATTTCCTTAGCTTCAGTCATTCTTCAAACCTGTTCCTGCACATTATGTACTGGTAGCTTGATGCAGAAATGATGAGTCTAAAATACACACTCCAAAACAAAACGCTGATGAGTTCCAGGTACGATATGCCTTTGACAAGAAACCTTTGCAGTGTTGAGTAATGCGTTAAATGTAACAAAATGTCCCAAAGTGTTCCACAGGCATGTTATAAAACAAAATGCTGGGGCAAGGCGGTGATCGGTCAAGTGATCGAAAGCTTAGTCAAAATAAGGTTTGGAGGAGAGCTTAAAAGGAGGGTAGACACATGGAGAGTTTAGGGAAGGAGTTCCATCAATGGTAGAGCAGGGGTGTCTTGCTGCAATTGGTCAGAAATCACATGACACTAGGTTATAGTCCAACGGGTTCATTTGAAAACACAAGCTTTCGGAGTCTCAGTCCTTCTTCAGGTATTAGTGAGAGAGGTAGTATCAGACACAGAATTTATAAGTAATATTTATAAGTAAAAGATCAACGGGTCACACCATTGATGAGGATGTACTAAACAAACATAAGATGCTGTTAAATCTTTCATCAGTTAGAAGGTTTTAATTGATTAATATGTGCATGTAAATCCCTGAATCCCTTTCAAATCACGGTCCTGACAGAACTAAATGTTTTATCAGTATAAAGAAGAGGCGACACCTAATTTGCATTGTATGACCTAAAATGTCAGTTCTGAGGAAGGGTCACCGGACCCAAAAAGTTAACCGATCTTTTCTTCACACATGCTGTCAGACCTGCTGAGCTTTTCCAGCATCTTCTGTTTTTGTTCCTAAAATGTCACCTCTTCTTGACACTGATAAAACCTTTAGTTCTCTCAGGGTAGGTTTGTTTAGTACATCCTTATCAATGGTGTGAACCTTTGATCTTTTACTTATAAATTCTGTGTCTGATACTACCTCTCTCACTAACACCTGAAGGAGGACTGAGGCTCCGAAAGCTTGTGTTTCCAAATAAACCGGTTGGACTATAACCTGGTGTCGTGCGATTTCTGACCTTGTCCAAGCCGGTCCAACACCAGCATCTCTACATCATTGCTGCAATTGTACAGAGTCTTGGTGAGATCATCCCCAGGGTATTGTGTTTAGTTTTGGTCTCCTTATCTAAGGAACGATATACTGGCTCTGGAGGGACTGCAACAAAGATCTACCAGACTGATTCCTTGACTGGCAGGACTGAGTTATGAAGACAGACTGGATCGGTTAGGACCATGTTCCCTGGAGTTTAGAAGAATGACTGGGGTCTCATAGAAACCTATAAAATTCTAAAAAGGTAAATGTAGGAAGGATGTTCTTGATGGTTGGGGAATCCACAACGAGAGGTCACAATTTACGGAAGCGAGTTAGGACGGTTAGGACTGAGGTGAGGAGAACCTTCTCCTCACCTAGAGAGTGGTGAGCCTATGGTATTCTCTACCACAGAAAGTATTTGAAGCCCAAACACTGAATGTTCTAAAGATGGGGGTTAGACATAGTTCTTAACGCTAAGGAGCCAAAGGGTTTGGGGAGAAAAAGGGGTCCGGAATGATCAGCCGATGAGCGGCAGAGCAGGTTTGAAGGGCTGAATGGCCGACTCCTGATCCTACATTTTGACATTTCTAGCAGGAACTGGGGATGTGGAAGAAGTCGCTGTGGTGCGTTGGGGGGTGGGGGAACAGACCTAATGGTTTCAGAGCTGAGGGAGATTCTACAGATGAGGAGGGTGTGAGGCCATGAAGAGATGATAACGTGCAATATGAAGGAACAGAGGAAACCCATCAGCATGGTTCACTAACTAAAGCCCTTTAGCTGGCTATCCCAGTGGTTTTGCGGCTGTATATACCACTTACTAATGCAAGGCAGCATGCAGTGGGGAGAATCCAGCTTCCACTCTCGTCTCATGCTGGGGCGAGTGCATCTACAAAAAATCCAGCGCAATTGCCCTCCCGTGATAAAATTAAGATAAGGCCAATCCTGAGAACTGCATCTCGTCCAGATTAAGACCAAACTACTGAGTGACTGCTAAAACCCTTACATCAACAGCTGAGAAACCAGATTGGTACCACATGTGGGAAAGGTTGCTACGGCCAGATTTTGCAAGTGGTGCAGAGCAGTGGCCAGCATGCTCAAAGACAGAAAATAAGGAAACTAAATGTAGCTCCTCTACATGGTTCAGTAATGAGCTACTCTCTACTTTGTTCGTTCTTACAGGTCGTTGGAATAACACGTGCACTTGTCATATTCAACATCCCAATAGGCTTTAACTTGATGATTAGTTCCTATTTCTTGGCAAAATACCTAGAAAGACCTTAATTAATGAAGACCTGTTGATAAATGTAGATGAGCTGCTGTGAGCAGACCCACCACTCTCCCGATTCAGCCACTCTAGTCAATAGATGGGTGTCTTCAGAAGCAAATTACTGCAGATGCTGGAATCTGTACTGAAAACAAAAAATTGCTGGAGATCACAACAACAGGTCAGGCAGCATCCATGGAGACAGAGCAAGCTAATGTTTCGAGTCGATACGTCTTTGTACAGACTCACACTGGCTACATCTAATACTTAGCCCTGTCCTTAAATGCTCACACTCTTGAGTCTGAGTCACTTACTAACTTCTCTCCCTAGGCTTTTCCTTTGGGTTCCTGATAAGACGAGACAAGAGGTGACAGACCTGTTTGTGGTGAGCTGAGTGGTAACAGACTAACTCAAGGTGGGCTCCATTCACCAGGCCTCATACACCACTTCAGTACAGAAGCCCCAACCATAAGGCCTGTTGGACATAAAAGTGAGATAGCTTTGCAGCGGCACGGTGCCTCAGTGCTGATAACCGGGAGTGTCCGCTCTGAGTGTACCACACCAACACCGCGTTAGCCGCCATCTCACCCTCATGGTTGATCTTGGGCTTTTCTTCAGTCAGAAAACGATGGAGCTCACAATGGGAGTGAATCCCGGGAGTCAGCATGCTTCGTTAACCTAAAAACTGGCTGGCACCAGTTCCACGGAATAATGGGCCTTCTGTCCCATCTTTCCATATGTGCACAAAATTCCACCTTGGCTTTTATTCTACGCCACGAACAAAGGACAGAACTAACTAGCCTGTCAAAAAAGGTATCCCACTGCTGGAGGCTGGAACATATGAGTCGATATTGGCACGGGATCCAGTGCTGGGGAACTCCCCGGCCTCCAAGGAAAGCACGCCATTTTTGTTGGAATTTGTCTTCCTTTTCATTCCTCCTGGGATGCTGCTGTGCTACCAAGCACTTTCCCATGTTGCACCTGTAAGTAGGTGGAGGGGGGGGGGGCCATGGCGGTCCTTCTGGTGTAAGCTCTTACACAATGCTACTGAGGAGGAGCCCAGTGACTATGAAGGATTAACAACATGCTTCCAAGTCGGAGTGGGGTGTGAACGGAAGTGGATCCCGGGCTGGTATTTCCACGTACCCGCTGCCCTTGATTTTTCTAGACGGTGGAGGTCCGGGAGGAGCTGGGGCGGTGAATGGATACACATAGTCTAGGTGGCAGCCATGGTGCGTTGAGAGTGGAGGACGGGAGCAGCGAACGGGCTGCCCATTATGCACACTGCTTTCTCCTGGATAGTGTCAAGCTCCTGGCATGTAGTTGCAGCTGCACTCATCCAGGCAAGTGGGGAGTATTCTACCACACTCCTGACAGCACACACTGTCTCAGACCTGTGTTAACAGCCAAGGTATATGTGCGGCTGGTGCAGATGAGTACACGGGGCAATGAGGTCACCCCCACTCCGACCTCAATATCCCTCAGGACCTTAGTGACATTTACCCACAATTTTGTCCATATAGAGATTTGCTCTTAAATTTGCTGTCCAGCCTACAATTCTGTGCGAACAATTAAAAAGTCAGCCCAAGCAACGTGGGCCTATTGGAAGTAGGGAATGTTAATCGCATATTCCCTCATTAAAGTCTGAAAATTAAAAGTTACAAAGCTATCTCACCATTACTCATGCAGAATAAGCTCAGCGTGTTTAACAACAGGCAACTGGGAAGCTCATCCATTTTTGATGTGACTCACACTGATGCTGTCGGAATACATTCCAAGGAAAAAAACAAGGTAGAGAGCAGGGTTCACAAAAAAAAACAAATATATTCTCAAAGTGGATCTGCAATTAAAAAAAAAACAAACACAAGACCCAGGGAACAAAAAGTGGCTACTACACTTCCACTTAATAAGAACTTAAGAAGAGGAGCAGGCCATCTGTCTGTGCGGAGTTTGCACGTTCTCCCCGTGTCTGCGTGGGTTTCCTCTGGGTGCTCCAGCTTCCTCCCACAGTCCAAAGGTGTGCTGGTGAGGTGGACTGGCTGTGGGAAATTGCCCCATAGTATCCAGGGATCTGCAGGCTAAGTGGGTCAACCACGGGAAGTGCAGGGTTACAAGGATACGGTTAGCAGGGCTGGATTCGGGTGGGATCTTCGGAGGGTCAGTGGGCCGAATGGCCTGCTTCCACACTGTAGGGTTCTACGATTGCATGCTTCAGTGAGTCCACTCAGCAACTCATGGGTTATCTTCTACCCCAGGCCCACACCCCAACCCGTTGATCTGCTGTGCATCCACACGTCGATCTCAGTCTTCAGTACAACCAATGACTAAGCGCTCACAGTCCTCTGGGGCAGAGAATTCCAAAGATTCACAGCCTTCTGAATAAAGACAATTCCCCTCCTTTGACACATAACAGGGTCAATGCTTTACCCCCTCAGATAATGACCCTGATTTAAACGCTCTGCAGTCAGAGCAAACAGTCTTTCAGCATCAACACTGTCAAGCCCTCAGGATAGTGAGCAAATTGCCTCTCATTCTCCTAAATGCCAGAAACATTTAGATCCGCTCCATTCAACTGCTTCTCTTAGACAGCCCCATCATCCCTGTAACCGATCTGGTAAACATTCTATTCCATTCGCCCTAACACAGGTTTTTTTTGGGTAAGGAGATCGAAACTGCGGTGTACATCATTTCAGTTGTGGTCTCTGTATAGCTCCTCACTCTTGTCCTCTTTCCAACCTCCTGGCAATAAAGGATAGCATCCTAACCGTTTACTATGCCCTGCACGTTAGCTTTCTGTGCTCGTGTACAAAGATCTCGAGTCCATCCGAAAAACTCATTTTCTTGTCTCTCACTCAAAGAAAATCTTGTTTTTTTTTTTCCTTTTTCCCATTTCTCGGAGCAAAGCAGATCATTTCACAAGTCGCTGCAAATACTGTTTTCCCGCTTGACCCATTTCTAACACTATGCAACCTCTTCGCATCCTCCTTCCAGTTTTCCTTCCCACCGGGCTTTGCATTGTCCAAAAAGCTGGATACACTCCACCCAGCTCCCTTCTCTAAGTCACAAATGTAGACTGGAATGAGCTGAGGTCCATCGCTGATCCTGATGGATACTTCACCAATTACCAGCGACCAGTCCAAAAATGACCACTTCTTCTGGTTCTGGCCATTACCAATACTCGATTCAGGCTAACCCTGACAGTTCTAATCTTGCACAGCAACTTTATTTTGTGCTTTATCAAATGCTTTTTGCATATCCTTATTCACGCTAACTACACTCTCAACAAACAGATTTGCCAAAAATGATTTCCCTTTCTTGACTCTGCCTAGTGACATTACAACTTCCTAAGCGCCATATTCTTGCAGCCTTTTCCCATTGACTGACGTCAGGCTAACTGGCCTATAGTTCCCTGGTTTCTCTCTCCTTTCTCAGGCTTTCTTCAGTAGTGTGGTCATATGTGCTACTTTCCCAGTAGGAGCAACAGTGACAAGGGCCAAACATAATGAAACATTCAATATTCTTACAGGAATTGACAGGGTCGATGTGTAAAAGGTTATTTCTCCTTGTGGGAGTCTGGGTCCAGAAGGCATAATCTCAGAATAATGAGTCACACATTCAAGACAGAGATGAGGAGGAATTCCTTCTCTCAGAGGGTAGTGAACCTGTGGAATTCTGACGGCTGTCGAGGCTGGGTCATTAAGTATGTTCAAGGCTCAGACAGATTTTTAAATCAGTGAGGGGTTATGGGAAAAAGCCAGCAAAGTGGAGTCGAGGATCGTCAGGTTGGCCATGATCTCGCTGAATGGAGAAGCAGACTCAATGAGCTGAATGACCGACTTCTGCTCCCGGTCGCGCTGATGGACTCGTAAGCCAGAGAGCCGGGCCAATGATTCAGAGACAAAAGCGTGGGTCTTCATTCAGCCACGGCGCCAGGACCAGAGGACAGCACGACTGCAGTAATTCTGCACACGCTCACTGCAGGCTCTCTTGTGGGAGGAGGTGAGCAACGTCTCTGCCTGACCTGATTGGCAACAGGCTGTCCACCCCCAAGCCAATTGAAACGCCAAGTCAGGGCACTAATGACACGCATGCCATCTAGAATTTCCCAGACTGCAAGTGGGCCCTCTCACTTCAACTGAAGCCCATGGGAAGGATACAGGCAACCTCCTGGCAATAAGCCTTTACACATTTAACATCTCCCTTTCATGGTTCTGCCTAATCACATTATTTCTAAGGACCATTTCTGCTGAAATCGGTTGTAACATCCTTTAACATTAAGCACTGCCACTTTAACAACGCCAGCTTGATCCCTGGCCAACATCTCCACCTCAGGCTTACTGCTGTACTCCAGCGAAGCTCAGAGCTAGCTGGAAATACAACACCTCATCTTCCGCTTGGGAACTCTGCAGCCTTCTGAACTCAATATCAAGCTCGACAACTTGTGAGGGAAACTAGGGGTAAGAAATAGGGGATAGGCACTGACAAATCCAAATGGAGAATTCAGGAGAAACGGCTTACCCTACAGAATTGTTAGGTCGTGTACTTGGTCATTACGTGGTCTGGTTGAGAAGAATGCCATTGATCCAATTAAGGGAGTGCATTCGGGACAAAGAAAAGAAGGACGTGGGAACTGGGCAAAATGGAGTAAAGGACAGTTACCCTCATGAAGGGCATGAACACTGGCAAATAGACAAATGGCCAGTCTCTCTCTGGTACATAACACAGTGCGGAGCTGGATGAACACAGCAGGCCAGGCAGCATCAGAGGAACAGGAAAGCTGACGTTTCAGGTCGGGACCCTTCTTCAGGAACGGGGAGGGGGTAGGGAGCTCTGAAATAAATAGAGAGAGAGGAGGGGTGGGGCTGGGGAAAGTAGGTGGGATGGCGATAGGCGAGTCCAGGTAGGCAATGGCAGGGGTTGGTCAGTGAGGTGGGAGGAGTGGATAGGTGGGAGAGAAGACATACAGGTCAAGTAGGCGGGGATAAGAGGTAGGTGGGATGGCAATAAGTGAGTGCAGGTACACAGTGGTGGGGGTTGGTCAGTGAGGTCAGTGACCCCCACCCTTGCCCCATTTCTGAAGAAGGATCCCAACCCAAAACATAAGCTTTCCTGCTCCTCTGATGCTGCTTGTCCTGCTATGTTCCTCCAGCTCCACACTGTGTTATCTCTGACTCCAGCATCGGCAGTTCTTACTAGCTGTCTGCGGTACATTCCGTGTCGCTCCATGTTGGATCAAAGTGCGAGCTCAGCCTGAATGACAATGTGGCCTTTCTGTCACCTGCTCCGCCATCAAAAGGTTTATCCTCTCAGCCATGTCACTCCTGCCCTCTCATCCAAATGCCACCTCTTACTTTCGCTGTTTAAACACTTCCTGAAGCCTCCCTACGCTCTCCCACCTCGCACATTTCCTGTCCCAAACACTTCCTAAAGCCTCCCTATGCTCTCCCACCTCGCACATTCCCTGTCCCAAACACTTCCTAAAGCCT
>JAHRHZ010000145.1:7563770-7582728 GCA_024137785.1 Ginglymostoma cirratum | reverse complement strand
ACGTTCTCCCACCTCGCACATTCCCTGTCCCAAACACTTCCTAAAGCTTCCCTATGCTCTCCCACCTCACACATTCCCTGTCCTAAACACTTCCTAAAGCCTCCCTACGCTCTCCCCCAAACAAATTTCTTCACTCTCTGCCTAACAGAGAGTCCCTCCCTTTGTGAAGTACCTGAAATACTCATCACCAGGAGAAGATTTACATAAGCATGGCCTCTAGCTCCCGGCAGTTGGGCCTATGACAACCTGCGGTATCAACCTAACATTTCCGATTTTCCTCAACAGCCATCAATTTCTGATCGAGGCTTTCGATCAAGTAACTGACTGCTAGGGTGGCACAAGGAAATTCCCAGGCTCATTTTACTTCAGGCCTGGTGGGTATATGCGGAGACTCAACGAGTAGCGTCTCCCACCTCCGCATCAGAAAATTAGGGGTTCAAGTCCCAAACTAGGAACAGTGCCCTTGCTGACACTCCGGTGCGGTACTAAGGGAATGCTACACGGCTGCAGGTGACGTCTTTGAGACGAGATTTTAAACCATGGTTTGTTGTTTGTGTACCGTGCCTTTAAGGATTCCACATAATGTGCGTACGTACAATGTTGTGACTCAGCCTGCCAATTAATCTGCTTTGTGTTTGTAAACCACACGCACACGCTCGCGCACGCACACAGAAATCATTTGGTTTCAAGTACTGCCTGCTTCATAACTTAGAATGTGTTTTACTGTTTTAAATAAGCTAACTTGCAGAGTTAATCAATCCCTGAGTGGTGACCGATTACTAGATCATTATCATTTACATCACACAGTGGCTCTGGCCTCTGGGTCGGGCATGGTATAAGGTTCTGTGGCATTAAATCAAAGAACAGTTGGCATGGTCAATATTTATCCCTCAACTGATGTCATTAAAATAGGTGACCTGACCATTATGGCTCTTTTAATGGGGGCTCGCTCTGCACAAATCTGGCTGCTGTGTTCCCAACACGGCCAAATGTATACATATCATCAAACATAATTTAAATCAATATACCATAAACCAAATCTGGGACATTGTGAAAGGACACTGTGTGAATGGCAGCAGACAAAAACACTGACATCAAAGCCAAGAGGCACATATGTTAGTACAGGAGACCAAAAATCCTACCTTTTTGTCAGGGATTTAAGTCTAAAGTGGGTGGGTGGGAGAAGAGATAAATAGTAAAACACCCTCCCCTTGAGGCCTAATAAGAAACACTGTAGCTGTAAGCCCACACAGAGTGGACTGCAAGTTCAAAGCTCTTGTTAAAGTCAGGTGGGAAGGAGGTGACGGACTGTCCTGGGTCTCCTTTCCTTCTCACCATCACCTTCAGCCCTTGACCCACCAGGAAAAGCAGGATCTCTGATAGAGGCTCTTTTCTGAGCCACCAATGAGAGCGGCAGGTAGTCTGACCGGAAGGGTTTCAGCAAGAAAGAGCCAAGAACCAAATCAAGGAATTAAGAGTCTAACGATGATCATGAATCCACCGTCAGGAAAAAAAACCCATCTGGTTCATTGAGGGAAGGAAACTGCCATCTCTACCTGGTCTGGCCAACACGCCACTCCAGACCCACACTTAAGTTGTCACTTTACCACCCTCTGGGTAAAGAGGGGTGGGCAATAAATGCTGGCCTAGCCAGCGATGCCCTCATCCTGTGAATGAATCAAAGAAAAACTCTTCCAAGGTTTTTGCTCCAAGCGTCGTCCGATAAAAAGAGAAAGCACTGCACTTGGGATGCAGGAGAACAGTTCAAATTATGGGACTGTCCTTTAAATTTGCAGCAAAATCTGGTCTTTCTCCCAGGCTCGACCTCACTAGCATCAGTCTCAAAGCAGGAGCTCATTAATCTTTGAACCTCTTCACGTCAATATGTGCAGCTGTTGAGTTTTCTCTCCCCATTCTGTTTCTACAGCTGGTGACGAACAGAGAGGCAATCTGTTGTACGGCAGGTCATCAAGGAACCTGAGTGGACAGTTTTTAAGAATCGGACTCAGTGCTTTCAGAGCAGAGCCAAGATGGGACGCTGAACGCGGCAGATTATAGTGAGGAAGGAGCCCACTCTTGATCTCTTCTGGGGCTTGGTTCGCACGCTCAGCTAACATACTGAACGGTGGAGTGGTTGCCGTGAAAAAAGTAATTACGTCAGCGAAGTCAAGCAAAACTGCTACGGTTGAGGGTCGATGGTTCTGCCCTTTCACCACGGACAACAGGCCGCTCCTCTGGCCGTTTCAAAGAGGCCCAGTCAGGCAAAAACACACTTTCTACTGGATCCGGGTCGCACAAGACACAGAAAAGAAACCTCCCAACCGGTTAAGAATGTGCACGGTCCCTCGGCAAGGCCTCCAGGTGACTGTTACTTCTGCTTTGAATGTAGATCTTTTTCCCAAGACGGCGGCTGCAGACTTGCAGCTTTCATGCCTGGGGCCTAAGCTCGCGGCTAATCTGTTTCCTACTGCCACTGTTTCTTTTACTTTTGCTCTCACTTTTTCTCACCCACCCCTCTCCCAGTTTTGTCAATGGCATTGGTCCCCTTCCCAGAACGTCTGGAGCAGAAATGGGTTCCTTCGCTGAAGTAGCGGTCCCAGGAGGCAACAGCAGTGGCAACATAAGCCAGAACAAGGCACCAGTTGCTTCAGGTTAGTGGGCCCAGCATCGAGTTTGAGCGCACGGTGGGGTGATCTGGACATTTCCATTTCTTTTGGCTGTTTTATTTATTCCTGCTTCTGTTTCTAATCCTGTCTTTTGTTTACTAAGATGGCGCTGAAAAATGATGTCATTGTACATTTTTCCCTATATTCCTGGACTTGACTGCATGTGACGATAAAATCTAAATACAAAATGCAAGTGGGCAAAGGGCGTTTATATAAAATCTTACATAAACTCTGAATTCAAAGCACTTTGCATCCGATGAAATACATTTTAACAGTCACTGTTCTAATGGAGGAGATGCAATAATGACCAGATAATCCATTCTTTTTAAGATGCCAGCTGAAATACAGTTAATGACCAGGACACTGGGGATAATTCTCCTGCTTTTTCCCCCCGAATAGCGCTTTTAATGTTCATCTGAGGGGGGCCTCAGTTTAATACCTTATCCTAAGAAAACAGTACAGCACTCCCTCAGTACCATACAGCGAGTATTAGCCTTGACTCTGTGCTCAGGTCCCTGTGGTGGGAATTGAACCCATAGACTCAGTCATAAAGCGAAGGCTGGTCTTGAAGATCAAGGAGCATGGCATTCCCTACCGTCAGGTGCTGAAGGATCTCGAGGGTAGATGACCATTCCTCCAGCTGAAGGCCTTGTCGTAATGACTGGACCTATACCCATCCTGCCCACCAGCTAGAAACCACGGAGTGGGGGATCTGGGAAGCCCCACAGCCTGAACTCAGTGCAGTCCACTTCTGAAGTAATCACAGTTAACAAGAACAAGAGAGGCCTTTCGTCCCCTCTCACACTCTTCATGGTTAATCCTTATCTCTGTATCTTAACTCAGCTGAACGTCCCTAGCTCCTTGATGTTTGGGTTCAATTCCCGCATCAGCTGAGGTTACCCTGGGGGAATTTCTCCATCTCAACCTTTCCCTTCACGTGATGAGTGACAACCCTCAGGTTAAACCACCACCAGTCCTCTCTCTGTAATGAGGGAGCAGCCCTATGGGTCCTGTGGGACAATGGCGACTTTACCTTTTAATAACCTTACCCGACAAGACATGAAACATATCAATCAGTCTCAGTTTTAGAATTTTCACGCGCCTCCCCCAGACACCATCTTTGTCTCAACAGCATTTTGGTAGGATCCTGTGCAGAATTTCCACTAACCTGTGTCTGAAGAGGATCTTCCTGACACCCCTCCCAGATGGTTTGCAGATAATTTGAAGCCACCCAGCCAAGTTGAGAATCGCCAGAACCAATGGGTCAATTTACACACGCTACAAACAACATCCCTTTCTCAGCCCGCCCATTACTTCTTTAAAGAACTTGCTGCGTTTGTACATTACTTCACACATTAACCTCACCACAGAAAGTCAAGGCTTCCAACTAAAGAGCCCAAGTACATTTTTAACTTGATCGTCGGGAACACAATTTCGGCAAAGTCTTACGGCGCAGAATGGGAAAGAGGCGAAATGGCATCAACCCCAAACCCAACTTGGCAACAATCGTGGGCACTGTCAGGAAACTGGAATACCGGGTGGTGCCAGTATCACTGGGACCCGTCACCTCTCTCTCTGCACCCGATTAGATTCTAGTCCACCCTTTTCCCCCCACCCCATCGTTCCTGGGTTTCTTCAGCAATCCGACAGGTTCCAGGGAGACACACAACCAGTCCCACCATTCGGTGAACTCCCAGATGTTCCATGCAATTATCAGCTCAAATTCCCAGTAGGTTACCGGGTAATAATCTGAGCTGAAGGGTGCAGGGGAAAAATCTAGCCCTCAAGATGCTCCAGTGAGATGCAACCCATTCCTGTTCCTTTCCAAAATGCTGCGTCTAAACAAGTTCTAGGATTTGGCCCTTCAACATTAGGATATGCTTAAGGTTTCCCTGCATCTTGTGTCCCTTGTTCTGTCTTGTGACATGAAACTGGCTGTCACTTTCTGAACACATTCACAGCCATCAGCAGTGCCCTTCAGTGATGGTCTTGACATTACACTATTGTGAGCATTGGCTCAGCAACACAGATGCAATGAATTGCATGTGTCACCTTGTCTTCATGCAGAGGCTGAGCAGAGTTCTGCCTTTAAAATTTCTCTTAAGCCGTGGTGAGTTCCCCATATCAGCCAGCCTGGGCACGCAAGGTGCAAAATGTTGATCAAGCATCTCTGTCAGGTCCAGCAGGGGGACTCAAAGAATAACACTGTCACGACACTGGTAATAAACCCATTCAATTTGCTACAGTCCTCTCCAACTATGATACAACAGCCAAGCGAAAATACAAAGGTACCATGTTCCAAATTGAAAATTCACAAAACCAAACTACTTAGTAACAATTAAGTTATAGAGTCACGGAGTCCTCCAGCACAGAGGACTTGTCTCTTACATCTTTTTTAAATCTCTGTCTCCTCTCACCTTAAAAATGTGTCCCCTAGTCTTGAAATTCCCCATCTTCGGGAAAAGACAACTGTCATCAACTTTATCTGTACCCCTCACTATTTTCTAAACTTGTCAGGTCACTCCTCAACCTCCTACACTCCAGTGAAAAAAGTCCCAGCCTAGCCAGCCTTTCCTTATAACTCAAAGCTTCCATACCCGGCAACATCCTGGTTAATCTCTTCTGAACTCTCTCCAGCTTGATAATATCCTTCCTATAACGGGGCGACCAGAACTGGACACAGTACTCCAGAAGAGGCTTCACCAATGTCCTGAACAACATCAAAATGACAGCCCAACTCCTTTACTCAAAGGACTGAGCAATGAAGGCAAGCGTGCCACGCACCTTTTTAACCAATCTGCCTATGTGACGCAAACTTTGAAGAATTATGTACCTGCACCCCAGGTCCTTCTGTTCTACAACACGACCCAAGGCCCTACCTTTAATTGCGTAAGCTCTATCCTTGTTTGTTGTACCAAAATGCAACACCTCGCATTTATCCAGACTGAACTCCATCCGCCATTTTTCAGCCCATTGACCCATTAGATCAAAATCCCTTTTTGTAATCTTAGGAAAACTTCTTCACTGTCTACTATGCCACAAGTACCGTGAAAAGTTTACAGTTGCCGCATTACAGCACCATCTTAAGGTTTCCAGGTAAAGATACTTAAGGTAAAGTGCTTAGGAAACAAAGAAAAATTAGGAAAAGCAAAGAAACGAATAGTCCAGCATTACTGGAGCATGTATTAGAGAATGTTGCAAACTGACTTGTTGAAGGTAATTCTTCATTTAATATGTGTTTCTTCATACACACAAGTTCACTGCCAGATAATTTAGAACAAACCGCACAAATAGGGAAAGGGGAAGGAAAGGAGTGCATGATCTGTATTTCTCAACCACCTTCCACAGCCTCAGTGAAATAAGTGTCACCAAACATGCAGATCATATTTTAAAAAGCCAGGGGAAATTGTAATTTTTAAGCAGAGCTGAGCAGTATCAAATCACGCATAGAGTCAGAGATATACAGCACAGAAACGGGCCCTTCAGTCCAACCCCTCCATGCCGACCAGATATCCTAAATAGATTTAGTCCCATTTGTCAGTATTTGGCCAATATCCCTCTAATCCCTTCCTATTCATATACCCAGCCGAATAACTTTTAAATATTGTAATCGTACCACTCCACCACTTACTCTGGCAGTTCATTCCATACACGCACCCACCCTTTGTGTGAAAAAGTTGCCACATAGTTGCCTTTTAAATACTTCCCCTCTCACCTTAAACCTATGTCCCTCTAGATTTGGATTCACCCACCCTCGGAAAAAGATCTTAGCTATTCTCCCGATGCATGTTCTTCATGATGTTACAAACCTCTACATGGTCACCCTTCAGCTTCTGATGCTCCAGGGAAAATAGCCCCAGCCTATCCAGCCTCTCCATATGGCTCAAACCCTCCAACCTCATAACATTTTCTGAGCCCTTTCCAATTTCACAACATCTTTCCTATAGGATGGAGACCAGAATTGCACACAATACTCCAAAAGTGTCCGAACTAATGTCCTGCACAGCCACAACATGACCTCCCAACTCCTATGCTCAGTGCACTGACTGATAAAGGTAAGTATACCAAACGCATTCTTCAGTATCTTATCTACTTGCGACTCCACTTTCAAGGAACTGTGAACCTGCACTCTAAGGTCTCTCACTCTACATATTATACCATTTGAGATGCCTAAAAGTTGTAGCACACAGAAGGCCATCACATTTGAGGATTTCACGCTCTCAGCACCGAAGGTATTATGCAGCTCATTACCTTATTTGACAAATTCTATTGAATGCTGCTCCATATAGTCCACCCATTTATAACTGGCTGTTTGACAAACTCTTTCTATTAAAGGTACTAATTGACTCTTGTCTGCCACACCTCTGTTTATTCATGCAACTCTGAAAGATAAAGGCCGTTCCTGTTGTGTAAGGGCATTCCGACCCAGGAGCAACCTTGCAATGATGCCACGGAGCTGCAGATCACTGAATATAAATATAATGGAGTTAGAACATACCTGAAGGAACTTCCTAGAATGTGGAACTCTGCACGAACTAGTCTGCAATGTGGACATAAGCACATAATGATTTGTCCTTACCTAATGTTACTACAAGATCAGAGCTTTGTATATAAGGCATTACCATGTCCAACAGTGTTTAGTATGAATATAATAAATAGTGTTATTTTGAAGTTTAAGCCTGAAACTAACCCTTAACCTTTCCCTGACCAGTCTGTAAAGAACTAAACTCATAGTGCGACATCAAACCATATGGTAATGGAGTCCCTAACTGCAATTAGCTAAGAGAACTATGCCTCAAGATTCCAGAAGTTTCAACAAAATCAAATATTACTGTACATATGAAGAAAAATTAAACAATGAAAACACCATTAATTTAACACTATCGTTTATATATAGGCTTATACTATAAACCCAACACCACTTTATTCCCATGGGTTCCTGTAGTTTATAAAATTTTGACAGTTCATTCACTTTTCTTTCAACTAGCCCAAAAGGTACCTGCATGCCACAGCCCCTCAGAATTTACTTTAACTCTCCATAGTATTCCACTATTCCTCAATGTAGCAATTACATGGAAGTTCTCCCATTAGCTTTTGATTAAGCAATTTTCCAATTTTCCTTACAGAATTCACAATTGCGGACTCAAATTCCTGTCCTGGCTTTGGAAATGCATAGATCGTTTTACCCAATTTGCTACTGTAAAGCTTTAAGCTCATCAACTAAGCTAATTGTTTTTTGCCACACGGATCTAAGAGGAGAAACTTGGGTTTCTTCCACTCACTGCAAATTACAGTACTTGATTTTTCTCACAAAATCCAGACGGATCTGAATGACCTACTTCTGTCAGCAAACACACACAGGTAAATGAAACAAGGAAGCCTTCTATCCAAGGCTCAGCCCTGATTTACTATTTCTGTGGCACCACGACAGGATTCTGGCTGATTGAGACAGAAATCGCACAGAAATAATTTTACTTCCAACTCAACACGTTGATTCTGAAACCCATAGGAATAATCCATATTTTTAATGGATACAATAGCTCTGTCTCTGTCCCTCTCTCTTTCTATTACAGGACCAGAGAGGATCATTTATTGTTCCAGTATCTCTCACTATCAAGTCTGACTTTGAAGCGAAACTAATAATGAAGTGTAATAAATGGCACAGCCAATTACACACAGCCATCTATGAGATGAATGGCTGAGTAATCTGTCTGAGTGAAACTGCTTAGTGGATAAATATTAGCACAAGCAGGACAATGCTCCCGCCCTTCTGCAAATTAGCATCATGGGATCCTTTAAGGTCACCTGAGAGGGCAGACAGAGGATTGATTTAATATCTCATCCCAAAGCTCTGAGTGTGAAGTAATGCAGCACTCCCTCGGTAGCATACTGGAAACGTCAGCGTAGATTTTCTGCTTGCATTTCTTGAGTAGGACAAACCCATGAGTGACTGCAATTCAAAAGTCCGGTCATTGACTACAAAGCAGTTTGGGGCATTGTGGGTATCATAGCTGACTGATTACACGGTGCGCTGCGACCATTTGGTTTTAACATTAGGAAATGCACTCTAACTGGAGATTTACATGAACCACTGCTGTACTGCAGCCCCATTGGTGGGACATTGCCTCTTCCAAGGCATCTCAGACATGGGGTAGAATCTTCCCAGGCCCTGAACAACTGGGCAACAGCGAGAACGTTGGGAAAATCACTTGAGATGGCCAGCAAGGAGATTCTCGACTTCAAGACCAGAAAGTCTCATTTTTCCAACCAAGTGTTGATCAGTGAGATGAGATTCTCACCAGGGAGCAGTGAGAGGTCAATTTGCAGCATTAGCATGTGTTAACGTCTGCTCATCATCTCATCTCAGCTCATCTGCATGGCATTTTCCCAGTCTCCTACCCTCTGGCTCGAAACCGGACGGGACAACTCCTGACGGCAGAGTCAGAGCAGGTACCTGGTGACTCCAACTCACTGCTGGCTCCTCCAGGCTTCCATCTTGGACACTACTCACTGACATCTCAGAGTGCGGTCTGCAGGCAGCGACCCCTCCGTCCATGGACCTTAGCATTGGGCACGTACCAGCCTCACATCTCCCATCCACATATAGTACAGTAGTGTACTTCCAAACTCCACTTTGGAGCGCACTGGCACTCTCCCGGCATGCTGCTGCCAGGAAACTGCCCGCAGGGACAGGCACCCAACTCACAGATTTGACCAAGGAGCGTCTTACTGCTCACCCGCTTTAACATTTACTCACGTTATGCTTCCTTCAATCCTCACAGAATCCCTGCCTTGCCTGGCCTTATGGTTCTTTGACCCCCTCAGCCTGTCATTAAAGGCTGACAGTGCTTTGGTTTTGCCTCGCTGCTTAGTGTAGGCACTGAACCGGGAAGCTTGTGGTCAGCCACGATCTGTTAAGGGGGAAGACATGTCACTGTTACGTCAATATTAGCCGTACAGCACGGACCAGCAGTGCACACGACAAATGTGCTTCAACTGAATGGACATGTCTCAATGTCTCAGGGGAGTAGTTCTCAGTCAGGTCACGGGAGGAAGTCGAGGGGGGTGCGGCTACCGTCAGTCAAGGACATTGTGCGATCTCAGTCCAGGGCTCGGGCACAGTCAGGGTCAGGGGCTCCATCTTGAACCTGGAACTTTCTGAGAGGAATGTGCTCCTGACGAAGCCACACCTGAACATCTGAATGTTGACAGCTCTGTAAACAGAACTTGTGATTTGAGAAACCAACTGAACACTTGGCATTATAAAACAAATTCTAGGGGACAGGCAGTAAGTTGATGACAGCAATTTTAAGGAGACACCAGAGCCAAAATTAGGCCATTCAGCCCATCGAGTCTTCTCTGCCATTCAACCATGGCTGATAAGTTTCTCAACTGACTCCCCATACTTACTCGCCCACTTTCTCCCCATAACCCTTGATCCCCTTGACAATCAAGAACCTATCTATCTATCTCAGTCTTAAATATATTCAATGACCTGGTCTCCACAGCCTTCTGCAACAATGAATTCCATAGATTCACCACCTCTCTGGCCAAAGACATTTCTCCTTATCTCCGTTCTAAAGTGTCTTCCCTTTACTCTAAGGCTAAGCCCTCGGGTCCTAGTCTCTCCCACCAATGGAAATATCTTCCCAACATCCACTCAGTCCAGGCCATTCAGTATTCAGTAAGTTTCAATTAGACGCCCCCATCCATCGCAACGGACCCCAGAGTTTAAAAGCCAGGTGGGAAAACACACCGACGCTTCATCAGAGGCTGCACTGAGGATGTTACCCAGCACGGTAACGAAACGTCTGTGGAACAACAAACCAGCTCGGCGAGCCGACCAACCTCAACACCAACAACTCGAGCTACAAGTCTACTCCAAAACCTTCTAAACTCCATAGAGTATAGATCCAGAGTCCCCAAAAGTTCCTCATATGTTAAGCCTTTCATTCCTGGGATCATTCTCGTGAACCTCCTCTGAACCCGCTCCAGGGCCAGTACACCCTTCCTGAGATATGGGGCCCAAAATTGATTGCAATACTCTAAATGTGGCCGGACCAGAACTTTGTAAAGCCTCAAAAGTACATCCCTGCTTTTATATTCAAGTCATTTCAAAATAAATGCCAACATTGTATTTGCCTTCCTAACTACTGACTCAACCTGTAAGTTTATCTCAAGAGAATCCTGGACGAGAACTCCCAAGTCCCTTTGCACTTCAGACTACTGAATTTTCTCCCCATTTAGAAAATAGTCCATACCTCTATTCTTCCTACCAAACTGCATGACCTCACACTTTCCCAAGTTGTATTCCATCTGCCACTTCTTTGCCCACTCTCCTAACCTGTCCAAATCCTTCTGCAGCTTCCCTGCCTTGTCAATACTACCTGTTCCTCTACCTTTCTTTGTATCGTCTGCAAACTTAGCAAGAATGCCTTCAGTTCCTTCATCTAGATCATTAATGTATAACATGAAAAGGTGTAGTCCATCTCACACTCCTCCCTCACTGCCCAACCGACTCTTGAATATTTGGGATATTACTTGTGTCTTCAACCATAAAAGCTGATGCAAAGTACTTACTCAGTTCCTCAGCCATTTCCTTGTTCTCCACTACTACTTCTCCAGCATCATTTTCCAGTAACCTAATGACCACTTTTGCCTCTCTTTTTCCCTTTACATATCTAAAGAAACTCTTGCAATCTTCTTTTATATTACTGGCTAGCTTAGCCTCATGTTTAATCTTCTCCCTCTTATTTCCTTTTTCATTGTCCTCTGTTGGTCTTTGTAGGCTTCCCAATCCTCTGGCTTCTTGCTGACCTTCGCCACGTTATATGCCTTCTCTTTTATGCTATCCCTGACTTCCCTTTCCACCATGGTTGCCTCATCTTCCCCGGGATGGACTTTTTCTCTGTCTCCCAAATTACTCCCAGAAACTCTTGCCATTGACGTTCCACTGTCTTTCCTGCTAGGCTCCTCTCCCAGTCAATTCTGATCAGCTCCTGCCTCATGCCTCTGTAGTTGCCTTTATTCAATTGTAATACCGTTACATTTGATTCCATCTTCTCCCTCTCAAATTGCAGAGTAAATTCTATCATATTATGGTCATTGCCTCCTCAGGGTTCCTTCACCTTAAGTTCCCTTACCAAGTCTGCCTCATTGCACAGCACTAAATCCAGTATTGCCCGTTCCCGAATGGGCTCCATGACAAACTGCTCCAAAATGCCATCTACTAGACATTGCATGAATTCCTTTTATTGCGATCCATTACCAACCTGATTTCCCCAGTCCACCTGCATATTGAAATCCTCCATGATCACTTTAACCTTGCCTTTCTTACATACCTTTTCTATCTCCTGGTGTATCTTGTGCCCCAAATCCTGACAATTGTTCAGAGGCCTGTACGTTACTCCCATTATGATTTTTTCACCTTTGCAGTTCCTCAGCTCTACATCATCTGACCCTACTTCATTTCTTGCTATTGATTTAATTTCATTTCTTACTAAAAAGGCAACCCCACCCCTTATGCCCACCTGCTATTGATGGAACGTATATCCTTGGATATTTAGCTCCCAGTCCTGATCCCCTTACAGTTGCATCTCCGTGATGCCCACCGCATCATACCTGCCAATTTTGATCTGCACCACAAGCTTGTTTATGTTATTTTGTATGCTTCATACATTCATATACAACATCTTCAGTCCCTGTATTAGCCGTCTGTCTTCTCAAAGTCATTTGGTTATCCAGTGTGCTTGACGTTTGACTCCTAATCCTTTCCAAACACTCGGTTCTATTTTGTGTGCTGGAGGCTTTAATAACATCTTCCGAGTCCTCCTGTCTTTTCATTTTTTTCACACTTCTCCATGTATTTGAATCCACCTCCACAGATGTTAACCTGCTACGTTGTTTCCCACTGGCCATTATATTCCTTAGACTTTTACCTTTCCTTTCCACCCCCATACCCCCACACCCACTCGCTCCCTCCCCTCCCCCCAACCACTTTCAAGTTTAATGATCAACTACAGTAATTGGCCAATAGTACAACAGGTGATTCTTACCCAAATCCATTGGCATGTGATCAATCGAGCGTTAGATGTGTCTGATCCCTATTTATATGCCCCCCTTGTAAAGGAAACTTTTATCTCTCCACAACTCCATGTGATTCCCAAGTGATCATAACAGGTATCTGCTCTCAGCACTGGTACTCCAACTATTGTTTCTGGGTTTTTTTCCCAGTCTTCTCATTGGCTTTTCACAGACATAAATGAGGCAAATCCGTAACAGGTCAGCACAGAAAAACAACTGGACAGTCCATTATGCTCGGTTTCTGTAACCTTGTGCCCTATTGAGCTGTTACCTGGCTTCCACTGAGCCATTCTGGGCACCAATGGCATACAGGGGCTTCACTCTACATTGCGTCGGCATTGGACATCGGTTTGAAAGCAGAGAAGTGCTTTTGATAGTACACACTGCTGCTACTGACTATCGGTGGTGGAGGGAGTGAATATTTGTGGTTCTGGAGCCAATTGGACAGGCTGTTTTGTCTTGCATGGTGTCAAGCTTCTGGACTGTTGTTGGAGCTGCACTCATCTAGGCAAGTGGGGAGTATTCCATCACACTCCTGACTTGCGCCTAGTAGTGGACTTTGGGGAGACAGGAGGGGAGCTACTCGTTGCAGGATTCCTAACTTTTGGGCTGCCCTTGTCGCCACAGTATTTATATGGCGAGGACTCTCCTTCTCAACCTCTCCCCTCATCTGGGGCATGGTGACCCTCCACACCAGTCATCTCTCTTTCTAGTAAGACCTTTATTTATATGGCTAGTCCAGTTCAGTTTCTGGTCAAATGGTAACCCACACAGACATTACTGCCCATTACTCAATGGTATACAAAACCCCCTTCACCAGGTACAAGAATTACAGTTCTGTCATAAAGAGCTTTCTGGTACCAACTCCACACAAACCCATAGCCAGTAAATGTCATCCGTAAGTGAAGGGAAAGAGCCTCTACCTACAACCACTGCATCCCAGACCATTTCCACGTGTAAAGTGATACTTACTGGTTCAGTGTAACATCTAGGATAAAGGTGGAGCCAAAGGCATCGATCTGAAAGCTTGCATGGGTAAGGTGGACGGCCTGCAGGAGTGAGCAAGACACAATAATATTAATCATGTTGAAGCTTGATAAGTCATAAGCCAAGCCCTCTGCAGTTCTGGGAGGTGCAATTTAGAAAGGATGTCTACACTTGGAGAGAGTGCACAGCAGAATGGTAACATTGAAGAGGGGACCTTATTACATGGAGAGAAATTGGGGTTGCTCTCTCTCTCTCAAGCAAAGGAGGCTAAGGGGAGATTTAATCGAGCTGTTCAACATTCTGAAGGTGGTAGATCGTGTCGATAAGAAGAAAATGTTTCCACTGGTCAAAGGCCAGTTAACTTTAAGGTGACGAGTTAATAAAAAATAGTTCAATAAGGAATCATCACTGGATTACAATGACATGCAGTATGCTGCCTGAAAATCTGGTGAGGGCAGGTTCAAAAGGGTTTTAGAGAAAGATATTAAAAGGGAAGAGTTGCAGGGCATGGAGAATAATGAGACTGTGACAAAGTCTAAAGTTCTTTTAAAGAACTGTCTTTTCTGTCATTCAATGAGTTCATGGTTGATCTGACCATCCCCAACTCCACTTTCCAGATCATAGACACCTACAGTATGGAAACAGGCCCTTCAGCCCAACAAGTCCAAACCAAATCTCAGAGCATCCCACCCAGACCCATCCCCCTAATCTGAACACTATGGGCAATTTAGCATCGCCAATCCACCTAGTCTGCACATCTTCAGACTGTGGGAGGAAACCAAAGCACCCAGAGGAAGCCCATGCAGACACAGGGAGAATGTGCAAACTCCACACAGACACAGTCACCCAAGGGTGGGATCAAACCCAGGTCTCTGGCACTGTGAGGCAGCAATGCTAACCACTGAGCCACCATGACACCCTATATCTTTTATTGATTTCCTTTACTAATTTAAAGTCTGTCTCTATAGTCTCAAATATACTGAACGACCCAGCCTCGGCAGCCCTCTGTGGTAAAGAACTACAAAGATTCACCACCATCTGAGAGAAAGAATTCCTCCTCATCTCTGTCTCCCCTCACCTAATGCTGACTAAACACTTTCTCCAAGTGGCTCCTTTAACGGATGCACTCCAAACCAACTTAAAGGAAAAAGAGATATCATAAGAAATTATTGCAAACAACTTTCTGTCGCCTTGACAGAACAGCTATGTGAAGGTGTAAAGCTCCTGGTGAAATTTACCCTGACCATGTACTCTCAGTGGAGAAATGAAGCACTTCCGAATTTATATCAAAGAAAATTATTCTGACAAAGGAACATCACCACCTACAAGTTCAACCCCTACCTGCTCAAACCAGACCTCACCTTGATTTGAAATTAATTCACCATTTCTTCAGAGTCACTGGGTAAAGATCCTAGAACTCCCTTCCAAACAACGCTGTGGATGTCCCAATATCAACAAGACTGCAGCTGTTCAAGAAGACAGCTCACCACCACCTTCTCAATGGCAACTAGGGATGGGCTATCAGTCATAGAGTCGTACAGCACGGAAACAGACCCTTTAGTCCACCAGTCCATGCCGGCCATAATCCCAAATTAGACTAGTCCCACCTGCCTGCTCCCAGCCCATATCCCTCCAACCCTTTCCTATCCCTGCACTTATCAAAGTGTCTTTTAAACATTATAACTGTGTCCACATTCACCACTTTCTCTGGAAGTTCATTCCATACGTGAACCACTCTCTGCAAAACAGCTGGCCTTAATTATTTTCTTAAAACTCTCTCCTCTCACCTTAAAAACATGCCCCCTGGTCTTGAAATTCCCCACCCTGGGGAAAAGACACCTACCATTAACCCCATCTAAAATCATGAGGGATATATGAAACTCTACAAGGTCACTTCTCAACCTCCTGTGCTCCAGTGAAGTAGGTCCCAGACTATCCAGCCTTTCTTTATAACTCAAGCCTTCCATACCTGGCAAAGTCCTGGTAAAGTTCTTGTGAACCCTCTCTAGCTTAATAATATCCTTCCTATAACAGGTGACCAGAACTGGACACAGTATTCCAGAAGAGGCCACATCGATGTCTTGCACAACCTCAACATAAACGTACCAACTCCTACACTCAAAGGTCTGAGCAATGAAGGCAAGTGTGCTAAATGCCGTCTTAACCACCCTGTCTACATGGGACGCAAACTTCAAAGAATGACATACCTGAACCTCTAGGTCCCTCTGCTTGACAACACCACCCAGGGCCCTACCATTAATTGCATTGGCCCAGTCTGTGACACTCACATTCTACGATCGATTTGTTTTTTATTAAAAAAAAAAATGCTCCCAGGATCTGCATCAAGTCATCTCAGTGAAGATGCGGTTTGCTCTCTCTGATGTGGAAATAATACTGCGGCTCTTTTCGTGTCTCATGGTAACAAATAGCTGGGGCGAGAGGTCATTTTCGTGGCTGAATAACACGAAGATTGAGCTGCAAACAACAATGCTGCGAGGAAAGCTGTCTGCAGTAAGCGTTACTTTTGTGTGGGAAGTGATAAACCTTGTAGCTTATCATTTGAGGGCATCCTCAATGACTTTGTTGTCCAAAAATTAAGTACTTTTTTCGTTAATTTTGTGTTACTGTCTGGTTGTTTCCGTTTACTAAATGCTGATCTGTACAATTGCTTAGATTGCTGTAGATTTAAAAAGGTTTGTATTCGCTAATTAACAAGTCATAAAAGTACTTACATTTGAAAATATTTCACAATGCAAACAAGTTCATGGCATAATCTAATTTTAGTTATGTTTAGTTTTTAATTATACCCTCGCATATATATATAAATGTTAAAAAGCGTTGATATTTTTATATAATCAGGGATATTTTATACGCCTAGGGAGGCGATGGCCTAGTGGTATCATCGCTACACTATTAATCCAGAAACCCAGACAACATCCTGGGATCCCGGTTTCATAATCCTGCCACGGCAGATGGTGGAATTTGAATTCAATAAAAACATCTGGAATTAAGGATCTAATGATGATCACACACATTGTCGATTGTCGAGGGAAAACCCATCCGGTTCACTACTGTCCTTTAGGGAAGGAAACTGCCATCCTTGCCTGGTCTGGCCTACATGTGACTCCAGACCCACAGCAATGTGGTTGACTCTCAGTTGCCCTCTGGACAATTACGGATGGGCAATAAATGCTGCCTGCTCAGCGATGCCCTCATCCCGTTAATGAATAAAGGATTTTTGTTGTCCTTTCTGCTGGATTAATATACCTTTTTCGGTTATGCTATGGGTCTGTGAAGGGCTACAGATAAGATGAACAGCAGGTGTCTTCTCCCTAGAGTGGGGGATTTCAGGACTAGGGGACATATTTTTAAGGTGACTGGAGAAAGATTTAAAAAAAAGGCATGAGGAGCAATTTTTTTTTCAAATACAGAGTGGTTCGTGTGTGAAATATACTTCCAGAGGAAGTGGAGGAGGGGGTACATCTACAACGTTTAAAAGACATTTGGAATAATACATGAATAAGAAAGGTTTGGAGGGATATGGGCCAAGCGGGGGCATGTGCAACCAGTTTAGTTTGGGACTATGGTCAGCATAGACTGGTTGGACCAAAGGGTCTGTTTCCTTGTTGTATGACTCTATGACTATGCCACTCCAACTCCATTAGATTTCTCCTCAAACGGTTATATCAAGCCTGCCCACTAATTAAACCTTTATAGCCCTGGTACTGTTGGGGCTGATGTGCATTGCATCCATCTACCACCAACACCACCAACATCCGCCACCCCCCCACACTTCCCGGAGGTAAAAAAGCCAACTTGTCCTTCCTGAAGTGCGGTACCCAAAAATCCCAACTCTCTGATGTGGTTACCCTGAGCACAGTCTGAGTGTGTCGGGGATAAAATGGCAGCGTCCTTAAGCAAGCCAACATCCATAAGGAACTTTTTTTAATGCCACTATTCTGTGGTTTTATTCTCCTCTCCTACTGCACGCTCTCTCAGTGCCTCGTATTAAGTCCCACACACAATGTCTCCCCCAGCCCCCATTGTTCATTGCTCTAACGGTCCCCAAAGGGTATGGAGAGAAAATGGGGAACAGGGTACTGCACTGGACAATCAGCCATGATCATAAGGGATGGCAGAACAGAGGCAAAGGGCTGAATGGCCCACTCCTGCTCCTATTTTGTCTACTTCTAGGTTTCTGAGTCAATACCTTCCAAAAGCACTGTGGATTAATGGGTCCCTCCCACAGCGGCCAGATCAGTGAATACCTCCCTAGGCCCCCGCATTCAATGTCCCCGTTCCAGATCTCACTGTCCCCATGACCCAGAGACTCTCCAAATCAAAGCTGCATCCGTTTTCTCCTCCTCGGGCCTGAAGAGATTCTTCAGCCAGGCTTCTTTGATTTGCTATTTGAATTTGCAGACCGTGGACTGATTTCTCCCTTTCAATTAGCCAGAAATATTGAGAGAAACACAAAGCCTCTGCACATCGGATCACTGCGGGCGAACGAGGTCAAGTACAAAATTTGGCAGAAATGATTTTGCTCTGCACAAATCAAAAGGTTCGCAAACCTACAACGACTGTGATGAACACAAATCTGTCCTCACTTTGTTCAAAAGGGTCATGCAATCTTCTGGTTTGTGAAAACCCCAATGGTGGATTTTCAAAATGAATTTTTGTAAGCAAAAAAAAGTGAAAAAAGACATTGAGAAGCAGAGGCTGCATTCAACGACAGTAAAGGGGCGAAAGAATCTGGTGCTGGAATATATAAAGGTTCACATTCTGAACTAAAAAGACGTGAGCTAACCTCACACGGTTAACAATCACATATATTGGTTTTAAACTGTCACATCTGACAATATGGAGGTAATTTTCACTAATGCCCTCATGTCATGCGGTTCTCTCTCATCACCGGCACCCGGCTGCCTCCGATTTGTCACATTGATTTGAAGGACACTTTTTTTGTCGGACAGGCAAACATTAAAAAGACTGAAGCTGTTTCCCCACAGACTGCTTCCTTGTCACCAATTGTAGGCTTGTCCATGGCCACTGTCTCAAACCAAACCAGACTTATTGCAGCACTGGCATTCTGGCTAGGCACGAGTAGCATTCCTGACCCCCATATCCTCTCCATCACCAAAACCCTTTACTCTGCAATATCAACGTGTCATGGCTCAGAAAGGGAGGTGATGGCCCAGAAAGGGAGGTGATGGCCCAGAAAG
>JAHRHZ010000145.1:7506376-7563760 GCA_024137785.1 Ginglymostoma cirratum | reverse complement strand
CAGAAAGGGAGGTGATGGCTCAGAAAGGGAGGTGATCGCCTAGTGGTGTTATTGCTGGACTGTTAATCCAGAAGACCCAAGACATGTTCTGGGGGCTTGGGTTTGAATCCTGCTACAGCAGAGGGTGGAATTTAATTTCCGGCCTTACAACACTCCAAAATCTCTGCATTCCTCCAACGCTACCTTCCTGTGCATTCCCTCACTCCTTTTAATCTACCACGGATGACTTTAAGCTCTAGAAATCCCTGCCAAAAACCGCTCTGCCTCGATCTCAGCCGTTCCTTAAAGCTTTAATTCTTTGACCAAGTTTATGGTCATCTGTACCGATGTCTCCTCTTTTGATCCAGAGCTCATTTTTATCATATCGCGCCCTTGAAATACCTTAGAATGTGTGCCATCATCCACAAGGAGGATAAATGGTCCCTCTGCATTGTGGCACAAGCATTCATTCCCCCAGCACCAGCCTCCTCTGTAACCTCTCCAGGTTCAGAGTTCCAATTGGCAAATGTGGATTTACACCTTCTTGGATTGAGATTGAAACCATGCAAATGCTCCATTAGCCTCACAGTCAGAGACAGAGGCCTTCAGATGGCTTCAAAGCAAGATCACAGGCGTGAAACAGTTAAAATCTGCTGCATTATTTTCAATAAAGGCCAAAGATCCAGTGCGCGGTTCAGTAACTGGAAAGCTAATCATGCATTCCATCGTCTGTATATCTCCTGTTATGACGTTACTGTTACTCAGTTCCTTCAGTACACTTTCTGTTGACATCTACAAAACATGTTCATGGATATCCCACAGACATTACAGCAATTATATCAATAATTTCACCAATCCACTTCTAACAATAGTGGACTCAGTGATTTGGATTTTTTTTGACCTTCGAATGCCAACTGCCTATTTTATGCACAAACCAGGTTAAATTCCACTTTTACACTCAACTCAAGATGAACCTCTTCCTATGGGATGCTGGGAATCTAAGAGCTGAGCAATTTTTTTTTGCCTGAAGTGCCCGGATTGTGTTGTGGCAGGAGAAAGCGGCAGAAGTGACGCCCTCGCTCTGTCACGCTCCTGTGTAGGTTTTCTGCTTCAAAATGGCTGCCTGGAGAAAGGGCAGAAACGTACGTCAACTCGGTGCGACAACAGATTGCCTCGCCTCTGTTGTGTCACACCGAGGGCCATACTTCTCGGCTGTCAGTTTGATTGGCCCTGTCAATTCAGTGAAATGTTGACTGGCCAGCATTTCTTGCCCATCCCTTGTTGCCCTTCCGAAGGTGGTGGTGAGCTGCCTTCTTGAACCGCTGCTCTCCATGTGCTGTGGGGTTGGCCCACAATGCCCGTAGGGAGGGAACGCCAGAATTTTGACCCAGTGAAGAGTGAAGGAACGGCGATATATTTCCAAGTCAGGACGGTGAGTGGCTTGGAGGGGAACTTGGTGGCGTTTCCATATATCTGTTGCCCTTGTCCTTCTGGGTGGAAGTGGTCGGGGGGTTGGAAGGTGGCGTCTAAGGATTTTTGGTGAATTCCTGCAGTGCATCCTGTAGATAGTACTGAGCGTCGATGGTGGAGGGAATGGATGCTTGTGGAACAGGTGCCAATCAAGAAGGCTAATTTGTCCTGGATAGTGTTTTTGACGTATAAATATTAGATATCATAAATATTAAAGCACTCCCTCAGTGCTATGCTACAGCCTTGGTTTTGTACTCAGGAATCTAGTGTGGGCTCAAACACAATAACGAGAGAGCTGCCAGTGAGACACAGCTCACCTCTGCTCTGCACTGTGCCCACTCGAGGGATGACCAGGAGAGTTTTTATTACATCGATCGAAACCATCCAGGCTGTGTAAGGCACCTGAAAACTCACTTACTTTGCCATGAGCGTGTTGGCCAATGCGCAGAGAGAGAGAGAGAGAGAGAGAGACACACACAGAGATGGATTACTGCTGCCTGCCAATTTATATCAGTCCTCCAGCCAGATAACTGCACACCACGGACACACTGTATAGTTTTAACACTTGGCTAATACCTTTCAGAGGAAATGCGAAACCACAGCCCACGTGGAGGCCTAATGCGTCCCACTGTGTTACTCCAAAGAATTTTCCTCACGTCTGCAAAGATTTTATTCTCTCTCATCCTGGCAAATCCCCTGGTGGAAGGGGGGAGGGCGGGGGGCGAGGGCTGCCCCATGAAATCCAAGGGTCACAGGTGGGATTGGATGCAGCTGGCTGATCCATCTACTATCAGATCGAGTGGATCCCAACGAAGCGCTGCTGGGGCCCGTTCCCGGCTGTGCGAGATGCTTAATAATCCGGAACATTCCGGAATGCCGACATTGACACCAACTTCTTTTCCCACCTCCTATCTCCCCTCTGTCCTCGCCGCCAACAATTGTTTGGAATGCTCTGTCCCCAAAGTTGAGACTATCCAATAAGGTGTCTCTGCCACATCCCCCTTTTCCTGCCGCAGACACTCAACTCACTACAAGGTGGCCTTGCCCCAAACTTGCGTCACTCTCTAGTCTTCCGCTCCTCCTCCTCCCTGTCCTTGGCTCCTCTGAGCTGATCATGTCCACACAGCCTACTTGCTGCTTCCTCCTTCGTATGGCCACGTAACTCCTGACCAACTCCACCTCCTCTCCTGGTCATCCATATCAACAGAGATCGTTAATGGCCCTCTCCCTCACTTCAGCGATTGTCCCTCCTCACCCCTCGCCCGCAGTGAAAAGCGCAATCCTCGACCCCTCCATCCTTGCAAACTGCCATCCCATCACAACCTCCAAAGTCCAGGAAGGCGCTGTCACCTGCCAAATCCACTCTGATCTTTCCCAGGAACGAACAGGATTCCACGCTTGTACCGGAACGGCTCTTACCAACGTTTGAAAACTGTATTGTATCTGACTGTGACGGGATTAAACTGTCTCCCCTCAAACCATCTGCAGGCCTTGACAGGACTTACCGCCCCACACTCCCCTTCCCCCCCTCAACACCACTCCATTGCCGCCCAGCAGGGAGGGTCTGTACTCAATCGCGGCCAGGGAACCCGCACAGACATAAACACAAGTGCATTCGGAGCGGGGCTAGGCCACTCAGCCCCTTTGGGACTACTCTCCCATTCACTAAGACCATGGTTGATTCATTTAATCCACATTCCCACCTCCTCCATCCGATCTTGCTTATCAAGGATCAGTGTACATCTACTTACAAAAAAAACTCAAAGCCTCTAATTCCATCGCCCATTAAGCAGAAACCTTCCAATTGCCTTGATCAGTCGTGGCATGGATTACAAGAGCCAGGAAGGTTGTGTTGGAGCTGTACTGAACTTTGCTTGGGCCACAGCTGGAGTACTGCGTGCAGTTCTGAACACCGCACTAAAGGAAAGATGTGATTGCACTGGAGAGAGTGCAGAGGCTGTTGCCTGGGATGGAGTAATTCAGCTATGAAGAGAGGCTGGATAAGCTGGGGTTGTTGCCTTCGGAGCAGAGAAGGATGAAGTGTGACTTGTTTGAGGTGTATTAGATTATGAGGAGCATGCACAGGGTGAATAGAAAGCAGCTGTTCCCCTTGGTCAGAGTATCAGTAAGTTGGAGGCATAAATTTAAGGTGAAAGGCAGGAGGTTTTAAGGGAATTTGAGGAAAAATGTTTTCACCCAGAGGGTGGTGGATGTCGGGAATGCACTGCCTGGTGGGTAGTTGAGGTGGGAAACCTCAACCTTTTAAAAAAGAAAGTACCTGGATGAGTACTTGATGTCATAACATTCGAGGATATGGTCCTAGTGCTGGAAAGTGGGATTGGCATAGGTTCAGCATTGCTTTGGCGGTACAGGCTTGATGGGCTGAAGGGCCTCTTCTGTACTGTACGACTCTATAAAGACTCACGACCCTCTGTGAGGGAAAAGTTTCTCGCCCGATGCAAAAACTTCTGTTGCCGCTCTGTTGCCTCTGGTGACCTGCACCTACTGCCGTCCTCCAAAAAAAACCAAAAATTCTCTACTTTCACCTCCATAACATCACCTGGCCCTGTCACTGCCTTAGCTCCTCTGCTGCTGAGGTCCTCCTGAGGCTTCTGTTACCTCTAGCCCTGAATATTCCAACACAGTCCTGACCGGTCTCCTTCATTCTGTCCTCTGTAAATTTGAGGTCATCGCGAAACCCTGCTGCCTCCTCACATTCACCCATCACCACTGTATTCACAGACCTACACTAGCTGCTGGTTATGCAAAGCATAAATTTATCAATGCTCACCCTTGTTTCTAAAAAATCTCTGTCACCTCAACCATCTCTATTTCCAAAATGTCTCCTCCAGCCCCAGAATCATTTGAAAAATCTGAGCTCACTTAATTCCAGCCTCTGGTGCATCCTCAATATTAATGGCGCTGCTGCTGGTCATGGTGAACCAGCCCTAACGATAGAACATCCTCCCTAAGCCCTGAAGGTGCTCCTTAGATTTACTTCTCTGGCTAGGCTTTCGGCTTTCTGCCTCAAAAGGAGACAGACACTTGGCTCAGGGTCATCGATCACCTTTTGCAATGCTTCTGAGCAGCCCCTTGAAATGGTTTCTTACTTTAAAAAGGTGCTATATAAACAAAAGCTGTTGTTACACTGCACCCCGGCCAATAGTTACCCCTTGATCAGCATCACAGAAACAGGTCACCTGGTAATTTATCGCTTTGCCGCTGGGTGGGATCTTCCTGTGTAGAAACGGCACATTGCATTTCCAACATTATGGCAGCAACTGGACGGTGGAACTACTTCATTGGCCATAATGTACTTTGGACTTCCCTGACATCCTCAAACGGCAATATATTAAAGCAAGTGCAGATGCACGGCACAAGAAGTATAACGTGGATAAATGTGAGGGTATCCACTTTGGTGACAAAAAACAAGGAGGCAGATTGTAATCCGAATGGCAATAGGAACCTAACAGGAGCAGAGAGGGGAAAACGCAGGAGACATGTTCCCAATGACCAGGGAGATCAGAACCAAGGATCAGAGTCTAAGAATTTGGGGTAGGCCATTTAGGACTCCGACAAGGAGAAACTTCTTCACCCAGAGAGTAGTGAGCCTGTGGAACGCTTGGCCACAAAATGTGGTTGAGGCCAAAACGTCGAATACTTTCAAGGCATTAGTTATAGTTTGTAAAAGAAAAGGGATCAAAGGGTATGGGGGGGGGGAGGGGCAAGAAGGAACAAGGTACTGAATTGGGTGATCACGAATGGCAAAGCAGGCTCGAAGGGCTGAATGGCCAATTCATATTTTCCATTTTTCTACGTTTCTGGGTCTTTAAGTACAGTCTAGCATTCTACGACCGGATATCAACTCTCAGTTGTAAATCTATACACTATTCCTGCCACAAATATTCACCCCAAGCGCAAGGAACATTCCCCCTTGTCCTCGGCTTTCACTCCCACTTGTAAATCGCTAGGTCACACTGCAGTAAACATGCACAATAGCTGCCTAGAAACTGTTCCCAAGCACAGAGTCATCAGTGAGTCAGCTCAGACAGTAGTCGTGAGAAATCTGTTCAGCTGCACCAACCAAGTCTGACCCTAGCCTCACCCGAAAGTCACTTTATCCAACAGCACAAAGCAACGAGAGGACTACTACCTACTTCCCTAACCCCAGGTAGGGAAATGGGAGTTGGGGAGAACTGCAGCAAACCTCTCAGCCCTTCCCTCGATCACATTAGTTTGTTCAACATGGATGTAGCTCATCTGCTGGCTCACTGTCAGCCAATGGTACAGTGAGGCGATGTTAGTTCCAGTAATTGTACCGAACCTCTTCACTCACTGGTGTCTCAACACTCCTTTCTGGGCATCGCACATTAGGAGGTACATCAGAGACTTGAAGTGGGAGCACAGGAGATTTACCAGAATGGTTACGGAAATGAGTGAAGAGGAGGTTGAAGGGAGATGCAATGGAGCTAAGCAAGAGGTGGCGCAACGGTTAGCACTGCTGGCTTACAGCACCAGGGACCTGGGTTCAATTCCATCTGTGGAGGCACTATGTGAAGTTTGCACATTCTCCCCCTGTCTTTGTGGGTTTGCTCTGGTTTCCTCCCACGGTCCAAATCTCTGCAGGTTAGGTAGACCGGCTGTGCTAAATTGCCCATAGTGTCTGCGGATGTGCAGGCTAGATGGATTAGCCAAGAAAATAGAGGCTAGGGGAGGTGGAGGAATGTTCTTTGGAGGTGCAGCTTGAACTCAAAGGGCCAAATGGTCTGCTTCCACACTGAAGGGATCCTCTTAAAAAAAAATTGGGCCAGGACTCAATAAGGTAGACAAAGCAAACCTGATGGGAACAGAGATTTTAGGACATGGAGAGATGTAGGAAGAGCTTCTTTGAGGCAGCAAGTCGTAAAGACTTGGAATTTGATGTTGCCTACAATGGTGGAAGCAAAGATAGCAAAGGACTTCAGAAACGAAAGTGGAGCCACACAGTTGAGGCAAAGGATCTTTCAGCGCTGCTGGGAAACAGTGAGGGGTAGTTGGGAATGGGGCGAGCTGCGTCGATTTACAGCATGGGCTCACAGGGCTGAATGGCCTCATTCTGCAGTCCAATGGTTCGATGAGTAGAACAGCACCAGGGATGAGGGTCATCGGCTATTTGGAAACAGTGGATCACCTAGGGCCATTCTCGTCCGGGCTAGGAAATGTAAAGGAAGATTTGGAGGAGGTTTTCAAAATTAGGAGTGGTTTCAATGCATTGCTTTCAACTGTAGGTGCAGTGTCGAAAAGTAGACAGCACGGAATTAAGGCATTTGACTGAAGATCAAGAAAGTAAAAGACAGAAATTGTGCGTTAAAGTGAGCTCTTGTTCCAGTCAGGAATGCACAATCTCATAGGATAGTGGAATCAGCTTCGACAGTAACTTTCAAAACGCAGTTGGAATTTTGTATTAAGCAAAAAGGAGAAATTTACAGGACAAAACGAAAAGAGTAGGGGACTTTTTCAAAGAGCTAGCACAGTTACAATGGGCTGACTGGCCTCATTCTGGGCTGCAAGATACTAATCTATCAAAAAAACACAAAGTTAAGTAATTGAAAAGCTGTTGATCCTTTAATCAGGATTTGGGTTTGGTGGACGGAGAGTTCTATATAACTGAACTGAGCCGGAGATGGTTTGATCCTTTGAAATCTCATATGATCGGGGAAAAAAAAAGTGTCATCAAATGGGCTCCTGACATTACAGAATCGTGCATAGTGGAAGGGACTCAGGCAAATGGAGGTTAAATTCCAACTTGGAATCTTTGATTTCCTGTCATGTCAAAAGGGACAGGAAAGTGGAGTTCAGGGTTATCAGACCAGCTCATTGAATGGTGGAGCAGGCTCATTGGGCTGAATGGCCTACTTCTGCTCCTACATCTTAAGGCTGAAGCCACGTCTTTCTGATCAACCCCGGGAAAGCCATTCCTTCATGGGACAGAAAGCCTGGGACTTCCCAATCAACATTACCAAGGGAAGCTCAAGTGGAGAAAGTCAGACCTACACGTCAGCCCTTGCATTTCTAAGTGATGGCACAAAATGGGAAGTGCTTTCTACACATCGGGAATACCCGAGATCTGACTGTGTTAGTCAGCAGTGGGAAAAACAGGAGAAAGTTGGACTTGGCTCGAAGCTTTGGGTCTGGATCTAATTGGGAGTAAACAGGAACCAATACAGCCTGTTGGAATTAGATCCCAATAGACAGAAAAAGAAGCAGATTTTAATACTTCATACAGCAGGGATGAAAAGGAAGCCGTTTGGTCAGCAATGGGATCGAGCCGATTGTGCATAAGAATACAAGTATTGAATGTAAAAACTGCCAATAATATAAATAACTCACATGAACACTTCTAAATAACATTCACCAGAATTATGAAAAATATGATTTGGCAATATGGTGTCCTAACACACTAACTGCAACATGGCAGGAAACTATTGATGCTATTGCTACAAATATCACTATAGGCATAATGCACCATGAGCATAGCGGATACTGCCACAATTCCTGCAGCCAGAGGTAAAAGACAATAGGGTTGTAGGATCCAGAGGAGGCTCCTCAGTCACCATGTAAGTGGATCATAGCGGATCTGCATCTCAATTTCACCTACGTGCCTTTGATTCCATATTTTTAAACAGTCGTACCCCGGCAAAAATTTATTCTAAATATGAAAAATTCCAATCAATATTCAGATTCACTTTAGTACAAAACAAAAAGCCTCTGACTTGCATTGTCCTTCTCAATAGCCTCGTATGAATAGGATTTGTCCAGCAATTTGTCCAGTCAGCAGAAATGGTAAAACAAAACACATACAAGGGACAGCACTAGACTGAATAGGGTGGGACTGTTCCCATTGGTAGGAAGCTTGGTAACCATGTGGGGTGGAACAGTGGCACAGGGGTTAGCCCTGCAGTCTCACAGCACCAGGGACCGGGGGTCAATCCCACTCTCGGGCAACTGTGTGTGGAGTGTGCACATTCTCCCCGTGTCTGCGTGGCTTTCCTCCCAAGGTCTAAGGATGTGCCAGTTAGATGGATTGGTCATGCTAAATTGCCCATAGCGTGCAGGCTATGTGGGTTAGCCATGGGAAATGCAGGGATAAGGTAGAGGATGGTGGGATGCTCTTCAGAGGGGTGGTGTGGGTTAATTGGCCTGCTTCCAAACTGTCAGGATTCTATGATCCAAAGGACAGAGATTTAAGATAACTGAATAAAGAATCAGAGGACAGATGATATTTTCTTTTTGCTCTGCAATCTATTGCTACCTGGTCTGCACTCTCAAAGGGTGATGGAAGTTGATTCAATGGTGAATTCGAAAAGGGAATTGAATATATACTTGAAGCAGTAAATAAGGCTATGGAGGAAGCACAAGAATGCAATTAACTAGATAAATCTCCTGGAGCCAACACAGACACTGTGGGCTGAATGTCCTCCTTTTGTGCTGCAAGACTCCATGACAGACCCAAATCTAGTCAATGGTCCAGCACTGTACAAAGGGAAAGCTACGGTGCTGGAGGTGTCAACTTTCAAACTTGACATGAAAAGGTGGTCCCTTCTGCCTCTGAGGTGGCAACAGCAGATTCCAAAGCTTTACTCAAAGAATTGGGATTGTCAGCCTAGTTCCCTGACTAATATTTATCCCTCAACCCACATCATTACAAACAGATGATCAAACCTGTTTGTGTGAGCTTGCTGCGAGCTTCCTAGAGCTGGATTCCCCCATAACAACAGGGCCAACACTCCAGAAGTGTTTCATTGATGGTAAATTGCTGCATCATGTCCTGCGATCAAGAAAGGCACTTTATATACAGCAGAAAATGTAATTAATTTGCTTCCTCCAGATGCCACTGACACCAAATTCAGCTACAGCATTTTAACAGTGTGGTCTTTCTGATCTACTCCAACTAAGGTCCTTATTACACCACAGAACCAGTTTAGCTCTCCAAATCCTGTTCGGTCCATTGCTTGTTGGCATAATCTGGCTCCTGTTCTAACAAACTCCATATTTTAAAAATTCCCATCCATGTACTTAAATTCCACTGGTTCACCACCTCTCACTACCTCTGCGACCTCCGCAAGCCCGACAACTGTGGGGGAGCTCCTGAATATCTCTAATGTTGGCATTATGTACCCTGATCCCCTTCACTTCACCAGCAGCAGCCAGCTGTCTAAGTCCTGCATACTGGAACTCACTCCCAAACTGCACCACTTTCTCTCTCTCTCTCTCTCTCTCCCCCTCTTCCTTTATAGAGTCATACAGCATGGAAACAGGCCCGTTGTTCCAACTAGTCCATGCTGGCGTGTTCCCAAACTAAGCTAGTCCCGTCTGCCTGCTCCTGGCCCGTATTTCTCCAAACCTTTCCTATTCACGTACTTGTTCAAATGTCTTTTAAACTTTGTACCAGCCTCCGCCACTTCCTCTGGCAGTTCATTCCACACACTAACCACTGTGTTGTGTAAAACAAAAAAATTGCCCCTCATGCCCTTTTTATATCTTTCTCCTCTCACTTTAAAACTATGCCACCTGGTTCTGAACTTCACAAACTCCTGGGGAAGATACCCTTGTCATTCACCTTTCCTAGGACCCTCATGATTTTATAAACTTCCATAAAGTCACTCCTCAGCCTCCTATGCTCCAGTGAAATAAAGGGATCACCCATTCTACCAGGTGCCTCCATGTCTCAGTGCCGTACACATCTCTTACATTTTGCCACTGTACCTCTTTCTTTGTTCCTTCCTGGGATGTGGACATCACCATTAAGACCAGCATTTGTTGTCCATCTCAAATTGCTCTTGAATCAAGTGGTTTGCTTGAGTCCTTGCTGAGGGAAGTTAACAGTCAACCATGTTGCTGTGGGCCTGGAGTCACATGCACTCCATATGAGGCATGGGCAGCAGATTACCTTCCCTAGAGGACATGAGTGAACTGGATAGGTTTTTCAATAATCAGTTATAGAGTAATGGAGTCATACAGCACGGAAACAGACCCTTCGGTCCAACCAGTCCAAGTCGAACATAATCCCAAACTAAACTAGTCCTACCTGCTTGCTCCTGGCCCATATCCCTCCAAACCTTTCCTATTCGTGCACTTTGTAGTTATTAAGACTGGCTTTCATTGAATCACAGAATCATACAGTAAAGGCCATTGAGTGTGCACCAACAAAAATCTACACTAGCCCCATTTTCCAGTACTAGGCCCATAAACTTGAATGTTATTTCATTTCAAGTGTTTATCCAAGTACTTTTTAAAGGTTCCCTGAGATTAAATGAGATTTCCTGCCTCGACTACCCTCCCAGGCCATACATTCCAAACCAACACCACTCTCTGTTTGAAAAAGAACTCCTCAAATCCCCTCTAAACCTCCTATCCTAGAATCATAGAGTTATACAGCATGGTTTTCACTTTAAAAATGCATCCCTTCGTAATTGATTCGGGGGGCAAACTCTTTGAATTTGCTTTCGGATTTCAGAGTTTTTAATTAATTAAATTGATCAAAGAACTGAATTTTAAATTCCACCAGCATTGCCATGGCGAGATCCCGTTGCCCCCTGGATGTCTAGATTGGACTCCAGCAATGTTACCACTACTGCACCTCAGGCCCAGTATAAAATGCAAGGCATCAGCATACCTAACCAATAGCTCGGTAAGTCGGGGTTTCAATGTCTAAATTAATTTCTGGGCGGAGCAAACAAAAATAAAGCATGTGCTGTTTTCACAAAGGAAGCAATGCATTTCTGGCGAAGGGCTAAACAGTCAGAGTACAATGCCAGAAGTTAGAACAGAAAAGCAAGACATAAACGCTGCATATGCCAGGGGGCTCTTGAGCCCTTGAGCCTGAGTACAACTGCACTGATCAGTCTCCTGCTCTGGAAGCACTTTTGTTCCAAATGGTTGCTGGGAGCCCTACCGCGCCCAGCGAGGGTCTGGGGAAATCGGGACTCCTCTCCCTCTCTGGCTGTGTCTCTCTCTCCTTACCTGATGGTGTTTCTGCTGGTTCCTGGCTTTGGTATCCAGGATGTGGTAAGTGCTCTCGTTGTCGTCGTGAACGTAATAGATCAAGCGTAAAGGCCACGTTATCTCTTGCTGGCTCGGACTGCTGCTCTGGTTCAACGCTGCATCAGCATCGGCTGCTAATGGCTCTCCATCAGCACCGCTCAACTGCAGACCTGCTCGCAACAAGCAGGAGAGATGAAAGAAGAACAGGGGAGGGAGGGAGGAAAGAGAAAGAAAAAAAAAGGCGTTTTCACTTCGCATGGTCACGCAATTGCAGAGAAAGAAATGCTGAATAAACAAGACCACGGAACGACTTGCTTCTGTTATGCGATAAATCAATTGCAGCGAGAGAACACGGGGGTTGGGAATAAAAAAAAGCCCTCATGTTTACGGTGCAATTTCAGAGCGTGTTGCTAAGGGGACCCATTCTTTTTTTTTAAAAATTGACTGCAATGATTTGTCTCAAATTATCCTATTTGATCCGTCATTCCCCCCCCCCCCGCAACTCCCCTCCAACCCCAAGAAGCCCAAAATGCTGCAGACAAACAGAAAAGGCTGCACTTTACGGGGAATTACATTTAAAACAAGAACACTTCCCACACGTTCTGCGTCTGAGCCACACTCTTGTCCATCTGCAATGCTATCGCTCCGACCGAGTGCTACACTCAGCTACAGCACTGCACAGAGCTTCCCACATTAGTCACTCCGCGCTGCATTCCCTGTCGCTATTCCAACGGACAAAGGCATTTGCACAAGATTTCCCCTTCCATCCCTTCCTTACATACCCGCTGCACCAAAAGGCTGGAGATTGGAGCACAGGATCAGGGACAAAACACAGCAGCACCCGGGGAGATTCATGATTCATATTTGTCTCTTTTCTGGCTCTGACTGGTTAATTCCTTGCTCTACCGTCTGCTTCCTTCTTTCCCTACTCGAGGAGGTGTCGGTGCGTGGAATCGGGTCCCATCTCTCTCCCTAATTCCCTCCTTTCTTCTCTCTCTGTCTCACTCCCTCTGTCTCAGGCATGCCTGGCTGCGGACATCTTCACTGGTACTGCTGAGGCAGGTGCCGCACCTGCGCACTCCAGATCCCTCCCCATTCCCCACCAGCTCAGTCGGTCAAGCCTGGGCTCCACCAATGCACCACCACATGAGCTGTGCTGTCATTTTTATGCTGAATTGTCACCAAGCGGATCAAGCTAATTCGCTTATTTATAATTGATTGCAGAAAATATTATCAGGCAGTATGCATTATTGAGACTTTAATTATGCTACACTCTTTTGGAGGGGTGCATACTTTCGGCATGCATTGGAAAAGCAAGAACGTGTAATAAATACAGCGCGCTGTTTGGCAATCGAGTGTTTTTGAAGTGCAGTCAAAGTGAATTTTTCAGTCAATTCCTAAATATGCTGCAGCACCCCTTGTCAGTCATAAATATCCCCAGGTCTCTACCCCAATTTCAGAATGGTACTCAATTTGTCATGGAATAATATTGGTTTGAACATGCCCTCATCAGATAGGCATGGACAGAATTTCAGCAATTATTACCCATTCCTTGATGAAGGGCTGGTGGGCCTTCTTGAATCGTTGTATTGGTGAAGAGGTTTTGACAGTGCGTCAAATAGGAAGCTAAGGGATTGTGACCCATTAACCATGAAGGAGCGGCCAGTATGTGTCCAAGGCAGGATGGTGTGTGACTCTGAACTGAAGGTGATCCCATACAACTCCTGCTTGTTATCTTGGTAGTGGCTGGTTTGGCTATCGGTGTAAGAGAGGCGTGAAGAGCGACAGCAATGCATCCTGTAGACAGTGCACTCTGTAGCCGCTGTACACCAAATCATAGAATCCATCCAATGCGGAAGCAGGCCATTCGGTCCGGTGAGTCCACACCAACCTTCCATAGTTCATCCCACCCTCCCTTACCCTATCTCTGTAACCCTGCATTTCCCAGGCCAATACACCTAACCTGCACACCTTTGGACCGTGGGAGGAAACCGGAACACCCAGAGGAAACCCATGCAGACAAGGGGAGAACATGCAAACTCCACACAGACAGTTGCAAAGATGGAATGGAGCCTGGGTCCCTGGCACTGTGAGGCAACAGTGCTAACCACTGAGCCACCGTGCTGTCCCAAGTGTATAGGGAATACATGTCACAGCCAGTAATAATCAAGGGGACTGCTTTGTTCAACATAATCTTCACGCAGCTGTATCTAACTAGTCAAATGGAGATTACTCAATCACACAAATGATTTGTGTTTTGTAAAGGCTTTTGTTAGGCTGGAGACAAGCCACGCATATGGTATATCTAGCCTCTGACCTACTCTTATAGCCAGAACATTGATGTGGCTGGTCCAGTTCAGTTTCTGATCACTGTCCCCACGATGTTGATTGTGAAGGATTCAGCAATGATGCTATCATCCAATGTCACAGGGAACTGGTTATGCTCTGTCTCTCCTGTTGGAAATGCACATTGCCTTGATGTTTGCAAATGTTACTTAATACATCAGGTCAAGTTTTCTCAATTGATTGCAATAGAGATAGTTCAGTCCTGTTTTCGTCTGGTCAAATGCCACGCTGTATTGACTAAATGGGGCAACAACAACAATATGCTTTTGTATATCGCCTTTATCATGCTAAAATCTCCCAAGTCACTTCAGAGGAACATTATAAAGCAAAATTCACATACAGACATATAAGGCAATAGGAGTGCGGATGGTCAAAAAGAATTGGTTAAGGAGTAAGGTTTTAAAGGAAAACAGAGAGGTGCAGTGATTTAGCGTTTGGAATTCCAAAGGTCAGGCCATGCTACTAGAGTCATTCATGGTAGAGAATCTAAAATCGAGGACACTCAAGAAGCCAGAATTCGAGGTGCACACCAATTTTGGAGGTGGGAGGAGATTGCAAAGATTGGTTGGGAGCAGGACTATGGAGGGACTTCAAAACAAGGCTGAGAATTTAAACAAGGCATCGTTTGACTGTGTCAGCAACAGAGAGATGGTGGCCAAGTGATACATCAAGTGAAGAAGGAAAGGGACAGCAGAGTTTTGATGACCTCCTGTTAATAGAGTATAGAATGTGACAGGTCAGTCAGGAGGGCAATTAAGGGAACCACGCCTGCAGGTCTGAGCTTTCTATCACTCTCATTTTTCAACCAATCCTTTAACAGGTTTAACAACAATTGATTCACTTAAATTTCCTAAGTATTTAGCCCAATTTAAAACACTATAGGGATTTTACCTCTGCTGAATGTTACATGCCATAGTTTTGCACATCCTTCTGCGATTCCTCAGCAACTTTGTAAGTTCAATGGTCTTCAATACTTGCCTCTCCCAACTAATTGTGAGATACAAATTTCGGAAATGTGTATTGCTTTGCTGAAAGCAGTTTATTCGCAGGATAGAATTGAAATTGAGCTCCCAGCACCAATGGATGAGTACACAGCCAAGTCCATCACAGAAGCCAACCTCCCATTCATTGACTCGGTCTACACTTTGCATTGCCTCAGAATGGCAGCCAACATAATCAAAGATCCCTCTTACCCTGGTTATAATCTTTTCCAACCTCTTCCATCAGGCAGAAGATACGAAAGCTAAAGACATGTGCCAACATATTCAAGAAGGCTTCTCACCCACTGTTATTAGACTTCTGAATGGACCTCTTTAATTCCAAATCGAAGGTTGATCATGCTTTTTGCGCTCCTTCTTTGCAGCTGCAACTTTGTGTTCCCCGCTCTGTTCTAATCAACCTATCATCTTTGTATGGTATGATCTGCCTGTACTACACGCAAAACAAAACTTTTCACTGTACCTAGGAACACATGACAATAATAAATCAAATCAAATCAGATCAGACCACTTCTAAATGTAATGTCACTCCCCTAACTAATATTCACGGCTGCCTTTCTATCATGCAATTCTTTACTCCATGTCCATGGCATGCACTCTCATCTTGAAGCTAAAAAGTCTGAGGTTCAGGTCAAAATCCACAGACTAGAGCACATCGTCTAAGCCAACATACCTACTATGGTGCTGGCAGAGTGTTGCACAGGCAAAGGTGCCACTTTTCATTAAGCTGACTGGCCATCTCAGGTGGAATCTCATGTGAGATTTGAAATAGAGTTGGGGGGGGCAGTGGGGAAGGGGTTTTTTTTTGTTCTCCTCACCAGCCTCAGTCAGCCTCACCTCACCTCAACCAACACAACTCCAAAGCCATTGCTTGCCAGTTTTTGTGCTGAGTTATCACTGAATGAATCAAGCTAATTTGCTTATTTATAATTGATTGCTTAAAGTAATATCAGGCAGTGTGAATTATTAAGATTTAACTAGCACAGAGTCCATTGGAGGGTTGTTTATTCATGGTAGGGATAAAAAACAAGGTCATTCTTTTATATCACACCTTTCATGACCTGAAGGTGATCCAAAGTGCTTTAACCCATCAGATTCCTTCTGAATTAGCATCTAAAGTGGAGAAGAGGAGTAAGCCATTCAGCGCATCAAGCCTACTCTGCGATTCAATGAGTTTGTAGCTCACTTCAATGCCCCTTTCCTGCACCATCTCCAAATCCCTAGACGTTGCTAGTCTCCAGAAACTTATCGCTTTCTGTCTTGAACAGGCTCAATGATCGAACATCTGCAGCCCTCTGGAGCAGAGAATTCCAAAGATTCACTGAAAAAAAAAGAAAGTGGTTAGAAAGGAGACAAGTTGCCACACAAAGTTTGTCCTCACTGGGAAGTGGAGTAAGAGGTCCACCTCAGCTGGTACACACCTCATGAAATTATGTGAAAACAAAAGTGTTTCAGATTTTGCCTGACAAGATTGCCCCCGTTAATGTAATACCAAGGGGCTGGGGTGTTGATGAGTATTCATGACATGACAGTGCAAAAGAGGTCAGGAAAGTTGACCTACTTCCAAGTTCTGGGAACATCTTTCAAATCTGAAGCTCCCTGTCATTGGGTAACTAAATGTTTGCTTTCTGCTCAATTAAGTTCCCATTTCCTGTCCATCTAAAAGGTCTGCGTGGACCAAGAAGATTCCACTCACTGTTTCTAATTTATATTACTATATGGTGTGCTTACGTTTGCCATGCAGAATCCCAGAAACATATTTTAGAATTCAGTCGCTGGACTTGGGAATCATTGGAATTTATTGTCCATTGCTGGCTATTTTTAAGGAGATAGGAGTGTCCTTCGAGCGCCACAGTTTGTGTTTCTTTTTATTTGTTCGTGGGATGTGGGTGTTGCTGGCTGGGCCAGCGTTTATTGCCCGTCCCTAGTTGCCCCTTGAGAAGGTGGTGGTGAACCGCTGCAGTCTATCCGCTGTCGGTTGACCCACAATGCCTTTAGAGAGGGAATTCCAGGATTTTAACCCAGCCACAGTGAAGGAATGGCGATATATTTCCAAGTCAGGATGGTGGCAGATTTGAAGGGGCACTTGCAGGTGAAGCTGTTCCCATGTATCTGCTGTCTTTGCCCTTCTAGATGGAAGTGGTCAGGGTTTGGGAGGTGCTGTCTGAGGAGCGATGATGAATTTCTGCAGTTGTAAGTGGTACACACCGATGTGTGTACACACCGCTAAGCGTCACTGGTGGACAGACTGAATATTTGCAGACGCAGTGCCTATCAAGTGGGTCACTTAGTACTGGATGGTGTCAAACTTCTTGAGTGCTGTTGGAGCTGCACGCATCCAGGCAGATGAGGAGTATTCCATCACACTTCTGTCTTGTGCCTTGCAGAAGGTGGACAGGCTTTAGGGAGACAGGAGGTGAGTTAGTCACCATCTAATCCCATTTATAGATATACCGACCAATAAAAGTCACACCATGATTTAACAAAGCCTTAAAAATAGCAAAATAGACACCAAGTTTTATTATTTCTGGAGGGATAGAATGCAAAAGTTGAGAAATTATGGTAAACCAGTATGAAACCTTCATTAGACCACACTTACATGCTGCAGGCTGTTCTGGTCGCGATTTTACAAATAGAATGAAAAAGCACTGGAGACTATGCAGAGAAGATTCACAAGGATTATTGCAGAGATCCATCTAAGAAAGGAGAAGCAGGCTGGGTCTCTTTATTGTTACAAAAAGTGCTGCGAGACCTAGAAGAGATCTTTAAAGTTCTAGAAGGTTTTAAAGGAGTGGATGCAGAAAGGATGTTTCTTCTTGTGGTTAATAGGATAACCACGAATTAATATAAGATAGTCATCAATGAATCCAACAGGAATTCAGAAAAACCATCTTTACCCAAACAGTGGTGATAATGCGGAACTTATGACGCAAATAGTATCGAGCATTTCAATGGAAATTGAATAAACCTTTGAGGGAGAAAAGCATACAGGGTAATGATGATGGGTTTGAATAAGAAAAGATGGGAAGAGACTCAATTGGACCATAAATATTGTCCCAATTGTTGGGTTGAACAGTCTGTTCCTTGTGTGTGTATCCTATGTAAACCAGTGTTTGGATGATGTTGTTTTAGATGATGTAGCTATGACCATTCAGTCCTAGTGGACAGTGTTCCTTCACATTCCTGTCTTGTGTCTTATAGGTGGTTAGAGAGACCTTGGAGAATAAGGAGCTGAGTTATTCACTGCAGTATCCACAGCTTCTGAGCTGCTGCATGGCATTGATGTGGCTGGTCCAGTCAAACTGTAAACACCCCTCAGAATACTGAAAGTGGGGGATTTGGACCCGAATCTTGAGGAGGCGATAGAGGTCTCAAATACCAATTCGGAGAGCCAACAAATGCCCTGCAATGCCTCTTTGCCAGCTCCTGTGGCACTCAGGCACTCAAGAAGCCAGGGCTGCCCATTCCTCCTGGCATCAAGGACAGTGATGGCGGAAGGTCTGCCATCCAGAGATACTGGCCATGGACTGCTGCATTGAATTGGCAGCACCACTGGGGGGACAATGCCAGTACGACACCACACTCCCATTCCTTCCAAGGCCCAGGACTGTTGCTGGATGCCAGGCCAGAGGAGAGTGAAGATAGGAGATGGGATCATGTGAAGAAGAGTGAAGGAAGGGAATCAGCGGGAGGCATATGGACATGACTTTCCATGGGCCCTTCAACCCAAAGGGGGCACACTGAGTGCCTTTAAAGGAGAGGCCTCTCCTGAGCCCACACGCAACAGCACACGGGCATGCATGTCATCCACCTGATTAAATGTCCCTTGCCACCAAACATGCCACACGGGAATTCACAAGATTTCATCCTCAGTGTTGGCGATGCCATTTGATGTCAATAGGATTTGGTTACAGTTTCTCTTGTTTGACACGGACATTTCCTTAATCAATGCCTTGCCTCCATATATTACGTAATGCACACTATCAGCCGCTGCTGTACTGATTTAGCAGTCTTGCTGAGTATTCTGTTTGTCATTTCCAATGCTGCCCTGTAATGACTAGATTCGGCAATGTCTGTGTGGGTTATCATATCCAGTTCACTGCTTATTGTTTAACAAGTTCAAAACCAATTCATTAAGTAAGAGAGTCCTCGTAATTTATCCCAACATGAAACACTTTAGCTTTATCTCTACTGAATTTTGCCTGATATCAATCTGTAATTCCTTGGAAATTTCAGAAACTCAGCTGTACTTTCTGTTGCGTCCCAGTTTAGTCTCGTCTATTGCTTTTCTGAAAGCGGTTTATTTGTGCAGATATGAATTAGTAGGAGATTGACTACGAATTATTTAATACATCTCCCAACCTGAAATTATGCGTTTAACTAGTGCCTACTTCCTCGATTTCAAACAATTCCTCCCATGTCTGAGAATCTCTATCGGCCCTCTCAGCTGGGTGTACAGGCATAATTGGAAATATTTGAGTTTGCAACTCTCCACTGATCTAACCAGGCTCAACCAATGCTACACACCAGCCATGTTCCTCGGTTTTACTGCTGAATTGTCACTGAATAAATTAATTTCCTTGTATATAATTGATGGCTCAAAGCAATGAGCAGCCATGTAAATTATTAAGATTTAAATTATGCTATAACCCAGTGGACGGTCACATACTCATGGCAGGCAATAAAAAGCAAGGTTAAGCTTTTAGATGGCGCATTTCATGACTTAAGGTCTTTACGAAGTGCTTTATCAAGCGTTATCTAAAGAAGGGCTTCGGCCTAATCAAAGAATCTGGAGCACAGGCTGGGTCGGTTGTATTATTTCCGGCATATTCCGCAATAGCAGAATGCTCCCCCAGTGGAGTAACGCTGCGTCAGATGTCTTTAATCTCATCCCTGGGACAAGAGCATTGCTGACAATGTCTTCATTCATTGTACAGGCTCAGTTTCTCATGACAATGTGGCACTGTGTCGTTGAACTGCTGTCGAAGGTACTCCGCAGTTGAAAAAGCAACAATACGTTTCAAAGTCAGCACATCATGTGAGGGGACTGTGGAGGTGCTGGTGTTCTCCTGCACTTGCTGTTGCTATCCTTCACAGGGGATGGCCTGGGTTTCGGTTTGAAGCCACTTTTGCCAGTTGCTACAGTGCATCTTTGGATATGACAGTACGCTCTGTCGCTCTGCCAAGCTGAGAGTGGGATTAACAGATGTTTAAGGCAGTCCAGCAGAATGCATTGCTATGGATAACATTAATACAGCTGCTTTAACAGTCAAATAGAGAGATTTTCATCTCACTTTTGATGTATGTTTTCTAAATGATGGACAGATTCCGGGGAATCAGGAATTACTCATTGCAGTATGTCGAGGCTTTTTTTTTAAAATTGTAAGTCAGTCATAGCATGAGGGTGTCACTGGCTAGGCCAGCATTTATTGCCTATCCCAAAGTGGCTAGACAGTAGTTAAGAGCCAACCACATGTAGGCCAGACAGGGTGAGGATGGCAGATTTCCTTCCCTGAAGGAACCAGATGTGTTTTATTTTTGGACAATCGACAATGGTTTTATGGTGACCAGTAGATCCTCTAATTCCAGACTTTATGAATTTAAATCCCATCATCTGCTGTGGTGGAATTCGAACCCAGGTCCCTGGGACATTAGCTGAGTTTCCTGAGTTAATAGTCTCACAATAACACCACTAGGCCATCATCTCTAACCTGCTTTTGTAGCCACAGGCTACAATTAAGTGGCTGGTCCAGAAACAGCAGTCGCTGGAAAAACTCAGCAGGTCTGGCAGCATCCGCATGAAGAAAGCAGAGCTAACGTTTGGAGTCTTGGTGACTCTGGATCGCAACTGTTGGTAGTTAGGCAAAACTGGGATTTATGCTGAAGCCACCGTGGGGTGAGTTGGGGTGGGAGGTGGGTGAGGTGAGTTGATAGGAGGAGACAGAGCCCAGAGCGAGAGAGAGATATGATAGGGTTAGGTAAACAAGAAAATAGCAGGCCAACACAGAAGAAAAGCTGAACAAAATAAGAGCTAAAAGTGAGAAAATGGGTTAGCTGAATGCAGCCCATATGATGTGATAATGAAGGTAGAAGTGCAAGAGAATGGGTGACTGTGCTAAAAGCACATGATTTGGCCCATATCCCTCTAAACCCTTCCTGTACATATACAGATCCAGATGCCTTTTAAATTTTCCAATTGTATCAGCCCCCACCACTTCCCCTGACAACTTATTCCATTCACGCACCATCCTCTGTGAGAAAAAGTTACCCCTCAGGACCTTTTCAAGTCTTTCCCCTCTCACCTCTAGTTTTGGACTCCCCCACCCTTGGAAAAAGTCTTTGGCCATTCACCCTATCCATGCCCGGCATGATTTGATAAACCTCTATAAGGTCACCCCTCAGTTGCCGACGCTTGGAGATGATGATCCCCATTCTTTCTGTGTCGGCGTGGGGTTTCGTCCAGGCGCTCCAGTTTCCTCTTACAGTCCAAAGATGTGCAGGTTAGGTGGACCAGCCATAGGAAATGCAGGATTACAGGGAAAGGGTAGGCAAGTGGGATGCTCTTTGGAGGGGTGGTGTGGACTTGATGGGTCAAATGGCCTGCTTCCACACATTCGGGATTCTATAATTCTATAATTTACTTCCCAAGAGAGTTCGCTATTCCCAAACCTACTGGAAATGACTATTGCTCTGATGTTTATGAAAGTTAATTAACGCACAATGCCAGCCTTTGTCGATTGATTGAGCAACACAGCTCAGCATTCTGTTTATTTTAATTGCAGCTCTATAATGACTACATGTAGCAAATTGTGAATCTCTCTCTCTCTCTTCCCAGGGCTAACATCCATATCTCTGAGCAGGAAACTCAGGTTCAGGTCTCGCGTATTCCAGAGGTGAGTAATAATATCTCTGAACAGGTTGATTAGGAAAAACATATATTTTTATTTCAAAAATATTCTTTATTCACTATATATATACACAATAGGAAAAACATTTTTATTTCAAAAATATACTTTATTCATAATATATATTATGTAATTACGTATACACACACATACAAAGTCACTACAACAGTTCAGTTCTGTGCAGTAGAATATGAAAAAAATGAACATTGGAGTTTGACTCTGTTCAACAAACAAAACCAAATGCTTCTCTTACCTGCGCAAGATTACATTTCCATATACTGGAGGCACTGGGAGGGTCCAGTAACTGAACGGACCCCGTTTAACTTCAGCAGGAAGACCTCAGACAGTGGCCTTTCCCCACTGCATCTTGGTGGCAGCTGCCCCAAGCTATAATGCTGTCCCTCAGCGCGTAGTCCTGGGCCTTGGAATGTGCCAGTCTGCAACACTCGGTCAGGTCCGACACCTTGCCCTGGAAGACCCAACCAAGTTTCGGGCAAGACTGAAGAGTGTCTTTCACTGAACTGGTGGTCCGCCAGATGTTTGTCTCAGCGTGTTTCCCAGGGAACAGACCGTAGAGCACGGAGTCCCGCGTCACGGAGCTGCATGGGAAGAACCTGGACGCAAACCACTGCATCTTTCTCCAGACTTCCTTTGCAAAGGCACATTCCAGAAGGAGATGTGTGACAGTCTCTGCCTGCACCCCCCCCCACCCCACTGGGAGCTACCTCGAGGGCTTCCCAGCTTAACCTTAACAAGTTCATGACCAACGCACTAAGAAAGGATAGTGTTATCCCAACATGAAACCCTTTGGTCTGACATTGACTGAATTTCTCCTGCAGCCTGCCACCTTCAAATCCTTCTATAGTTCAACGGCTGCTTTGTAAAAGCAATGCCTCCTCTTCTCAATGGCTCGTATACTTAAGCAATGTGCGTTGCTCTCAGACTGCACCGACTTGACATCGATTCAATTCAACTGGGACCACAGGGGCCAATCGCTCACTGCGTTTCCAATCCTGACACTTCCCCTGACTCATTCCAGTTGCTTTCCCTCCTTCAGGCAATTCCTCACCACCTCCCGCACCCCCAACTTTATATTTTACGTGTGGGGTTCTGTCTCGGAAACACGCTCATCTCGTAGTCAAAAGATTGCAGGCTCACAATCCTAGCCTAGGTTGGCACTCACAGTACAGGACCAAGGGAAAGCTGCACGGTCAGTGGTGCCACCTTTCTTTGGCGGCACTCCCAACCTCTCAGGTGAACATAAAAGACCCAGTGGCATCATGCCAGCTCAGCAATAATCGCCTTCAATCGGCAACTCACTGCCAATCCGCTTAGACCCCAACCAGATCCTGTCTGACCAAGCGGTTTTCCCTCAATACTTGCAGTGGACTCCACCAACTGAACATAGAATCTGTGCCAATCATTTTTGTGCTGAATTGACACTGAGTGAATTAAGCTGATTCACTTATTTATAATTTATTGCAGAAAATAACATCGGGCCGTGCGCATTACCGAGACTTAAATTGCGTTACATTCCTTTGGACAGCCACATACTTAGGGCGTGCAATAAAAAGCGAGGCCATACATTTATATAAACCTTTCACAATACAAGAACATTTTGAAGACCTTTACAGACAGCGCCGTGTTTTTAAGGTGTGTTCGGAAGTTAAAGTTTTCGGACAATGTAACGAGTTTGGAACACACACAGCGTCGGTGTTATTATTTCAATCTGGCTCTTCCCCTTGTCTTTGGGAAGATAGCTGCCTTCTTCCACATTGCAGTCCATGTACGCACAGGCTGTTAGGTAAGAAACCTCAGGATCTTTGCCCATAATGAAGAATATATGTCCACATCAAAACAGTGCATGACAAAGAGGTGGAAACATTCCCATACGCCTACAGCCCATGTCTACAGCCATGCCCTAGTGTTTAGTCATAGAGTCACAACGCACAGAAACAGATCCTTCGCTCCAACCAATTCACACCAACCGTGTTCCCAAACCAAACTAGTCTCCTACCTACCTGGGCTCCGCCCATATCCCTCCAAAAATTGCCTATTCATGTCCTGGCCAAAATGTCTCTTAAACCTCGTAATTTGCCCACATCCATCTCTTCCTCTGGAAGTTCACTCAGTACACGAAACACTCCCTGTGCAGAATAATTGTCCCTCATGTCTTTTTAGAATCCTTCCCCTGTCACCTTAAACATATGTACCCCAGTCTTGAAATTTAGATTGGGCTGTCAAAGAAGCCTTGATGATATGTTGTGGCAGTGCACCCTGTAGATAGCCCAGCCTGCAGCTGTGATATACCAATAGTTCAGTTAGTGGATGTTTAAACTAGGTGTGGGGATTAAATAAACAGCCTTGGCTTGTATCCTGTCGATAGAGCTGTAAAGAGGTGATAATTCCACAAATCAGACCCCCAGGATTATTGATGGAAATCAGTGCTGCTAAGCAGAGTAGGGTATCCTCTCTATCACTGTTATCAAAGATGACCATAGCACTGCTGGTTGCTCAATAGACAATGTCAAGTTTTTCTTCCATTTAACCAGCAATTTAACTCAATAGTCTATTTGTTTGGTCAATTATCACTCTATAATGATCACATCTGCTAAACTGTGAGTTTGCTATCTCTGTCTATTTTCAGCTTAACTTCTAAAAATGTTTAACCCTCATTCATTCAGTAAGAGTATGCTCATTATGTTGAAGCCCATATGAAAGATTTTGGGCTTTCCCTGATTGAATTTCACCATGATTCTGCCACTTGCATGCCCTTCCTGTGGTTTTGTGCCTACTCATAAATTCAACTTCTCCTTTTCCCACTCCCCAAACCCCTGCAGCTCCCACTCCCCAAACACCTTAGTAATGTGCACTGATCTTCTGAATGCAGTTTGTTTGGGTTAATTAGAATTGGAGTGGCACAATGGATCAGTGGTTAGCACTGCTGCCTCACAGCACCAGGGGCCTCTGTTTGATTCCAGCCTCGAGCGACTGTCTGTGTGGAGTTTGCACATTCCCCCCCGTGTCTGCGTGGGTTTCCTCCAGGTGCTCCGGTTTCCTTCCACAGCCCAAAGATGTGTGGGTTAGGTGGATTAGCCGTGGGAGGTGCAGGGTTGCAAGCATAGTGTAGTGGGGTGGGTCTAGTTGTGATGCACTTTGGAGGGCCGATAGACTTGATGGGCCAAATGGCCAGCTTCCACAATGTAGGGATTCTATGAATCACTTAGTAAGTTTCCAAACCTGATGTCACTCACCTTTCCAGTGTATATGCTGCTTCTTTTCTTCCATGTAATTCCTGACCCAACTCTACATTTTATGTGTGGGTTATTCTGTAGAAACCACTCTTGCTTCAGAGCCAGAAGGTTGTTGGTCTGAGTCCTAAACCAAAGCCTTGTGCACAAATTCAACACTGACACTCTGACTGAAGTACTGAGGAAGAGCCGCTTTGTGAAGCATATCAGATAGGATCTTGTTGGGGTCTGAGCTTTGGCAGTGAGTTGCCAACTGACTGTGATTATTGCTGGGTAAAACAGCTTGCCTCATTAATGTTCAGCTCTCCATATTCCAAATGCACTGAACAAGTTAGACTTTGAGAAGTCTCGATGGGGACCTCAGACCGGGTGCCTGGCAACTTCATCTTGCCACTGTCAGCATGTTGGATACGGGTACTAACAACCCTTCATGGGTGCCAGGCATGGACATTGACATTTGGCATGTGCCAGCCTCTAAGAACACTCATGACATGTAAGATTTGGCCTTTCGTCTCTTAGGTAAAGTTCAAAACCAATATCCATCTACCCTGTCAGTACAAGCATCTCTGAGTACAATGCGAAGTAGATAAGGTGGAGTTTCTGCTCGCTACACCAGTCTGACCACTCAATCTTGATCCCCACTAATGAAACACCTAAGCTGTGCCTGTTTATATTGAATTGTCCCTGGATAAATCAGAAGTATTAAGTTATTTGGAAATTAACTGCAGAAAGTAATACTGAGCAGTGTGCATTCCTGAGTCATACATTATCCTACATTGCTCTGAAGGGTTACATATGCATGACAGGCAGAAAAAAAATCAAGGACATGCATTAGATAGCCTTTCACAAACTAAGGACATTCCCAAGTGCTTTATGGTCAATGAAATTCATAAAAGTGGAGGTTTGAATCAATTCAAAGAGTCTGGAGCATGAGCTGTGTCAGCTCTTTATTTCTGATCTAAACCCTGATTACAGAAGGCTTCCTTTTTCAACATAGACTGACACTGACTTTTATGTTCATTCTCCTATTTGGCAACGTTGGCATTTATTGCCATTCCTATTTGCAGGCTTGGTGGTGAATGACCCTTCAAATTTGAATCTCTGAATTCCATGTGGTTGAGGTCCATTCACAGTGCTTGGAACGAAGGAAATAGCGGCGTAAGTAGGCCATTCAGCCCCTCGAGCTAGCACTGTCATTCATCTAGATTATATATGAGCTTCTACCTCAACCCCATTTTCCCACATTATCGCCACATCCCTTGTTACCTTTAAGTCTAGAAATGTAGAGAGCTCTGTTTTGGACATATTCAATGACTGAGCCTCCACAGTGTTCAAGGGCAGAGAATTCCCACCCTCTGTGTGAAGAAATGCCTCTTCAACTCAACCTTAAATGGGGTCTAAATCTTATTTCTGGATGTTCCACCTGGGGAAACATGCTTTTCTGCATCCACCCTGTCAAATCCTGGAAGAATTTTCTATGCTTCAATTGGATCACCTTTCTTTCTTCCAAACTCTAGAGAATACAGAACCAGCCTCCTCAATCTCTCCTTATGGGATAGCCTTTCCATCTCGCTCTGGTGAATCTTCATTCTATTCACTCTATGGCAAATGTATCTTTCCCTAGGTAATGGGACTAAAACTGTGCTCTATTCACCAGCTGCAGTCTCACCAAGGCTCTTTACAATTGCAGCAAGAAATCTCTTACTGCTACACTTGAATCCTTCAGCAGTAAAGGCCAACATATCATTTGCCTGCCTAATTATTTGCTGCATCTGTTTGTTAGCTTTCAATGATTCATGACAAGCACACCCTGGTCACTTTGATACCAATATATTCCAATTACTCACCTAGTTTATGGCTGTGCATCTACCTCAACGCCATTTTCCCACATTATCTCCATATCTCTTGATATCTTTAATTCTAGAAATGCAGAGAGCTCTGTCAGTTACTCTGAATTGCCATTTTTCCAAACAAAACGGATAATGTCACATTTTTCCACATTATGTTCTGTCTGCCCAGTTCTTGCCCAACCACTTAGCCTCTCTAAATCCCAATGAAGTGTCCTTCACATTCCAACAAGGTTTGTGTCATCAGCAGACTTGGAATTATTATGTCCCCACATCCAAGTTATTCATACAGATTGTGAAAAGCTTGCACACATGCATTGAGCCTTGTGGTACCCCACTAATCACAGATTCCAAACTTTATTTCTACTCTCTGCTTTCCGTCCATTAACAAATTCTCAGTCCATGCCAGTATATTGCTTCCAATCCCATCTGATACACTTGTTGTTTACTAACCTTTTGTGTGGGATCTCATTGAAAGTTTCTCAAAATCCAAATTCATCACATCCACTGGTTACCCCTTACCTACTGTGTAATTTGCTATTTCTGTTAGGAAACACTTTACTGGACTTTGACCCACTAACAATGAAGCAACGGCAATGTATTTCTAAGGTAGGTTCAGGCTTGAAGGTGATTGTGTTCCCATTGCACTGTTCTTGTCCATTGGGTGATGATAGCCATGGTTTTTGGTGGATCTGCTGAAAAATCCTTGGTGAGTTGCTGCAGTGTATCATGTAAATATGACATAACCAAGGCATTGTGCATTGATGGTGGCAGTATTCGAAGTTTAACCCAGAGGATGGCGTACTAATCAAGCTTTGTCCTGGATAATATAGTGGCTATCCACCCTGGCCAGGACATCTGGATGAATTGGAAGGGTTTAGAGGGATACGAGCCAAATGCTGGCAAATGGGACTAGATTAATTTAGGATATCTGGTCGGCATGGATAAGTTGGACCCAACGGTAGTATCCATGCTGTACAGCTCGATGACTCTATCCAGGCAAAAGAATATTCCATCAGATAGTTGGCAGGCTTTGGGAAGTCAGGAGATAAGGTAGTTCCACAGTACCTCTTGCCTCCAATCTGCTGTTGTAGGCACAGATTTTATGTGGTTGGTCCAGTTCGGTTTTTGATGACCCACTCAGTGTGTTGATGATGGGGCACCAGCAAGACAATACCATTTAATACCAAGGGAAGCTAGTTATGCTGTCCCTTGCTGGCAATGGTCATTGACTTGAAACCTGTAAACTTTACTTAATACGTGATGTCAAGTTAGTTATAATCTACTGACTTAGCAACGTCACTCTGTACTCTGTTAGTTTGACCAATTGCACATCTGTACTGACTAGACTCAGCAAGCCCTCACTTGAAGTTATGGTTCTGTTCTTGGAAGTTGTGACTTTAAGTGAAGTGACTTTAAGCTGAATGACTTAGAGTGAATCGTAAGTTTCCAGGAAATCAACGTTAAAATTGGGCTTAGTTTCCTTCAGCCATTTCTTGCTCAGAAAACAGCAACGTTCAGGGATTTTTTTAATGCTTTTAATTTTTTTAATTTTTAATTTTTTTTAAGGTAGCAAGTGTCTTTGGCTAGACCAGCATTTATCGCCCATCCTTAATTGCCCAGAAGGCAGTTGAGAGTCAACCACATTACTGTGGGTCTGGAGTCACATGTAGGCCAGACCAGGTAAGGACAGTAAATTTCCTTCCCTAAAAGACATTAGTGAACCAGATGGGCTTTTCCTGACAATCGACAACAGCTCCTTTGGCACCATTAGACTCTTATCTCCAGATTTTTTATTGAATTCGAAAGCCACCATCTGCCATGAAAGCATTCAAACTCAGGTCTCCAGAATATTACCTGGGTCTCTGGATTAATAGTCTAGCAATAATAGCCCTGGGCCATGCCCTCCCCTTGTCATGCTATTTATTACGCATGCAGTACAGTGTAGTCTTAGCTGAAATAATCCATAAAATAAAGTAAGTTTGCTAAATATAAAAGAAACACTGTTCAGTTAGGTACGTCAGGATCTCTCTCAGCAGGAAGCAACTTATGAACGTCACTAATTTGAAATGGTGTACTTTCCTAAATGCCAACATTCATAAATAAAATGAACCATAAAATAAAATGGATTTAAAAACAGAACAAATACGATATAAATTCAAGTGCCATAAGTAAATCTGAAGATTACACTCACTTGATACAAGTATTAATTTGCCAGGCTCCATCTATTGGCACAGCGTTAGTAAGAACTGCCGATGCTGGAGTCAGAGATAACACGGTGTGGATCTGGAGGAACTCAGCAGGCCAGGAAGCATTAGAGGAGCAGGAAAGTTGACGTTTCGGGTCGGGGCCCTTCTTCAGATGGTGGAATTTCGGGTCCCGACCCGAAATGTCAACTTTCCTGCTCCTCTGATGCTGCCTGGCCTGCTGTGCTCCTTCAGCTCCACACTGTGTTGTCTCCATCGATTGGCCCAAGCTTTTTGGTGCCATTGCAGCTGAAGTCCAGAATTATCTGCAATAACTAATGTCTGCCATAAGGTAGCATCAAATGAGGAGGCAATGGCCTAGTGGTACTGTCACTGGTCTGGTAATCCAGAGACCCAGGAATGTTATGGAGACTGGGGTTTGAATCTTGCCACAGCAAGTGGTGGAATTTAAATTCAATTTTAAAATACCTGGAATTAAGAGTCTAATGATGACCATGAATCCACTGTTGATTGTCAAGGGGGTAAAAAACAATCTAGCTCACTAAATGCCCTTTAGGGAAGGAAATTACCAACCTTACCTGGTCTTGCCTGAATGTGACTCCAGACCCACAGCAGTGTGTTTGATTCTTGAGTGCCCTGTGGGCATTAAATGCCAGTGAAGTCCTTATGCTGTGAATGAACTGTTAAAAAAGTTCAGAATGGGATCCAAGCGATTAAAGCCTTTAAACATAAGGACAAAGAGCAGGAATGGGGATCGGGGTGGATGGGGAAAAAGAGGGTATGATGGCGGGGCCAGAACCGGGGGGAAAAGCCATTAGAATCTCGGGATTGAGTGCGGGATCGGAAGTGTGCGGAAAAGATCTCGTGAGCAAGAAGGTGACAGAACAGGAAGGCTGCGGCAAACAACGCCAAAAAGAAACTCACAACGTTAAACAGATAAATGTTACTACTTGATTAACGATCTGAAAATGAAGCAACGTTAACTGAGTCAGCTTAACGCAGTGTGGTAAATTCTTTCCTATCACTTTTCAGTCTGCCCTCCCAGCAAGATTAACACTGATTAATTGAGTAAGGTTGTCCTTGGGGCGTTTTCTCAATGTGACACACATTGGGCTCATCTCCACGGAATCTCATTCTGCAGTAACACTGCCACTAGCAAGTCCATCTGTGGTTCTGTGGTTGCTGCATAAACTCAATTGCTCTCCTTTCCTTCCCACTCTTTAGTCTTGCCTGGAGATTTCAGCAATGTGCTCTGTGATTCCCGATGCACCTTATACATTTAGATTAGAACCAGAAGGGCGCCAACACCAGTTGCTTCGTGAGTCTTTCAACTGACTAACTAATAACACATTTTCACTTTCAGCCAACTAACTCTGCATTTCAGCTGAGATGGCTAACCAATACCCCTTCTCCCCACAGGTAAATGAGCCCTGGCACAATTTGAAATGGAGGGAACAAAAACAGAAGTTACCGGAAAAGCAACTTTTGAGGAAGGGTCACCAGACCTGAAACGTTAACTGATTTTTTTCTTCACAGATGCTGCCAGACCTGCTGAGCTATTCCAGCAGCTTCTGTTTTTCCTCCTGTTTTTAACCTTATTTGTAGTTGTTTGTAAAATGTATTGTTGGCAGTATGTATTACTGAAAGTTAGATTATAGCATGTTCCACGGTAGGCCTGCATAGTCAGGGCAGGAAATACAACTCAAGGGCCTGCATTTATACAGTGCCTTTCGTAACCTAAGTCCATCCCAAAGCACCACACAGTGAATAAAGCACTTCTGAAGAACAGTCAAATGAGGACTTTTTGATCAATCCAACTGAGCATAGATTTCCGATCTACATGTCAATAGCAGAATAGTTCCTTCGTTCCTGAAGGAACATAGTCCTAGAATCACAAATGTGGTAAAAATCAATTTTAAAACTTACAGAGTCATAGAATCATACAGCGCGGAAATGGACCCTTCGGGTCCAAAACGTCCATGTTGAGCAGATATCCTAAATTAATCTAGTCCCATTTGCCAGCATTTGGCCCATATCCCTCTAAACCCTTCCTATTCATGTATCCATCCAGATGCCTTTTAAATGTTGTGATTGTACCAGCCTCCTCCACTTCCTCTGGCAGTTCAATCCATACACACACTACTTGGTCCATTTTAAATCTTTCCCCTCTCACCTCAAAGCATGGCCTCTACATTTGGAGTCTCCCCGACACTGGCAAAAACACCTTGGCTATTCACCTATCCATGTCCCTCATGATTTTATAAGGTTACCCCTCAGCCTCCTACACTCCAGGGAAAATAACCCCAGCCTATTCAGCCTCTCCCTACAGCTCACACCCTCCAACCCTGGCAACATCCTTGTAAATCTTTCCTGCACCCTTTCAAGTTTAACAACATCTTTCCTATGGCAGGGAGACCAGAACTGAACACAATATTCCAAAAATAGCCTAAACAATGTCCTGTACAGCCGCAACAGGACCTCCCAACTCCTAAACTCAATGCACCGACCAATGAAGGCAAGTGTACCAAGCGCCTTCTTTACTATCCTGTCTACTCTGACTCTGCTTTCAATCCATAGATATCTATGTTTCGATATATTCACTGACTGTTTTAAAAGAATATTAAACAGCCTAACAAAGTTAGCTGCTATAATCACATGATTAGACTTTGCAACAGCCTTCCAGGAGCTTCATTGAATCATTGAATCCCCACAATGTGGAAGCAGGCCATTTGATGAAACAAGTCCACATCGACCCTCCAAAGCAGCATCCCACTCAGACCCATTCCCTTGACCCTATCCCATCCCTGTAAACCTGCATTTCCCATGGCTAACCCACCTAGCCTGCACATCTTCGGACTGTGGGAGGAAACCAGAGCACCCGGAGGAAACCCATGCAGATGCAAGGAAATTATACAAACTTCTCAGAAGGCAACGTCTGCCAGGTGATCAACACCTCACATACTTCCTGATGGATCTGGAATGTTAACAATTGTGTTACAGGCTGCTACAGACATGATCATCTCTAAGAAAGGCCCCTACCCAATAGGATTGTAAATTCCGCCCAACTTATAAGATGTATCAATGACCTTCCACTGGAACATTTCACTGACAGTTGGTTACCTCCAATGCAAGCCTATGTCTCAATGGTAACTGCCTCATGTGAGGCTTAGTCAAATGATTCTCACAACACTGAATCCAATCTCATTTTAACATTTTGAGATGGCAGTCAGTTTTAGGGTTCCAAAAAACATCTACAAAGGCAAAACCTCCAGGCAGCCAACAATGTGTATTTGTGCTCTCTGCCAGTAATAGCGTCTGTCAAAACAGAGAAGTAGAAGTTGCATTTCAGGAAAAACTCTTCTGAAGGCTTTCCAAGAGAATTTTAAAGAGAAGAAACTGTTTGAAACTGCTCAAACACACACACACACACACAAACACACACACACACACACTCACACACACATATAACATGTCAGCCTCACAGCGCCACGGACCCAGGTTCAATTCCACCCTTGGGCGACTGTCTGTGTAGAGTTCCCATGTTCTCCCTGTGCTTGTGTGGGTTTCCTCTCACAGTCCAAAGGTGTGCAGGTTGGATGGATTGGCCATGCTGTAGTGTCCAAGGATGTGCAGGTTAGGAAGATTAGTCATAGGGAATAGGTGGGATGCTTTTTTGGAGGGTCAGTGTGGACTCGATGGGCTGCTTCCACACTGTAGGCATTCTATAATTCCACAAAGGAGTTCCAGTTTGCACATTCCATTTTTGGATGTCTGGATTCCAACCTAAAAGCAAGGATATGGAACAACGTATCTCGATTGTGTTTTTTACTTCAGTTGTTGCTACTTGAATAATCTCTATCTCCTTCCTGGTTCGATATTTCTGTGTATAACTGTAAGCGTGCCTGTGCTGCAAACGATTCCTCAGCATCTAAGACTGTGTGAAATATGCCCCACCTTTGGTTTAATTCTATCATAGTCTTGCCGCAGTCTTTACAAAGTCAGAGTCCACTGACAGAGTGAGAGGGAGAAATGAGAGAAAAAAGAGAGGAAAATTAAACCACAATCTGCTTTCAGACCACTGGAGAAAATGTGGAGACGGACTTGCTTCCAAATTCACAATTTGTAACACGCAGATCTACTCCTAATTCATTCTTGGGATCAGGACATCATTGGAAAGCTTTATTGTCTACCCGTAACTGACCTTGAGAAAGTAATTTTGAGTCTAATTCCTGAATTTCTCACCCATGTTGTACAGGTCTAACCACAAGGCTCCTAGGGATGGAGTTTCAAGATTTTGATGAAGAAGCAGTGAACTAATGGCAATATATTTCTGAATCAGGCTAGAGTGGGCTATCGGTGTGGTGGCATTCTCACAAGGCTGGCATTGTCCTTCCAGTTAATGAGTTAGCAGTATAAGATGCCAACAGATGAAAGTGTCATTGTAGGACAGTGGAGAGATACAAGTAATGCAGGAATTCATCCCAATCTGTGGCACGCGCTAATCAATTTTCCGTTTTGAGTCCCAAAGAGGGAGACTTCTTAATAGGAATGCAGTAAGAATCAAACCCCTGGCACCATAGGAGACTTGATTGTGCACAGGCAATTGAGGGAGAGTTGAAGTACATAGCCACAGGAGATTCGAGAGTTAGGGACATAGTTCAGTGTTCCTGTCACGGTAAACCTGGTTCCTGAATTGCATATTGTTTCTAATGCCAGAATAAAGCAGGCATGGGACATTTTATTCAGAGTTGGAGGTCAGACAGAAGTTATAGAACATAGAACAATACAACACAGGAACAGGCCCTTCAGCCCACCATATCCATGCCAACCATGATGCCATTCTAAACTAATCCCATCACCTGCCCATAGTCTGTATCCCTCTATTGCCTGTCTGTAGATATATCTGTCCAAATGCCTCTTAAACATTGCTATTGTATCTGCTTCTACCACCTCACCAGCTACCACCCACTGGGTAAAAAACCTGCCTAACATCTCCTTTAAACTTTCCCCCTCTCACCTTAACCCTCTAGTATTTGATATTTCCACCGCAGGACGAAGACTCTGACTATTCACACTATCCAAGACTCTCATGATTTTATATAATTTTATCAGGTCCTGCCCCCAAGCCTCCAACGCTCTTAAGAAAATGATCCAAACTCTCCTTATAGATAATACACTCCAATCCAGGCAACATCCTGGTAAACCTCTTTTACACCCTCTCCAAAGCTTCCAGATTCTTCCTATAGTGTTGCAACCAGAATTGTGCGCAATAACTCTAAAGGTGGCCCAACTAAAGTTTCATACAGCTGCAACATGACTGGCCAATCTTTATACTCAAATATACTGCCTGATGTATGCAAGCTTGCCTTACACTTTCTTTTACCACCTTATCCACTTGTGTGGCCACTCTCAAGCAACTGAGAACATTGGATCCAGTGGAGTCTGTAAGGAAAGGGTGGACATCCTACATGCAGAGTTTCATTGAGCTATGAGAAAGATGAAAAACAGGGATTCAAAGTCAGTGATCTCCATCCTACTCCCAAGGCCACATACCAATGAGTACAGAAACAGGAAGATCATTCAGTCAAATGCCTAGCTAGAGAACTGGTGCAGGAGAGGGAGAGAGAGTCCCAGACTCCTGTGACATTGGGGCAGGAATAATGGGCCGAATGGTCTCCTTCTGCGCTGTAAGTGTTGTTCAATCCTGTGGCCCTCAGGACAGTGCACTTGTAGAAGATCGATGAGTTGTATAGGTGTTCCTTGCTATCCCGGTAACAGTGCTGAGCCCCATACTCTCCCTGGGAGTTTAACCCATATCATTGATGAGGGCTGAAACTAATTTGTTAAGGAGAAGGGAACTAGAAAATCACAGAGAACAGCAGCTATGAGATCAGAGGAAAGAGACCCACAAACAGCTATGATGTTAGAAATAGCTCAAAAATAGCAAGAAGCAGGTTGAGGAAAACAGCACAAGTGGTGAAGCAGGTATTAAAATTGTATATTCTCCAATGTTTGTGGTATAATGAATAAGATTGATGAGCCATAGGCACAAGTTATCACATGAATTATGTCAGACATGACTCAAACAGGATCCGGAATAGAATAAAGGAGCGGTGTTGTGGGGCTGGGAAGCTGCTAATGTTATAAAAGTGCCGCTATTCCTGAGAAATGGAAAGGATAAACCAGCAAACTGCAGCCAGGCAGTTCAACATCAGTGCTGGGGAAGTCACTGGAAACCATGAACAAGGACAAAATAAATTATCATTTGGAAAGGTTTCATCGAGGAGACAGGAATTTGTTAGAGGCAAATCCAGTCTGACGAAGTCAGTTATTTGATGAGATATCTTAGATGGCACATCAAGACAATGCAGTCATTATTGTAGTTTTTTTCATTTTTGGTTAATTAGATATGAGCATTGCTTACAAACCAGCATTTATTACCTAGACTGAAATGGCCTCGAGAAGGTGGCAATGGGTTGTCTTCTTGAAACCCCTCCAAGTCCTTGGGTGGAGGGACACCCACGATGCTGCTAAACATGGAGTTCCTGGATTTTGACCCAGCAACAGCGGAGGAATGGTGACATATTTCCAAATCAGGCTGAAGAGTGGCCTGTCAGGGAACCTACAGGTGGTGGTGTTCCCATGTATCTGCTGCCCTCGTCCTTCTGGATGGAAATGGTCATGGGTTTGGAAGATGATGTCTGAGTTAGTAACCATGGTGCATCTTGCAGACGATATACACACTATTGCTGCTGCTGAGTGGCGGTGGAGGGAGGAAGTGAATGTTGAACATGGTGGTTGGAATGCCAGTCAAGCAGGTTAAGTTGTTGTGGATGGTGTCATGCTTCGTGAGTGCTGTCGGAGCTGCATTCACCCAGACAAGTGAGGAGTATTCCATCGCACTCCTGACTTGTGTCGTAGATGGCGGACAGGCACAATAGAAACAGGAAATGAGTTACTCATCTTGACAATCTGTTCTGGTAGCCATAATATTTATGTGGCTTGTCCAGTTTAAGTTCTGGTCAATGGTAACTCCCAGTGTGTCGATAGTGGGTGATCCTGCAAGGTGATGCCATTGAATATCAAGGGAAGATTATGTCTCATTTGAACTGCTCATTGCTTGGCATTCGTGTGGCAGGAACATCATTTACCATACATTTCTTCAAACCTGGGCATGTCCAGATTTTGCAATACGGATTGCTTCAGCATTTGAGGAGTTGTGGATGATGTTGAACATTGTGTAATCATCAGCCAACAGTTCCAGTTCTGAACTTACGTTGGTCACTGGTGAAGCAACTGGAGATGGTTGGGCCTAGGACACTACACTGAGGAGCTGCTGCCAAAATACCATTGGAATAAGACTATTTGTCTTCATCAACTACCACCATCTGCCTCCCTACTAGATGATGTAGACCTCTGGAAGGCATTCAACAAAATAGAACAGAGGTGTTTTATTAAGAAGAAACTAAATTAGATCATGATGAGGGTATTTTGAAGCTTTCAGGTGACACAGACAGGATGATAACTTAGTAACTGGGGTTCAAGTGCAGAAATGCGAAGTGAGCATGTCGCATAATGTTATGGACTAGAACAAACGCCCTCAAAATATGTTAAGAAGATAACCTAGACTAACCGTTTCTTATTTTAATGGTAGGTGTGAGGTGTTGCATTCCAGATGCAATTTGATTGGCCAAACTACTCAAACACACTTTGTGTTATGCTACAGTTAAATACAGACAAAATAAGAAGAAATGGCTTAACCGTAACTCTATTGAAATGCTTAACAAAATAATATATATGTATATTAATCACTACCAATTAACTGTTCCAATATAGTAACATGCTGTAAATATATCCTTGGCAAAGGCAAATTCAGTAAAACAGATTGTCTCACGTGCAATTCTAGCAGCAGGAAGAGACCCCAGCTTTTAGTTGTAACAGACAGAGGAATAAGAGCTTCCACATCTAGCTTCAACTGCTGAAAGTAAAACTAAAATAATCCTGGTTCTGTGGAAGCTTGACTCCACCCATTCAGGCTGCTTCTATTGTTCCAAATTTAAAGAAAAACCCAAGGCCTCACAAGCTGTTTATTGGCTTCTGTCTCAAACTTACTTCATAAAGAACGGGCAAAATACACCTCTTAAAGACGTAGTATTGTCACAAATAGTCAGAGACAGTGGTCACAAGGTCCAGCTCCATTGCACCCCATAATCTCAGCATGATTTCAGATCCAAAATGGCACATGTGCCTAACTCTGGCACGACCACTGCCCGATGCCAATCTGGGTAAGCCAGGAGTATGGGTGTTAGGACAGTGCACTGCATTGAACTATATGGATCGGAACAGATCATGTAAAGGATAGGAATGTGTGAGTAAGGAAGACTTTGATACAAATTTACTGAACATTGGATAGACCAGATCAGAAGTACCATGTCCAGATTTGGTCTCCATATCTAGGGAAAGAAAAACGTGTTTAACGGGTGATTAAACAATGATTCATACAGGCAATGGAGGGGCGTGCTTCTTGGGATGTATGGCTAATCCTGCTCCTGTTTCTTATGTTCTTTAGTCCTAATGGCAGGGAGAGACAGAAGGATAAAGAGCTCTTGAAAGAGGGAGGAGAAATGGAGAAATGTCAGCACTCCCACCCTCAGCCTTGCTGTTCCAGCTAATACTTACTTTTAAATATGTATAAATTAAAATGCATTCATCAGCAGTTTTAATAATAAAAACCATAAAACAGGCTCAGCTTAGTCGCTGATTCATTTATACGGTTTCTGTCTGAATTTTCAATAAATCTTTGGTGATCTCCAGACCTGTTTAACGTTGGTGAAGTCCAGAGAGAGTATATAGAGGAAGTCTTGGTTCTGACTTCAAATGCTGTGGCCAGACCATTTGCTCCCACTCATAGTTGTAGAGGTTTGTAACCCCCAATATGCAACAGGAGGGAGACCAAGCAGAGACAGCACAGAGAGGGACAAAAACAAAAACAAACTGAAAGAACTGCGGATGCTGTAAATCAGGAACAAAAACAGAAATTGCTGGAAAAGCTCAGCAGGTCTGGCAGCATCTGTGAAGTGAAAATTAGAGTTAACGTTTCGGGTCCGGTGACCCTTCCTCAGAACTGAGGAGGGACAATCTGGTCACGGGCAGAGGAAGGGGATGGTGGAGAATGGATCTCAACAGGACAGCTTAATAAAACATCTTATTCCATGAGCATCTCTGACCTCAACCTACGCCAGGAATAATGTGCGCACTGCTGCTGTTTAATGAGGGAATTTGCCATGATGCTTCAAGAAATAGGAACAGAAGTAGGCCGTTTGGCCCATTGAGCTTGCATTTAATAGGATCATGCCTCATCTGACATTCCTCGCATTCACTTTCCTTCCCATTCCCTGTAACCTTTGATTCCCCTATTGATCAAGAATCTATCTCAGCCTTAAGTATACACAAGAACTCTGCCTCCCACGGCTCTTTGTGGCAAGGAGTTCCAAAGACTCATGACCCTAAAAGAGAAGAAATTCCGCCTCATTTCAGTCTTAAATTTGCCTCCCCTTATCCTGAGCCTGTGCCTTCCGGTGCTTGACTCTCCCATAAGGGGAAACAACCTCTCAGCATTTACCCTGTCAAGCCTCTTAAGAATTCGACGTGTTTCAATGAGATCACCTCATATTCTTCTAAATTCCACCTCTTGTGCGCCTCGGAGCAGGACAAGGACAGCACAGCTGGTGGCAGCGAACGTGACCATCTGCATAGACCTCTTTCGCATCCGGGTGCTTCCAAGCCAGGGCAGCTGAAATCTGCCGGTTCTCCCAGGGCACCGTTGACTGTGGTGTGGAAGAAGCGACTGGCACTCTTTCTGACGGAAGAGGGGAGTCCAATGCCCTTTTCCTGAATGAGAAAGGAGCAGGTGCTTGGCCAGGACAGGGACATTCCCCATAGTGCTGGGCAACGTTAACTTGACCCACACCGCTTCCCAATGCTGAGACACCTCCCCAACCCTGATGGTTGACCCACACGGCTTCCCAATGCTGAGACACCACCACTGCCCCGAACCCCCGCAACCCTGATGGTTACCGCTCACTCAATAATGCACACTTAGTGTGCGACCATTCCTCAGTAGATCAAGTCGGTGAATTCCCAGCGAACTGTTGGTGGACATAATGCCCGTGTTCTGTGCCAGCCCACTATTCCCTCAGTATTTAATTCAATATTTCACTACTGCCTTCTTAACCAGCGATGGACAATTCATGTGGGCCTAGCCAGCCAAACCAATACGGCATGGGTGTTTTAGAGTAAACATTTGAGACACCGCATCAAATCAGGACATGATTGATTTGTAAGAAAGACCGTTAGCTGACCTTATGGTCCACCACATTGGTACTTGATCCAATCACATTTGGCCAGCGTATCTATTTGAAAGACAGTTTGTGATAGTATTGAATAAAAGAGAGAGTGAATTGATAAGCTTTCTGGTGGGTCAGTAACTAAAGCTCATGGAATCCAAAACATTAGCAAAATACCTAGTAGATTTCTGAGGAGATCATTTTTTGACTCTGAGATTTATCAGGATCCGAAGTGGCATTGGAGGCTTATTCAATAAATAATTGTTATAGTGAGCTAGGCAGAAAGTTGAGGATGAGGAACTTAGAGAACTACAGCCAAATGACAACAGTGTGGGAATAGGCACATGCCTGCTCTTTCAAAGAGCCAGGAAAAGATCAAAAGGCTGAAAGACCTCTCTCTATGGTGCTATAATTCCATGAGACAGGGTCTTCCTCTCCTGACAAGGGGTGGGGTACGTAGTGGGATGGGTAAATAATGGGGTGGATTGACATCAGAGAGATACATATTCATACCCACCACTTCAGCAATCAAATTCTGGGTGGCACGTATCCTCGGCGATCCTCATGAGTGGCCACCAATTGAGGCCTTGAAGTGGTCAATCAGTGACCATTAATGCGTCTCAACGCAGATAAACAGTGAAGATGGCCACTTTCTTGACAGGAATTGGGTGGAGCCTCCACGTGTCCCATTTGGGGGTTACGTGGTGGGAGTGGGGGGTGGGGTGGTTAATAGGGGGCCCAGGTTGGAGCTGGAGGATGATTCCTGAAAACCACATCCCTGCCCTTGCCTCTGACCATGACCCCCGCCACGTGACTACCCCCTCAATCCCAAAAAATCCAGCTCCCAGTCTTCATGGCTGCACAGCCCAAGCCTACAGCAAACTTTAACCATTCCAAGTGAGCGCTGACATCTGATTGGGCAGAAGCTCCAGTCAGGGCAGGATCACTTTGACCAAACTTTTGATCTTGTTTCTTTTTATTTCAAAAATCTACTTTATTCATAAAAACAAAATCATCTCTAGGTTCATACAGGGATCCTAAATCAGATCTGTGCAGTCTTTGCAGAGAAAAAGAAATAAAACCGCTGTTCCTGATGTGGCCTCCTTTACATCAGTGAGACCAAGCAGAGACTCGGAGACCGCTTTGTAGAGCACCTGCGCTCGGTTCACGACAAATGACAACATCTTCCAGTCGCAAACCACTTCAACACACCCTCCCACTCCCTGGCCGACGTGTCCATCCTGGGCCTCCTCCAGTGTCACAACGACACCACCCGGAAACTGGAGGAGCAGCACCTCATATTCTGCCTTGGGAGCCTACAACCCAATGGTCTCACTGTGGACTTTACTAGCTTCAAAGTCTCCCCACCCACCCCCCGGCCTCATCCCAAGACCAACCCTCCCTCTCATCCCCCCTTCATTGACCTGTCTGTCTTCTCTCCCACCTATCTGCTCCTCCCACCTCACTGATCAATCCCTTCCACTACCTACCTGCTATCGCCATCCAACCTACCTTCCCCAGCCCAACACCCCCCACCTCTATTTATTTCAGAGCCCCCTTCCTCTCCCCCATTTCTGAAGAAGGGTCCCGACCCGAAATGTCAGCTTTCCTGCTCCTCTGATGCTGCCTGTGTTCCTCCAGCTCCACACTGTGTTATCTTAAACAAAACTTCGGATTTTTTTTCGTTTCTCAGATCTCTCCAGCAAACTGTTTACGCTCATTTAGAGGCACTGAGAGGGTCCGATAACTGAGTGGACCTTGTTACGCTTTGGCAGAAAGACCTGCACCTTGGCAGCAGCTGCCCCAAGCTTTAGTGCTGTCCCTCAGCACATAGTCCTGGACCTTGGAATGTGCCAGTCTGCAACTCTTGGTCACGGTCAACTCTTTGCACTGGAAGACCAACAAGATTCAGCTAGACAGAAGATTCTCTTTCTCCGAGTTGATGGTCCTCCAGGCGCAGTTGACGTTTGTCTCGGTGTGTGTCCATGGGAACCAACTGTAGAGCACAGAGTCCTCTGTGCTGCTTCAGACAAACCTTAACAAGAGCCATTGCATCTCTCGCCAGACCTTCTTTGCAAAGGCACATTCCAGCAGGAGATGTATGTCATTCTCTTCACCGCCTGAGCTGCTTTGAGAGCAGCACATGTTGGCACACAGAAACTGGGCATACAGGGAGAATCCAATGAGCAGTGCACTGCTCAACACCAGCCGAGCTATTTCTTGCTGCCTGTTGGGAAGTTATGGTGATGAGGCCTTCTGCCAAATGACTTTGACAGTCTGCTCAGGGACCAACCAGACAGGATCCACCCTCTCCTTTCCCCCGCATGGTCCTGAGGACACTATATGCTGAATGCTTCCTGATGGCCTTGTGTGGTCAAAGGTCTTGCTCTTTACAAATTTCTCCATGAAGGACAGGTGATACGGTACAGTCCAACTGCCTTCGATCTTGATATTGTGTCCTTCAGTGTCATGTCCTGTGAGTGAATTTTTTTAAAAAATTGAGAAACTAGCCCCTTTAAGCTGGTAAAAGTGGAACGAACTGTGGGTGCTGTAAATCAAGAACACGAGCAGAAATTTGCTGGAGAGCTGCTGACCTTTTCCAGCAACGTCTGTTTTTGTCCCTTTAAGCTGCTACTTTTCAGTGAACCTGCAGGGGTCATTCTCCGCTGACAGAATTCTGCCACCGAGCCAAAAGGAAGATCTGCTAAACAACAAAGTGAAACATGTGTTAGATGAGTTTCAGTGCCTGTGAGATGCCAAGTATGGAGACTGTATGTCCTAATGACTAGTAAACGACATAAAACAACAGCCCAGCGTGCCAACCATGCTTGCAACGTTCAGGACACCATATCCAACTTTAGATGTGATTGTATCAGAGATAAAATATTTACTAAATATTCCCAACTGTGCTAAGACTTACATTCGGAAAACAATTTAACAGACAGGCTTGCAGAGGGATTCATTTTAATATGACAGAAACGATATATCTATTCACACAAAGGGCCCTTTATTTTGCAGGCAAGATAGGTAATGTCCATTTGTTGCACTGAGGATGAGACTATGGAGACATCCAGTTCCTGCTACATCCCCATGGCGATGCTCTGACCATGCAGAGTCAGGTTTGAATTTAGTTGGTGAACTAAGGTTGATAGTTAACCATTCCTGCTGCATCTTCACACCAACCATATTCCAAAAAATCTGCCCCCTCTTTTCACGCTGAATAAATCGGTATTTCCTTTTTAATAACGGCTTTCTTGTGTTCGAGTCCTGATGGCAGCAAGACAAAAATAAACTTTGATATCCTGTCACCTTTTAGCAATGTTTGACGTTAAAGTTCTTGGGTGGCTGCCAGTTGTCAACAAGCTGAAGTATACCATCGGTTCTGTGCTTATTCTTCACCTGCATTTTTGACATACTTCCATTGCAGAGCCTCATAAACCTTGTTGTCTACATTTCTAACACCACTTTCCCTCAGGAGTTGACACCACCTTTTGCAAGAGCCAAGGTCCACAAGACTGGGGACCAATTGGATAGATCTTTTAAAGAGCCAGCATGGATATATTGGGATAAGTGGCCTTCGGCTAGTTTCTATCATTCTATAATTGTGGTCATAATAGGGATCCCTGGAATTGAGTGAATACAGGGTCCCATGAGTATGTTGGTATTTGTATAATGTTCCTGAAAATATATTAACGTATGCATGGAGAACACAAGAGTGCGTCGGTATTTGCATAGGATCCCAGGTAAATGTTAATATTTGCTCGTACAGATGTGTGTGTGTTGATATTTGCAGGAAATCCTTCGGTGCCTGTTAATAGTTGCAGGGGTTCGCCACGAGTGTGTTAAAATTTCAATGGGTTTTTGTGGGTGTTAATATATACTGGCTTCCTCAGGTGCATGTTAATACTTGCGTTAAGCTTCAAGGTGTTTCAATATTTGCGTAGGCTCTCTGGGAACGTGTTAACATTTGCAGACTGCCTCCAGGAACATGCTAGCATTGGCATGGGAACCCCAGGAGTGCGTCTGAGTTATTATTAAATATGAATTGGAGTACCCGGAGATTACGTTGATATTTACAGGGGGTCATTGTAACGATGTCAGCCAGTTGGCCCTCATTGAATATTCCCTGATTGGGGCTGTTAATCTGGTCCAATCAGGGAGCCCTGGCTGACTGGCTGAGTATCAGAAATACTGACACTCTGGTGCCTCACTCAGTAAAGGGTGATTGGTGATGGGATACTGGCCTCTCAAAAGTTGTTTCTGTCACCACAGAATAACACTTGAGGTAATATCCTGCAAATAATTTTTGGGCAGTCTTCTTAGCAGCTCCATCATTGGCTTGGTGTACATTTTGGGGTCACAACAACCTCGTTCATTTAAATAGCGCTTTTAACATAATAAAACCGGCTAAGGAGAATTCTCAGACAAAGTTTGACAGCAAGCGAGAGTGAGGGGTGTTAGACGGGTCATAGAAACTAGAATCCCTATAGCGTGGAAGCAGGCCATTCAGCCCATTGAGTCCACTCTGACCTTCCGAAGAGCACCTCACCCATATCCAGCCCCCTACCCAATGCCTGGGACTCTGCATTTCCCACGGCTAACCCACCTGGTCTGGCTCATCCCTGGACACTATGGGACAATTTAGCGCGGCCAATCCCCCCTAACCTGCACATCTTTGGACTGTGGGAGGAAACCCACACAGACAAGTGAAAATTCCACACAGACAGTCGCCCGAGGCTGGAAACGAGACTGGGTCCCTCGCGCCGTGAGGTAGCAGTGCTAACCACCGAGCCACCATGCCACCCTTATGACCAATAAGGTGGCGAGGGGCGTGAGATACAGAACATAAATCCAAGTTTGTGACATCTAGCTGCATTTCAAGCTCCTTCCAAGCTGTGCTCAGTGCTGCAATGACCGACACCCAATGCACATTGATCATGGATCTCTCCGGCAACTGGCCTGGTCAGGCTCACCCTGTAGGCCTCATTAACTGCTGCTGCTGCCTTGAACTCCCACTGAAACCATCTTGACGCAGCTAAGGCTAAATTTAGAAACCTATTCCATTCGTTCAGCACAATTTGAACAAATCAAATAAATCGTGATCAGCTGACTTGTTCTATTGAGAGACCTTGGGCGACTGTCAAATCAGCATTAAACATTGCAAACGCACGAACCAACAGAGCGCAGCGCTACTCAAGGACCAAAAATCTGCTGTTTTCTCTTTATTTTGGCATCTTTAATACCAGCACGAAAGCGCCCCCTGCTAAAAAGTGGCTTTTAAAAGTCCTTGACCTCCCTTTCTGCTTTTGTTCTGAATTCCACTGACCTGCCTATTACCAACCATTAATTTACTTTTGAAGCACAGCCGGTGGGTCTTCCTGAGTCCTATTTTAATAGAAATGTCACTATCTTTTACTAGTCTCCAGAAAGGGCTGACTCATGCTGTATCAGAGCTCCTCCAACACTCACTCTGTTTCTGCCTGCCTTTCATGTGGGAGGATGCATTGTAACTGCTGGCTGTCTCTTCGGTACAAGAGGGAGGCCATTCTCCCCATCGTGGCCCTGCTGGCTCTTTCGGTAATCAGTCACATTCCCTGTCCTCCACCCATAGCCCTGTGAATTTACTTTCTCTCCTTCAGCATTTACCCAAACCTCCTTTTGAACTATTTGTTCAGGCTGTGCATTCCAGATCAGAACAAAACTTACCATAAAAATAAATGCCTCCCCATTTTGCCCCTGCTTGGTCTGTCAGCACCTCCCACTGCTTGTCATCGCCAACATCCACAGGCACCCAAAGTCCCAAAGGGATTCACTGGCAAAATGGGACGAAGGAGATAGATTGGCTGAATGTCGCTTGCCCATGCCCATCAGCAATGCTGGCCATCGAAAGACCTTCGACTCTTTGGACCATGGGTGGGCCTACTGCGGACAATGAGCAGCACAGAGGGAGACCTTGAGTGAGCCGCTGCTTACTTTTCTGGAGCCGGCACAGGGCCTGGAATTGGCGGCTGCTACATCAGCAGAGGCGACGAAGGCGAGTTGTCCTGGCTGCAAAAGGTGGCACCTGAGGACTGGTGATTGGGTCTGGTGCTGGCAGCAGCGAAGTGGTGAGCGGAACGGCATCAGGGTAACAATGATGAGGTGAGCCCGGCGGCAAAGAGACACAACTCTGACTTCGGTTATCGGCGGTGGCGGAGGAGTATCAGCCTGGCAGCAGAGATGGCGCCTGGGGATAGGCGATTTCGATGTAAGTTGGGTACGCTATAGACTGGGGTGAAGCGGCAGCAGAAGGATGGTGGAGCAGGCATTGCTTTGTTTCCTATTCATTTGTGGGGTGTGGGCATCACTGGCTGGGCCAGCATTTCTTGTCCATCCCTAGTTGCCCTTGAGAAGGTGGTAGTGAGCTGCCTTCTTGAACCGCTGCAGTCCTCCTGCTGTGGGTTGACCCGCAATGCCATTAGGGAGGGAATTCCAGGATTTTGACCCAGTCACAGTGAAGGAACAGCAATATATTCCCAAGTCAGGATGGTGAGTAACTTGGAGGGGAACTTGGAGGTGGTGGTTTTCCCATGTATCTGCTGCCTTTGTCATTCTAGATGGAAGTGGTCATGGGTTTGGAAGGTGCTGTCTGAGGATCTTTGGTGAATTTCTGCAGTGCATCTTGTAGAGAGCACACACTGCTGCTACTGAGCATCGGTGGTGGAGGGAATGGATGCTTGTAGATGTAGTGCCAACCAAGCGGGCTGCTTTATCCTGGATGGTGTCAAGCTTCTTGAGTGTTGTTGGAGCTGCACGCATCCAGGCAAGTGGGGAGTGTTCCATCACACTCCGTGTGCCTTGTAGATGGTGAGCAGGCTTTGGGGAGTCAGGAGGTGAGTTACTCGCCACAGTATTCTTAGCTTCTGGCCTGCTTTTGTCGCCACAGCGTTTATGTGATGAGTCCAGTTGAGTTTCTGGTCAATGATAACCCCCAGGATGTTGATAGTGAGGGATTCAGTGATGGTTACACCATTGAATGTCAAGGGACAGTGGCTAGATTGTTGATGGTGATGAGCTGGCTCAGGATTGATGGACTGTCCTCAAGCTATGTCTTGCTCTTTTTCCTTATTCTTAAATTATTCAAAATGGTGGCGGTTCGTGGTTACAAATGAAGCCTTTTCATGGTATTTTGTTGTATTCTGATGTAAAATACACGTGACAATAAAGTCAAAATCAAATGAAAGAAATCAAATCCCCTCCACAAATTCTCACGTTGTCAGCGCCACTGAAAAGCTTTCAACGTGCGGAATCTTTATGAATGTAAGAAACGCGACTGCTAAACTGCACGCAAAATCTCCCCCAGCGAGATCAGGACGATGATGATGGACTTTGAGAGGATATAGGCAGATTGGTGGAATGGACAGACATGGGTGCATGAGATTTAATTCAGAGGAATGTGAAGTGATTTCTTTTGGTCAGAATGATGCGGAGACGCTAGAGAAGGTAGAGGGTAAAGTTCTAAACTGGGCACAGAAACAGGCAGACCTAAGGGACGAAGCGCACAAATCATTCAACACCTTGGGGAAGGTTAAGAAAAAGGTTAAAAAGGCAACTGGCGGGGGCTTTACAGAGCGAGGCATAGTATACAAAAGGAATGGAACTATGATGAGCCTTTAAAATCATGAGGGGTCTGGACAAAGTAGATAGAGAGAAAGTATTCACTTAGTGGACAGAATGAGAACCAGAGAACCAAGGAATAAGGTGATAGACAAAAAAAAATACACCGTTTCCTCACTGTCAGTGGTTACGATCTGGAACGTACTGCCGCAGAACATGTTGGAAGCAGATTCAACGGCTGCTTTCAAAAGGGAATCAGTCAAATATCTGAAGAGAAAAAGAAATGTGCAGGATTACGGGGAAGGACTGGGGGTGGAACTGGCTGAATTGCTCCTGCATAGGGCTGGTACTGGCCTAGCAGGCTGAATGGCCTGTGGTGTGCTGTAACCATTTTTGGATTAGAAGCTGGTTGAAAGTTTTCACAGTGACAGTGGTAACCTTGAGTAAGATCTTGCTATGGTAGGCTTCAAGAGGACATTTCCTCGACAATGACCTTCTGGCATCTGGCTACCCTCAACTCACGTATTCATAGAACCCCTGCAGTGCGGATAGAGGTCATTCAGCCTATCGCGAAGCACTGACCCACCGAAGTGCTTCCCACCCAGTTCCATAACCCTGCATTTGCCAATAGCTAACCCATCTATCCTGCACAACACTGGACACTATGGGACAATTTCCCATGGCCAATCCACCTAACCTGTACATCTTTGGACTGTGGGAGGAAACCGGAGCGCCTGGAGGAGTCCCACACAGACACGGTGAGAATGTACAAACTCTGCACAGGCAGTCACCTGAGGCTGGAATCAAACCCGCATCTGTGAAGCTGTGAGGCAGCAGTCCTAACCAATGTGCCAATGTGCCACCCTTAGCATTCATTCTGCGTTATTAACTAATCAGAGCCAGAATCGTAAGACATTCCAATCTATTACGCACTCAATAGTGTGACTAATCAGCAGTACAGTCCCACCCATATCCCCAGTCTTCATTATATAGAACCATCATACATCCTTTCCCTGAGCAAGTCATTCCTTCAGTGAGTGGACAAACTCCACTATCTGAAACATTAGGCCCTATCTTCCAACAAATTCTTTCAAGTTAACAACGGGTCTTCTCAGAGCAAGTTTCACATGGCATGGTAAAATGGTCTTATTCAGTGTTAGCATTCTCCTCCAGCTTCACCTACCCAACATGGCATCACAGACTTCACTATCACCCAATCAGCCACCTCTACTGCATTCCTGCCTTCTCTTAACCCACCTGGCCAAAGCCTCCGCCTGGCCTCGTGCTGACTTTGCATCTTTCTTTCGTCTCTCTCCTATCTCCCCTCATGCCCTTGCCAAACTCATCTTGAGGACGGGACCCACCTCTTGCTCACTCCATACCTCGCCTCACCTGATCACCCAACATCCCTTTCTTTGGCCCACATTTGATCTGATGCCATTGGTGATGCCCTCTCCTCGGGCACTGCTTCTCTCTACTCCTGACTCCCCTCATTACCCCGCTCCTCAAAAGAAAACCTTTGACTCCTCCATCTTGGCAAACTGTGCCCACGTCAACAATCTCCCTTTCCTCTCCAGGGCTTTATCAAATTATTTCCTGCCTTTCATAAAACACCATGATGGATGTCCATAATCAGGTTTCCGCCCCTGCCACAGGACTGAAGTGGTTGTTCTTAATTGTCACTGTTCTATGGCAAATATTCCCTCCTCCCCATTCTTGTTGGCTTGCTTTCTTACGGTTGACTGCCTCATCCTCCTCTTCCGACAGTCAGCCGAGTGAGACTGTGCTCAGACTGCCCATTCTTAAATATCCAATTGTGCCAGGGGATTTCCTTCAATAGCTTCTCCTCCTGCTTGCTTTACCACTTTCTCTAGAAGTTCCCTAGGGATCGGTCCTTGCCCCCATCTCCTGTTTCCCACCTACAGGCCACCCCTCGGTGACATTGTCCAAAAGCGTGATGCCAGATTTCAGTGAACACACCTACCTCAACATGACCTTTTCACTCCTCTGCTGCCTCTTATCTGACATGCTGCTTTCACAATATCGGGTGTCGGACAAGTTGCACTTTTCTTTAATGAAACATTAGAAGCAAGAAAATGGTAGTCTTCCATCCCAGCTAGCAACCCAATTTTCCTGTCAGTGATTCCACACCGTTTCAGGGATTGGTTGAGGGTTAAAGTTTGGCCAGAGAACTGGGGAGAACACCCCTAACCTTCATCATGTTAGTTCCATGGGATCCCTAAAATATGGCACCTCTGACAGTGCAGCACTCCCTCAGCACTGCAATAAGAGGGAATGAGCCATGTTATGTCTTTGTGTAACATTTCCAGTGGGTGTCCTCAAGTTTTGATGAGTGATTATGGGTGGCCAATTGACGCCAACTGTTTTTGCTCAACAACATGTCTTCATTGAATAGTTGGGCTCTTCTGTACCTCCTGTTTGCGCCACACCCCATGCGGGTACCAATGGACAAGCATGTGGTCATTAGGTTCAGTTAAGGTTCCTCTTCCCTTCACTTCCCTTATTCTACTCTTTAACTGTGGACTAGAGGTTCGCCAGCAATCCTCATTAACTGGGCAAATAACCAAATTACAAGCATAACCAAACGGATTGGATCAAGCTCCCTCTCCCAACACCCCAACCCCCTTCCACACACACGCGCGCGCACACACACACACACACACACACACACACACACACACACGACGCACACACACACATGCATGCACACACATACACACATGAACCCATCTTCGGTATTTATTATTTTAGTTCCTGCTTATCGGCTGCAGAAACCCTCACCCGTGCCTGTGAACTCCATTCCTACTTTTCTGGCCATCATCCACCCTCTGTAAACTTGAGACCAACCAGAATTCTGCTGTTCACAAACTAGCTCATGTCTAAGTCCTACCCACCCATCCACCCCTGTATCTGTTGATGTACATTGATTCCTTGTCTGGCAATAGCTAGATTTTAAATTTTTCATCTCCATTTTCAAATCCCTGTCCATGGCCTTGCTCCTCCCAATCTCCAAAAACCATTCAAAATCTCTGCACTCTCCCCTACTTCTGGCTGATTGCACATCCACAATTCTATCGCCTCACCCATGATGACCATACATAGCTCCTAAGCTCTTCTAGTCCTTCCCCAAATCTCTCTGTCTCTCAATCTTCCTTACAGATGCTTCTCAAAACCATCTGGTCATCCATCCTGACAGATCCTTAAGTGACTCATTATCAAATTTCTCCTTCCATGGGATGTGGGTGTCACGAGTAAGTTAAGCATTTATTGACCATCTCACCAAAATCTTTGTCATCCTGAAGCCCTATCTCCATAATGGCTTTCAGACCATATTCACTCCTCAATGAGCTCTATCAATGCACCCTGTTTTTTTTTATATATAAATGTTGGATTGTACTCAGATACAGAGACTTCAGTTTTGGAGATAGCAAGAACCGCAGATGCTGGAGTCAGAGACAACACAATGTGGAGCTGGAGGAACACAGGAGGCCGGGCAGTTTTGTTGATTTGCTACCTTTGTAGCATTCAGTCTTGACTGCCAAGACGTTCTTATCTCTTCCTGCCACTCTCTGATGCATCGTTCAGTATTTTGCTTTCCTGCCTCAATTCTACTTTTGAATTATTCTATTTACCCAAGCTTGATTTTTCATCCCCCTTGTTTAGTTTAAAGCTCACTACTTCCCTTATGATGAAGTGTGCAAGAACACCAGTCCCAGCATAGTTCAGGTACAGGCTGTTTGGTACAGACTTCACCTAGTACTGATGCCTGCACTCCATGTACCAGGACCCACTTGTCTCACAGCAGTCTTTCAGCTGAGCATTCAATTCCCTAGATTCGTGAATGTTCCATCAAACTGGAAATATAATCTCTCCGTCCAAGAAGAAAGGGGTGACCAGAAAACAGGAATCTATAGGCCAAATAGCTTGCCAGCTGTTGTGGGGACGGTGTTAGAAATGGTCATTAAGGAGGTGCTGACTGGGCAGTTGGAAAGACTCAAGGTAACTGATAGGAGTCAGCATGGTTTCATCAAATGGAAATCATGTTTAGCAAATGTATTGGGGCCATTTGAAGAAGTGGCGTGCACTGTAGATTAAGGGGAGCACATTGATTCACTATACTTGAAGTTTCAGAAGGTATTCGACAAGGCTTGAAGTCATGGTGTAGTGGGTAACAGGCCAGCATGGATAAAAGATCAGCTGGATGGCAATAAATGGGTTTTTTTCCAGATTTTGTGACCAATGGATTTCCGCAGGGATGTGTACTGGGCCGTCCACTATTTAAAATCTAAATTGTAGAAGACGCAAAGGTAAGTAGGAAAGTATGAAGATGACATAACATGGGTACGGATCAATATGGATAGGTTGAATGAGTGGACAAGATCTATCTTATAATGGGGATAATCTCCCATTAGCCTTCTTCATCCACTTGCTGTTGCTACAAATGCATTTTTTTTGTGGCTCATGCACTTGGGAATTCTACAGTTTTTCTCCATTTAAACAATAATCTGTGTTTTTATTCTTCCTGCTGAAGTGAGCAACTTGAACTTTTCCCACTTCAGCAGGAAGAATAAAAACACAGATTATTATATAAATGGAGAAAGACAAGGCAAGATAAATTGCATACAGAAGTCAGGATGATATGCTTCGGTTATACAGGGCATTAGTAAGACCACATCTTGAATGCTGCAAGCAGAGTTGGACTCCCTATTAAAGGAAGAATGTAAATGCATTGGAGGCTGTTTAGAGGAGGCTTATTATATGAAAGTCGTGGATGGATTGACTAGCCAAGGTGTTTAACCCAGTGTAAGGGAGTCCAAAACTAGAGGGCATAGGTTTAAGGTGAGAGGGGAAAAGATTTAAAAGCGACCCAAGGGACAACTTTTTCACGCAGAGGGTGGTGCGTGTATGGAGTGAGCTGCCAGAGGAAGTGGTGGAGGCTGGTTCAATTACAACATTTAAAAGGCATCTGGATGGGTATATGAATAGGAAGGGTTTAGAGGGATATGGGCCAACTGCAGGCAGATGGGGCTAGATGAACTTAAGATATCGAGTCAGCATAGACGAGTTGGACTAAAGGATCTGTTTCTGTGCTGTACATCTCTATGATTCTATAATTCTATTGATACCTGGAATGAACACACTGTCCTGTGAGGAAAGATTGGGTAGACAAGGCTGCTTTTCCTTGGAGTTTCGAAGAGGAAAGTGTAATTTGGTTGAAGGTTGAAATGGAAAGTGTGTTTACTCTTGTGGATGAGTTTAGAAGTAGTGCATTGTTTTAAGATTAAGCGTCATCTTTTTAAGACAGGAATGAGAATTTTCCTTTTCCCTCAAGGGGTTGAGCCACTTTGGAAATCTCTGCCTCAGAAGGCGATGGAGACGAGATCATTGACCATTTTTAAGGCAGCAGGGCAGATTGATTCTTATTATGAAGGAGAATCAAATGTTATCAGGGACGGAAGGGAATGTGGAATTCAAAACACAAACAGATCAGAAATGATCTTATTGAATGGTCAAGCGGGCTCAAAGGGCCAAATGGCCTACCTTTGCTCCTGATCCGTTAAGTTCGTAGATAATCACTCCCCCAATGTGTTTATCACCTTTTCGCAGTTGCTCCGTTTCTTTTACATGTCAGGCAGAGCAACGTTGTGTGAAACCAAATGATTAAAATCCGAATCTATTTGCTGGATGGTGAAATAAAAGGGAAATGGGGAGGAAAGGATCGGCATGGATAAATCAAATATCCATCCAGCTGCCCCAGGGAATCTGCTGAGTCCACAATGAGATGGTAATGGACCTGAATCTAAAATCGTTGAGGCGGGGTGGGGGGGTCGTGTTGGAAAGAAACCTCATCGCTAATGGCTATAAAGAAGTGCACTGATCAAAATCCAGTTGGTTCCCGCAAAACAATGCCCTCCATCATGAGGATTGCATCAACTGAAATGGACAGGAAATATTCTGGTTGTTTTAAAAATGAGTTGTTTTTTTATTCACTCACGGGACATGAGCATCGCAGGCTGGGCCAGCATTTATTGCCCATCAGTGATTGCCCTAAGGTGGTAGGTAAGCAAGTGCAGTCTATGTGCTTTAGGTGGACCCTCATTGACACTGAATCATTGAATCCCCACAGTGTGGAAGCAGGCCATTCGGCCCATCGAGCCCATACCAACCGTCCGAAGACCCACCCCATCCCTGTAACCCTGCATGGCTAATTCATCTATCCTGCACATCCCTGGACACTATAGCATGGCCAATCCACCCAACCTGCACATCTTCAGACTGTGGGAGGAAACTGGAGCACCCAGAGGAAATCCACAGAGACACAGGGAGAACGTGTAAACTCCACATAGACAGTCGCCCGAGGGTGGAATTGAACCAGGGTCTGTGGTATCGTGAGGCAGCAGTGCTAACCACTGAGCCATCACGCAACTACTACTCACCACAGTAATCCCAGCCTCTGACCTGCCTTTATAGCCATAGTTTTTATGTAGTTAATCCAGTTTGGTTTCGGGTCAAAGGTAAGCCCCCAGGATGTCAATAGTGTGAGGTTCAGCGATGGTAATGCAAATAAATGTCAACAAACGATGGTTAGATTCTGTCTTGATAGGCATGGTCAGTTGAGTGGTGCAATGTTACTTGCTACCTCTGAGCTGAAACCTGAATATTCTCCAGGTCTTGCTGCATTTGAACATGGACTGCTTCAGTATCTGAGGAGTCGCGCATGGCGCTTAACGATGTGCAATCATCAGCGAACATCCTCACTTCTGACCTAATGATGGAGGGAAGGTCATTGATGAAGCAGCTGTAGATGTTTGGGCCTAGGACATAACCCTGAGGAACTCCTGCAGAGATGTCCTGGAGCTGAGCTGACTGACCTCCAACAACTATGATCATCTTCCTATGCGTCAGGTATGACTCCAACCACCGGAGAGTTTGCCTCCAATACCCAATTTTCCAGTTTTGCCAGGGCTCCTTGATGCCACACTCGGTCGAATGCAACCCTGATGTCAAGGGCTGTCACACTTACACCACCTCTGGAATTCAGCTCTTTTGTCCATGTTTGAACCAAGGCTGTAATGAGGTCAGGAGCTGAGTGGCCCTGGCGGAACCCAAACTGGGCATCACTGAGCAGGTTATTGCTGAGCAGGCGCTGCTTGATAGCCCTGTTGATGACACCTTCCATCACTTTACTGATGATCAAGAGGACACGGATAAGGCGGTAATTGGCCGCGTTGGATTTGTCCTGCTTTTTGTGTCCAGGACACACGTGTGTAATTTTCCACATTGTCAGATAGATACCAGTGTTGTAACTGTACTGGAAGAGCTTGACCAGGGGCATAACAAGTACTGGAGCACAAGACTTCGGTACTGTTGCTGGAATGTTGTCAGGGCCTGTAGCCTTTGCAGGATCCAATGTCTCCAACCTTCTCGATATCATATGGAATGAATCAATTTGGCTGAAAACTGGCACCTTTGATGCTGGGGACCTCTAAAGGGTCAGAGAGGCATCATCTACTCGGCACCATTGTTTGAAGATTGTTGCAAATGCTTCAGCCTTATCTTTTGCACTGACGTCCTGTGCTGCCCCATCACTGAGAATGGAGATATATGTGGGGTCTCCTCCTCCAGTGAGTTGCTGAATTATCCACCACCATTCACGACTGGATGTGGCGGGACAGCAGAGCTTAGAAAAATCTGTTGGTTGTGGGATCGCTTAGCTCTGTCTCTCACTTGCTGATTATTTGGCGCGCAAGTAGTGCTCTCTTCTAGCTTCACTAGAAGACTGCGTGCAGCTTTTGTCTCCTTATCTCAGAAAAGATATTTTTACCACCGAGGGAGGTTAACCAAGATTTACCAGACTTATCCCAGGCTGTATACCCTATGACGAGACATTGGGCAAACTAGGCCTGTTTTCTCTAGAGTTTGGGGGGCTGAGTTTGCTGTTGTCTTTTCCACTCTAATGTTCTCCAGAAGGTGTGAAATGAGAAAGGACCTTCCAGTTATTCGGCATTTTAGACATGTTTATGACATCAATTAAATGGGAATACTGTTAATATGATTCCCTCTTCTTTAGGGTTCAAATGTGCCTAAGTACTTGTCTTTCAAGTCCTGAGATGAACTCAGTACAGATTTATCCCACTCACTGATGATATTGGCAGCAATGGTTTCTCCTCAGTTCACTGAAGGTGTGATTGAAAGAAAGTTATTTCCAGTCAACAAAGTGTCTTCAAACTGTTATCATGTAGGAAATGCAACAGTCAATTTACACACAGCCAGCTCCCACAGACAGGAAGGAGATAATGATGTTGATTGAGGGATGAGTAGCGACCAGGACACCGGATAGAATCCCCCGCTCTGCTAAAAAATATCACCCGGGGCCTTTTCTATCCATCTGAGAGGGAGCGACGGCACATCAGGTTGAAGCCTAATCTGAAAAGAAGGAAGTAGTATTTTGCATTTCTGATGAAGGGTAGAGTTTTCTGATGAAGGGTAGAACGTCAAGTTTTCCTGCTCCTATGATGCTGCTTGACCTGCTGTGTTCATCCAGCCCCATGCTTGTTATCTCGGATTCTCCAGCATCTGCAGTACCTTTTATCTCTGTAGTGTTTTGCTGCCCTGTTACAGACTTCATTAGCAAGTATGTAGAAGACTGTGTGCCAAAGAAGTCAATCAGATATTCCTTGACTGGAAACCACGGATGAACCGGGAGATCTACTCCTTACTGAAGTCTGGGCCTGTAGCATTCAAGTCAGATGACCCTGACCTTTATTGGAAATCCACTTATGACCTCCGAAAAAGGCCACTAGTGACACCAAGAGGCAATACTACACTAAGCTAGAGACCCAAACTAACCAGCTAGCTACAAGTTCACTGACAGCACCATTGCTGTAGGTCGGATCTCAAACAATGACAAGACAGAGTACAGGAAAGATTGAGTGCTTGGTGGCATGGCGCAAAGATAATCTCTCCCTCAACATCAGCAAAATAAAAGAGCTGTTCACTGACTTCAGGATGCAAGGTGGAGGGCATGCCCCTGCCTGCAACAATGGTGCTGAGGTGGAAATGGTCAAAAGCATGAAGTCCCTAGGAGTGACAAACAGCAATCTGTCCTAGTCCACCCACATTGATACCACAGTCAAGAAAGCACAACAATGCCTCTACTTCCTCAGGAGGCTAAGGAAGTTCGGCTCTGCCCAGGACCGTAAGAAACTACTGACAGTCGTGAACACGGCCCAGTCCATCACACAAGCCAACCTTCCATCCATTGACTCCATGTATACTTCCTGCTGCCTTAGAAAGGCAGCCAACATAATTAAAGCCTCCTCCCACCCTGTTTATAATCTCTTCTAACCTCTTCTGTTGGATATAATATACAAAAGCTTAAACACATGGACCAACAGCTTCTTTCACTCTGTTTCATCGAATCCCTACAGTGTGGAAGCCATATGGCCCATTGAGTCCACACCTACCCTCTGAAGAGCATCCCACCCAGACACACAACCCACAATTACCATGACTAATACATCTAACAAGCACTACAAGACAACTTAGCATGGCCAATCCACCTAACCTTTGGAATGTGGAAGGAAACCAACACAAACACAGGGAGAACATGCAAACTCCTCATGGACAGTTGCCCAAAGCTGGAAGTGCACCCAGGTCCCTGGTGCTATCAGGCAGCAGCGCTAACCACTATGCCACCATGCCGCTGCTATTAGACTGCTGAATGGTCCTCTCAAATTTCAAATTTAATGTTGATCTCGCTCTTCGTGTGCCTTCTCTGCGGCCATAACATTGTACTCCCCACTCTGTTCTGTTACCCTAACTCACTTTGTATGGTATGATCTGCATGCAAAACAAAACTTTTCACTGTACCTAGGTACATGTGACAAGAATAAATCAAACCAAACCTCTAGCAGAGTTGCACGTGCTCACTACTGCACTGGAAGTGTCAGCTTGGACTTGTCAGATGTAAAAACATGATCCAAAGAAATACAGCTAACATCTTGCACTAATCCTCCAGGAATGCTCTCGAACCCAGTGGGAAGCTATCACAGTGTCTTGCATTTCCCTAGGGCCACTCAGGAAAGTATGACAATGCTTTGTTTTTGAGCAAGTTCGTGTGTGTCTGTGTGTGTGTGTGTTTATATGTGTGTGTGTGTGTGAGAGAGGTGTGCATGTGTTTATATGTGTGTGTGTTTATATGTGTGTGTGTGTGAGAGGTGTGCGTGTGTGTTTATGTGTGTGTGTGTTTATATGTGCATGTGTTTATATGTGCGTGTGTGTGTAAGTGTGTGTGTGCGTGTGTGAGAGGGTGTGTGTGAGAGGTGTGCGTGTGTGTGAGCATGTGTGTGTGTAGTGTGTGAGAGAGCGTGTGCGTGTGTGTATGTGAGAGAG
>JAHRHZ010000145.1:7471508-7499585 GCA_024137785.1 Ginglymostoma cirratum | reverse complement strand
TCTGGGACATGACCATCATTCTGGGACATGACCATCATTCTGGGGTGAAACCATCATTCTGGGACATGACCATCATTCTGGGACGTGACCATCATTCTGGGATGTGGCCATCATTCTGGGACGTGGCCATCATTCTGGGACATGACCATCATTCTGGGACGAGAACATCATTCTGGAATGACACCGTCATTCCAGGACAAGACCGCCACTCTGGGATGAGCCCACAACACCAGGACACACCAGGATGAGATTACTGTGCCACATGGGCTCCTTGGTCGAGTCCAGCCCAAAGGATCCCCCTTTTAGCACCTCAACCAAGCTTCTGTCACTCCTTGACACATGCTACAACGTGTTACTGGGACTGAGCTGCAGGTCAAATGATATAAAAAACCAGTTAATCAGGATTACTGACATGACTTTTAGCCTAGAATGCAGTCGTGTGGCCAAAACAGCAAAACCCTGTCCAATCCTGGACTACAAAGGAGTCGGGATTTTAAGAAGAGCCTTAAACAAGGGAGGAGGGGTTCAGGGAGGGATTTACAGAGCTTAGGGCCGTGAATCGTGGAACGAAGCGAATTGGGGATGCTCAAGGAGCAGATCTGGAGAAGCATAGTGGGAACAGCAACAACCATGCAGTCGAAGACAAGGCTGAGCATTTTAATATCAAGGCGTGACTGCATTGCAGGCAGAGGAGGGAGGCAACAGCACAGCACTGGTTTCTCTTGGGTAAGGCAGGCATATGCTGTGCTGTGACGTAAGGCCAGATGTTGCAATGAGCAACACTCCTTTGAGATCCCTTATAAATGTCTTGACGTCAGCTTTTGCCCCCCCCACGTCTGCTGTGTAAATCTGGACGGTAGGATTTCAGCTCGTGGTTGAAATGACCACTGAGCAGCTACTGGAAGAAGCACAAGGTGGAATTTATATTCAGCCGGCAAGTCAAAAACCAACCACACCTGCAATCTCAGTAACACGGTGTGAAGGGATCACCTTAAAAGCATTTTTATGATGATTTTTTTTTAATAATGGGATTTTGGGCAGTTTTACTGTAAGTAAATGAACCCCATTGCAAATGCACATCTTGCGCGCCTTTGACCATTAATGATTCCCTCTTCCCTCTTCCACGCAGTTGACATTTTTGCATTCATGCTGTGTGTGATATTTATGTGAGGGTGTAGCCTGTACTTAACAGAGGGGCCCAGGCCAGGCAGCTGGTGACAGGCACACTTCACCCCCTTTGAAGGGGTGTGCAGGGCAACTGGGCACTTAACTGGGCAAAGACATTTAGACGGGTACGTGAGTGGGAAAGGTTGGGAGAGGGATATGGGGCAAACACGGGCAAATGAGATTAGTTCAGTCTGGGAAACCTGATTGACCTGCAAGAGTTGGACCGAAGGGCCTGCTTCCGCACTGTGCGGCTCTATCATGGTGGAGGCTTCTGCCACAATCGAGGCCTTCGGAAAGTCGGGGGTTGGGGGTGGGGAGGTGCAGAAATCCCTTGCCCGCTCCAGCACGCCTTGTTCAAACAGGGCCTGCATTGCTGGGTATTGCCCGCTGGACAAGCTACAGCTGTTGCATCTCCAAGGGACCCAGGGCACGGGTGTGCATTGGCAGTATGGGCCTGGCAGGAGGGCATGATCAGGCAAGGGATGGAAGGGTGTGTGTCCCCAGGGTGCCCTTCCCACATTCCGGTCTCCAGTTATGTCCGGGGGCTGGGGGAGATGGGGGTGGGTGTGGGGTCTCACGGGGTGACCTTCCTGCCCTGCTGTACACCAAGGCCCTCATGTGGGCAATACACGCCCGGGTTTAGGGGCCCAGCAGCGGCCTTGCCACGCAGGAAAGCTGGTAAGCAAAATGCTGAGGTGGTTGCACGCGGGGTTTCCGAAGGCAGGAATGAGCAGGCGCCTCCTTCAAAAGCGCATGGGTGCCCGGTTGAGGAACACTGCGCCAGGAACGGGCAGGGGGTTGGGGTAAAGGTTGCCAACCCAGCACTTCCCTTTTGCTGCTGACAGCCCTCCGCAATGCCCATCTCGCCATCACTCAGCTGTGTGTCCCAGCTCCCTCACTGAAACCAGGCCTTGGACAGGGTACAATACCATTACCAGCTGCTGCCACCCCTTGGTGCTGGCGCTACCTAGTTAAAGTGCCTCGTCGGTGCTTCATTCGGTGGCAGGTTGCACTCAAGAAAGAGGCAACACACAGCCTCTACCTGCAAGACCCGACATCTCCTCCCATAAACATTGGTGGCATGGTGTTAGAGGGGGGTTAGCTGCCTCACAGTGCCAGGGACTCAGGTTTGATTCCACCCTTGGGCAACTGTGTTTGCACATTCTCCCCACGTCTGCGTGGGTTTCCTCCCACAGTCCAAAGATGTGCAGATTAGGTGGATTGACCATGATATATTGTCCCATAGTGTCCAGGGATGTGCAGCTAGGTGGGTTAGCCATGGGAAATGCAGGATTAAGGAATTGCGGGGTGGGGGGGAAGATTCTGGGCGGGATGCTTTCTAGAGAGTCAGGATGGACTTGTGGGGCCAAATGGCCTGTTTCCACGCTGGAGGGATTCAATGATTCTATGACTGTCTGTGCAGAGTTTGCACATTCCCTATGTCTGTGTGTGTTTCTTTTGGATGCTCCGTTTTCCTCCCACAGTCCAAAGATATGCAGGTTAGGTGGATTGGCCATGCTAAATTGCCCCATAGTGTCCAGGGATGTGCAGTCTAGGTGGATTAGCCGTGGGAAATGCAGGGCTACAGGGAGAGGGTGCGGGGCGGTGGGTCTGGGTGTGATGCTCTTCGGAGGGTCGGTGTGGACTTGATGGGCTAAATGGCCTGCTCTCATGTTGTAGTGGTTCTTCATACCACCTTTGGTGTCTGTTGGTGCAGGGTGCTGCTGCAAAGTCTTGTCCCTCATTCGCTTTGACTGTGAGTTCAGTGGGAGGTTAGGTTTTATCATTTATAACATTGGCCGGGATCACAGAGTTCATCACGTTCTCTGTGACAAGAGTCAGTGCTTGAGAAGGTTATTAAAGTTATCTCAATATATAACTTCACAATTACCTTCTGAGAGCGTGACCTCAGTGAAAAGAACATCAGGTCCCTGAGGTTAACCATCCGCTCCAGGGGAAGGGAAGGTGCCATGCTATCGTGCCACTTTGCCCAATATATATACCCCTTGCTTTCATTAGAGACGAGGCACATCGCTGGATTTAAGCAAACACAATGCAGCAAAGTCCCAATGCCATGACGTTTTATTCCAGCAGCTGCAAACCGACACATTCAGGAACAAGATTAGCTTCCAAAATAATAGTGCCTTACAAGGACTGACAGTGGACCAACACCCCCAAACGCTAAAGGTAACTCCTGAGAGCCCACCTCTCAAATCAGCCGAGTTAGGGACTCAGGGTTGAGCAATGGGGAACAGAAACACTTTGCATCTAGTGGAAGTGGCCGCAGCGCATGAACAGTCCCTCCAGAGTGAGACCAAATCCTGGGCCAGCCCTAGAGAGAAGAAGATTGCATTCGGAACTCAAAGAGTCTTTCACTGATCAGTCCTGGGCTTTACCCTGATCTCCTTCTGTTTGTGCACTGTTAAAATCTGCAAAGTTAGCTGCTGTTCCTGGAGTTTATCTTACTTCTTTGCTGGAAGGGTGCGGGGCCTGAGTTTCAAACATTGCAGATTTAGTTACCTCCTGGTAGATGTGGAGACAGAGCTCGGGGTATTTAGCTGCGGTTCAGTAAAGCAGTCCTTCCAGCCTCTGAGCCTGGTTTGAATCCTGGTGGCTTCTGAAACGAGGTCAATACTGACACTCCATTGCCAGTACAGGGAGAGTGCTGCACTGTCAGTGGTGACATCTTTCAAGGGAGATGAAACCGTTGCATTTGTATAGATCCTGACACAACCTTAGACTGCCCCAACGCCAATGAAGATGCATGGTCGCTGTTGAAATTTTGGGAATGTGACATGAACTTGAGGTCCTTTGAGTGCCTGTGAAGGATGGCTTTTTGGTTGAAGAGTTGGGGAGATCTCCTTGGTTTCCTGTTGCCTTTCACCCAGTTAGAACAGTGACTGTATTTCATCGCCTGTAATATCCTTTGGGACTTCTTCAAGCCACTATCTGAAGGCAAGTTCTTTTCTCTCGATGGTTGGGGTACAGGTTCAGCAGCTTCCATACTCCACAACACTTGGGCGATCAGCTGGACTATTTCTGACTGTCGGAGGGAGTCAGTGAGCAGGTCGTAGGAGTGTACAGGCAGGCAGGAGGGTGGTTTGAAGTGTGTCTACTTCAACGCCAGGAGCATCCGGAATAAGGTGGGTGAACTTGCAGCATGGGTTGGTACCTGGGACTTCGATGTTGTGGCCATTTCGGAGACATGGATAGAGCAAGGACAGGAATGGTTGTTGCAGGTTCCGGGGTTTAGATGTTTCAGTAAGATCAGGGAAGGTGGTAAAAGGCAGTGGAGGTTGGGGGGGTGTGGAGGTGGTGGCATTGTTAGTCAAGGACAGTATTACGGTGGCAGAAAGGACGTTTGATGAGGATTCATCTACTGAGGTAGTATGGGCTGAGGTTAGAAACAGGAAAGGAGAGGTGACCCTGTTGGGAGTTTTCTACAGGCCTCCGAAAAGTTCCAGAGATGTAGAGGAAAGGATTGCAAAGATGATTCTGGATAGGAGCGAAGGTAACAGGGCAGTTGTTATGGGGGACTTTAACTTTCCAAATATTGACTGGAAACGCTATAGTTCGAGTACTTTAGATGGGTCAGTTTTTGTCCAATGTGCACAGGAGGGTTTCCTGACACAGTATGTAGATAGGCCAACAAGAGGCAAGGCCACATTGGATTTGGTGCTGGGTAATGAACCAGGCCAGGCGTTAGATTTGGAGGTAGGTGAGCACTTCGGTGACAGTGACCACAATTCAGTTACATTTACTTTAGTGATGGAAAGGGATAGGTATATACCGCAGGGCAGGAGTTATAGCTGGGGGAAAGGCAATTATGAGGTGATTAGGCAAGATTTACGATACATAGGATGAGGAAGGAAACTGCAAGGGCTGGGCACAATTGAAATGTGGAGCTTGTTCAAGGAACAGCTACTGCGTGTTCTTGATAAGTATGTACCTGTCAGGCAGGGAGGAAGTGGTCGAGCGAGGGAACCGTGGTTTCCTAAAGAAGTTGAATCTCTTGTCAAGAGGAAGAAGGAGGCTTATGTAAAGATAAGGCGTGAAGGCTCAGTTTGGGCGCTTGAGAGTTACAAGTTAGCCAGGAAGGACCTAAAGAGAGAGCTAAGAAGAGCCAGGAGGGGACATGAGAAGTCTTTGGCAGGTAGGATCAAGGAAAACCCTAAAGCTTTCCATAGGTATGTCAGGAACAAAAGAATGACTAGAGTAAGATTAGGGCCAGTCAAGGACAGTAGTGGGAAGTTGTATGTGGAGTCCGAAGAGATAGGAGAGGCGCTAAATGAATATTTTTCGTCAGTATTCACACAGGAAAAAGACAATGTTGTCGAGGAGAATTCTGAAATACAGGCTATTATACTAGATGGGATTGAGGTTCATAAGGAGGAGGTGTTGGCAATTCTGGAAAGTGTGAAAATAGACAGGTCCCCTGGGCCAGATGGGATCTATCCTAGGATTCTCTGGGACGCTAGGGAGGAGATTGCAGAGCCTTTGGCTTTGATCTTTATGTCGTCATTGTCTACAGGAATAGTGCCAGAAGACTGGAGGATAGCAAATGTTGTCCCCTTGTTCAAGAAGGGGAGTAGACACAACCCTGGTAATTATAGACCAGTGAGCCTTACTTCGGTTGTGGGTAAAGTGTTGGAAAGGATTATAAGAGATAGGATTTATCATCATCTAGAAAGGGATAATTTGATTAGGGATAGTCAACACGGTTTTGTGAAGGGTAGGTCATGCCTCACAAACCTTATTGAGTTCTTTGAGAAGGTGACCAAACAGGTGGATGAGGGTAAAGCGGTTGATGTGGTGTATATGGATTTCAGTAAAGCGTTTGATAAGGTTCCCCACGGTAGGCTATTGCAGAAAATACGGAGGCATGGGATTGAGGGTGATTTAGCGGTTTGGGTCAGAAATTGGCTAGCGGTAAGAAGATAGAGGGTGGTGGTTGATGGGAAATGTTCATCCTGGAGTTCAGTTACTAGTGGTGTACCGCAAGGATCTGTTTTGGGGCCACTGCTGTTTGTCATTTTTATAAATGACCTGGATGAGGGCGTAGAAGGATGGGTTAGTAAATTTGCGGATGACACTAAAGTCCGTGGAGTTGTGGATAGTGCGGAAGGATGTTGCAAGTTACAGAGGAACATCGATAAGCTGCAGAGCTGGGCTGAGAGGTGGCAAATGGAGTTTAATGCGGAAAAGTGTGAGGTGATTCACTTTGGAAGGAGTAACAGGAATACAGAGTATAGGGCTAATGGTAAGATTCTTGGTAGTGTGGATGAGCAGAGAGATCTCGGTGTCCATGTGCATAGATCCCTGAAAGTTGCCACCCAGGTTGATAGGGTTGTTAAGAAGGCGTACGGTGTGTTAGGTTTTATTGATAGAGGGATTGAGTTTCGGAGCCGTGAGGTCATGTTGCAGCTGTACAAAACTCAGGTGCGGCCGCACTTGGAGTATTGCGTACAGTTCTGGTCACCGCATTATAGGAAGGATGTGGAAGCATTGGAAAGGGTGCAGAGGAGATTTACCAGGATGTTGCCTGGTATGGAGGGTAGGTCTTATGAGGAAAGGCTGAGGGACTTGAGGCTGTTTTCATTAGAGAGAAGAAGGTTAAGAGGTGACTTAATAGAGACATACAAGATGATCAGAGGTTTAGATAGGGTGGAAAGTGAGAGCCTTTTTCCTCAGATGGTGATGGCTAGCACGAGGGGACATAGCTTTAAATTGAGGGGTGATAGATATAGGACAGATGTCAGAGGTAGGTTCTTTACTCAGAGAGTGCTAAAGGCGTGAAATGCCCTGCCTGCAACAGTAGTAGACTCGCCAACTTTAAGGGCATTTAAATTGTCATTGCATAAACATATGGACGATAATGGAATAGTGTAGGTTAGGTGGGCTTCAGATTGGTTTCACAGGTCAGCGCAACATCGAGGGCCGAAGGGCCTGTACTGCGCTGTAATGTTCTATGTTCTATGTTCTATGTTATTAGCCTTAAGAATTGTTCCATTCCTCATTCACACAGCTACGAGGATGGGGAGGATTGGAAAGAATTGAGAAGCTATCGTGCTCCTTCCCCACAATATGGACAAGCACGATGGCCCCAGGTTGCTACCCACCACTAGCTTTTACAATCTACGTGATAATACTGCACTTTACAGATGTTGGCCCAATTGGACTCTTCAGCTGGAGCTCGTCTGCTCTTTGCTTTTTTCTTTTTGGCCCCGCTTTCATGTTTTCTTTCCTTCCTTCCTTCTCGGCAATGTCCTGAAATCTCGGCACAGGCCCAGCATGTTTGTCTCTCTGCCCAGTGTGACTGTCTCTCGGCTCGGTGTGTCTGTCACTTGGCCTGGTGTGTCTGTTTCTCAGCCCAGTGTGACTGTCTCTCGGCTCGGTGTGTCTGTCACTTGGTGTGACTGTCTCTCGGCTCGGTGTGTCTGTCACTTGGCCTGGTGTGTCTGTTTCTCAGCCCAGTGTGACTGTCTCTCGGCCCGGTGTGTGACCGTCAGTCAGCCTGGTGTGACTGTCTCTTGGCCTGGTGTGACTGTCTCTCGGCCCAGTGTGTGACTGTCTCTCAGCCCGGTGTGACTGTGTCCCGGCCTGGTGTAGCGGTGTCTCGGTCTGGTGTGGCCTCAGCATGGACCTCTGGCCTCAAGGTGGAGGTCTGTTGGCTCTGGGGCCTAGGAGACCAGGACTAGTTTGGCAGGACTATTATTCTGAACTTCTATTTCTTTATTTTTATAATTCTTTTCCCCCAAGAAGTTGTACTGAAGAATCTGTACCTAGATACCTTGTACCTAGGATGGCACCATAAGTGTTTGGTCCATATTCCTCTAAACACTTCCTGTTCATGTGTAAACTTTCCACTGAATCATGTGAGGGCATGTGACAATAAAGCTAATCCTAATTCTGATTCCAACTAGATACAACACCATCCAAAAACCTACATACACATTTAATGCCGAAGAAATGTTTAAAGGGTTCCTAGGGTTAGCCAAATGAAGAGGTCCTTCCTCTCTATATTAGTCTATAACAGGCTCGTGCGTGATGCCAGGAACAGCCCATTGGCAGGGAGCTCTGGAAGCAAAAGGTTACTCTTAAATGTGCTTCAGGATCTGAAAAGTTAAAGAATGCACTTTGAGCCCAAAAGAAGGAGCTGTCAGCTGGAATGACCACACGCTCGGTCCCAGACCTGTGTTTTGAGGAAGAGAGACGTTTGGAGAGGTCAGAAGAATTTATGGAGCAAAGGCATCGAAAGCTGAAGGCACAGCCCCACCAATGGGCAGAGGGGAGGCAGAGACTGGGTGGACAAAAGGTCAAAGTCATGAGAATGATGAGTGGAGAGGGGTGGAAGGTCGTTGCAGGGTTTTGAGAAACGTGTCGTATGAGAGATCAATTAAAACTGGGTTAAATTCCTTGTGGTTAAGAGGGTTGAAACTGGCCAAAGGCAATAGAACAAGCAGCCACTAGTAAACCTGCTTTAAATCCCACCTGATAGTCTGTTCCATCGGGGTTAACAAATTAAGAGGGGTTGGGGTGTCAGTTTTGCCCAAGCACCAAGCACTAATCTCACTCCCAAGCACCAAGTACTAATCTCACTCCAAAGCACCAAGTACTAATCTTACGCCCAAGCACCAAGCACTAATCTCACTCCCAAGCACCAAGTACTAATCTCACTCCCAAGCACCAAGTACTAATCTCACTCCCAAGCACCAAGTACTAATCTTACTCCCAAGCACCAAGTACTAATCTCACTCCCAAGCAGGCTAATGATCCGAAGCTTTTAACACAATGAAGACAGTTCACAAAGTACTTGGGAAAGGCCGCCAATCCTCTCCTCTCCAGACTGATGTTAAAAACAATAAGGGGGCGGCACAGAGCGGCAAGAGTTGGCCATTCAGCCCATCGAGCTTGCTCTGTCATTCAGCATGTCCTGATCATGCCTTATTTCCTCATACATATCCCTTTATAGTATTGGCATTTGGAAATCTGTCACTCTCTACCCGAAGACTGAGCTTCCACAGCCCTCTGGGGTAGGGAATTCCGAAAAACGCACAACCCTCCCAGCATAAAGAAATACTGGGAATTTTGGTCTTGAGTGGCTTCTCCTTTATTTTGAAGAATGTCCCTTGTTTCTAGATTCCCCGACCACAGGGAATATCTCGTCTGCATCAATGCCATTTACCCCTTTAAGTATTTTGTAGATTTCAATCCTCAATTGATTTCACCTCTCATTCGAGAGAATACAGGCCCAGTTTCCCCAGTCTCTCTTCAAAGGACAGTTGCACCATCCCTTGACAAGTCTGGTGAACCTTCGGTGCATTCCCTCAGTGGAAACAGTACCTTTCCTGATGTAAGAGGATCAAAACTGCACACAGTACTCCAGCTATGGTCTAATCATTCCCCTGTATGATTGAAGCACAAACAGATGTGTAGAATTCAACCTGCACTGGCAAACGACAAATTAAAGAACATTTCTGCACTCAGGAGTCAGACATATGTGTTGTTTACAACATGGAAGACTGTGGCAGCTAAATGAATTGTGCATCTAACATGGAGCAGAGATGGTTATTGAACACATCTAAGCAGGTTGGGAAAAGGAAGTTAGTGTTGGCAAGATAAACCGCGGGTAATATCACTAATAAAATGATAGAATGGGATCAGCGGGCTCAATGACTTTCTCCCTTTTCCTATGCATCAATGGTTGGTCACAGGAAAATCCCTGGTTGGCATTTCAAAATTCAAGATGGCGGCAGAGTTGCAGAGCCCAGTGTGCAGGCTCCTGCTTGGTGCTCATCCGTTCCGTCTGCTTGTACGTTACTTTTTCTTCTTCCACCACGCTGGTGTTTCTTTTCTTACTTTAACCTGCTTACCTTCTGTGGAGAGCGGGTTTGCGCAGCACGGAGGAGACTGAGCCGGCGCGACGGTGAAAAAGGTCCCCAAGCATATGCGGCCATGCCGAGTGAGTTGGGGGGTGTGGAGATCGAGCCAGCACTGGGGGAGGGAGCCCACTGTGGGAGAGGGGCCTAGTGCGGAGGAGATTGAGCCCTTGTGGGGATTAGAGTCCTTCTTAAGTATTTGGCCATGCTGGCCTCACAATGATAAACTTGTACCTTTATTTCCTTATTTTTCAACTTTATATGGACTGCAATGTTGAATTTGTAATTTTTTTTCTACTTTGTACCTAAGATTTTGTACCTAGGTACCTTTGTGCCTAAGATGGCACCAGGAATGACGATATTGTGGACTTTTCACAGTGCTCCTGTACTTGAGCACACGTGACAATGAAACTTCACCCTAATTCTAATACTATACTTGAACCCCTGCTCTGAGTGGTATCAAGTGAGGACTGATTCATGCTCAAAAGGAGCTAAGAAAACAAAAAAAATGCTGAAAATGTTCAGCTGTCCGTGGAGAAAGAAATGAAGTTAATGTTTCAGGTCGATGACCTTCAGTTGGAACGAGAAGAAGCTTGAGAGGTAACAGTTTGTTTAAGAAAGTGCACACGCAGAGAAAAAGGGTGGATGACAGTGGTGCTGGTGGTGTTGGGGGGGGGGGGGGTGGGGTGGGGGGAGGGTAGAAACAACAAGAAGGGTAGGTCTGTGATGCACCAGAAGGTAGGAGAGATTCAATGACAAACACAATGAGGGGACGAGGCGAAAGGGGACAGTAAAGGAAAAGAAGAGAAAAGGAAAAGGCAGATGTTTGAAATGAAGAAAGAAAGGAGAAAAGGAAATGCAAAACCTTGGCCTTGAACTCAAAACAGCAAAAAATAACAAGAAAATGCCTCACATTTCATATCAAAAGAGGGAGAGGAGGAGGAACTACATGGGTTAAATTAGAAAAGGGATTAGAACTCAACAGAGAAAGACTTTAATTACATGAACTGGAGATGACAGGAGACTTGATGGCTCAGATTTGACTCTTGGTTTCGATTTGGCACGAACATTCTTTTAATTCCTAAATTCCTTTATCGTTAATTTGTTCGACTGGGCTTGTATCTGCTGGAATTTAGAAGAATGAGGGAGGATCTCGTAGAAACATATAAAATCCTGATGGGACTGGACAGCCTAGACGCAGGAAGAATGTTCCCGATGTTGGGGAAGTCCAGAACTAGGGGTCACAGTCTAAGAATAAGGGGTAAACCATTGAGGACTGAGATGAGGAGGAATTTCTTGACTCAGAGAGTTGTGAACCTGCGGAATTCTCAACCTCAGAAAGCAGTTGGGGCCAGTTCGTTAGATATATTCAGGAGGGAGCTGGACATGGCCCTTGTGGCTAAAGGGATCAAGGGGTACAGGGAGAGGGCAGGAATAGGATGCTGAGATTGCAGGATCAGCCACGATCGTATTGAGTTGTGGTGCAGGTTCGAAGGGCCAAATGGCCTACTCCTGCATCCATTTTCTACGTTTCTAGGTTTCGTGTGATGCGGCTGTCATTGGCTAAGCCAGCAGTTAATACTCATCCTCAATAGGCCTTGAGTAGATGGTGGTGAGCCATATTCCTGAAGTGCTGCAGCCCATTGGAGTGTTGATACAGTGCACCCTGGAAGAAAACTCCAGGAATTTGACCCAGCAGCAGCAAAGCAACAATGATATACTTCCAAGTGTGGATGGCATGTGGTTTGGAGGGGAATTTGCAAGTGGTGGTGTTCCCTTGTCTCTGCTGACCTCATCCTTCTGAAAGGTGAAGTGAAGGGAGTCTGAATGAGGTGCTACAGGGCATCGTCTAGCTGCCACTGCACATTGGCAGTGTAGAGAGTGAGTAGTGAATGGGGCCACTGATCAAGTGCTGTAATGGGTCCTGGAGGGTGCCCAGCTTTCTGAGTTTTGTTGGGGCTGTGTTCAACTCGACAAGTGGGATGTATCAGCACGGTAAGTCAAGGACATCGCCTGACCTCAGCCCAGAGGGCTTGGACACAGTCAATTGTGTCACAGTCATTTGGGATCTCCAAGGATGGGAGTTTGTCTCATTTCAGAATGGAGAATGGGCCACATCAGTCCTGCGGGTCCGATTCAACCAGCCTGGAGATTAGTGGGAAAACCACTGGGGAGATGTACATGGACCAGTCAGGGCCCTGATCACTCATCGAGTCACAAGAGTCATACAATACAAAAACAGACCCTTTGGTCCAACCAGTCCATGCCGACCATAATCCCAAACCAAACTAGTCCCACCTGCCTGCACTTGGCTCATGTCCTTCCAAACCTTTCCTATTCATGTACTTATCCAAATGTCTTTTAAACATTGTAACTGTGCCTGCACCCATCACTTCCTCTGGAAGCTCATTTCAAACACAGACCAGTTTCTGTGTAAAAACATTGCTCCTCGTGTCTTTTTCAAATCGCTCTCCTCTCACCTTAAAAATATACCCCTTAGTTTTGAAATCCCCCACCCTTGGAAAAAGACAGCTGCCATTCACCTCATCTATACCCCTCATGATATTATAAATCTCAATAAGGTCACCCCTCACCCTCCTGCACTCCAGTGCAAAAAAGCCTATCTAGCTTCTCCTTGTAACTCAAACCCTCCATTCCCAGCAACGTCCTGGTAAATCTCTTCTGAACCCTCTCCAGCTTAATGATATCCTTCCTATAATAGGGTGACCATTGGTATGAGACTCATTGGTCCCACACTGTCTCCTTGAGAGGGTTTTGAGCTCCCTTGCTGTTGGGGCTGACTACTGGAGCGATGGACTCCAGATCTGTGCGTATTTCTGGCACACGCTGACTGTGCTGAGCCTGGCTCTCAATGGCAGCTGGCATGCCAGAGACAGTAATGACAACGTCGTTGGACACCTCCAAGCTTGGAGTCCATTTTCCGGCTGCCTCTAACACACCTGCCAGCTACTGCTGTGTCTTTGGCTACGGCTGAGCAAGTGACTGGTCTCTGGCGTTTGTCCCTCAGCCAGTTGTGGAGCTGTCACAGTGAGGTCCTCAGCAGAGTGCTATCCCAAGTCTAGAGGGAGAGCAGTACAGCACTCTGCGACAAAGCTCACTCAGTTGTCATTTCATGGCAGTCTCAGCATCAATGAGCAGTGAAGGTCCTGTCCCTCAGGGATGGTTTCTCTCCTCGGAGGGGGTGAGGTGATGAAGGTTAGGAACCCCTCCACATATAGATGTCATAGACCTGTGCAGCATGGAAACAGACCCTTTGGTCTAACTTGTCCATGCCGACCAGATATCCTAAATTAGTCTACTCCCATTTGCCAGCATTTGGCCCATGTCCCTCCAAACCCTTCCTATTCATGTACCCATCCAGCTGCCTCTTATGTGTCGGGACTGTACCAGCTTCCACTACTTCCTCTGGCAGCTCATTCCGTGTACGCACCACCCTCTTCGAGAATATGTTGCCCCTTAGCTCCCTTTTATTTTATTCCCCTCTCACCTTAAACCTACCTCTTCTAGTTTTGGACTCCTGTACCTGGGGAAAAGACCTTGACTAATCACCCTATCCATGCCCCTCATGATTTTATAAACCTCTCTAAGGTCACCCCCCTCAGCCTCCGACGCTCCAGGGAAAATAGCCCCAGCCTATTCAGCCTCTCCCTGCAGCTCAAACTCTCCCAGCCCTGGCAACATCCTTGTAAATCTTTCTTGCTCCCTTTCAAGCTTAATAATATGTTTTCCTATAGCAGGGAGACCAGAATCAAACGCAGTGTTCCAAAAGTGGCCTAACCAATGTCCTGTACAGCTGCAACATGACGTCCCAACTTCTATACTCAATGCACCGACCAATCTTGCCTCTGTATGCCATATTATGAGATCCTTTCTCCTGGAATGAGACAAAGGGTAGGATTGGCTGAGCTGAATGTGGCTGGGCCAGCTATTAGTGCTGGTACAGGTGAGGGAAAGCTGGTGAGGTGTTCCATGTCAGCAAGTAGGCAACAGAGAGGGCATGCAGGGTTAATTGTCCAGGAAGGGTAGGGAGAGGTGAGAGTGATGGAGGGAAGGTGAAAATAGTAGGTCAGGAGCCTTGGCGGAAGGCGTGAGAAGTGCCAGAGTTAGGGTGAGTGTGAGGCAGCTGATGGAGGGTGGTGGCATTACCCTCATGGAGTGTAGATAGGCATTAACATGTCGACAGAGCCAGGCGTTCCTCCGGGCACCTCACTGACCCTGGTGGCAGCTTCAGACCAGGCTGGTAGGGTCTGGTGTCACGGCCTCCTCTCGCGGTTTGGTAGAAAGACAACACTCCTTCTCTGTGGCCCACCATCCGCCAGGACCTCCAGATCCCTGCGGACAAATCGAGGTGCCAACCTGTCTCTGTCTGCCGTCTCTGGGGCAATTCTTCCATGAGTGTGAAGGGTGGCTCCTAGCATGCTGGTGCCCACCTGGGCTTTACGTATGGCTCTGGCACTGGGAATCCCGGAATGTCCCAACAGTGACAGGGTCACGGTAGAGTGGGAAGTGTTGCCAGAGAGATGTGGTACATACAAAATGAGGTGGGCAGCGTAAGACTGCGCAAAGAAACTCGCAATGGCCCAGTAGAGAGAAACCCACCAGGAAACGCCTCCAGACTGACACTTAGCCAATTTTTGGTACAATTCAACCTGGTCTTATCCTTCACAATGTTAGCCAGAACAAAACGACTGTATATTTTGCAAACCAAGGACATGTAACAATTGTAAAAAATGCACCAGAACGAGAAAGGAGATTTGTTGCAGCAGCTAACTGGAAATGAAGCCACAATTTGCAAGGTGAATTCTCAGTTGCAAGTGAGTTGGAACTCTCAGAACTAATGCAAACTGTACTTTAAATCGAAATTGTCACGCACAGTTGGTTGTTACAAGTTTAACCTTGTAATGTATAATGATGGGATATGACAGGAGAGGGAGAATATCGTTTTGTACTATATTGCATCGTAGTGCTGTAGAAAGCTTTTCATTGTGGCTTTTTTTTTCATTTTTATTTAAGGATGATGTTTTATGACCAAGGTGGTGATACTTTACCTGTTTCTTTTAATACAAAATAAAATGGAGCAGAGTGGGGCATGCGATCTCCTCGCACGGCATGGTGGTAATCCAACATGAGCCTGGTTATCATCTGGGCACAGGGTGCAGGGCAAATCCTATTGGAACCCTAGTGCCAACTTTCACAGAAATGTTGGCTTTTTCGTGGGCAAACTTGCAGACTCTCAGAGACGTGGACAGAGATACGGGGAAACAGCAGTGAATGGTAGGGGAAAAGGCTGCACTCACTTTGTCTTCTGGTGGGATCCTGGGGAAACATGTTCTCTGGTCAAAGAGTTAGAGTATGTGGAGACTTAAGGAAGGCTGCTAGATTTGCCATGTGTGACCAGGAGCAAGTCACTGCAAGTATTGTTGCTAAACTTGGGGAAGTTTGAGGAAAACAACCTTTGATGTACATTGATCGTTATGACTCAGCAAAATGGGAAGAAGTGAGCTTTTGGGAAGCTGGAAGTAACTTATTTAACTTGTTTCCGTAAAGATGTGATTCCGCAGAGGTTATGGTATCATATATAAATTCTAACTGGAGTCTTTTGGTCATGTAAGGAAATTAAGGGGAACACCTTTTCTGTTGTGCAGTGTATCATGCTACTCACTAAGTAATGTTTAACCAATGGTAATTTTAGTTTACTTGTTACAGTAAATGTCTTAAAATGTCAAGGCTAAGGTATGGGGTAAAGGCAGGAAAGTGAAGTTGAGTTTTATCAGATGAGCCATGATCCCATTGAATGACGGAGCAGTTTCGATGGGCCAAATGGCCTACTTCTGCTCCAAGTCTTAAGGCTTTACAGTGTGTGCAATCCTTTGAGTAGGTCCCTGGGAAATTCACATCTCCTTTCAAACATAATTGGTCTCAAAGGGAATGATAATAAGGTGAATCCCTGTTTCCGACATTTTAGGCACTTACACCTTAGCTATATACCTAAGTTCATGCACTAAACAGTAATTTCTGGGTTAGCACTCGTGCTTATATAGCGCCTTATCACAATTCTCAGGCATCTCAGCTGCTTTGTGCGCAATGATTGAATCTGACATTCAGTCACCTTGATCATGTGGGCAGCCATTTTGTGCACATTGTCCCAAGTCCAAGTTATCCCAAGGACAGAACCTTCAACAAAGCAGCTGACCCAGCCCTACATTGAAGGTTGTGTGTGTTTCTTTTTGAACCCCACCCCCAACCACTTCAAAACCGAATAGGCTACCAGCCAAGCCAAGTCCACAACACAATTGTTTACCGCTTCGAGCATAGTGTTTACGACAAGAATGGCCATAACAAAAAGAGAGCTCAATCACTCTGAAGCTTTAATCTCTGATGTCTTACCTATAGTCTGCCAAGCAATTATATACATTTTATCATTGTCAAATATAATATATCTTTCTATTTATATCTCATTAGGTGGGTTGTTGTTTCAAACAATAGCAAGGATCTTTCGATTGGATGATTACCATGGCAACTGTTGTCACCGAAGGCAGCTGCCAGGTAACAGGCATATGACCAAACCAGAGGCCTCATCGAACAATGAATGAAAGGTCAGCTCTCTGTAATATCAGGCCCATCTTCACATCAACATATTCATAAATTCACAGCGGAATAAACCAATAAAGGGAAAGAAAAAAAAATCAAAGAGTTACTTATCATGCACCTAAAAGCTTTCTGACTTCAAATAGGAAATGTATTTCTGTTTCAAATGGACTTGCAAATAACGAGGCCTAGTTCTTATCAGCCAGTCAAATAAAGCTCAAGGCACCGCTGTGACATGAAAGTTTGCTAACAAAGTATCACTGAGGTAGGTTGGAACAAAATCAATCTCCAAACGGTGCATTCTAAAAAGAAGTTTTAGGTTCAAGAATTTTACGGTTGCCAACTCTGGTTGGTTGCAGCACACGACTGCCATATTTCCCGGCTATTAAATCAAATTATTTTCACCTCCATCGATATTTTTTAAAAACCAATGAGTCAAATTGTTCAAATAAATAAAACTAAAATTCACCCGTTTCTGTGTTCCTAAAATATCTTGCACCAGGTTCGCTCACAACAGTGTCTTCAGGGTTAATCTTTCGTTCCTGGTGACAATCCATGTTTTACCCAACAGATAGAATGACAGAATTTTTTTTGACTCATTTGAAGGCCACCATCATATAAGAGAAGAGTCTTTGGGGAATGGTTTGGAAAACCTTTGCATAATTCTACATCACTTCTGTTTTATTTATTTGTTCCAAGGCTGGAAACATTGCTGGCAAGGCCAACGTTTGTTGCCTATCTATCCCTAATTGCCCTAGAGAAAGTCGTGGCGAGCTGCCTCCTTAAACCACTGCAGCGCCTGAACTGTAGGAACATCCGCAGTGCTGTTAGGGAGGGAGTTCCAGCATTTTGATTCAGTGACGGAGGGGAAAGAGAAGTATATCCCAAGTAAGGAGTGTGTGTATCTTAAAGGGAAATTTTCGGCCGATTTTGTGGTCTGGCACTCCTGCAGTGCTCATCCTTCCAGGTAGTATATGCTGACCACAAGACCATAAGAAACAGGAACAGGAGTAAGCTGTTTGGCTCCTCGCGCCTGCTCCGTCATCCAATGGGATCATGGCATTCCTCACGTCCACTTTACTGCTTATTCCCATAATCCTTGTTTTCCCCTACTGGCTCAAGAATTTATCTATCTCAGCCTTAGATATACTCTGCCCCTACAGCTCTCTGCAGCAATTCCAAAGACTCTCAACCTCTGAGAGAAGAAATTCCTCCTCATCTCAGTCTTAAATCGGTGCCCCTTTATTCTGAGTCTGTGCCCTCCGGTCCTAGTCTTTCCCATGAGGGGAAACATCATCTCAGCATTTACCCTGTCAAGCCCCATAAGAAGCTTATCTGTTTCAATGAGATCACCTCTCGTTCTACTGAACTCAAACAAGTAGAGACCCAAACTATTTAGCCTTTGGTCATAAGACAATCCTTCAATACCAGGGATCATCTTTATGAACCTACTCTGAACTGCCTCCATTGAAATGATATATTTTCTGAAATAAGGGAACCAGACTGCTCACAATACTCCAGATATCTCACCAGCATCTTGTACAGTTGCAGTAAGACTTCCCTACTCATACTCCAACCCCATTGAAGTAAGGGCCAACATTCCATTAGCCTTGCTGAATACCTGCTGCACCTGCGGGCTAGCTTTCTGTGTTTCGTGCGCAAGTACTCTCCAAGTCCCCTTGTGTTGCAGCTTTCTGCAGTTTTTCTCCATTTAATTAAGACTGTTCTTTTGATCCCCCTTCCAAAATGAACAACCTCACATTTTCCCGCATTATACTCCATTTGCCAACTTTTTGCCCACTTGCTTAACCCATCAATATCTCTCTGTAAACTGTTTGTATCCCTCTCGCAATCTGCATTTCCACCTTTTATTTTGTCTCCTGCAAATTTGGCTACAGTACATTCGCTTCCTTCCTGCAAATCAGTAATATATAATATACAGGCACTGATCCCCACTGATAACAGGTCGCCAATCTGGAAAGAATCCGTTATCCCCACTCGCTGTTCCCTGCCCATTAGTCAATTCTCTATCTATGCCAACACCGTGGGCTCTTGTCTTATGATTTAACCTTTTGTGAAGTACCTTGCTGAATGCCTTCTGGAAGTCCAAATATAATACATCTTCTGGTTCCTCTTAAGCAATCTGGTTGAGACTTCCTTGAAAAACTCTAATAAATTAGTCAGACAATTTCCCTTTCCTGAAGCCCTGCTGATTCTGCTTGATTAGATCATGATTTTCCAAATGTTCTTCTATTATTTCCTTAATAACTAATTTCAATACTTTTCCAATAGTAGGTACAAGGCTAATCAGCCTAGAGTTACCCATTTTTTTGTCTCCCTCCCTTTTTGAATAAGGGTGACCCCACATTGGCAGTTTTTCAGCTCTCTGGTACTTCTCCAGGTTCCAGAGATTTTTGAAAACTTACAAAAAAACGCATCCACTATCTCTGTAGCCACCTCTATTAGGATCCTAGGATGCAAACCACCAGAGCCAAGGTATTTATCCCCATAAGTTTGGAAAGGTGTTGTCAAAAGAGCTTTGGTGAGCTTTGCTGCAATCAAACCCATTTGTGGTACACACTGCTGCCACTGTGTGCCAGGAGTATAATTTGGTGAATTTTTAAGGTGGTGAGTGCCAATCAAGCAGGTTGCTTTCATCCTGAACTATGAGTGTTTTTGGAGCTGCACCCATCCAGGCAAGTGGGGAGCATTCCATCACACTCCTGAGTTGCACCTTGCAGATGGTGGACTGGTTCTTTGGACAGAGGGGTGGTGTCTTCCTACAAAATTCCCAGCCCCCAGCCTAATCTTGGAGCCTGTATGGCAAGTCCAATTCAGTTTCTGGTTAATGGTAACCACCAGGATATTGATAATGGAGGATTCAGCAATGGTAATGCCGTTGAATATCAAGGGGAGCTAGTTAGATTCTGCTCTTATCAGAGATGATCATTGTCTGGCTCTTTGTTGTGAATGTTTCTTGCCACTAATCAGCCAAAACCTGAATGTTGTCCAGGTCTTGCTATGTTTGGACATGGACTGCTTCAGTATGCAAAAGGCGCTGAACATTGTCAAACATCTCCATTTCTAACCTCATGAAGGTGCTTGAAACAGCTGAAGATGGTTGGGCCTAGGACATTAGCTTGAGGAGTTCCTGTGGGGACATGCTGGGACTGAGAAGATTAGCTCTAAACAATCACAATCATCTACCTTTGTGTAGGGTATGACTCCAACCAGTGCTGAGTTTTCTTACCTGATTCCCATTGTCTATGACTTTGTCAGGGTTCCTTGATGCCGCATGTCGTAAAATGTGCCCTGATGCCAAGCTTATGTCACTGCTCTAATAATCCAGACCGCAGGCCAATGTCCTGGCATCATGGATATGAAACACATCATGGCAGAGGGTGAAATCTTAATTCATTAACTGTCTGGAATTAAGAATGCTAATTTAGTGCTGACCAAGCAGCCACTGTCAGTTGTCATAAAAACCCATCTAGTTCACTACTGTCGTTCAGGGAAAGAAATCTGTCACCCTTACCTGGTCTGGCCTAGGTGTGACTCCAAACCCACAGCAATGTGGTTGACTCTAACTGACCTCTGAAAGAGCCTAGCAAGCTACTCAGATCAAGGGGAAATTAAGGGAAGGAAAATAATTGCTGGCCAACCATCAGCAGCCACATCTTGTGAATGAATTAACAAGAAAAGGGCAGTCACTCTCACCTAATTTCTTGACATTGTCTCTTATTTCTATGTTTGGGCCAAGGTTCTAATGAGGTCAAGGAGCAGAGTGGTCCTTGTGGAGCTCAAATTGATCACCTGTGAGCATGCTGTCTCTATGCAAGTGCCACTTGATTGCACTGTCAATGACTCCTTCCATCACTTTGCTTTTGTTCGAGAGTAGACCATGGGGTGGTATTTGAATTGTGTACAGACCATTACTGGGCAATGTTCCAAATTGTTAGGTAGATGCCAGAGTTATAAGTGTACTGGAAGAACGTAGCTATGGGTGCAGCTAGTTCTGGAGCACAAGTCTTCAGTAGTAGCATCAGGTGTTGTCAGGGCCCTTGGTCCTTGTAGTATCCAGTCCCTCCAACCATTTCTTGACATCACGTAGAGTGAACTAAATTGGCTGAAGACTGGCATCGTGGCTCAAGGTGGATCATCTACTTGGCTTTTCTGGCTGAAGATGGATGCAAATAAGGACAAATGAACATAAGAAATAGAAACAAGAGTAGGCCATTTGGCCCCTCAAATCTGCTCTGCCATTCAAAAGGGCCACTGATTTGGCAAGTAGTATTGTATCTTTACCAGGTTGCCACCTCATTTTTAGGTATGCCGGGTACTGCCCCTGGCATGCCATCCTGCACTGAACCAGGGTGGAAACCCCTGGCTTGATGGTAATGGTAGAGTGGGGGATATGCTGGGCCATGAGATTACAGATTGTGATTCTCCAAAATAAATACAATGGGATAGAATTGGTCTTCACGAGTTTGGATACTCCAACAAAAACGTGATACTTAAGTGGAGTGATAATAATTGTGTTAGCTGACCAGCTGATGGACCTCCATGCTCCTTTATGTTGATATGAATGTTGGTCCTTCAAGAAAATTCCAAAAAGTCACACTCGCATTGATACTGTTGATGTTCCAGTTTCTCTCTGCTATCTACAGTTCTTAAACGGCTCTGTTTACGAGATGCAAAAGGTTTACAAGTTTGATAAACATCAGAAGTTTACCATGCTTGAGCACTTTTTCACACCAATTTTGGCAATTACATCCTAAACTTCTGCAACGCCAATATGCATTTGTATACAGCCTTTAATTCAATATTTCCACATGCTTCACAGGAACATTATCAGACAAAACCTGATGCAGAGACACAGAAGGTGATATTAAGAAAGGTGCTTGATCAAAGGGGAAGTTTTTAAGGAACATCTTCAAGGAAGAAAAGAGAGAGAGAGAGGGAGGTGAGGAAGTAGAGAGGTTTCAGGAGGGAACGCCAGATTTTAGAATCTGGGCAGTTAAGGGCCATGTCGATGCCATACACCTCAACCATATACTTATCCTAAATAAGGTGAAAATAAAATTGACAACCAGATTGCTCAATGTTTCTAGGTGGGAGGAGAAATTGTGATGTAGGTGGTTCTAGTTAACCTGTTCAGAGTTGTAATGACTTATCTCTGGGGCAGGCAGGACTTGAACCCAGGGTTCTAGATCAAGAGGTAGGGAAACTACCAGAGGACCACAAGGGCCTAGATTGTAAAGTATACTTGCTGTTAAACTTTAACACCGCAGCATCCTTGCTTATTTTCCTTTTGGTTTCGGTCACTTAGTTGCTCCTCCTGCTTCTCAGGAAGAGAACAATGGGAACTTCCCTGTACCTTTACAAAAGAGGAGCAGAAATGGAGAGAGAGGTCAAAAGGTTGGGGGTTGTGGTACACAGCTATGAGTAACTTTACTCCCTGTCTGCAACATCACACACAGATATCTCCAATTTTACAGATCTACTTCCCTGACCTGAGAGCATCCCAAGCGGAATGTTTTTTACGTTGGAAAAATATACTTTATTCATAAAAAAAATCTTTATTTACATACACACGTGTAAAAGCAGTTCTCTGCCGACTTTGCTTATGAAGAACAAATAAACATGGGAATTTGACATTCTCTGCAGTTTCTTAAAAAAAAAAACCAAAGGCATCTCCTACTGATGCAGGACACTGTTTGCATACATTGAGGTAAAGAGAGGGTCTGATAACTGAACAGACCCTTCTTGTATCTTGGCAGAAAGACTTTAGACGGCACAGCCTTTCCCCACTGGGTAGCAGCTGCTCCAGGCTTTAGTGGGTCCCTCAGCACATAGTCCTGGACCTTGGAATGTGCCAGTCTGCAGCACTCAATGAAGGCCAACTTTTTACACCAGAAGACCAACAAATTCCAGACAGGCCCAAAGAGCGTCTTTCATCCCAAACAGCATTACAACAACAGAGAGTGACAAACAAATGTGTGCACAGCAAGCTCTCACAAATAGTCAGTTCATTAAACAAGCTTTAGTGAAGTTAGTTGCAGGATGAGGTGTTGCATTTTGGAAAGGCAAATCAGGGCAGGACTTTTACATTTAATGGTCAGGTCCTGGGGAGTGTCGCCGAACAAAAAGGCCTTGGGGTGCAGGTTCATAGTTCCTTGAAAGCAAAGCTGCAGGTAGACAGGATGGTAAAGAAGGTGTTTGGTACGCTTGCCTTTATTGGTCAGCGCATTGAGTTTTGGAGTTGGGAGGTCATGTTGCGGCTGAACAGGAAATTGGTTAGGCCACTTTTGGAATACTGCGTTCAATTCTAGTCTCCCTGCAATAGGAAAGATGTTGTGAAACTTCAAAGGGCTCAGAAAAGACTTACAAGGGTGTTGCCGGGGTTGGAGGAGGGTTTGAACTTAAGGGGATTGCTGAATAAACTGGTGCTGTTTTCCCTGGAGCCTAGGGGTGACCTTATAGAGGTTTACAAAATCACGAGGAGCATGGATAGGGTGAATAGCCAGGGTTTTTACCCCCAGTGTAGGGGAGTCTAAAACTAGGGTGCATAGGTTTAAGTTGACAGGGGAAAGATTTAAAAAGGACCTGAGGGGCAACCTTTTCCCACAGAGGATGGTACATGTGTGGAATGAGTTGCCAGAGGATGTGGTGGAGGCTGGTACAATTACAACATTTAAAAGGCATCTGGATGGGTAAATGAATAGGAAGGGTTTACAGGGATATGGGCCAAATGGGACTCAATTAACTTAGGATATCTGGTCAGCATGGACAAGTTGGACCGAAGGGTCCATCTCCACGTTGTACATCTCTGTGACTCTTTGCCTCTATGGCTCTAACTTCCCTGCTCTTCCATATGATATGAGGGTAGATTTTAACCTTAGCTCTCTAGGTTCTAGTCTGGTGGAACAGATTATACCTCCTCTGTGGAACTCACACTATTTTCATTCAGATTGGAGGAGTCATGCCACCAGGATAAAAAAAACAGGCAACGAACAGATGAAAATCAACCCCATTATATCACTACACACCTGGTTTTCCGACAGTTTTGTACTTACATGGATATTTTGGAAACCATCAATGCCCTGACTGCATTTTGCAGCAACTTTGAAGGAAATTGCTCATTTGATGAGATGAAGTGAGATCGTCTGTTCCCAGGTTTCTTGCGAACCATTTTCACAACACATACACACTACTGAATGACAGGACTATAGAAGCCTTCAGTCTCATAGGACTGACTAAAATATGGGCAATAGAAATTGATAAAATTATCACTCAGTGCACATCAGTCACCTGGCAGTATATATGCAAGTTGGGAGTGAGCAGGCTGACATCATGCTGGTTCCTGTTACCTCAATTGTGTTCCCCGCACAAATGACCAACATTGACACTAGTGCACCTGGAATGTCAAATGAAGCCTTTTCCCTTTCTTCCTCCACATGCATTCCTCATTCAGATCTGAACAACACGTTATATTTTCTTAAGCAATTCATGAATGCTGTCAAACAAAAATTGACGCTGAACCAAATATGATGATATTAGGATAGAGGTCAAAAGGGTTTACGGAGCATCTTAAAGGAGCAAAGAGAGATAATGAGATACATAGAATCGTACCAATGTCATGTCACAGAAGGAGGCCATTCAGCCCATTATATTTGTGCATGACAGGCATGGGAGATGGGCAGCTGTTTTACATAAGCCCTGAAATAAGCTTATGGAGGAGGAAGCTGAGAGGCCACTCGCATGAGAATGGGAATAACGAAGTCTAGATGAAACAAGGAAGTGAATGAGGTTTTCAGCAGCTGATGCGCTGACATGAGGCAGAGACAGGTGATGTTAAGTAGTTGGAAATAGGCTTCCAATTACGTGGTGCCGTTCCCATTGAAAGCATCTTGTGCAGTACCATTGCAATGTAGAAGCCAATTTGCTCGTGTAAGATCCCACAATTGCTCAGTAATTAGCTTTTAATGATGGTGATAAATGGGTAAACATTGCCCAAGGGAAGCATTTGTGCACTTCTTTGAAATGGTACCACAGGGTCTTTTACCCCAAGTTTCGAGGCCTTGATTTAACATTTTGTCTGAAAAATGGCACCTCTGAGAATGCAGCACTTCCTCTGTACTGTGCTGGCAATATGAGCCGAGGTTTTAAATTCAAATATCCTAAACGTGATTTGAACAAACTAAGTTCTGACCCAAGGCAAGAGTGGTATATATATTACTGATCCAAGCCTAGCATGGCTTAGATAGAGTTGATTGGGTTTGAGGGTTGCAATGTGCAGATAGGCCTCAGAACCAGAGACTGGTTGCCAGCGATAGCTATAGAGTGCTCTCAACTTAGCCAGGACTGTGGTGTTAATAAAACAGAGAACTGTGGATACTGGAGATCTGAAATGAAAACAGAAATTGCTGGAGAAACTCAGCAGCTCTGCCAGCATCTGTGGACAAAAAAAAGCAGAGTTAACGTTTTGAGTCCGGTGACCCTTCCTCAGCTCTCGAAAGGTTAAATTACTCTCCACAGACACTGCCAGACCTATTGAGTAGCTCTCGCAGTTTCTGTTTCTGTTTCTGAAGTGTCAATACATTGCTAGGCTATTTACATAGTGCAGCAAGTAAACAGTAAATAAATAAAGGTAGGATCTTTCTCCCCTGTTTTTGCTAAGTCTTGGCCATCCCTAGTGATTGACACATCTGCAGCCAGCATTTTTGCTCTTGTCTGTCTTTTGAGGCTCCTCTCTGGCAGGGGACATGCATTTCAAGGACAATGGTACATGAGTACCTAAATTTGCAGAGTGAAGGGAGCACTTAAAGAAACACACAGGTCTGCCATCAAAAGGAGCCTGAAGAGGCTCGGGTCCCTTTTGTGATGAAGCAAACAAGGACAGATGAAAGGACTGAGCACATCGCAGTGCTGGACCACTTAGCAATCAGTGAGATAGGTGTACAATCACTGCCACAACAAAGAGCGGACAAGGACGGTGAGACCAGCTGTTTCTTCAGGACAACAGAATGCCAAGAGCCTTGCAGGCAATCTTGCCTTATTTTCATTTCTCCGAGCTTTCTGTCTATTACAGTAAATGAACGCTGCAGCTCTCATTGTATTCCCAGCTCTTTGTTTCCACGTGCAATTCATTGGAAAATTGCCCGGTTTGTCACAAGCAACAGCTGATTAAAAGCAGAGTGTATGAAAGGGTATGGTAGGCTTCCACAGACCTCGATGAACCAGCGACATCTGAGCCCCTGGTGGGAGCTGTTCATGGGATGAGCAGCAGCTCAGTGACTGGCATTCTTACCTCTAAGCTAGAAACACAGGGCTCAAGCCCTACCTTTGGTGGACTTTGACAGGGGATATTTAACCAAGGCTCGGTCTGGCTTCTTGGGTAGGGAATGAACAGCAGGGGAGCTCACCACTGTGTCCTGGACACCATTTAGCCCACAAGCAATTCATTAAAATAGCTTCCTTGGTCATCATCACATCGCTGATTGTGGGATCTTGCTGTGTGGCAATTAGCTGCAGCGCGTCCCACAGCTTAACACCTCAGAGAATGCTCCATTGGCTGTGAAATACTTTCAAACACCCTGAGGGCATGAAGAGGGCCCAATAAATACAAGATTCTTAAATTGTGGCAAGGCATGAGACTAATCTGGGTTTTTCATCTATTGATGTTCGGAAAGATTTTCTGGGAAGGCAAAACGCTTTATTAAAAATTTGTGTTGACTCACTAGGATACTTGTCTCCACAATGGAAATGCCTCTGTTTGAAGGTTGCAGAAGTTTATATGCATTGCGAATATCTAGTTCAAGGCTCCCATTTCGATATAATTATTTTAGTATTGACATTAACGTTAAACAATAGAAAATGGGATAAAGGCAACTGAAGTCCCTGGAAGTCCCATCTGTTTAAAAGGTGAGGGTCCTGTGGCTTTGAAGAGGTCAACAGCGAGGAAGGTGAGGTAATTAAAATATTGTTCTTTACTGATTCCCACATTACCTGAAGCAAATAACTGTTCAGAAGGTTGCTTATGTTTGTTTAACAGAATCAGAGTAGAAGAGATGTAGCTAGAGAGCATCATATTGGCTTCCTACCAGGACACTGGATGTTGTTCCAAGGCTAGATCTTTAAAAGTGATGAATTGGAAATCGTTGCAAAGGTGCCAGAGTTATGTTAATATTTGATGACCCACTGTGCCATTAACCTCTGGGTGAGATCTGCCTTGAATAATCTGGCTACTTAAGGCGAACTGTGTGGGATATTCTACCACAGTTTGACTGTGAAGTCGCATTTACCTCATGTTAATTCTGGATACTACAGTACAGCTTGTTTTACTTTTCTAATCTTGTGGAATAAAGTTTTTAGTTAGAGACAAAAAAAACTGCAGATGCTAGAATCCAAGGAAGACCAAACAGGAGGCTAGGATGAAAGGAGCAGTCAACGTTTCAGGATATTACCCTTCTTCAGGACTAGATGTGGGGTAGGGGAGCTGCAGATAAAGATGGCGGGAAGGGGTGGAGGCAGAATGGTGGTGATAGGTGGACACTGGTGGTAGTCATGACCTGGTTGGGCGATGGGAGGGATGAATCTAGTTGGTGGCTGGAAGGAAGGGTCAGAAGGTGAAATGGAAGGGAGGACATGGTGCTGAAAGTGAAACCAGGGGGATGGGTAAGAAAGTTATCTGAAATTGGAGAACTCAATGTTGAGTCCTCCGGGCTGTAGGGTGCCCAGGCGGAAGATAAGGTGTTGCTTTCAAATTTGCGTTCGAGATCGCTGCGACACTGGAGGAGACTGAGGATGGACATGTGGGAAGGTAAGTGGGACAAGGAGTTGAAATGGGCAGTGACCAGGAGGTTAGGTCGGCTGTTACAGACCAGTTGGAGATGCTCGGCGAAACAGTCACCTAATCTACGTTTGGTCTCATCGTCGTAGAGAAGACCACATTGGGACCACTGGATGCAATAAACTAGGTTGGGGGAGATGCAAGTGAAGCTCTGTCTCACTTGGAAGGGATGTTTAGAGCCCTGAATGGAGGTGAGGGAGATGGTGTGTGGGCAGTTGTTGCATCTTTTACTGTTACAGGGGAAGGTACCGGGAGGGTTGGTGTTTTTGTTGGTGGGGGATATAGCACGAACTAAGGAGTGGCGAAGGGAATGGTCCTTGCGGAAGACAGAGAGGGGTGGGGAGTGGAAGATGTTCCGGGTGCTGAGGTCTAATTGAAGTTGGCAGAATTGTTTGAGGATGATATGTTGGATGCTGATGCTGGTGGGGTGGGAAGTGTCAAATCCATGGAATCTTGCGGGTGTATTCTCTAAGTAAGTACCTGAGATCTTGAACTTTGTCTACGTTAAGTTAAAAAGAAAAGGCACTGGACTCTAAGATAACAAGGTGTGGTGCTGGATGAACACAGCAG
>JAHRHZ010000145.1:7452132-7471108 GCA_024137785.1 Ginglymostoma cirratum | reverse complement strand
TGGCCTGCTGTGTTCATCCAGCTCCACACCTTGTTATCTCAGATTCTCCAGCATCTGCAGTACCTTTTATCTCAGGCACTGGACTCTAACTAGATTGTAACATAATTTGTGGTTTTGTTTGGGTTCATAGCATGTGCACAGCTAGAAAACATTGTCCAGCTCCAGCTCTTTAACACATTCCTTCTCTACCTGGCTTCATTTCATCTGCTGCTGAAACTTTTCATTGGTATCTCTGGACCTGACTCTTCCAACACTATCCTAGCTGGCCAGCCATCACCATCTTTTACACACTAGAACTCGTCTAAATCTCCCCTCATGCATCCTAACTCACAACAAATTCCATTCAACCATCACCTAAACTCTGGAATGTCCTCCCTAAACCTCCTAACCCTAACCCTCTATTTGCTCCTTTAAAATTCACCCTAGTGACCAAGGTCATTGGTTCCAAGTCTTCGTATGTGATTTGAAGTCAAATTATGTCAGTAACATTCCTGTGAAGTACCTTGCAACATTTCACCGCATAAAGGTACTATATTGATGCGAGTTGCTTTTATACCAGGGTAATTATTTAATGTGAGCTCATATGGTTGGGTATTTACTCACATTAGGTCATGCCAAGGCTCAGATATTGGAGGGAACGTGTTTTCTGGAACTTTGCACAGACAACTATCATTGTAAAGCTGCAGCTAGGACATTGTGCACTCAGGGACATGCACCCAGCTCAGGGACTGGAGCGGGCTGCGTCTCCAAGCTGTTCGCTTGCTCGCTTAGTGTTCACTCACTTTGAACCTACCTGGATGCTCACAGCGACCCTGCCAGCAATACCAGGCTCACTATGGTGCTGTATCACCATGCTGTTAGGTGTAGGTGCAAGCCAGAAAGCTTGTCATGGTTGTCCAGTCAGAGGAGCAAGCCATTGGTCAGCAGGTCCCAGCACCGAAAGTCAAGGGCACCCTCCAATACCCCAGTCCAGGGCCTTGGACACGGTCAGTCAGCCACTTGAGACGGTCAGGGATATAATTCCTCATAAGACATGAAAAGCCAAGGATCAAGAGGCCCACCGACAGTCTTGACTCTTTCTTCCCAGTTGGGGGGCACTGTTTTCATCCCAGAATGAGAGCAAGGCAGATAATTAAGTGGGAGATTAAGTGGGTACAGTGGCAGAGATAGCGCAAATGCGAGGTATGCGGGAGAAGATGGTGGCACCTAGGCTGGCAGAGTGGAGAAGGTCTTTGATCTTTTTCCTACAGTGATGGGCGTGTCTTCGGGCTGTCACAGCGTATTGACACGGACGGTACCCTCAGGCCAGGCTGGCATAGTCTGACGTCATGGCGTCCGCCTGCCGGTCCTGGAGGAGGGGACCATCCCATCTCTTCACCACCCTGTCCAACAGGGCCTCTCTACCGACAAAGCAGGGGAACAATGTTCTCTTCCCTGTCACATCCAGGGTAAATGTCAGGAACTGTGCAGGCCAGCTCCAGTCTGACACTGTACAACGGGCTTTCAATGATGGTACCCATGCTTGAGGCGCAGGTCCCATCCGGTATTTGCAAGGTGATGGCAAGTTGTTCCAGGTACAGCGAGCGATAGAATGGGGGCTAGAATCGGGCAAAGGGAGCACCGTTCTGGTGGTGGTGGTGGGGGTGGGGTGGGGGGCAGTGTTGGGATAATGAGATGGTAAGATACTGCAGGATTCTGGCCAGACGTCCCAATGAGAAACCACCCCTCCCCATGAAACTGAACAAAACTGTCGCTTAGCTTAAAGATTCAACACAAGGGCTTTAAAGATGGGGGCTGCTTCTGTATTGCAGTAAAACTTTGCACTGGATCTTGGCCATCTGCATGCCATGAACAGCTACCAGTGGATCTTACATACTGTAAAAGCAAAAGAGCAACAGAACCACGAGTCCTACATTGTAAAGATGCATTGGTGCAGGAATAGGCTTATTTGCCTCATGAGCCTGCATGTCCTTTCATTTTGTTCAAACATAGGCAACCTTATTCTTTTATCGACAGACCCTTTATTTTTAAAGAATACCTAATAGAAAAACAGCAAGGATCCACAAGGATCGGTGCTGGGTCCACTGCTTTTTGTCATTTATATGGTGGTGAATATAGGAGGTATGGTTAGTAAGTTCGCAGATGACACCAAAACTGGGGGTGTAGTGGACAGTTAAAAAGGTTACCTCAGAGTGCAATAGGGCCTTGATCAGGTGGGTCAATGGGCTGAGGAAAAGCAGATGGAGTTTAATTTAGATAAACGTGAGGTGTCGCATTTTGGTAAGGTAAACCAGGGCAGGATTTATACACTTAATGGTAGGGTCCTGGCAATTCTTGCCGAACATGAGGTCTTTTCATGCAGGTTCATAGTTCTTTGAAATCGGAGTTGCAGGCAGACGGGGTCGTGAAGGTGGCATTGGATATGTTTGCCTTTATTGGTCAGTGCATTGAGTATCCGAGTTGGGATGTCATGTTGCGGCTGAATAGGAGGATGCTTAGGCCATTTTTGGAATGCTGCGTTCAATTCTGGTCCCCCTGCTATTGGAAAAATGTTGTTAAACTTGAAAGTGTTCAGAAAAGATTTACAACAATGTTGCTGAGGTTGGAGGGTTTGAGCTTTAGGAGAGGTTGAATAGGCTGGGACCATTTTCCCTGGAGTATTGGAGGCTGACAGGTTACGTTATGGAGGTTTATAAAATCATGAGGGGCATGGATAGGATAAATAGCCAAGATCTTTTTCCCAGGGCAGGGGAGTCCAAAACTAGAAGGCATAGGTCTAAGGTGAGAGGGGAAAGATTTAAAAGTGACTTAAGGGACAACTTTTTCATGCACAGAGTGATATGTGTACAGAATGAGCAGGCCAGAGGAGGTAACAAGGTGTAGAGCTGGATGCACACAGCAGGCCAAGCAGCATTATAGGAGCAGGAAAGCTTGATGTTTCGGGCCTAGACCCTTCATCAGAAAGTTTTCTGATCAGAACATTTTCTGATGAAGCGTCTAGGCCCGAAACGTCTAGCTTTCCTGCTCCTGTGATGCTGCTTGGCCTGCTGTGTGCATCCAGCTCTACACCTTGTTATCTCAGATTCTCCAGAATCTGCAGTACCTTTTATCTCTAGGCCAGAGGAGGTGTTGGATGGGGGTACAATTACAACATTTAAAAGGCATCTGGATGGATACATGAAAAGGAAGGGTTTAGAGGGATATGCGCCAAATTCTGGCAAATGGGACTAGGTGAATTTAAGTTATCTGTTCAGTATGGACAAGTTGGACTGAGGGGTCTGCTTCTGTGCTGTATAACCCTATGACTCTATAAGTTGGGAATCACAAGGTGAACCTTCAACATTTCGAACCAAATACTTGCTAGATTGCTAAATGCAGGATGCATAATTTGCACGTAATATAAACAAAAGAGATGTCCTGGCTTTATGAACAAATTGGAAACAAATCAAAATTAAATTAGGTGCAACCCTGAATTATCACATTTTTCGTCTTGACTTTTTTTAACTGTAATTTTAACACCTATGAAGCAAACTTGAAAGCAAAATAAGATGTATAGAATTGATACTGTTTATGCCTACTGATTCCCATGTTAGCAAATAGCTTCTTATTGCACATTCAGACCAATTTATCATCTCGGCTATATTAAAAACAATCGTGTTCGCAACCACAAAACGTGTTTCTTGAACCAAAGGCATTATCGATAACCAATGATGTAGCTATGCTGCACAGACTTGCTTATTCTCAGCATGATCTATTTTGTTAAAATAATCATTTGAAACCATAATGTGCAGCCTTTTATCCCTTGAATGTACAAAAACACAGCTTTTACTTTTCATGCATTAATTTTTTTTAGGCTTTTTTCATGTTAATGTGATCTAACCGGAAAATCTTAGATGCCGTACGTAAATGCGATATTAAAGAGCTGCATTAGCTCTGGAGCCGCAGTTCGCACGCCCCTGATTTAGTCCACGGATTGTCTGTATCTCAACTCCATTTACCAGCCCGGGTTCCTTAACCCTTTCCAAACAGTAATCCATCAATCTCAGTTTTGAAATCCCCAGCAGCTTTCAGAGTGAAAAGTCCCAGATTTCCAGTCACGTGTATGGAGAGTGCTTCCTGCCTTCACTCCTCAACAGCTTTTCTCTCATTTTGGGGATTGTTCACTCATCTTGGACTCGCCCCAACCAGAAGAAACGGTCCCTGTCTTGTGTAGCTCATTAAATCCTTGAATCTTCTTTACATTCAAGACAGAGGTGGATAGACTTTTTTTCAAAGGGGGATAATGTGGGAGTGTTGTGCTGAGGAAGGAGGTCAGCCATGAACCAGGTGGACGATGGAGCAGACTTGAGGGGCTGAGTGGCCCACTCCTGTTCCAGTTTCCTATGTTCAGTCTCTGTGATTGGGTCATCCCCCAGACTTCGATGCTAAGACCGTCCGACATAGCAGCAGAAGCAGGCCATTCAGCCCTTTGAGTCCGCTCTGCCATCCAGTGAGATCATGGCTGATCTGATCTGAAATGCTCAAGAGAATACAAACCTCACCTCTGCATGTATGCAGCCTGTCCTCACAAGTGAACACCCTTTAGCTCCAGCATCTAGGCGAATCTGTTCCGCATCATCTATAAAGTGGAGTGAATAGAACTAAGTGGATGACTCTACACGAGATCTTGACAGAGCGCCCCCGCATCCCCCCAACCACAGCTGTAATTGTACAGACAAACACACAGAAAGAAACAAGATTTGAGCTCATGAGCTAACAAAAAAGTCTCAAGGGTTGAACACTGGGCTCCAGTCGCAGCCTTAAACCAAGCAAGCAGTTCTGAAAACTTGCTACTTACTCCAGAAAGGCCCCAAGTCCCAACTGTGGAAACCAAATAGCTTATTTATACCCATTAGTTAAGCCCCCATTAGTAGTCTCATTGAAACAAATGCAGACAATGGAGAGAGATGTACTTGTCATCGGGGCTGTGATAATTGCTCTCCCTCCTCTGTGAGGTATGAATAATGTTTCTCTTTCTGTGGGGCTCAGACAATGCTCTGCAGAGCCAGCATCAGCGGTGCCAATCCCATTAGGAGAGAATGCCTGTGCTTTGGCTTCAGTGGGAATTTGGGCCTGAGCATCACCCAAGCCTGCATTCACTGTGTGTTTGGGTAAACGTCCACTTCAATCACAATCGCTCCATTGAAGTGACTCAGGACCGAGTGGCTTGAGAGCATTTGCAGAATCGGTGGAGCATGTCGTAATGGGCTCTTAGTCCATTTAACATTCACAGTAAGGGAAACAAGTAAACAAGCAGCGTGGTGATGGGAGTGGATGTCGGAGGGGGGTGGGGTCGGTGTGAGAGGGAGAAATTATGTGCGATCATTAACCCTTTGCAAGGTTCCTCTGCTACATGTTTTCAAATCACCACTTTGTTCCTCAGTGTTTTGAGTGTGTTTTCATCTCACAGCCAAGGGATGACACTCGCACCTCTGGATAGAATGATTCAGATGCCGCTGCTAAAATCTTATGCGGTACTGAGGAAATATGGCATTGTTGGTGTTTGCTATCTTTCAGACAAATCATTAAATGAAGGCTCCACCCACCCCCTCATGCAGACCTGAAGCTCTATTGCGACAAAGTGCAGGCGAGTTCTTTACAGTGTACTGGGCTCAACCAGAATCACATGATCAATGCTTTGTGGGAGCTTATTAATTGGCTGCCATATATTACAACAATAACTACGCTTCAAAAATTTTTTATTAGCTTCATTCATGGTGGACGGTGCTAGCTAGGCCAGCATTTATGGCCTATCCCTATTGTGGCTGCATCAAGCTGCGCATCAACCCTCAATACTTAAACCTACAGATTGTCACGATGTGCTGAGGTCCTACCCGTTCCCAGTGTTACAAAGGTTGGGCCTGGCCTCACTGCCGTGGAACACTCCAAGTCATCGGACTGTTCCATGTCAGCTGTTGCTCATGGCAAACTTTTGTAAAGGAAAGCATTTTTTGCCACAAGTCCACTGGGAAGTGATCAGCACATAGCATCCTGGAGACCCTGTGGCGAAAGGAGAGATTGGATCCTGTCGGATTGTTCCCTGAGCAGACTGTCAAAGTCATTTGGTAGAATGCCTCACCGTCGGAACTTTCCAACAAGCGCCAGGACTTTGCTTGGCTGGTGATGAGATCCTCTGTGATGATTGCACTACTGAAGGGACTGTCACACATCTCCTTCTGGAATGTGCCTTTGCAAAGAAGTTGTGGATAGAGATGTCATGGTTTTTTTTGTCAAAGTTCATCCTGACCGGAGCTGTGATGCAGGACTATGTGGTGTATGGGCTGTTCCCTGGGACACAAAGTATAACAAGGGTCCATTCTGTTATCAGACCCTCTTGTTGCCTCACAATGTATGTAAATAGTACACAACAACAACAAAAACAAAGTGGCTGGAAAAGCTCAGCAGGTCTGGCAGCATCTGTGAAGGAGAAAGCAGAGTTAATGTTTCAGGTCCGGTCCAGACCTGCTGAGCTTTGTGAGGCAACAAGAGGGTCTGATAACAGAATGGACCCTTGTTATACTTTGTGTCCCAGGGAACAGCCCATAGACCACATAGTCCTGCATCACAGCTCCGGTCAGGATGAACTTTGACAAAAAAAACCATGACATCTCTATCCACAACTTCTTTGCAAAGGCACATTCCAGAAGGAGATGTGTGACAGTCTCTTCAGTAGTAGTGGAAAAGTTCAGCAGGTCTGGCAGCATCTGTGAAGGAGAAAGCAGAGTTAACGCTTCAGGTCGGGTCCAGATCTGCTGAGCTTTTCCAGCCACTTTGTTTTTGTTCCTGCTTGACAGCATCCCCAGTTCTTTTGATTTTTATTTAGTATGTAAATAGTTTCCTGCAGAAGATGAAAATGCCTTTGTTCACAATTGCAGGGAATGTCCAACTCCAAAATTGTGTTATCTTCCTATGTGCAGAACTACTTCAGTAACTGTGTATGTGCATACAGATAATTTTCTATGAATAAAGTATATTATTGCAATGAACAAAAAAAATTGTCCAGAGGTTCTGGACATTGCTGTGGGTGTGAAGTCGCATGTAGGCCAGACCAGGTACAGATGGTAGATTTCCTTCCCTAAACAATATTAGTGAACCAGATGGACTTTTATGGCAATCGACGAAGGTCACACAGTTGGAGGGATTCTTTCCGTGAACTTCTTTTCTCATGTTCTTCTCCACAGCTTGCTTCATTAGCTACACACCATATGGTCCATTCGTGCTTTTCTTCTCTCAGCAACGGCAGAATTACTTAACAGTGCTGCAACCTCCCAGGATTCTTAGCACGGCGACATTTTTAAAATCAGGTACTAAGTCAAGAGCTGCTAGCCAGGAGTTGTCCTCAAAGTGCATGCAGTGCAAGGAGAATGAAAAAGAAAATCTAGTGAGGGCACACAGATAGCACAGATGATGCTTCATTACAAATACATGTTCATGGCTATTTAAGAACCAAGCTACATTGGATACCGTCTTTAGTGTCATCCCAACTCAGAACTCTATCTAAGAGAGTGCAACACTGTCTGTAACAGCAGAACATCTTCTCATTACTCGTGGGCAAACATCACAAACTGTAAAGCCTTCAAATGGTTGAAAATGTTCACTTCTATTCAGCAAATGGCAAAGGAAAAGGAAAAAGTAACAAACAAATATGACAATCTGCTTATTTGAGTTGCGTCTGCTCTAAAAGACAAGGTCAGAAGTCATATGACACCAGGCTATAGTTCAACAGGTTTTTTGAAATCACAAGCTTTCGGAACACTGCTCCTTCGTCAGGCGAAGTCTGAAAGCTTGTGATTTCAAATAAACCTGTTGGACAATAACCAGGCGATGCGTGACTTCTGACTTTGTCCACCTCAGTCCAACACTGGCACCTCCACATCAAGGCTAAAAGACAAAGTAAGTCTGAAGTACTGTGAGCTTTTGAGCTCTGGCTGAGTAAGAAAGTACAAAAAGGGAAGGCTTGGCTAGACAGAGATGTTGTGAGCACCCAAGCAGGCGCAGGGTGAGGGAGTGCTGAGAGAGCATGTGAGGAGCCCTGAGATGCATCATGGTTCAATCTATGAGATGGGTGCTTGCCCCTCCGCACGAAGTGTCCTGGAATCAGCACTACAATGAAAGGTGATGATGTGATATAAAAGCAGCATTACCACGGAGAACTGTATTGTAAGTGGTTTAGAGATGTGCTCTGATGATGCGGTGAGATTGGTACATGTCTGATGCCAACCTTCATCGATAGTGTATGGCCAGTGGAGCGTGCCCTGAGGTGACTGGTGTCCAAGATGGGGGCTGGGAGAAGCAAGTGGTGAGCTGGAGCTGCAAGGTACGCCCTCTGACTTTCACGTTGGGAATTGTTTCTGTCGAGATTCTCTCTGGTGCATGGGAGAATAGAAAATTGCTTACCACTGATGTGAGATTAGATCCTAATTGCATGCACGTGCATGCAAATAGGTCTCTCGGCACCCACTAGCAAGATTCTCATCTCTTTTCCTCTCATCATGCAAACATATTTGCGGAATCTTATTTATCAACATCGAAAATCTCATTTCTGCCAACCTTGCCATGTTTTCCTAACTGTCTCACCAATACTAACATGGTTCAGCAGCTGGGAAGATTGTGCCCAAGTTCTTATTCAACAAGTTGGGTTTTAAGGTGTGTCTTACTGGAAATGGGAATGGTGGACATATGGAGTGGGAACGCTGGAGTTTAGGGTCCACATAACTCAATGCATAACTGCCAGAGGCGGGGCAAAGGAAATTGTGAATGCACAAAAGGGGTTAGGGATTGAAGGAGCACAGGAGCAGAGGGTTTTAGGGAAGGGCAAGTTCCAGCAATAGGAAGAAAGAGGGTATGGACGGATTTAAAAACAAGGATGAGTATGTTCAAATTGATATATTGTTGAATTGGGGGCAAATTCAGGTCAATGAGCACAGGTCTGGTGTGTTTTTTGGACCTGGTGAGAGCAGAGAGCAGCTACAGTTTTGGTCTCTGATCAATCCTCTCTCTTGCACTGATCGAGTTTCCCATCTACGTTTATCTCTTCATCCACTCAACGTGGTCATGTGTTCCACAGTCAGTCTTGCATCACTACATGTAATGATGTTATTCACAAAGAGCTCAGATCAGTTTTTTTTAAACTGTATGACTACAGTTATATAGGTTATTATTGCAGTGGGCATGTAAGGTCAATGATAAGAGATAAAAGGTACTGCAGATGCTGGAGAATCCGAGATAACAAGGCGTGGGGCTGGATGAACACAGCAGGCCAAGCAGCATCATAGGAGCAGGAAAACTTGACGTTTCGGGCCTGGACCCTTCATCAGAAATGGGGGAGGGGAAGAGGGTTCTGAAATAAATAGGGAGAGAGGGGGAGGCGGACAGAGGATGGATAGAGGAGAGGATAGGTGGAGAGGAGGCAGACAAGTTGAAGAGGCGGGGATGGAGCCAGTAAAGGTGAGTGTAGGTAGGGAGGAGATAGGTCAGTCCAGGACGGACAGGTCAAGAGGGCATGATGATGTTAGTAGATAGGAGATGGGGGTGTGGCTTGAGGTGGGAGGAGGGGATAGGTGAGAGGAAAAACAGGTTAGGGAGGTGGAGATGAGCTCGGCTGGTTTTGGGATGTGGTTGGGGGAGGGGAGATTTTGAAGCTTGTGAAATCCACATTGATGCCATTGGGCTGCAGGGTTCCCAAGCTGAAAGGTCAATGATACTTATCACAAATGTTCAAAAGGATTTTGGGTGAGATATCAGAATGCTCGTACAGCAATTCATTGGAGAAGTAAAAAAGCAGGAGGAATTTGGTGAAAATGGTACAGTGGCTCAGCGTTAGCACTGCTGCCTCACAACACCAGGAACCTGAGTTCAATTCCATTCTCAGACAACTGTCTATGTTGAGTTTGCACATTCTCCTCATGTCTATGTGGCTTTCCTCCCACAGTTCAAAGATGCACAGGTTGAGAGGACTGACTGTGCTAAATTGCCCATAGTGTCCGGGGATGTGCAGGCGAGGTGGATTAGCCATGAGGAAATACAGGGTTACAGGGAGAGATTGGGTCTGGAAGGGACGCTCTTCGGAGGGTTGGTGTGGGCTGAATGGCCTGGTTCCACACCGTAGGGGTTCTATCATCAACATTCATCCGTGCATTTCGATTAGTAAGAGGCACTTAAGTCTGGATTTTTAAATACCAAAAGAACAAGAACAGAAATTGCTGGAAAAGCTCAGCAGGTCTGGCAGCATCTGTGGAGAGAAAGCAAGAGTTAATGTTTCGGGTCCGGTGACCCTTCCTCAGAACTCAGGGTGGATTTTTGTTTTGCTTTTATCTTCCATTTAGGTCCTTCCAGCCTGGAAAGGAGCTGATTCGTCCAAACTGAACGAAAAGGTGAAAGGAACCACCGTCGCACCCTGAGATAACGCTCCTTAATACGGGTGACGCTGGCACCTTCTGAGGGCGGGCCTTTTGTCCGAGGCTCTGTTTATCCAGCACCGGCGGGGAGGGTTTTTCGTGTGGCACCGTGTCCACGGGGAGTGTGTAACGGTGATTCGGGCAGTGACGACTCGGTGCGAGACAGGAGGCGGGTTCGGGGTGGTGCTATCGTGAGAGGAGTTTTGTAAGTGACTTGGAGACGGTGTGTTTTACTGGGGCGGCGGTCGGGGGAAGCTGTGAGGCGGTTTGTTTACCGTTAGTTTACCCCGGGCCCGATAACAACAACAACAACAGAGACCGAACCGGGGGTGGGGAAGGAGAGGGAGATGGCCCGAAGGGGAAGGGGGAAGATAGAGCCTATCCCCATCTCTGTTCTGTGCCCCCCCCCCGTCATCTCTTTTTTTCCTTCTCCCAATCCCCCCCATCTACCCCGCCCGGGCTCTCGGCGCCCACCGGTTCCACCCCCTATCCCTTCCTCGTCTCCCCCATTTGCCCCACTGCCCCTCCACATATCCCACGTCGACCCTCCCAAACACCCCCCCCCCCCCCCATCGCCTTCACTACCTCCCCCCTCCCCCCCCCCCAAACTGCCCATCTCTCTTGTATACGCCCTCCCCTCCACCCAGACCCTGAGTTAGCAGGTCTCTGTTTTGTTGCTGCAAAGCCCGGAGGGGCTTGGGACCGAAATTTACTTTATTCACAAGTGATGCTCCTCACCCGTCCTGTAACTGTCTATTGCATCTCAGCTGAAGTCTTGGCTTGGCTAGGCTATGATGCCCATCATGTGTGAACAGCCTATTGAACTTCCCTTTCACGTGAGGGGATGGGCTGTTTGTGCCTAATGGAACAGCACTCCAACTTTAAACAGAAGGAAATCTTAGAGGGGATTTTCTTTTGTTGTAAAGCCTTGTAGTTTCTGGTAGTCAATGCAATTTGAATTATCATGTTTTCTGTGTTGGCTATGGTAAGTTGCTAGTATGTTTATAGAATTGTGTTTGTCATAACAAACTTTTGCAAGACAGTTTGAAACCAGTTGCTCACTACTACTATTCTTCTCCGTTGAAGTAAAACCCAGAAATGCTGGAAATTTTAAGTATTTCCAGCATTTCTGGGTTTTACCTCAACCGAAGAGAATAGTAGCAGTGAGCAACTGGTTTCAAACGATCCTGCTTCTTAGAGTATTTTAGTTTCATATTCTCTTGCACTGCTGTCTGAAACATGTCCCAAATTTTTGTTTTGCTAAGTGCAGAAAATTAACACTATTGTCTGTCTGATTGAATTGTCCTTCATAGCTGGCTACACAAGTACTGGACCTTGTATCCTGAGAATCCCTTTTACTCCTAAAAGGCAAGAAGGATTTGCATTTAGGTAGGGCTTTGATGACTTCAGCACTTTCCAAAGCATTTGATAGACAAAGAACATAGGAGCAGGAGTATGCTGTTCAGTCTATTGAACCTGGTCTGTCTTGCAACTAGATCATATTGAACTTCTACCTCAACATCAATATCCCTCAATACCTTTAACATTTTAGAACTCGTATCGATCTTTGTTTTGAACTTAATGAGTGACTGAGCTTCCACGGCTCTTTAGGGTAAAGATTCCAATGATACACCATCCTTTAAGTGAAGAAGTTCCTCCTAATCCCCTTCCTGCATGGCGTTACTCTTATTCTGAAACTGTATCCCTTGGTTCTTGACCCTGCTCTATCAGGGGGAAACTTCCTTCCTGCAAACGCCCTCTCGAGTTCTATCAATTTTGTATCCTTCGATGTGACAAAGTGTTTTTGGAGTGTAGTGACTGTTGCCCGATAGGAAGTGCAGCAGATAATTTGTGCACAGCAAGCTTCTTTATAAACGTAAACTGTAGTCAGTTCAGTATGGAGCTGGATGAACACAGCAGGCCAGGCAGCATCAGAGAAGCAGGAAAGTTGACCTTTCGGATTTACACCCTTCATCAGGACTGATGTGTTCCTCCAGCTGCACACTGTAATGACTCTGCCTCCAGCATCTGCAGTTCTTGCTATCTCTGAAATGTAAACTGTACCTTGTCAGTTTCTCATGATTTTTAAAAAAAAATCTGATCATAGGATGTGGGAATTTCAGGCTGTCCCAGAATTTATTGCACAGAGGGCAGTTAAGAGTCAACCACATTGCCGTTGCTCTGGTGTCATATGTAGGCCAGACCAGGTAAGCTTGGCAGATTTCCTTCCCTGAAAGGTGTTATTGTACCTGATGGTTTTTAGCAACAAATTCTTGATTACAATTAGCCCAGCTTTTAATTATTTATCAAATTTATATTTTAACATCTGCTATGTTGGTATTTGTACCCATGTCCCCAGAGCATTGGCCAGGGTTCTTGATTAACAGAACGGTGAGATTACCGCTGTGCCACCGCCTCGCCTATGTTGATTTGATGAAAAATAATTGATAAGCACAGCTGAAGAAGGATTTGTACAAAGTGGTGCTATGGAACCTTGCATTTGTATCTGAGAGGCACTTAATGAATTGACTCAGTTCAAAAGACAGCATCTCCGACAATGCAGCACTCCCTCTGTACTATACCCCGAGTGTAAGGTATGTGATGTCCCCTAGTCTCTGGAGCTTATCACAGTCTTATGGTGCAGAAGGAGGCCATTTGGCCCATCGTTCCTTAACTAGCTCTTCAAATGAGCACTGTTACCTAGTGCCAGAATCTTGCTTTTTGCCTTCACCTTAACCTTCACACATTTTTATCTATGTAATCATCCAGTGCCCTCTTTAATGTCTCAAGTGAACCTGCCTCCACTACACTTCCGTGCAGTGCATTCCATACCCTAACCAATCATGGAGTGAAAAATTTTTTCTTGTATTACCCCATGTCCTTCGCAAGTCACTTCCAAGCTGTGCCCTTTGTTCATTTTGCAAACGGGAACAGTTTCTCCCAAAGTGTCCTATCTAGCCAGTTGTGATTTTGTCAGGTGATATTGTATAATGAATCTATTAGAGGTTTGGAGAAAGAAAAGATTTGCGAATATTAGGAACAATCCAGTCAGCTTTTACTCAGAATCTGAGTCTTTCCAGACAGTTCTACAGTCTCCCTTCTCTGACCTGTAGTTATGTCAGCTTCACAGAATGTGCCATATAGTCAGACATTTAGTTGAGCAGTGGACAGTTTGCTGCGACAACAACAGGCTTATTAGGACCTAATGGCCTTTTCCCAGTTATGGGTGAGGTGTTGCTGGATAATCTTCAGGGTGAAGAGGAATGTGAGAGGGAACAATTGCCTAGTGTTGTTATTGCTAGACTATTAAACCAGAGACCCGGGCAATGTTCTGGGGGCCTGGGTTTGAATGCCATTATGGTAGATAGTGGAATTTGAATTCAAATAAATCTGGAATTATGAGTCTGATGATTCTAAAACCAGTACCAATTGTTCACGATCATTTTGTAGGGAAGAAACTATTGTTGTTACCTGGTCTGGCCTGCATGTGACTCCAGTCCCACAGCATTGTGGTTAACTCTTATCTACTCTCTGGACTGTGAGAAGTGGTCAATAAATGCTGATCTAGCCAGTGATGCCCACGTCCTGTGAATGACTTTTTAAAAAAAAATTATTAATTGCCATTCTTTATTTTCTCACCTGCGGTGAGAAAATAACTGTTTTATTGTGGAGGTTGAGAGCCAAATTACTTCCCATCTCTGTACAGGACTCAGTTTGTTCGATGAATTGTCACGGCCTGTAACTAATGGGAAAGATAAAGAGCTGATGTTGATGTTTTAAAGGTTTGTGGTCTGGTTTGATTGATTTCCTTGAGCTGTGACTGCTGGCGATAAATTAATACAGAAGAGAGCTGGTTAACCTGTCCTTAAAATGCCGTTAAGAGCTGGAGTAAAGACCTGGGATTTCTGTAGTAGAAGGTGGTGTGAGGGAAGCGGAGATGCTAGAGTCAGAGGAACGGAGAGTACAGGCGAGGAACGTGGCTTGAGGAAGTTAGAGAGCTAATGAGGAGGTGAGGCAGATTGATGGAGCTCAGGGCAGAAGGAGGAAGTGAAATTAGGCAGTGTTTGACGTTGAGAGGGTATGGTGGACAGCAAATCAGTTCACTTCATGCAAGCAATCATGGTTCAGGAGGAGGCTTGAATCGGCAGGAAGGGAGTGAATTTGAGAGTGGTAAGAGTGCTGCTGTCCACAATGAGGTAGGGCAGATGCACGCGTGAGGAGAAACTGGCTGGGACTGCAGAGGTCTTGCAGACTCAACAGCAGGGCCTCATCATCTTTTTCTTCTATTTCTCACACAACAAGTTGGCTAAGTTGAAACCCTTGCCGGGAAATCAGGCTGTTGATCGCCCACAGGAGCTGTGAAGAGGACTGTAGATTGGGGTGAAGGGCATAATGAAGGTCATCTGCCTTGTTAGTGACACCTGGAGGGTGTTGGTACTTGGGTAGGGGAAGAGCTCCACTGAAGGGGTGCCAAAGACTATCTTGATGGGTCGTAGTGGGATCTGGGGAAGTGCTCATTTATCCTGTTTGATCCATAAGCAGTGCTGTGAAAAGACACTGGAACAAAACCAGAAATTGCTAGAGAAACTCAGCAGGTCTGGCAGAATCAGTGGAAAGAAAACTGAGTTAACATTACAGGTCCAGTGATCCTTCTTCAGAAACGATGATAGCTAGGAGAAGGAGTTATTCATGCTAAAGACGGGGTGGTGGTGGGGTAGGGGAATGCTGCTGATAAGTGAGAGGAGATAGAGCTTACTTCAGTAAGAGAGACAAAGGGATGGGTAATAGTATACTCGAGAGAAAGAAAAGCTGATAATGGGGACCGTAAGTAGGTGAAAATGGGCACTGTGGCCCAGCTCTCCACTTGGGACACTGACTTTTTTTGGCAACCAATGCAGTTTTGTGTTCCTACTGTTTAAATCTTTAATCACCACCATCCCCCAGCCCTCTTTGACCCAGACACAGCTGGGTATCCTCGGCTTTGCAAGTAATAGCTAACCATATCCGGCAGGTGCTATTCCCAAAGTGCTACACGTGAATCATCAAGAGGAAAGTACTGAGGCTGGATTGTTGAATGGGGCAGAGGTGGGGAAAGCAGACTTTCCTAAAGGTTCTTTGGTTCTATTCCCACCTTGTCCAATGGTAGCTAATGGGCAGTAATGCAGAAGGATGGTGCCAAAGAGGGAAAATACCCTTGTCACGTTGCTAGAAAAGTATTGTGGACTTCGTAGACAGGTGTTGCAGCTATGCTTGCATAAAGAGTAGGGGCTTGTGTTTCAGGTTTCTTCCATCTCCCCTGGACCTGTAAATACCAAAAGCTCTGAATCCATGTTTGCACCTTTTAGCTGACAGTCAGTAAAAGGCTGTGTTGCAGTTTATACTTAGGAAATGTATTAGTGATGAAGTGGGAGACCAGCTTATGAAAATGGGCCTTCCTGTTGTTCCTGTTCTTTATGCAGAGTTGCAGCACTTGATTGGCTTTTCATTACGTAATGCCCCATTAAATATTGATGCTCAGGGATTATGAGTGCCAGCCTTTTTCACTGCAACTTGCTTCTGAATCTGCGTGTGAGAGCTTGTTCACTGCTGCACTCTAAATCAATGAGGTCACCTCTCCAAGGCCCAGAGGATGCATTGTTTTTGTTCCTCCCTCCTCAGCAGTGCCGATGCCTGTGTCCTGCACAGCAGCTGAACAGGACTGGGCTGGGATGTGGGAAGAGAACCCGTAGTGCTTGAAGTGCCACTGCCTGTCACAACTCAAAGGTAACTCAGTGGAGAAGCTTAGTGAATGATTTGACGACAATATAGGGGTAGCAAGAATAAGGGAGTGAATTAAAATCATTGGGGATGCAAGGTGCAATGCTAACAATGAAGGGTGTTACAGTACAATAAGCAAAGAAGTAATTAGAGTTGGAACAGGAGACAGTGAGGAGACTGATGGACTGTCAGAAATCATCTCAACTACACCAACTGAGATTGCTTTTCTTATACTGTTGGCAATTATGATATTATTGTTTAGAAGTTGTCAGCTATGGCTCAGTGGGTTGCACTGTCAACTCTTGAGCCAGAAAATTGTGTGTTAGAGTCACGCTCCAGATAATAGAACGCGACATCCTGGTGTCACTCTAGGACAGTCCTGCCCTGTAGGAGCTTCCATCTTTTGGATTTGACGGTAAACTGGGCCTCATAGAAGATACAATGAATCTACATTGGGATATAGACATGTTAGGTGAGTGGCCAAAAACTTGGCGGATGGGCTTCAGTGTGAGAAAATGTGAAGGAGTGCACTTTGGGTAGGCAGAATATACGAACTGAATATTAGTTAAATAGAGAAAGAGTGCAGAAAGCACTGGCACAAATTGATTTGGGGGTCCACATGCATGAACCATAAAAAGCTAGCGTACATGTGATAGGGAAACCAAAGGAATGTTGGCCTTTATTTCAAAGGAAATGAAGTTTTAAAAGAAAATGTGGAACTATACAAGGCACTAGTCTTGCCACGCCTGAAATACTGTGAATACTTTTGGTCCCCTTATCCGTGGAAAGATGTATTGGCTTCAGAGGCAATCCAAAGCATATTCACTAGTATGATCCCAGGTATGGAGGAATCCTCTTCTGAGGGGAGATCGTGTAGGTTCGGCCTGTACTCATTGGAGTTTAGAAGACTGAGAAGTGACATTACTGAAACATGCAAGATTCTTAATGGGTTCTACAGGCTGGATATGGAGAGGTAGTTTGCCTTTGTGGGACAGTGTAGGACAAGAAGGTGTAATCTCAGAGTAGGACAGCAGTAGAGATGAGTGTTTTTGCTCATTGCGTGATGAACCTGTGGAATCCTTTACTGCCGAGAGCTGTCAAGGCTGCCTCGTTCAAGGCTATGTTCATGGCTGAGATGGACAGATTTTTAATCAGTAAGGGAGTCAAGAATCATGGGGCAAAGACAGGAATTCTTCACTCACTTAACTTGTTATAGATTCCATGGAATTATTAGAAAAAGTGCAGGGGATGCTCCCTGCAATTTATCCAATATTTAATCCTTAACCAATAGCTAAGCTACCCTCTTATTTGTCAGTCGTAGCAGCCCAAGCTTTCTCATAATTGAAAGGTCAAAGACCATATCTGTGTAGTTAGAATTAAGGAACAATAGGACAATGGTAGCTGTATTGGCTATATTTAGTTGGCCACCAAATAGTGTAATAGAGATGGAGTAAATTTGCAGATTATGGAAATCTTCAAATGCCACAGAAAAGTGATTAATATAGACTTTAATTATCCTAATACGGACTCGTCGTAACAGTGTGAAGGGCAGAGAGGGGAAGGAATTCATGAAATGTGTACAAGAGAACTTTATCAGTGTATATGAGGAAGGAAGCCACACTGAAAGTAGTTCTAGGGAATGAAGTGAAGTTTGTTTCAGTGTGAAATCATTTGCGGGGGTAGTGATCATAATACCAGCTATGGAACCGTTATGGGAAAGATAAAGGAACAATCAAGCATGAAATAACAACTAAAGGAGGCTGACTTCATTGAGTTGTAAAGGGATTTGGCTCAGTTGGATCCAAATCAAAACTGGATTGGCAAAATAGCAATTGGACAAAGCGAGTTCTTCAAAGAAGAGATACTTCAGAATAGGCTAATTCCTCTGAGTAGGTAGGGAAGGGCATTCAAAAATAGCCTCTCGTGTACTGAAGTTGTGGACATTAGAATGAAACACAAAAAGGATGCATCTAACAAAGGTGATGTTTTGTGCTACCAAGCTGAGTACGGGAGATACACAAGAGATTTATCAATAGTAATCCAAAGGTCAAAGAGAAAGTATAAGAATAGATTAACTGTCAAAAGAAAAGGAACCCAAATTCTTTTATAAACACACATTGTTCAAAAGTAGTCAAAGGAAAAAATGCAGATGACAAGTGCCTTTAAAATAGAGAACCTTATGGATGCTGAGTTACTAAATATCTTGTATCTGTCTCCATCGATACCAATATCCAAGAAGGAGATATCACCAGTATTGAATGGGTGAGAAGGTACATCAAAGTCTTCATATTTGAAAATTCAGTACATATGGAATGCATCCTAGGTTATTGAGGTAAGTGTGAGTTGAATTGTGATGGCTTTGGTTGTACTTTCCAAACCTTGTCAGTCATGGGAGTGGTTCCAAAGGACTGAATGATTGCAAATGCTACATCACTAATTTTAAGATCGAATACTGAAATCACAGGCTAATGACCCTAACAATGGTGGGGAATTCTTTGGAGGCAATAATCCAAGTCAAAATGAAATGGTACTTGGCAGAGTAGGGGTCAGTTGAAACATAGAAAATAATAGCAGGAGTAGGCTGAGACTGTGGCTTCTTGTTCTGTCCCTTGTTCTCATTCCTCTATCTCTGTCTCAAATACCTGTTAGCTCTGCATCATGGAACAAAAAGCATTATGTTGCATGTTACAGAGATAGTAGGAACTGCCGGTGCTAGAGAATCTGAGATAACAAGGCGTAGAGCTGGATGAACACAGCAGGCCGAGCAGCAGAGGAGCAGGAAA
>JAHRHZ010000145.1:7434556-7451732 GCA_024137785.1 Ginglymostoma cirratum | reverse complement strand
ATGCTGCTCGGCCTGCTGTGTTCATCCAGCTCTACGCCTTGTTATCTATGTTACATGTTAGCTGTCTTATCTTTTAATAAATGACCCAAACTCCACTATCTATCTGAGAATTGTGTTAATGCTGTGTAGCTGAGGGGTCACGCTTTCCAATGTAAAGATCCTCCCAACTCCAAAAATCCTTGATTTATGTTCTCTCTTAGGGTGAAAAGAGTATTATCAAGACCAGCGGTGTATTTATTTAGTATCTTCAACCCAATACAATATCCAAAGGCTCAGCAAGAGCACAGTCGTAATTTGGAGGCAAGCCATATATGGAGATATTTGACAGGTGACCAGAAGCTGCACCAAATAGACTGTAAGATGGATCAGTGATTAAGTGATGGAAGTTTGGGATGTTCAAGAGGAAAATTAGAGATCTTGTATAGGAATGGGGGACACTGTGGCTGGTACTGATACTGGAGAACATTATGGAAATAAAGAGGATCAAGGATGTGAATTTTAAAAATTGAAGGATTGCTTAATCAGGAGCCAGTTTTGGTCAGTGAGCATAATCAGTGTTAGGTGAGCAATCTAATAAAAATTAGGTTGCAGGCAGCTTTGGATGATCTCAAGTTTACTGAGGGGTAGACAGTGAGAGGCCAGCCAGGAGTGCATTGGAATGATCAAGACTAGAGGTAACAAAGGCCTGGATCAAGGTTTCAGCAGCAGATGAACTAAGGCAGGGCATTGTAGGGTAATATTACTGACGTGAAACTAGGCCTTGATGATGACACGGATACATGGTTTGAAGGTCATTGTGGTGTTAGATATACCAAGTTTGTGAACAGTCTGGAATGAAGGACATCGGAGACACCTTTACAGCTATTGAAGTCAATGTTGCAAATTAGGGAAAAATGCCAGGCAAGTTATGTAGATATTTTGTAGTCAACCAGTTTAGAGCTGTTGTTATACACCATGGGAACAGGCATGATGAGAACCAGGGCCTAGCCAAATTTGCAGAACAAAGTCCTGCAAACAGTGCTGTGATTGTGTCCATCTAATAACTATGTTGTCATGATGTCTGGGACATTGGCATAGGGGTAGGGGAGTTCTCCCAATGTAAAATGGAATCTTTTACATCCATGGTACGTGAAGTACAATGTAGATAAATCTGAGGTTATCCACATTGGTACCAAAAACAAGAAGGTGGGTTATTATCTGAATGGGAATAGTTTGAGATAAGGAGAGGTGCAATGACACCTGGGTATTTGTGTATCCTTTGATAATAAGCGTGCACGTACAGCAGGCAGTGAAGAAGGCAACTGGTACATTGGCCATCATAGTGAGAGGATTTGAGTACAAGAGTAGGGATGATTTGCTACAAACATATAATGGCTTAATGAGACTACATCTAGAGTATCGTGTGCTGTTTTGGTCTCCGTATCTGAGGAAGGATGTTCTGGTTGTGGAGGGAATGCAATGAAGGCTAAGCAAATTGATTCCTAAGATGGCAAGATTGACTTATGAAGAGAGTCTGAATTGGTTATGACTATATTCACAGGAATTAAGAAGAATGATGGAAGAGGGGAATCTTCATAGAAATCTATAAAATTCTGATAGGACTAGGCAGAGTAAATGCAGGAAGGATTTTCCTGATGACCTGTTTTAGAACCAAGGCCATAATCCAGATCCAGAGGTCACGGCCTAAAGGTAAGGATAGGCCATTTAGGACTGAGATGAGAAATTTCTTCACCAGGCGTATGGTGAGTCTGTGAAATTCTCTGCCACAGAAAGCAGTTGAAGCTAAAACATTAAATGTTGTTGAAGTGTATCCTGAAGATGGTATTTGCGACCCACGTAATGGAGAGAATGAATGTTTGTATTTGAAGCTACCTTAAGCCAATTTCCAATATTCTTTCATGGCATGGGCTCAAGTAAGTAGCATGAAGTAAAATATGCTCATCAATTTCTGACAACGTGAAGGCCTTCCTCAGATAGGGTTAGGTTGTGTGCTGAGTGAGATATGTGGACCGACTCAAGCTGCAAACTTTTCTGTAATAGCAGAGTGACAGATGAATTAACTAATCTAAAGTATTCAACAAATCTTGCACGTTGGTTGCGTGGCCTTGGTCATATTCACTGTATGTCCTGTTCCCCCTTTCCATCCTCCCTGACCTGGTTCCCCAGCCTAAACTAGCCATCCATGTAATTGATATATGTACATAACCTAAACCACCTTGATTAGATTCCAGCCTCCCCCTTGCTTCTAGTTAGCTATTAATCTATGTCTAAACCATCTGAATTCTTTGTATTTGTGTATTAGACATGTGAGAAATTTTTTTTAATGTTGATATTGACCCTGTACCCTTTATGTTTTGAAATTAATGTCTGCTGTGTCTTTACAATGGCAAATACAGAATGAAAGTCATCTGTTTTTCCTTCTCCACTCAGGGGTTGACCCGTAATGCCTATAACCAGCTGTTGACGTGGGCAATAATTGAACAATGGTTATGGCAATAGGAAGGACCTTTGTGCTAAACTCTTGAGAAACGACCCATACGCTGCAGCCCAGAAATGTTCTAATTCGTTGTAAGCTGTCAATCTGCACTCGTTTGCCCGAGACAGGTGTTTGTTGTATGATGCAGGCACAATGCTTTGTCAAGATGGAATTGTGATCTGAAAGCACCTCTATGTACTTCAGCCACTCGACACTATTGAAGCACGTTGATAGATGACAAGATTGCTGAAGTGAAAAGATAGAAGAATTCATCATCAACCCTCAGACCATACCGGCCCATCAACGTGCCTTTGCTTTGATAGCACGTGAGAGGCCTCCAGCTGAAGAGCAGGCATGAGCCCTTTTATTTGGTGATGACAATATTTTTGTTTTAGTGCCATAATTTTAGATATTTTCAGTTTCTTTTCTCAGCACCTTTTTTCGTATTGGCTTGCATTTTGTCTGATTATAGATCTTACAAACTGAATAAAGGAACCATTCCCAATCTTTCTTCAAGTGAGTTTTGCTGCCAAAGTAACGTGCCCTGTTTGCTCTACTGTATGCTGTCAGATGCAAGGGTTAAGTGCATAATCCATAAGTGATGAAACTGGCCTGTTGTAAGAGTTTGCTGGTGAGTTGGAAGAATATGACTCTTAATGACAGTCGAGGAACTTTTTGAAGAGAATAGAGTTGCTGAACTCTTGAGTTGGTTTTGCTTCTCTTTTGATCAAAATATTTTGGACTGATTACTCAATTGCTTGTTGCTCAGCCCTGAGCTGAAGACTGCAGCTAATGGAGGCACTGGAAGCAGATGATATCAGCCCTGCTTTGGAGGCCACGGAGGAGTTCTTTCTTTTCAGTGGCATTGATGACCAGGTAGGACATAATGATCTCCCAAAACAGGAGGTGTTTGGCATCCAAGAGGTCCCAGTGATAATTGGGCATGACGTCCTCAAGGTGAAGGGTGAGAGATCACGCAAAACGGATGGCACCAGAATTACATCTCAGGAAGTCAGCAAATCAGAGTATGCAAAGCAAATAGAATTCAGAAGAAATGCCCCCACCAGCAAACCAGTTGGAGTGGCTAATGGGCCAACACAACAGTGGACCGTCAGTGCAGACACAAAGGGCTCCTTCATCTCGAACAGTTACGGAGCAGTTCACTCAAAGATTGGCAGTCTGCCTGAAGAATGGTCACCCAGCTGGCCACTAGCCGTCCGACCGCAATCTGACATTGTTCCATCTCATTGCAAGTCACAGTCTGGCCCCGTGCCAGCCCACGGTCCACTGGATTTGGACATCCCTCCCTCCCACATCTCTCTCTCATCCTCGTTTAGCAAAAGCGGGAACTTTGCAACGGTCAGTCAAAGCCAAGACAGTAAGTACCATCCACTTTGCAGCTGTTCTCATCTTCCTGTTGCAGCAGTAAGTGATAGGCTGCAACTCTGATGTCTACTGGAATGTTGACCCTTATTTCAAGTGGATTAGAATTCAAAGGGTTGGAGGTTATGCTCAAATTGGTTCAATGCTCTGGTTGGACTGCTTCTGGAGTACTGGGTTCTGTTTTGACCTCTGCAAGTCAGGAAGACTGTGTTATCATTGGTGGGGGGTACAACACAGGTTCGCCAGAATGATACCATGGCTAAAAAGTTTAAATTATGAAATTAAATTATGACAAACAGTTGCATTTACCAGATTTCAATTCTGTTTAGCATAGAAGATTAAGCAGAGAGCTCATTGTGAAGATCAAATTCCTTGATAACGTAAATAGAAAGTATTTCCTCTGGTATAGGAGTCCAGAATAGTGGTTAAAATTAGAGCTGGACCATTCCAGATAATGTCAGGAGCACTTCTTCTCGAAGATTAGTGAAAATCTGTGACTCCCTCCTGATGGCGGCGGCAGGTATTATTGAAAATCTCAGAATTAAGGTTAGCTATTAAGGGTTGCTAAGATAAGGTGGGAACATGGGAGTTATGATACCAAGCCAAGTACTAGTTGAATGTGGAAGTGGCCCAATGGGATGAATGATTTCGCATTCTTGTATAGACCGACTTCAAATTAGAGATTAATAGCAGGGATCCTGTCTGCTGTTCTCCCATGTCCAGCAAGTGAAGAAAATTTATGTTACCAAACAGAACCTTGACATTTGATATAAAAGTACACAGGCTCACCCTTTGATAACGGCTTTGTAAATTTTTATCATTGTTCGTTAACTCTGCGATATTTTGCCTTTTTGTTTACATTTTCAGTCTGCTTTCTGTTGGTGCCTTACTGTAAGTTATGGTTCCAAATGCAAGACATTGTGACCCAGAATAGCGAATAACATCAAAGGCATTGTTCTAATCTTTGTAATACTGGGAAAGGGGGAGGGGAATCATCCTGGGACCCTGCATTTGATTGAAATTCCAATGATCGTTGTTCTGACTTGTATGATGAATAGCCTGGTTGAGGTTTGCAAGGTATCAGGCTACCTGTGTCCAACTTGGACTGGTACCTTCAGGAGCGAAGGACATGAACTGCTTATCATGGAATTGAATAACAGAAAGAATCGCTAAGAATTAGCTAAAGCATTCCAAAAGAAGTTAGTGTTGGATCTCATGGGAGTTTGATATTGAATCCCAGAAGGACAAGTGGATCATCTTTTTTTTTAGATAAAAGTGAAACACTGAAATGATGTGAGGTTTGCGGTTTGGAAAATTAGAAGAAATGTGACAAGTGAAGCTTTATCCCTGTCTGCTGGGCCAGATGAAATACAGTTTCCCTTGGGTGTCAGCTGTGGCTCAGCAATAGGACTCCCATCCCAGAGTCAGGAGATTTCAGTTTCAAGACCCCGAATGCTTTGACAGACTTAATGCAGTACAGTACTGGAGAGTACTGCATTGTTCGAGGTACTGGCTTTTGGATGAGATATCAAACTGAGTCCGCATCTGGCTGTGCATTTGGAAAGGATTTTGTGCCACTATTTTGAAGAAGTGTAAAACGATCTTCTCCATTGCACTCGACAGGTATTTATCCTTTGGTCAAAATCAGGTGACCTGCCATTATCTCATTGCTGTTCATGGGATCTCACTCAGTTCACGATGGCTGCTCTACTTCCTACATTATAGCAGTAACTTAATGGCTGTCGAACACTTTAGGACATCCTGAGATCATGAAAGGCCCAACATAAGTGCAAATCTTTTTCTTTTATCAAAATCAGTCTCCATTTAAAAAAAACTCAGTCGAGTTGATGCCAGGGTTCAACTCTGCTTACCGTCTGCTGATCTTTGAAAGCTTCTGACATTACTCCATTGTAATTGAAAAAAGTTCTGCATCTTCTTGTGGTTTTAAAAAAAAAATCACGTCCAGATAGGTAGCCTATTTTCCACAGCAGTTTGAAGAATCCATCGTCTACTGACGAGCTCGAAGGTTTTGAAGTCTATGAAAGCAGTGTTCGTGGTAATTCTCTTAAAATAGCCAAAATGAAAGACTAATTTCAGTGCTGGTCTACTAGTTCTGAAGTCACCTTAGATTTCAAGGTTTCTTGTTTTGGGGATTGTAAACTACTTCTCCGGATTTATTTGCAGTCAAAACAGGTTAGCACAAACCATAAATGAGAGTGAATCAAGGATTGACTGCTTAAAATCAAAGACTCCAATAACTCTTCTCGGTGAATCTTTGAAAGGATTTCTCCAGGGTTCCCATTTTCTCCCTGGTACGGAAAAGGCTGTTGAAGTAGTTGCAGGTCAACTGTCCCCTTGCTTCATCAGGACACTGTCTAGTTTAGTCCACGAGAAACAGATGTATGAGGATCATCTGTTGTGAATTAGCCAGAACATGAACAAAATAGTTTTACCATTTGACAGTAAAAGAAATCCTGAAAAAACAAACTAAAATTACACTTCCCTCAAGTTCCTTAATAATTTATTTAATGTGACACTTGACATTAAGCAGTGATGACCTGATTCTAAGACACATTGTCATCTTTAGATGTGAGGGTAACTGGGAAATGTACGCTTAATATAGTGCAGAATTCCAAGTCTCCTCATGTGTCTTAATGCCCTTAGGGAAGGTGAAGTGCATTGTTAAGCAGCCTCAACCATGCTCTGCAGTTGCATGTTTTAAAGTTGAAGATCGTACTTGCTGACCAAGCTGGCTTGTTGTAGTTCAGACGTTTTGTCACCATGCTAGGTAACATCATCAGTGTGGCCTCCGATGAAGCGATGTTGTTCTACGCTGCTTAGAATTTATCTGATCTGGTCTGAGGTGTTTTGTGTCAATTCCGGTTCACTTTTTGCAAAGGTTTATATATGGGCTCTAATTCCACATGTTTATTGATTGCATTATGAGTAGAAAACCAGGCCTCTGGGAATTCCCATGCACGTCTGTGATTGGCTTTATGCAGCCATTTTGTTTGGCTGGTTTGTACGCCTGTGGGTTGTTGAATTGAGGTTTGTACTTCACACTGTGGAGCAGTACCTGGTTGCGGAAGCATTCGTGGACAAAATGAAGTTGTTCGCAGGTAGTGCTCAGTCGGTTAATGAAGGTTTCCCATTGTCAGGCTATTTTGAGCATGTTGCACCTGTAGGTGTTTACAGTTCTTGCGAAAATTTGTAGCTCAAGCTAACCGTAGACACGCATGGGAATTCCTAGAGGCCTAGTTCTCCACCCAAATGCAATCTATAAACGTGTGGAATTAGACCACATATACAAAGCCATGCAAAAAGAATCGGAAATGACACAAAACACCCCAACAGACCGGATCATATGAGTTCTAAGCGGAGTAGAACAACATCACTACATTGGAGGCTGCACTGATGATGACACCTAGCATGGTGACAAAACTTCTGAACTATAGCCAACCAGCTCAGCGAGCAATACAACAACTTGACCCACAACCCGAGCTACAAATCTTTGCAAGAACCTTGAAGTTCATACAAAGTTTACCAAGTCATTCTCAGTAAAAAGGCTACTTTCATTCAAAGAATAAAGTAGACTTCAGATCATTTTAAAATTTCTCACAAATTGAAATCCATAACCTTAGCACAAATAAAAGATTGTAAGTAGAGAAATACTACATTCAAACCATTGTGTGCATAACACACAAAATAACAAAAATGCATAAAAAGAACAGAAGTACAGCTCTATAGCAGCAATATATGTCATCAAGGCTGCACTCAAGTGTGAAGTTGTGGATTTACTGCACCAGACAGAAACGTGCAGTAAATCCACAACTTCACACTTGAGTCGTGTTTTTTTTCTTCAAATAAGTAAGGTATGTGTTGCCAGTGGTTAGACCCAACATAAAAAGAAACCTTCCCTACAATTCTTAGCAAGGACGTGCCTTGGCAATTATTACAATCAATGTGATCCCCTTTGTCTTTGTACAAGGTGACTGTATTTGCATCACATATATCTTGGGACATTGATATTTCCTTCTAACCGAAAGACGAGTTTGTAGAGATGCTGCAGCAGTTGGTTTTTGCATTTGATAACTTCAAGTGGGATGCCCTTGTTTCCTAGCAAGTAGGGAAACGGCAGTGTTTGCGTTCTAATGCAGTGGGTTCACTGTCCAGCTTCTCCATGTCAGGAAAGTCTGAAACAGCACTATGAATGTCCTCTATTGCTCCAACCTCCTTTCCAACTGCTTGCTATGTTCAGTAATGATCAGGGATCTCTGTCTTCCTCTTTAAGGAGTTGAAACGCTGGTTGAACACTTAGTTGAAACTGTGACCGCAAATAGCCTTAATTGGCCCTGTGAGCTGTCTGCTGAGACTGGTCAGCTGTGGTAGAGTAGAGCATCAAGACTTTGTTTTGCTGGGAACTTGCTTGTAGTTCATGAGGCCTCTCCGTTTTAGTTGTGGTAATTGGTCCATTTCAGACAAATAAGCCTGAAACCAATCAGCACCCACCTGATTTCTTTGCTCTGTGAGGATAGAATTATTTATGGTGTTGTGGATGTTCCTACTCTGACATTACTCTGGCCTTGGATGGTGATGTCCAGTCGAGGAAGTTGAGCAACTCCTGGATCCTTTCTGGACACAGAGAGCATTGATCTGAGGATGATCTTTCTTCTTGAAGTGGTACAGTTAACTTGGTTGAACCCTAACCTTGCTACATACTGGGGAGTGTTTGGTAACGTAGTTGGTGCTGTGATAGTTACGAGTCATGAGGGCACTACTGAAGGTGGTATGTTTGGTGATGATGAGATCTAACTGGTGCTGGTGGTGTACTGCAGGCTGTCTCAAGGACGCCTTCACAGCTTGGTTTGGAAGTAGCTGTTTGTCACACGCATGCTATGGCAACAGCAGAGGTCCAACAAGCTCTTTCCATTTACATTTGTCTTGCAAATACCTTGGTTCATAATACATGTTGGTCAAGCTGTGAAGTCGGTACCCACCTTTGCGTTGAACTCCACTAGGATGAACGATCACCTAGTGCTAGGAAATCTGATGGCAACTTTCCACATTCTCCTTGAAAAGAAGTCCAGCAGTCCTCATCAGCTACCACCCTCCTTCGCTTCACTGAGCTTGTTCCCTCGTTGAATGATATCCCCCTTTATTTGGAGGAAATGATACAAGTTTAAAAATGTGGTTATGACACATGGTACCTGTTATGCCCATTGCTTTGTTGGGCTTGTCAAACATCATACTTTGGCTTTCTCCACCACTGAGTGTACCCGTACATTGATGATTGGATTGGTGCCGCTTCCTGTTCTTGTCTGGAACTAGAAAAATTAATCAGTTTTGCTTCCATTCTCCACCTTTTTCTCACCGTAAACTAGTCTATCTCTGACTCTTCCTGTTCCATTCTTGACTTCTCTGTCACTGTTTCTGGGGACTGACTATCTACTAATATTTATTACAAATCCACAGCTACCTTGATAACACATCCTCCAATCCTACTTCCTATAAGGACACAGTTTCATTTTCCTAGTTTCTCTATAGCTGTTGTGTCTATTTTGATGATGCTACCTTTCACAAAGGAGTTTTTGCAATATCTTCCTTTTTTCCTTAACCAGGGTTTAACTTGCTGTTCTGAAGATGCCTTATCAAATGTGATGTGTTTGATGGCTTCTCCAGTATTTTTCATGTTTGTTGAGGATTTACTCAGTGAATTGGCAGGGCCCGCAATTGTAACTGATCTGTTTCTGACATTTGTCCTCACTTCTTCCAGGACTATAATGGGGCTTCGCTTCGCTTCCATCCACCATCCCCACCTGGCCCACTAACAACCCTTGCCACCAACCTTCATATGCAAAGGATCATCCTTTGCCATTTTGGCTACCTCTAGCATGATATCACCGTCAAACACACCTTTCCCCCTCTCTCACCCCTATCAGCTCGTCCCCTTCTCGTAGCAACTTGCCAAGCAATTGCAGGAGATGTAAGATGGAAAGTGTTACATCATACTCCACACTGTCCAAAGCCTTCAGGTGATGCACCAACTTACATATGCTACTTTTAATCTAGTCTGCTGTATTCCCCACTCAGTGCAGTTTCCATTTTACTGGGGAGAACACAGATTGGGTGACCACTTTGTCGAGCACCTCCACTCAGTTGTGAGCATGACCTCAACCCTCCAATTGCTTGCCATTCTGATACACCATCTTGCTTTCATGGTCATGTCACAGACCAGCTCCAACGTTCCAGTGAAGCCTAATGTACCTTGAGGAAAAGCACCTTATTTTCTGATTAGGCATTTTGCAGCTTTTTGGACTGAACTTTGAGTTCAAAAACTTTGAGACCATGAAAGACCTCCATTTTGATGAAAAACCAAAGCACGGCAGATGCTGTAAATCGGAAACAAAAACAGAAATTGCTGGAAAAACCTAGCAGGTCTGATAGCATCTATGGAGCGAAAAGCAAAGTTAACATTTTGGGTCCAGTGATCCTTCTTCAGAAGCCTTGGTTTTGAGTCTCTGCTCCAAGCTCCATTGATGAGCCATCAATTCCATCCCTCTCCAGAGAACTCAAGCCAGTCTGTTCACAGAGTAGATGTCACATTTGATCCTAAGCTGAGCTTTCGAACCTGCAGTGATGTGTCTCTTAAAATGATCTATTTCCACCTCTTGTAACATCACCTAACTTCACCCCTGTTAAAGCTCATCTACTGCTGAAACCCTCACCTGTGCCTTTGTTACTTCTAGGCTTGACTATTCCAATGCAGTCCTGGCTAGCCTCCCACATTCTAACCTTTTTGTAATTTTGATCTGACACAACAGGCTGCGTGTGAATAAAATTGTTATAAATCTTTTTTCCCCATAACCTCACATGCACACCGACCTACATTGCCTCCTGATAAAGTAATGTTTTGATTTTTAAAATTCTCGTTCTTTTGGTCTCACCTCTCCAATCTCTCTAATCACCTCCAGTCCCACAATCCTTTGAGATATTTGTACTTTCTTAATTCTGAGCTCTTGTGCATTTCCAATTTTGTGTGGGGCGATGTTGCAGTGGTAATCTTACTGGACTTGCAGTTCAAAACCCTAGGCTAATGGTCTGGTCACATGGTTTCGAATATCACCGTGGCAGATGTTGAATTTTGTATTCAATAAAAGTTTTGGGAGTTAAAATGCTAACCGAATTCTGATTATATTTGCACTGTTCTAATTCTGCACTCTTTATCGTAAGCCATCTGGTTTACTGTTGCCCTTTAGGATAATGTATATCTTTTCCCTAATGTGGAATGATCTAAATATGACTCCAGGCCACAGCAATGTGGTTGATTCTTGACTGTTCTTTGGGAAATTGCAAATCGGCATTAAATGCCAGCGATGCTCACGTCCCACAAATGTCTAAAGAAAATATTCTAGCTGGCCTGTCTCTGCACTGTAGGGATTCTATGGCCCACGATTGGGGAAGCGGTCTCTAATTACATGGGCCCCATGTTTTGAAATTCCCTCCTACACCTCTCCTCCTTTCTACCTAACTTTCATCACTTAGCACACTTTTTAAAACATATCTATTTGACCAAGTTTTTGGTCACCTGGTTGAAAATCTCACAATGTCATACTTTTGTTTTGTAATGTTCCTGTGAAGCACCTTGAGATGTTTCATTATGCTACAGGAGCTGTATAAATATAAATTGTTGTGGCTGAAGTTTGGAAGAAGATCATTGTATTCCCTGTGATCATTAAATATTTATGCTGGTCCTCTTGACATCTCATGTTGATCTCGTTGGCCAAAGGTACACATAGTGGGTATCTAATTGCACACATGGGATCAAAGAAACCAGAATAGATCATTCATCCCTTCAAGCTCATTCTCGTTCAGTGAGATCATGATTGATCAGCGCCTTAACCCCATCTATCCATTTTTCTGTTGTATCCCTTCAACTCCTTACCCAACCATAGAATATCAATCAAGTTCTCCATATGCAATTGTGTCAGCCTCTGATCTAATGACCATCATCCAATGGGCCCAAATCATTGTTTACTTTACAGGTAGCACTTGGTACACATGATCACTTGGACTGGTTTCAATTTGTCTTGACTGAGTTGGAAAGAAATTTTCCAGAGTAATTTTCCTGTGGCCTTGGGTTGCTTTTTTTTAATCTCTCTCTTCCAGAAAAATACTTGGCTGTGCAGCTCTGGGAGAGGTGGGGATTTGGGAAAGAAATGAAGGCTTGATGCTCCTGTCATCATGAGTCATTACAAGAGCAGTCACTACAGTCTGGTTGGTTTCTGCCGCAGTTTTATATCTTTGTATGTTTTGCTCGCTGGCTTTCCATTTCCTGCAGTCCAGTCAGCACTCGAGGGGGAAAAAAAAATTGCATTTATACAGTACCTTTCATAGTCTCAGAATTACATATATACATAAAAAGAACAGCACAGGAACAGGCTAAGGGTTTGCTAGCATTTTATGTGGAACACGAGACTGATCCAAATGTACATCATCTAACCTTAGTTACTTGACCTTTGTCCCTCATTTCTCCACCTTCACTTCAACTACTCTGTGTAGTAGCAAGTTGCTTTTCCTGGAAAAAGCTGTCTTATTAGGACCACCTCTTACTTTGGAAACTGCATGTTTGCTTAGCATCTGTCAAAGGTGGAAACATCTTCCAGTCTACTGATCAAGCCACTCAGTTTAAAAAAAAACCCAAGAGACTTTACAGCCAATCAAGTTATTTTGAATTTTATTAAAAATCCCCCCCCCCCCCCCCCCCCAAACTGCTGAAAAGGCATTTGCAGGCATGGTAGCCCATTACAGCATTGAGAAAGCGGATCAGGTAACCTAATACTTAAATGATGCAGACTGCAAGATAAATGTTAGCAAGACATTGGGAACCTCTCTTGCTCTTCAGAATTTTGCGGAATCTTTTATGTCCACCTGAAGAAGAAAATAAGGACTTGTTTTAAGGTTTCATCTGAAAGATGACACCTCCTGACAGTACAGCACTCCTTCGTGCCCCATTGAAGTGTTGGCTCATATTTTCTGCTCAACTTTCTGGAGTGAGAAATTGAACCCATAGCCTTCTGGCTCTGAAGGAGTTACAAACTGAGCCACACCATTGTTTGTAGAGGAGGAAACTAGATAAGAGGGAAGCCATGTATCTTTCAGATGTTGGAGTAGGTGAGAGAGAGCAGTGTGAAAGTTAGAATGGTGAGTTTTGATCTTTGATTCTCAGACATGAGTTTGAATCACACTCAGACTTGGGGAATGTCATTTTTATTCAAAAGTTAAACAAGTTTAGAACAGATTTGACTCAGTTGCCTGGGATCATTAACTTGATGTATAAATCTACCTCTTAATATGAGTATTGATGAAGATTTCTTGAGGGTCCATATCTATAGATGGAATAGAAATGTTACAGTGAAGCCTAGAAGGTGCATTTTTTTTTCGAGATTGAGTGCTAAACATAGCTTGTTTGTAACTGCATTACTCTGCTATTGTTGACTGCATAATGATTTTCCTCAATTCCATGGATATAAGATTTGCATCTTAAATAAAAGACATTAATCAGGATCTATTGTCCAATGACAGTACTCAATGCAGTTTTTGAAAGCAGCAACAAATTGGCAAGTTTTTTTTTTATTGCCTAATATCTTAAGGTTGTTCATAGGTCCATAGAGTAATTCACTATATTTTGATTTTCAGCTGCAGAAAAAGATGTTAGATGACCGAAAGTTTAGCCAAAGGTGGGTTTTGGGGAGTGATTTATTTTATAAAAAAAAAGTGTTTAGGGAGGGGTTTTCAGAATTTGAGGCTTATGCAGCCCAACAATATGGTCACGAGTCGAGAGCTGATGTAAAATAGGAATCCACAAGATATCAGAAATTCAACAAGTGCACAGACTGCTGACAGTTGTGGGTCTGTTTACAAGGGTGAAGCAACACAGGGATTTAAAAGCAGGACTAGAAATATTGAACTCAAGACAAGGCCAGACCTGGAGCCAGTATGGGTCAATGAGCACAGGTGAATAGGACGTTATACAAGTCAGAATATGAACAGTAAATGTTTTGGATGAGCTCCAGGTTTGCAGAGGGTGGAAGATGGGAGACTGAGTCGTGTGTTAAAATACTTTGAATCTGGAGTTGACAAAGACATGGTTGACCAAGTTACAAATCTTTGTCTCCCATTCTGCAGATTGTCAGCCCCTGGGCCGCGATGTCATAAAGAAGGGAAGCCTGGCCAGAAGGCAAGATCATGCCAGCCTGTGGAAGGAGTGCTACGTTGAGCTTTGTCCCCGTGAGCTGTGTCTGTACAGTGTGGCGACTGGTGACGACTCTCACCTCTGTAATGTGTACTACCTGAGCCACTGCCAAAGCATTAGTCTGTCGATCAGCCATGGTGACCACGTCCTGGAGGTTCTTTTCTCCAATGGTGCTCAGCTGCAACTGCAAGCACGCTCCCGGGAGGAGGCTGAAGAATGGAGGCAGGACCTCCTGGCACAAATGCTTGCCCTGAGCCTGCCGCAACCCTTGAGCCTGCCAGACAGGACCCAGACCCCACCATCAACAGATCGGCATCCTGGGACTTGTCAAGTAAAAAACATCCAGCCTGCTGCTGTCCAGTTGCGCCCAGAAGGTACAGTACGGATAGGGGTGCTTCATATGCTGATGCCTCAGAACAACTGGACCTCTTACACCTTTGTCCTTAGCCAAAGCCAACTCAAGTATTTTCGAACTAATGACCTACAGGAAGAGCCCTTGGCATCTTACAGGATTAATCAATGCCTCAACGTTCAGTTTGAGATGACGGTGGAATCCACACCTCGCCTCAAGGTGTCTTTTCCTGAAGAGGTTCTCACTCTCATGGCAGACAGCCAACAAGGAACCCAGGAGTGGATGGAAGCGATCAAGGCTATGATCAACTCCAAGCGGGTGGCTAATATTTCAAAGTGCTTCTCAGTAAGCGATCAGAAGGCAAAGGGGCTGGACTGCAGTGATGGTGGCACGAAAAGGAATAAGCGATACTCTGTGACCAGTAGCTTTCTAAGCCTCCTGACAGTGATTGCAGTGGAGAAGGGGCTCACGGCTCAGAGCTTCAGGTGTGCAGGTGAATGTTTACATCCTTTACTAATGTTTTCCAAAAAGAAGTGATGGGAGCTGAATCTCACTAACATTTAGTGTTTAGTTTTCCCAGGGGGAAACTTTTTTTTTTTGGAGGATCTCACTGAGGAGACTGGGATGCAGGCAGCAAATGACCTGGGGGAGGCCTCTGACACTGCAACTGTTAAGACATGGGAACTAGGGGCAGGAATTGGCCCACAATAAATCTGAACTTTTTCACCTTTGGGGGCAATTAAGGATGGGCAATAAATGCTGCCCAAGCCAGTGACATCCATATCTCATGAAAGAGACCCCCACTATCAGCCTCTTGAGAGTTTTGCTCACCCCCCTCCCCCACCATTCTGCACTCCCCCATTATAGGAAGCAGTTTCCGTTCTTATAGCCCATCAAATCCTGTAAATATCGTAAACGTTCATCTTTGAACACCTTTTGATTATCTTTGTTAGCCTTTGCAACCTCTCCTCAGAATTTAACTCGTTTAGCCCTGGTGTCATTCTGGTGATCTGCACTGCATCCAATCCAAATTCATTATATCCTACCTGAGGTTTAGTGCCAGACTGAATGTAGCATTAACTAAGGTCCCAGCAGACTATTATAATAACTGTAAAACAGTTCCACCTTTGTGGCCTTAACTTTACCAAAAGAGCCATAGAGTGCAAAAGCAAAGATATGATGAAACTTTATGAAACATGACTCCAAGCTCAGCCAGAATATTGTGTACTAATCTGAGCACCATAGTTTAGAAAGAGTGTGAAGGCACTAGTTGAGTGTACTGAAAAGATTTGCTGGATGCAAATTGCTGGATGAAACCAAATGCAAAAGTAAAATCATATTTGCATATGGATGTGATCACGTGCTTTACGCATGCTGACAGGTACATTGATATACCAAGAGCTCAATCACATTGACTTACTTGCACGAAATCTCCTAATGTAACCAGACTGAATAATTCGAAATATTTACACTAAATCTTTGGAAAGTTACACAAATCTGAATTGAGATTGTAGAAATTTACATGTCATTTGTGCTATTGTGTCCACATCCATCCTGGTTCCAATTTGCATCTCTTAATCTGTAGTGTTGCAGTTTAGGGAATTTCCAGTGTATATCCCGAGGACTTTTTAAATCTTATGAAGGTTTTTGCCTTTACCACACTTGGAGACAGTGAGTTTCAGATCTGATTGCTCTCTGGGTGAAGGAATTCCCCCCCTTGGATCTCCTCTAAACCTCTGCTTGCGTTTCCTGAATCTGTGCCCTTGATTATGGGCCCCTCAGCTGAGGGGAATATGACCTTGCTATGCATTTTGTGTAGACCTTTTGGTGTTTTTACAGTTCTGTTAGGTCTTCCCTGCCAACAACTCTGTTTTTAAAGAAAACAGCCTTAGCCTTTCCAATATTTGTTAAAGTTCTACAGTCGAGGTAATACCCTCATAAATCTGCCCAGTAATGGTAAACTTTATCTAGACAGGGCAAATCCAGAGCAGTCCATACATGCAAATTGGCAAACTGACTTGAGTAGAGGAACTGAAGACCAGTCGAATCATTTCCCCCCCGAAGTTTCCCTTAGGATAACTGGTGCTCAACCTCACTCAATTTTTAATCTGGAAGGGTCAATAAGTAACAATCGTAGAACTGGAACAGTCTGAACCTATTTTCAACGTGAGCAAATGCGAGGTCTTGCACCTTGGAAAAAAGAATACGGGCATGGACTATTTTCTGAACGGTGAGAAAATTCATAAAACCGAAGTACAAAGGGATCTGGGAGTGCGAGTACAGGATTCTCTAAAGGTTAACTTGCAGGTTGAGCCTGTGATTAAGAAAGTGAATGGAATGTTGTCACTTATCTCAAGAGGGTTGGAATATAAAAGCAGCGATGTGTTTCTGAGACTTTATAAAGCTCTAGTTAGGCCCCATTTAGAATACTGTGTCCAATTTTGGGCCCCACACCTCAGGAAGGACGTACTGGCACTGGAGCGTGTCCAGCGGAGATTCACACGGATGATCCCTGCAATGGTAGGCCTAACATACGATGAACGGCTGAGGATTGTGGGATTGTATTCATTAGAGTTTAGGAGGTTGAGGGGTGATCTAATAGAAACTTACAAGATAATGCATGGTTTAGAAAGGGTGGACGCTGGGAAGTTGTTTCCGTTAGGTGGGGATACTAGGACCTGTGGGCACAGCCTTAGAATTAGAGGGGGTCAAT
>JAHRHZ010000145.1:7385278-7425978 GCA_024137785.1 Ginglymostoma cirratum | reverse complement strand
TGGGAATAGGGGGTGGCATTTTTGCAGGAAGGTGGGTGGGAGGAGGTGTATTCTAGGTAGCTGCGGGAGTCGGTGGGCTTGAAATGGATATCGGTTTCTAGGTGGTTACCCGAGATGGAGACAGAGGTCCGGGACGGAGAGAGAGGTGTTGGAGATGGTCCAGGTGAACTTCAGGTTAGGGTGGAAGGTGTTGGTGAAGTGGATGAACTGTTCGAGCTCCTCGTGGGAGCACAAGGTGGTGCCGATACAGTCATCAATGTAACGGAGGAAGAGGTGGGGTTTAGGGCCAGTGTAGGTACGGAAGGGGGATTGTTCCACGTAACCTACAGAGAGGCAAGCATAGCTTGGGCCCATGCGGGTACCCATGGCCACCCCCTTTGTCTGTAGGAAGTCCTCTCCTCTATCCATCTTCTATCCACCTCCCCCTCTCTCCCTATTTATTTCAGAACCCTCTTCCCCTCCCCCCATTTCTGATGAAGGATCTAGGCCCAAAACGTCAAGCTTTCCTGCCCCTATGATGCTGCTTGGCCTGCTGTGTTCGTCCAGCTCCACACCTTGTTATCTCGAATTCTCCAGCATCTGCAGTTCCTATTATCTCTGCTACTACCACATAGTGAGTGTGGGTATCTCAGTAGAAGGAGCATTTATGTAGAAGGAAACTAAGTGCCACTCCTACTCAGCATTAACCTTTATACTGCATAGCATAAAACAGGACCAACAAAAAAATGACTAATCAGCAAAGTGGACCTTGGAAAGAAATCTCCTCTCGCCGGTTGTGAAATTGGAGTGATGTTATTTGTGGACTTTGGCTGTAGCTTCTCTTCTGATGCAGGGCCTGTCAGCTGCACCAACCCTTCAATGCAGCTAGTTGTACCTCATACTGAAGAACTTATGATTTACAACTAACCAGTAGATCGGTCAAAGACAGAAGCTTTAAGCTCATGATAGCTGAGCCTTTTTGCCTGCTATTTAATTTTCCTTTTGCATCACTTACACATTCTGCGCTTTTGCACACACCTGACAGGACATGGTCAGGTAACCGTAGCTCTGGTGACCCAAGGTCATCACCTGAATACACCCAGCGCACCCCATGCCTATTTATCACTTGAACTCTCAGCAGTTGACAAGAACAGTCCTGTTGCTTTTGTCAATGGATTAAGCGAGGAGGCAGCCACAGTTACGTTGTGTTGGATTTTTTTTAGGGTGGGGAGAAAAGAAGGGGGGGGGAAAGAAAACAAGTTTTCTTTTAACAGCAAATTCCTCGGCCCCTCGGCACAGATTCCCGTAATTACTCCCATTGTCCCTTGCCTGAATGGGGAATAATGCACCAAAAGCCATGTCTAATTGAGACCTTACTGACCAAACAAATCCTGCATTGTTCAGCTTGACAAATTGAGGCCAGAAAGTGGCAGCGACAGTGCGGAAATTAAAAGAAAGTGCCAGAAAGACCATTAAAGCTACAGTAATAACCCTGTCTTGCTCTGCAAGGACTAACCAGGCCAATGGATGGCAAAGCTTTTGTTTTTTAAATACATATAATCCCAGCCACTGCACCTCAGGGCTTGTGTTATTTATTTAGTAAAAGCGATTTAAATTGTAATACAAGATGTGTGGGCCCTGTCCCTGGCAGCTAATTGATTGATGCTTAAATGCTATTACAAATGTAGAGTGGCAGGATGTGGGCTGGTGCATTTTGTTGCTTTTTTTGTGTGTCGCTGTTGAATCGGGCTGTCAGGATCTGAGGAGGAAAATTGAGGGGCCACTAGCAGCAGCATTCGCAAGCAGCGTATGCATTAAGCTAACGTATGTGTTTACTAAATTAGGCAGGCTGGTCTGATAAAGCTGCTGAGCTACTTTTTAACTTATTTACTGTTATGAGTGTTTTAAGTAGCTAATAGAACAGATGGCTGGTCAGGCTTTGAGCCTGTTCCATCGTTTAATAAGACAATTACTGATCAGCTTAAACCCCCTGTATACACTTTCCTACATTTTAAATATATGATGGAATATGGCACTAATGCATGAAAATGCTGTCGACATAGAAATTCTGCCATGCTCTAGTTGAATGCCAGAGCAATTTTGAGGGGCTGAGTAGCCTACTTTTTATTTCCTATGTTACAAGAATAGATATGAGGTAGCAGCACTGTTAGGATGCAGTTGCCTTGGGAGCCCTTGACATTGAGTCCAGAAAATGTTTCATGGTATTAGGTAAAACGTATGTAAGTAAACCTGCTGATTACTATCTAGAGTCAAATTCATAGAGATGTACAACACAAAAACAGGCCCTTCGGTCCAACTTGTCCATGCCAACCAGATAACCTAGTCCCACTTGCCAGCATTTGGCCCGTATCCCTCTAAACCCTTCCTATTCATATACACATCCAGATGCCTTTTAAATGCTTTAATTGTACCAGCCTCTACCACTTCCTTTGACAGTTCATTCCATACACACGCCACCTACTACGTGAAAAAGTTGCCCCTTGCGTTCCTTATTAAATCTTTCCCCTGTCACCTTATAACTATTCCCTCTAGTTTTGCACTTCCTAAACCTGGGGAAAAAGACCTTGACTATCCGCCCTATCCATGTCGCTCATGATTTTATGAACTTCTATAAAGTCATCCCTCCGCCTCTGACACTCCAGGGAAAATAGCCCCAGCCTATTCAGCTTCTTCCTATAGCTCAAACCCTCCAACCCTGGCAACATCCTTGTAAATCTTTTCTGAGCTCTTTCAAGTTTCGCAGCATCTGCCCTATAGCAGGGTGACTATAATTGAAGCATATTCCAGAGGTGGCCTGACCAATGCCCTGTACTGGCCCCTCAGCTGATGCATCAGTACTCCTTCATGTTGAGCATCTCTTGGAGGAAGCACTGAGAAGGGCACAGAATGTTCTCTGCATGGGGGAATTCAGTGTTAATCACCAGGAATAACTCCTACCACCACTACTAAGTCCTAGAAGGCAGTGAGGGAAACAACAAAAAGTAAAAACCTACTTGATCTTTTTCTTATCTGCCTGCCACAACTTCATTTGTTGATGACAATACTGTAGCCGTAACCATTGCACAGTGTGTTTGGAGATTTTGGTTCTGCTTTCACATTAAGGATACCCTACGCCATGTTGTGTGGCACTAGCACCATACTAATTTCTGATTAGATTCTGAACAGATCTAGCAACTCAAAATTGGGCGCCTGTCAGGTGCAGAGGGCCATCAGTATCATCATCAGCGGAACAGTATTCAGCCACAGACATAAACTCACGCCCTGGCCCATTCTACCATCACCACCAATCTTGGGAGCAAAACGACTGGAAGAACTGCAGATGCTGGAAATCGGAAACAAAAACAGAGAAATTGCTGGAAAAAAACTCAGCAGGCCTGGCTACAGCTGTGGAGAGAAGTCAGCGTTAATGTTTCAGGGCCTGTCGCCCTTTTTCAGAATGGTTGGCTCCAAATCTTGGTTCAGTGAAATGTCCAGGAGGACATGCAGGACTTGTACTAAGTGTGCCACAAAATGAAGTTCCAGTGTGGTGAAGCTACAAAACAGGACTCGTTGCATGCAGTGGTCAGAACAAAATGATCCCACAAAGGATCAGATCTAAGTTCTATGTCCCCGCCACATCCAGTTGTGAATAATAGTGAGCAATTAAACAACTAACTGGAGGAGGACGCTACACAAATATTCTTATCCTTAATAATAGGGTAGCCCAGCACATCATTGCAAAATGTTAAGCTGAAGCAGTTGTCACATTGATGATCCATCCAAACCTCTCCTCAAGATACCCAGCATTGCAGATGCCATTCTTCAACTAACGTGGTTCACTTCATGTGATGGCAGCAAACAATTTGAGGCACTAAATGCTGCAGAGATTGTGGATGTCGACAACATAAGGCAATAGGTGTTGAAGACTTGTGCACCAGAACTAGCTGCACCACTCGTTGATCTGCTCTTGTGACTACAACACTGGTATTCGCACAACATTGTGGAAAATTGTCCAAGATTGTCCTCTCCATGAAAAGTGGGACAAATCCAACCCAGCCGATTACTGCCTATCTGCTCTTATTCATCAGTAAAGTCATGGAATGGGTTGTTAACAATGCTATCAAGTGACCCCTCAGCAATTAAAAACTCACTAATGTTTGGGTTCCACAACGGCTACTCAGCTCCTAACTTTGTTACAGTCTTTGTCGAAAAGTGGACAAAAGAGCTTCAATCCAAAGGTGAGATGAGAGTGACTGCCTTGACATCAGTGCAGCATGTGACTAAGTGTGGCGTCAAGAAGTCTTAGCAAAACTGAAGTTACTGGGAATCAGGCAGTGGGAGGTGCTCTCTACTAGTTTAAGTCATATGTAGCACAATTTAAGAGGGTTGTGGTTGTTGGAGACCAATCATCTCAGTTTCAAGACATTGCTGCATGAATTGCAGCCACCTGACTTAGAGGTAGGGACTCTACCACTGTGCTGCAAAAACCCCAATTCAATTTGGGTAATATCCCAGGCCCAACAATCTTTACCTGCTTCATCATTGACCTCCCCTCCAAATAAGGTCAGAAGTACGGATGTTGGCTGATGATTTCACAATATTAAGCACTGTTCACAACTCCATAGATGCTGAAACTCTCCTTGTCCATGTGCGCCATGACCTGGACAACATGCAGGCTTGGTCTCATTTGTGACAAGGAACGATTGAACCACAAGCCAGTGTCCATCTCCACCAAAAGAGAAATGTTCCTCGGGCATCCAAAAGGTGTACTGGTGTTGGCATTACCATCACTGAATTCCCTGCTACCAACATTCAGGAGGTTACCATTGACCTGTGACTACAAAAGTCAGAGGCTTGGAATACTGTGGTGGAATAATTCACCTGCTTTCTCACCACTGCCGTCTACAAGGCACAAGTCAGGAGTGTGATGGAATCCTTTGCACATGCCTGGATGGGAACAGCGCAACACCACCTAGGACAAAGGAATCCACTCGATCGGTACCCCATACACCACCACCATTATTCACTCCCCTCATTACTGATGCACAAGGTAACAGTATGTACCATCTACAAGATACACTGCAGCAATTCACCAAGACTCCTTCAACAGCACCCTTTGAACTTCTCCCACCTCGAAGGGCAAGGTCAGCAGACCCTTGGGGGGGGGGGGGGAGGAAGCGGGGAGGTGGGGAAGCTGTGGGGGCACCACATTCCAGTTCCCCTCCAAGTCACATACCATACTGACTTGGAACTATATCTCTGTAGCTGGGACTCCTGGAACACTCTCCCTGACAGCACTGTATGTGCACCTATGGTTCAAGAAGTTAGCTCACCATCCCCTTCTCAAGGATAACTAGGGATGGGCAACAAAAAATGCTGATTGAGCTGGCACTGCCCATAGAAGGATAAAAACACAAAATAAATTTTCAGTTGATGCAAGGCTCAGTATTTTAGGAGAGTGGGTTCCAGATTTCCCCTCTGTTTATGTCAAGGACTGCTTTCTGACATCACTGCTTTGAACTGCCGAGCTGTAATATTAAGATCTTGCCTCCTTGTGTTCCACTGCCCTGCAGAGAATAAAAAGTTTCTCTCTATTTACTCCATCAAATTCTTTTATAAGTGTTAACACTGACCTAAAAGCAACAGCTCTGCTCAAGTCACCCCTCCAATCTTCTGCACTCGAGGGGATGTAAACCAGTGCAACCTGGCCTCCTAATTTAGGCTGTTCAGTCCCAGTGATGTTCTAGTAATATGCACTCTGTTCTTGCCCACTCAAAGCAATTAAGCCATCTTTCATTTTGTTTTCGGTTGAAGAGCCATCTCCCTCTGGTGAGTTGCCTCAATCTGTTGTACGTGTAATGTACTTCCTCCCCACTTGCTCTCTGCAGTTAATTTTTGTCTTCCTCTCCTGAAGTCAGTGATTTTTTGCTGGCATGCAGGACTTGGAAGCTAGCTATTCCCTCAGCCATTCTTCACATGTTGGCCTTGAGCTTAAATGGTAGCGAACTAGTCTAGTCTGGAGGACATCACACCTGAGATTCCTGCTTTTAATCACTGAACCAGTGCCTTCTGGTGAGAGGTGCATGGCTGAGGAAACACTTAGACTGTAACACTTGGACAGATTGGCAAAAGCCTAATTCTCGCCATTAAAAATGCCCAGATGAGTCAAAGTACTAGAAGGTTTGAGCAACTATTAAACTGTGCCTCCGAAAGAATTGGCCCATTCAACAGAATAGGAGAATGTTGGTAACATAATTTTAAAAGCAGTGTCTTGCTGTGCACGTCATCCAGCATAAAATTGGAGCATTACACTGGCAGGAGATTGGGGAATCTTCTGTTGCATCAGTCTAGCATGGATTCGTGCCCCCACCTCTAAAGCTTAAATTGCAATGCTATAAATTACAAGCAGAAAGTGCTGGAGAAACTGAGGGTCTAACAGCATCTGTGTGTCGGATTGTGGAGAGGAGGAGAGAGTGTTAATGTTTCGAGACCAACATTTGAAATTAGTTTCCATGAATTTGAAACGTGAACTCTTTTTCTTTCTCTACAGATGCTGACAGACTTGCTGAGTTTCTCCAGCACACTTTTATTTCAGATCTCCAATATCTGCAGCACTTTGATTTGAATACTCTAAATTGTAATGTTGCTCAGTTCCCAGAATATAATGTTGCTGAGTGTCTTTCAAACATCAGTACCTGAGGGCTTTTGCTGCCTTGACAAAGCAACGTATTTAGCAGTTTGTTCTGGTTTGATAATTCTGTGTTGTGAAGTGAATGGGACATTGTGTTCCTAATGCTTTTCTATATTGCAACAATTCAAATGCCTTTGGGTCCTTTTAGGAGCATTGAAGTGTGACTCCAAGATTAACAGTTAACTTGGAGTCCCTTATCCAATTATTGTAACAAAAATAGAGTACTTTTGTTTACATTTTGTTAGCGGTTCTCTCTTGATGCTGTATTTTTAAAAGAAGGGTTTTTTTTAAGAAAGATACCGCCTTTAAAATAATTGTAACTACATGTTTAGAGAGTAACTTTTTATGAATTGAAATTATTTTTAATCAACCTGGTCCATTGTTATGAAAATCTTTTTCCCCTTGGCAGAGGAATCAGTGGTCACGGGCATAAATTTAAAGGGGATGTGAGGGAAAATGTTTTCACTCATGAGGTGATGGGAATCTGGAACATGTTGCCTCTAAGAGTTGGAGAGGCAGAAACCCCTTAATATGTAAGAAGTATTTAGATGTACGCTTGTGATGCTAAGGCATACAAGATTATAGGCCAAAAGCTCAAAAATTGGATTAGATTAGTTAGGTGGCTGTTTGAGTCTATGCCAGTCAAAAAGGGCCCAAAGGGTGTTTTCTGTGCTGCAGATCTCTGTGACTCTATGACAGGGCATGTGGAAGTTGACATGTGTAGGGCAAAAAATACAGTTGAGAGCAAGAAGAATACTGAAGGTTGAGAGATAAGTAAAGAGGGATTATTAGAAAATGCTAGCAGCTGACGTAAAGGGAAATCCAAAATATTCTACAGACACAGATAACAAGAGCTGAAGAACTGTTAAAGAAGGAGTAGGACTGATCAAAGATCACAAAGGAGATTTAGCCATGGAGGCAGGGGGCATTTCTGAGTACTTTGCATCCCTCTTTACAAAAGAGGAAGATGCTGTCCACACCATAGTGACAGAGGAATAAACTGTGTCCCTAGGAAGGAACAAAATTTATAAGCAAGGAATCTTGGATAGACTATTGGCGCTTAAAATTGACAGATCACTGGGACCGGATATGATGCATCCAAAGATTTTGAAGGAATTGAGGGTGGAAATTGCAGGGGTGCGGGTCCTAATTGTTCAGTCTCCCTGCAACTGGGAGAGGGGCCAGAAGACTGGAGAATTGCAAACGTATACCTCCTTGTTCAAGAGGGGTTATAAAGATAATCCCAGCAACTACAAGCCAGTTGGTTCAACTTTGGTGGAGAAACCTCTAGAAGCAATTACTTGTTTAATAGAATAGGGATAATAGTACAGATGTAATAGGGACAGAATTAGTAATCACATGAAAAAAGGTGCATTGATTCAGAAGAGTCAGTGTAAATTTTTAAAGGAAAAATTGTGTTTAACTAACTTGCTGGAGTTTTTATTTAAGCGATCAATGGTCAATAAGAATAATACTGTTGATGTGGGGTATGTGGATTTTCAGAAGGGTTTTGATACAGTGCCATCAAACAGACTTGTGTGGAAAGTTATAGGCCATGGTATAAAAGGGACAGCAGCAATGTGGATACAAAATTGGCTGAGTGATTTGTAAACAGAATGCAATAGTTAACTGATGTTTTTCCGGCTGGAGGAAAGCTTGTTGGGGGTTCCCCAATGGTCAGTATTGGGCCCCTTACTTTTCCTGATATGTATTAATGTTTGAATCTTGGTGTACAGGGATCAATTTCAGATTACAGTAGGGCAGAAAAGTTTAGTGTAAGAACGACAGTCTGGTACTCAAAGTTGGTATAGTGGGTAGATAAGTGGTAGATGAGGTTTAATTCAGAAGTGAGCTGATGTGCTTTGTATCAGAAGAACACTGAAAGACCATATACAATAAGGAATACGATTCTCAACGAGGTACAGGACCTGGGTGTATGCGTGCACAGATCATTGAAGGTATCAGGACATGTGGAGTGAGCAATTAATAAAGCATAGTGTTCTCAGTTTTATGTAATGGTTCTGTTCCATCCTCTAATCAGAAGGCCCTGGTTCAAGCCCCATCAGCTCCAGGGGTATCTCTGGACATCTTTGAACAGGTTGATTAGAAAATATCGACCGTGTTCTTGGTTTCAGTAATAGGGACATAAAGTACAAGGGCAAGAAAGTGATGTTGAACTTGCATAAGACATTTGTTAGACCTCAGCTGGATTACTGTGTACAATTATAGCTTCCGCATTATAGGAAAGATGTAAATGCTTTGGAAAGCATGCAGAAATGATTTGCTAGAATGGTTCCAGGGGTAAGAAACTTCAGTCATGAGGGTAGATTGAAAAGCTGTGATTGTTGCTCTTGGAGAGAAGCAGACTGAGAGGAGATTTGATTGAGGTTTTCAAAGTCGTAGGTGAGCTGGACTGTGTGAATAGGGAGAAACTGTTTCCACTCATGAAAGAAAAAAGAACCAGAGGGGCATAGATTTAAAGTGATGTGCAAACGAAGGAAGGATGATGTGAGGAAATCTTTTTCACACGGCCAGGATACTGAATGCACGGCTCGGAAATGTGTTGGAGGCAGGTTCCATTGACCTGTTCGAGAGGGTATTGGATAATTATTTGGATAGAAATAGTGCGCAGAGATATGAGGGAAAATGCAGGAGATTGGCATTAGGTAACAGAACTGGTGCAGACTCAATGGGCCCAATGGCATCCTGCACAGTTCTGTGTGATTCTCTCGTCCGAATGCCTCCCATCCACTTTGAAGAGTTCCCGGTTCCTGAATCTCTGACTTTAAGACCTTAAAACCATTGGAAGGCAAGGAGTTAATTCCCATGTGGACCAATACTTCTGACTGCTTTCATCATCACCTACCACCTCAAAATGGCCTGCATTCTGTCACTGATGTCCTTTGCCCTGGCCCCAGAGACAGATGCACTGTGGGACTTGCGTGACAGTTTCAAGATCATCTACCAATTCTGTAATGAACACAGCATTTCTATATCTTCACAATGGGGGCAATGTGCTCCAGGCTGTGCTCTCCAACATGTTGTCACCCTCACTGGTGTTCGGTGCTGAAGTCAATTTGAGAATGCTGTAGTTCCAGAGGATTCCAGTACTGTGCCCTGCAGTGACTACACCCAACTTCAAGTTCAAAAGCAACTGTAAACAGTGACATATTGGTACAGGAGGGAGCCATTCGGCCCACTAAATCCATGCTGACTGTCTGTGGAGCATTCCTGTCTGTCCTATTCCCATGCTGTGCCCTGCAGTTGTGCAAGCTTATTTTCCTGAAGTGTAACCTCTTTCCACATGTGTGCCTGAAGTACCCTGGAGTTCCTGCATGGCACAGCCGTTATGGGAATCGTGGTGTTAAATAAGGATGTCAGCCAAACTTGAAGGCCTCCATGCCTCAATGTTTGGAATTATGTGATGTGTAATTGTTGTACTTGGAAAGTGCCAGTCAACCAGTGGAACTGTGCTGTGTGTAAGAGGCAGACCTTTAATACGTTGGGATTGCCTCAGTACTTGCTGAAGCAATAAGTATCCAGTAGAAATAAAAGGTACTGCAGATGCTGGAGAATCCGAGATAACAAGCATGGGGCTGGATGAACATTCCTGCTCCCAAGATGCTGCTTGACCTGCTGTGTTCATCCAGCCCCATGCAAGTATCCAGTAGAATTCAGCAGAATGGAATGGAATGCAAAATATTTAAGGCTTATTCCAACTTCAAAGTACATGTGGATAGAGTTGATGTGTCTCCATAGTCATTCTATCTCACTTAATAGAGGAACTTTAATTTACTGAATTTCTACAGTGGCGACAAAGAAGAATCCAATTCGGATACCTTAATATTTTCAGTCTCTTTCTGCTACACCCTCATTTAATTTTGCAAACCCCCCCCGCCCCCATCCAAAGAAAATGCATGTTAGTGCTTAACACTGCTTTGAGAGAGAGTCATTGAGAAATGCTATGAAGAGATATGGATGGGAGAAAGGCAACTGTCTCTCCCGTGATATTACTGTGAAGGATATAAGGTTAAAACGTTTTCCTTTTGAAGCCAATGTGCTTCAAAATGAAGCTTTGAATGAACAAAGCTTTGTCCCAATTTCTTCCTCCACCCCCTCCATCCTCACCAGCACCAACGCCAACCTACCACGTTCTCCCTCCCTTGTTTTTCAGTCCGTTTGAATGTTCTATTCTTTAGCACTAGTCAAACCCTGACCCTGAGAAGTATAACAAAGGGCTGTATGGTCTGGACAGGGAGTGCACACTCTGCAGCCTCTTCACTGTAGGTAGACTGTCTTCCTGTTGGTGAGGTACTGAGACTTCCCATTCATGTAACAAACGGGGCTAATTAGTGCCTGAGAATGAATACATTTCTCATTGCGTGTCGCTTTTGAATACAACATCAAAGGAACGACTTCCTTTTGTGGGTTTTTTCCTTTTTTTTCCAAGATCTATGTAAATAAGTAGTTGTATAACACAATTCAGACATGGTGGTACCAAAAAAAAATACTTGTCCGCACTATTCAAGTACTGTGATGCATGGTGTAGAATGCTGAATAGAGCAGGCACTACTGAGACCCGGTGCATGCGTCTCTTCGATCGCTTGAGATGAAGTAGAATTCCACCCTTATCAAAAGGAATCCTGCAACATCTGTGTTAGAAGAGTCAGAACAATCCTGGAGCTGATGGGAGGTGAAGTGGTGATCAGGTTTGGTTGGGGGCAGGGTGGAATGGGAAGATGGGGAGAGGGGAGGAGGAAGATTCCTGAGGCATTGTGGGACGGTCCTATTCCACCCACTCCAATTAACAATGTTACTTCAGAATAGCTCAGGAGCAGACATCTGGAATGGGCTGTTGGCTGTACCGATAGTGTGATCTGTATTGAATAATACAGTCATAACCACATTCCAGTTGAACAATTCCAAGGTCAGTTTCACTTGGGTCAGTGCCTCAGATAGAAGTCCAATTACATCTGTGCATTTATCCACGAGATATGCTTCTTTAGCAATATTTGGAGCTATTAAGTGTGCAACTTTTTAGCAATAATTCAAACTATTGAAGATATTTGTATCTCAGTTTTACTGAGTGCAGTGGATATACTGGAGCCCATATACCTACTAACACCACATGCAGCACTGTAGGATAGAGGCAAATGTATTTGATCTAGTAACTTGGAGTGTTTAGTTCTGATCTCATGGACTGAAATTTGACTAAAATATTGTGGCTGTGCAATCTTCACTTTCAAGTAGAGTCTGTGAAAATGTGGTAGAGCTGGATGTCTCCTGCCAGTTACAGCTCCCTAGTGTAGAAATAATTTATACGATTGCCACTGTCACTTCTGCAGAATCAAGAGAGGGATTGTTTTCAAGCTCTGTATTACCATCCATGCTACATGTAGCTTAAGAGAAGTGCAAATCATACTTCTGTTATAAGCCAGCTGACAAGAACAAAATGACCGTAGACAGATTTGTGATCCCCTTGAAGTAAAATTTTCACAGCACTTTGCAGATGGGGCACTCTTTCTGAATCCAAATTCTGTTGCTGACAAGATTAGATGAAGAGGGATGGGAGGAAGGATGTGGAGCTGAAAGACAGCATGAACTGGTTGGGCCGAATGGCTTCTGTGTAAGATATAATTCACCTTTTAAAATCTTTGAAAATAGCCTATAGAGGAAAAACAAAGTGGATGTTTCATGTTCGTATTTCCCCCCCCCCCCCACTCCCCAAAAACTTCCTGGCAGAAGGAGAAGCTAATGGAATAAGTGCATTGAATGCCCTTTCTCCTTGACACACTCTGTGTGGTTCATTTCTTTCATTGATGTAACAGTGGTATTTTCAGGTTTTTTTTTGTATTAAGTGCTTTCTCTGTGGAGCCTGAAAGATGTCCTTCTTGCTCAGTGGATTAAAGTCGAGCGATGCAAGCCTCGCTCTTTGCCTCCTGATGTTGGTGTCTCTTGGTCCACTGTTCTCACGGAGAAAACCCAGAGGGGGACATCAAGGCTTTAACTGAGAAGTCCCGTGAAAATGGATTTTCCACTTTGAAAAGGAAGACGTGTGTTTATATAGCACCTTTCACAACCTCAGGACTTAACTAAAATGTTTTGCAGCTAATACAGTACTCTTGAATTGTATTAACTGTTGGACTATAGGAAATGTGCCAGGCAAATTGCATACAAAATTCAACAAACTCATGATGCTCAGATCATCTGTTTTGATTGTAGGATGGATATTAGTCAGGACACAACAGTGTGACACTGGGTGTGTCGGCTTTAATTTTGTGCATCAGCACAAGTCTGTTGTGGACTTAAGATGATTGGAGGAAGAACCAGAGGAGAAATGAGGTGAGCTGAGGAAAAATTATTTTAGAGTTGCTATGATCTGTAATACATTGCTTGAAAGGTTGGTGGAAGCAGTTTCAGTAGTAGCTTTGGCTAACATCTTTAGAAAGGAAATAAAGCTGCAGTGCAATGGGATACAATCCGGAGGAATGGAACTAATTGGACAGCCCTTTCAAAAAGCTGAGAACAGGAACGATAGACTGAATGGCCTCTGTGCTGTATGCTTCAGACTGTGAAAATTGTTCCAGTTTTCCATCCCTTCTCTTCCATCACCTGCCAAACTAAGAACTTTTCTTCAGAGATAAAAGGTACTGCAGATGCTGGAGAATCCGAGATAACAAGGCGTGGGGCTGGATGAACACAGCAGGTCAAGCAGCATCATAGGAGCAGGAAAACTTGACGTTTCGGGCCTAAACCCTCCTTCAGAAATGGGGGAGGGGAAGAGGGTTCTGAAATAAATAGGGAGAGAGGGGGAGGTGGATAGAGGAGAGGATAGGTGGAGAGGAGGCAGACAAGTATGAGAGAGTTGCAGTGGGAGAGAGATTCCCTGAGGTTTGTCCGGAGGGAGGAGGGTAACTTCTTCAGGGTAGGCATCCTTAGAAGAGGCTTCGCAGTGGGGTTAAAATTGTATCAGAGCTAAAAGGTACTGCAGATGGTGCCTTCAGGGAAAGTCAGCTCAGCCCTGATTCCATCTGCTTGCCAATGAAAAAGTTCTGGGTAGTGGCAAAAAGCAGCAGGTGTTGCTGTTGGGTTTTCTTTTTGTTATCCTCCCTGGTTGTGGAGTAACAATTGGGTGGGTTGCTGAGATTGCTTTGTAATGACATATTAGTCACTAACACAGCAGAATCAGGTAAGTCAGATGAAAGAGGGAAAGAAGTCTGCCACTCCAGTTCTTTGAGCCTGCTCTACCATTCAATAAAATCACAGCTGTTCTGATTTTAACCTCAGCTCCATATTCCTGCATATCCCCAATAATCTTTCATCTCCTTGGTAATCAAGAATCTACATACCTCTGCCTTAAAAATATGTAAAGATTCTATGCCCACAGCCTCTTTGAGGGAGGGAATTCCAGCATCAACTTGAAGCTGACATCTTTTGGCTTGAGACAAAAACATCAAGTCTTTGTTAGACAGTGTCTTTCATTGACCACTTTCAACAGAGCTTTGTCACTTCTTTTTCCTCAGGACCTAGTTTTTAATCTCTCTCCTTGCACAGTTGCTGTGACAACGGGCAGCCATTGTTATTTTAACTTTTCGTTATTTTTATTTCCTGCTGGCAAAACTCTGTCACCTGGAGAGGTGAAGTGGTGTGTTCATGCAGTCATCCTTTACAACTCTGGCTGACGATACTGTGTACACATCAGAACAGGTATTCTGCCCAGGTGTGCCTAAATTGTACAGCACTAAAGAACTTGGAAGTGTAGGATAGACACTGTCACAAAGATAAATTCGCCTTGCAGTCATTTATCAGTTGAAAAGCTGGTGGATAAATTCACACTGTCTTGTGCTTGTTTCCATCTTTTTTTGTTCTCCTTTTTTATCCAGCTGAAGACAGTAACCCCATGTTTAGGAATAACTCCTTATACACCCCAACTGACTTCTGGTATCTCTTCAAAAGGGCAGCCAACCATGATACCATAGAAATTTATAAAATCATGAGGGGTGTGAATAGGGTGAATAGCCAAGGCCTTTTCCCCATGTTAGGGGAGTCCAAAGCTAGAGGGCATAGGTTTAAGATGAGAGGGGAAAGATTTAAAAGCAACCTCAGAGGCAACTTCTTCACGCAGAGGGTGGTGCATGTATAGAATGAGCTGCCAGAGGAGTGGGTGGAAGCTGGTATAATTACAACATTTAAGAGGCATCTGGATGAGTATATGAATAAGAAGGGTTTAGAGGAATATGGGCCAAATGCTGGCAAATGGGTCTAGATTACTGTAGAATGTGTGGTCGGCATGGACGAATTGGACCGAATGGACTGTTTCCATGCTGTACTTCTCTATGACTCTGACTGAGCCTTGATGGCAAATGGTACTTTGCTGTTCTGTACTGGAAGCGACACGGCATCTTTTCTGAATCTTCTTGGGGATATAAGCATTGTTGACAGGGGCAGCATTTTTTAATTCATCCTAATTACCCTTAAGATGATGGTGATGAGCTGCCCTTCTGAACGCCGCAGTCTACCTGGTGAAGAGTACTGTTGTGAAGAGAGTCCCGAGATTCTGGCCCCACAAACGTGAAGGACTGGCAATATGGCTCCAAGTCAGGATGGTCCGTGGCTTGGAGTGAACTTGCACGTAGGGCTTCCAAGTTTTTGCCTTCCGTGTTCTTCTAGCTGTTAGAGATTGCAGGATTGAAAGGCAGAATTGGAGGAGTCTTAACAATTTGCTGCAGTGCATTTGTAGATGGTGCATACTGCTGCCCTTGTATGGTGGTGTAGTGAATAAATTTTTTATTTTATTCATTCATAGGATGAGGGCATCACTTGCTAGGTCAATATTTATTGTCCATCCTGAATTAACGAGAGGGCAGTTAAGAGTCAGCCATATTGGTCTAGCTGTTGGTCTGGAGTCACATGTCCAGCCCAGTTAAGGATAGCAGATTTCTTTCTCTAAAGGACATTGGTGAACCAGATGGGTTTTTAATGACAATAGACGTTGGTTACAGATTTTATTCCAGATTTTCCTTGAATTCAGATTTAACAGTCTGCTGTGGTGAATTTTGAACCCATGATCCCAGAACACAGTGGATCTAGTCCAGTGACATTAACAGTGAATGTTGAAATCAGTAGACGTTGTGCTGATCGAGTGAACCTCTGTGTCACGGAAGATGTCAAGGACTTGAGTCTTGTAGCTGTATACGTCTGCAGTGCAACCTTGTCTATACTATCTTATCGGGGATCACTAGCTAGCAGGTTAACAAGAATCCGTACCATGATTAGTTCCACTGCTCCAATGCTGAAATTAAAATTGAGAAAACAGTGGAAGACATAGCATATCAAGCAGCAATTGTGGTAGGAGAAACAGAGTTAAACCTTTAGGACATTAGTGTTGAGGTCAGTTACAGTTTGACGTGCACCTTGACACAGGCTATGAAACACTTTTCCATTACCATCAATCGATGACAGAAGTGAAACAGTTATTAACAAGCGTGTCTTTAATTAAATCAATCTCATGTCATTCATCTCTCTCCTTAGAAAAGTGAAATGTTCCCATGTTTTCAAGTTTGATTTACTGTTTAAAGTATCATAATCATTGAGCCTCAGGCCTTTGTCTTGATGTGTTTATCACTGGGCTGGTCAGGATAAGGATTTTAAAAAAAACCAACCCTGATTCCTGATTCCAGCTCCCGTCTTCTGAGCATTGGAATGTGCAAAAGTGTAGGTATTCCATGAAAATTGAATTGGGCTAAGACATGAGGCAACTTAAGGCTTTTTAAAATATATTCATAGGTTGGCGGCATTGCTGGCTGGGCAGCGTTTATTGGCTATCCCAGTTGATATCAAGAAAGTGGCAGTAAGCTGCTTCCTTGAACTGCTGCAGTCCATTTGGTGAAGATGTATCGACAATACTGTCAAGGAGGGAGGTTCAAGATTCTGACTCCCAACAGTAAAGGAACGGTGATGTATTTCAAAGGCAGAATAGTGAGTGGCTTGGAAGAAAACTTGCAGGTGGTGGACTTCTCATTTATCTGCAGCCCTTGTCCTTTATAGATGGTGGTCATCATGTATTTGGAAGGTACTGACTAAGGAATCTTGGATAATTTCTGCATGTAACTTGTAGCTGATACACACTGCTGCTATTGATGGTGGTGGAGGGAGTGGATGCTTGTGGGTGTGATGCCAGTCAAGTGGGCTGCTTTATCCTAGATGGTGTCAAACTTCTCAAATGTTGGGCCTGAACTCATCTAGGTAAGTAGGGAATATTCCACAACACTTGTACCTTGTAGATGGTGGACAGGTACCCAGTTTACTTGCTGCAAGATTCCTAGTCTCTGACCTTTTACTCTTGCAGCCACTGTATATCCATGACTAGTCCAGTTCAGTTTCTGGTCAATGATAAAGCCCCAGGGGGATATTAGTGGAAGACCCAGTGATGCTTATACCATTGAATACTAAAAGGCAATAGTTACCTTCTCTCTTGTTGGAGATGTTCAACTGTGGTGTGAATGTTACTTGCCGCTGGTCAGCTCAAAGATGGATATTGTCCAGATCTTGCTGCTTTGGGACATGGACTGCTTCAGTATCTGAGGAGTCATGAATGGTGCTGAACATTGTGTAATCACCCCTTCTTTTGACATTGTAATGGAGGGAAAGTCATTAAAAGGCAGCTGAAGATGGTTGCGCCAAGGGCACTACCCTGAGGAACACCTGTGGAGATGTCCTGAAGCTGACTTTCAACAACCATAGCCGTCCTCCATGATTTCAATTAGTGGAGAGCTTCCCCAATTCCCATTGACCCTAATCTTGCTAGGGCTCTGTGATGCCTCACGTGTTCAAATGTGACCTTGATGTTGAGGGCAGCCACTCTCTCCTTTCGTCTGGAATTTTTTTTGTCCATGTTTGAACCAAGATGTAATGAGGTCAGGAGCTGAGTGGGCCTGGCAGAACCACATTATACTTAGTCTGCCAACTTTTTGCTCACTTGTTTAACCTGCCTACATTCCTTTGCAGACTGTGTCGTCCTCACTACTTGCCTTCCCACCTATTTTTGTGTCATTTACAAACTTGATTACAGTACATTCACTTTCCTCATTCAAGCCATTAAAATATATTGTAAATAATTGTGGCCCCACAACTGATCTATGGCACTTCAGTAGTTCCACATTGTCAACCCAAAAATGTACCCCCTTCTCCCAATTATCCCTCTTCTATTAGTTAGCCCATCCTCTATCTATGTGGAAATACCACCACCAACACTACTGGCATTTATCTTACTATGTAACCTCATGTGTGATACCTTATCAAATGCCTTCTGCAAATCCAAATCTATTGCATCTACTGGTTTCCTTTTAATCTGAAAGACCATAAGAAATAGCAACAGGATTGGGCCATTAGGCCCGTTGAGCCTGCTCTGCCAGTGAATAGGATCATGGCTAATCCAACATTTCTCACATCCACTTCCTTGCCCTTTCCCCATAACACCTGATTCCCCCACTGATCAAGAATTTATCTATTTCAGCCGTAAATATACGCAAGGACTCTGGCCGCCTCCTCTATGGCAAGAAGTTCAAAAGACACTCAACCCTTTGAGAGAAGAAGTTCTTCCTCATCTCAGTCCTAAATTGGCACCACTTTAGTCTGAGACTAGGCTCTCCCATGAGGGGAAACCTCCTCTAAGCATTTATCCTACCAGGCCCCTTAAGAATCCTATCTGTTTCAATGACATCACCTTTCATTCATCTAAACTCCAGTGAACAGATTCAGAACCTGTTTAATCTTTCCTCCCAAGACAATCCCTCCATAATGTAGGTCATCATGATGAACCTTCTCTGAATTGCATAATATCTTGTGCCCCCTCAAAGAATTCTAATGAATTTGTCAGACATGAACTCCCCTTCATGAAGCCATACCGACTCAGCTTGATCATATTCTGAATTTCTAAATGCTTTGTTATTACATCTCTAATAATAGACTCTAACATTTCCCCAATAATAGATGATAAGCGAACTGGCTTAAAGCTACTTTTATTTTGTCTCCTTCCCTTTCTTAAATGAAGGTGTTTTACAATAGCAATCTCTGATCTGCTTGAACTTTTCCAGAATCTAAGTATTCTTGGAAGATTACTACCAGTGCATCCATTATCTCTCTAGCCGCATCCTATAATATCCTAGAATGCATCCCATCAGGTCCAGGGTACTTTTAGGTTTTTAGCTCTGTTAGTTTCTCAAGCACTTTTCCTCTACAGACAGTAATTGTATTTATTTCCTCCTCTTTTTGCCCCTGGATTATTTAATAATTTTGGGATGTTATTGGTGTCTTCTACTGTGTAGACGATGTATTATTTATTCAACTCCTCTGCCATTTTCTTGTTACCCATTGTTATTTCCATAGCCTCATTCTCTAAAGGGTCTCACTTTGGCTTCTCTTTTCCTTTTTACATACTTAAGATCTTGCTGTCTATCTTTTTCTTACTTGCAAGTATACCCTCAAAACTTATTTTTCCCCTCCTTTTTATTTGGTGATCTTTTGTTGGATTTTAAAACTTTTCCAATCCTTTGCTTGCCACCAATCTTTGCCACGTTGAATGTTTTTCCTATCAATTTGATGCTATCCTGAACTTCATTGGTTAGTGATGGTTGGCACTTTTCCTCACCTGAAATATATGTTCACTGTGAGTCTTGAACCATTTCCTTAAACACTGATGATTGTTCCTTAGCCATCCTTGCTGCTAAACTCCTTTCCCAGTCCACTCCAGCCAGCTCTGTCCCACATTCTTTGCGATTACACTCATTTAAGCTTAACACAATTTTTTCTGACCTAAGTTCCTCCCCCTCAAACTGAATACTAAATTCTTCCGTGTAATGGTCACTGTTTCCTAAGGGATCTTTTGCTCCGATATTATTACTAATGATCGAGAGAAGACTGATGGGGCGTTAACTGAACAATTTGAATGTTATGTGTTGGACATATCTGGGCAATTTTCCACATTCCACACAAGGTGGCATGATGGCTCAGTGGTTAACACTGCTGCCTCACTGTGCCAAGGACCTAGGTTCGATCCCACCCTTGGGTGACTGTGTGGATTTTGTACATATTCCCCTAGTTTATGTGGGTTTCCTCCAAGTGCTTTAGTTTCTGCCAACAGTCCAAAGATGTGCAGGCTAGGTGGATTAGCTGTGGGAAACGCAGGGTTACAGCAATAGGGTAGAGGGGTGGGTCTGGGTGGGATAGTCTTTGGAGGGTTGGTGTGGACTCGATGGGCCAAATGGCCTGCTTCCACATTGTAGGAATTCTGTGATTCAGTATCAAGTAAATGCCAGTGTTGTAGTTGAACTGGAGCAGTTGGTTAGGAGTGTGGCAAGTTTGGAGCGCATCTGTTCAATATTATTGACAGGACCTTTGGAATATGGAGTGTCTTCAACCGTTTCTTGATATCACGTGAAGTGAATCAGTTTGGCTTTAGACTGGCTTTTTAAGCAGTTGTTACAAATTAATGGTTTGCTAGGCTGTTTCGGATGGCAGTTAAGGGCCAACCACATTATGGTGAATCTAGAATCACGTGTAAAGGTGAAGTTGCCATAGACCTACCAGACCTTAGGGCTGTGTGCCAGGAATCGTGTATAGGCCAGACCAGGTGAGGATGCTAGTTTTCCTTCCTCAAAGGACATTAGTGAAGCAGATGAGTTTTAATGACAATCAGCAATGGTTTCATGGTCACCATTAACCTTTTAGTTTCGGGTTTAATTGAATTCAAATTCTACGATCTGCTGTGGTGGGATTTAAACTCGTGTCCCAGAACTTTACTGGGGCCTGGGGTCTGTGGACTGCTAGTCCAGTGACAGTAATTCTCTCCTGACCACTGCAGCGCAATCTACTGAAAGACAAATGCTCACTTATCAGTGGTGTTTGTGGTACAAGAGCCTGATGTTACAGTGCAATGATGACGTGAAGTAGAGATGAGCAAGTAAGCTGGGTACGGCCTGATGGCTCCTTCACTTTATTTTTTTGGGAACAGGGGCACTTAAAAGTGATGCTTGCACTTGAATGTTTCTTGGAATATCTCTTTACAAATGTAGCCTTTCAGAAAGCTGTCTTCACAATGCCTCTGTGGAATGTGCACTTGCTCAGTTAATTGCACTTCTATCCCATATAAATACTGCTAGTGGCTTTTGTTGGCACAGTGACTTGAAATTGGAATTATAATAGATGCAATTATTATCATGGCTTTGTGGAGGGAAGTGAGCTCTTAATTGGTGCAGTGTTGCATATTTTACTGTGGCAGTCGTGGAGGTATTAAGTGACACATGAGCCTTTCACCTCTGGGACCTGTGTTGAAATCTATCTTGGACTGATAGATTTGTGTATTAACTCCGTAGGGGTGTTGTAGATCCAGTTCCCAAAGGTATTAAAGCCATTCCCAATTTGGTACTGGTTGGCAAAGACATACAAAGGTATCGCTGGTGCAGGAACGGGAAAAAGCAGCGTTCTGATTTTGAGGACACCGCGATACATGACTAGGTCACAGTAAAGTGAACTGCGGATGAAACCGAGCAGCTATGTTTTCCTTGTGGATGCATAATAATTACTACTGTATACAATTTTCCTTCACAAAAAAGTAAGTTAGAAAACATTTAGATTCTACAACCAATTTGCCACTTTCTCTGAGCAGCAGTCAGCTTCAATATTTGAGATTTAATATCGTGACAGCCGTGGCTGAACAGAGGTACGTTCTCACAGCTGAGTCTGAAGGCTGTGAATTCAAGGACCACCTCCAGAGATTTGAGCCCAAAATCTATGCTGACTCCCCTTTGCAACACTGGGATTGTCACACTGCCATACATTCCAAGTTTTAAATGAGACTCGAAACTGAAGCCCTAATTACCACCTTGGGTAGATGTAAAATGTTCTGTTTAAATAAAAGCTGTTCTCCACAGTGTCTTGGTTGACTAGCAACCAATATCACTGAAACAAATAATCTGGTCATTATCTTGTTGCTGTTTGCAAGACTTGTCAGTGCACATTGTCTTCTGTGTTTCCTTCCTTTCATTATAGCAACTTGCATTGCAAGAATTCTATTTTTGTTTCCAATAGGATGTCAGAGACCGGTGGGATTGTCCTATGGGAACGCAAAGGTGTGTGCCTACAGTGGCTGGTATTATTGCCAAGCATGTCATGTTGACGATGTGTTCCTGATCCCGGCTCGACTGGTTCACAACTGGGACACCGCAAAGCACAAGGTGCGTTGCTCCTTCAAAGTCTCTCGTGAGCTGCAACAACAACTTGTATTTATATAGCACCTTTTAATGTAAGCACTTCACAAAATATTTCTACTCTGGCCACGTTGGGAGATTTGGAAAGTGAGCGAAAGCTTGGACGGAGTGCAGAGGGGAATCTGAAAGGGGGAAAGGCAGGTAGAAAGATTTTAGGGAGGCAATTCCAAATGTTAGTACCAAGGTATCTGAAACACAGTCAGCAATGGTGGAGTGGTAGCAATTCTAGGATGTGCAAGAGGCCCAATGTGGAGGAGCATTGACAGTTCAGTGGACTTTTTTGTTTTGTAGGGTTTGGATTTGTTACAGCCATATGGTGAGCCACATTTATGAAGATACTTGAAAACAAGAATGAAAATTTTTAAAAATTGAAACTGTGCTGATCTAGGCACCAGAGCAGGGCAATGAGCATTTTGGCGATGGCTGAATGGGATCAGGGCAAAAAGGTGGCGCGCTCAATTCGCAAGAGGAATATGTAGTCCAATATTATTTTGCTATGCATTTTCCTAATTCTCTCACCTGCTTTTCATGGTTTCTCTCTTACCTGTTTGGTGAAATATGGAAATTATTTGAAAGATTAGCATTTGTTACACAACCTTAATTGCCCTTGAACTCTATGTTCACAGAAACATAGAATATCTGAGCAAGAGCCAGCCATTCAATATGATCATGGCTGGTCATCTAACTTAGTACCTGTTCCCGCTCACTGCAGCCCCCCCAGCCCAATACCCTTTTTGATCTGTTTACTCCTAAGAACTATATCTACATTTTCGTTGAAAGTTTATGATGTTTTGACCTCAACCATTTCCTGTGGTAGAGAATTCCACAGGCTCGCCACTCCACGGGTGCAGAAGTTCCTCCTCCTTTCATAAATGACTGGTTACTAAACCTGGAACATCTCGAGTCGAGTCTGTCTGATTTATCTGCAACTTTTCTTAAACGTGCCAAGAGGTTTGTACAATCTCTTTTGAGAGAACATTGTATGAACTATTATACTAGGGTGATAATCAAGATTTGAAATCAGCTTCTTGAATTTATCTGCTATTGTAGTTCTGTGCTGTACCCTTTTGAGAAGTGAATTGGAATATTTAGTTCCATCGTCAGTCCTTCCATTCCTTTTAACGGTAACTAAAATCTTGTTAAATACATTTCCTTCATTATTCTTCCATGGGCTCTGCGTGTTGCTGGCAGGGCCGATATTTATTTGTTGCCCATCCATAATTGCCCTTGAATTGAGTGGCTTACTTTGAGTGGGTAATTAAGAGTCAACCACATGGTTGTGGATCTGGAGTCACATGTAGGTCACACCAAATAACGATAGCAGATTTCCTTTCCTGAATGATGTTCATGAAGCAGATGGGTTTGCGCAACAATCTATCATCGTCAAGGTGACCATTACTGAAACTAGTTTTCAATTACATGTTTTAGTGACTGCATTCAAATGTTGCCACTTGCCATGGTAGGATTTGAACCCATATCCCCAGACTATTAGTCTGCGCCTGTGGATTGCTAGTTTTTCTTATTATTCATTCATAGGTTGTGGGTGTTTCAGGCTAGGCCAACATTTGCTGCCCATCCTTAATCGCTATCACTTTGAACTACTACATTACAACTGAGTGGTTTGCTAGGCTATTTCAGAGGACATTTAAGACTCTGTCACATTGTTGAGCGTCTAGACCTATATGTCGGCCAGGCCAGTGACGACAGTAGATTTTCCTTCCCTCAAGGACAGCTGTGAAACAGGTGGGTTTTACAACAATCAGCCGTGGTTTCATAGCCACCATTATTAGTCTAGTTTGTAATTCAAGATTTACTAATGGAATTCAAATTTCACTTTCTACTATTAGCCTGGGACTCTGCATGACCAGTCCAGTGACAGTACTTCTACCCCACCATCTTTCCAAATATTTCACATCAGTGAAATAATGGAGAATGCAAAGTTAAGACTGAAGAGTTCAGTGCTGTGCAGCAAGTGAATTGGGCTTCAAAATGAGATCAGCTTATAAGAGAGAAGTAAGTTGCTTTTAGGTAGGACCTCTCACAGCCACAGCACCCCAAAGTGCTTTACTGCCATTTGAGTACTTTCTGAAGTCTGGCTGCTGTTGAAACCTAGGAAGATCCTACAGTAGCAGTGGCCAGGTTGTCTGCTTTCTTAAACTGTTCTGATTGAGGTATAAGGATGACCAGGGCATCAGGCAATCAGTTTCTGCACGACAGATTTTCACGTACTGCATTGTAATAATAACCAGACATTCTCATTAATCATGTTCGTTAAGGGTCGCACTTAGGCTAGGGCAGTGTGCAGAGTTGCCCTTCTCCTCGTTAAGAGAATGCTATGGAATCTTTCAAATCATCCCAAGATGAAAGTGGCTGAAGTTTAGGGTCTCCTCCAAAAGGTGATCCTTTATCAGAGCTAGAAGCCCTCAGCACTTCTCTGTCCACCTAAAATTTGTGCCCACTTACCAAGTGGGACTTAAACCCAAGACCTCTTACTCAGAGGCAACGGTGCTACCTACTGAAGTCTGTTGATACAATAAAAATTGTTTTATTTTGACTGAAGTCTTCTGCTGTTACTGTCTCACTTTACAAAAATAAATCACTCTCAAAATGTGGCTGTTGGTGGCAGGACTGGTATTTACTGCCTATATCCTAGTCACCTTGAGAATATGAAGCATTCTGATGCAATTGTGTGTGGTTTGCTTAGGCACTGGTAAAGACAATTTAAAAAGTCAACTATGTTAGTGTGGCCTGGAGTCTGACAGGCCTGGAGTGTTTAAGGACAGCAGGTTTCCTGTCCTAATGGGACATGCATAAAGCAGTGGAATTTCCACAGCAGTCAAATTTTATAAACTGAATTCCAATTCCCCAACTATTATTCAAACTTCCGTTAGCTAGATTAACTGTCAAGTAACCCAACCACTGTCCGATCATATTCTTTTTGTCCCTACGTTTTTATTTTCAAGCTTATTATTTTTCCTCCACAGGTTTCAAAACAAGCAAAAGAATTCCTGGAGTACATATCAGAAGAGCCACTCATTGATGTCCGACAGGATAATCCACATCTGTATGAGCATGTGGAAGCGTTGGCCACTGTTCTCCGCTTGCGGCAGCAGCTCAAATCGCTGAGAGCGTACTTGTTCAGCTGCAGGGCCTCTGTGGCAGAAGATTTGCGCAGAAGGTATGCTCCTCGAACCTACTCCCAGCTTTGACATGAAACTACTGCATAGTGACTTCCTAACTTATTCAGTGGATGTAAGCATCACAGGCAAGACCCGCATGCATTGGCCAGTATCCCTGAGAAGGTTATGATGTGCCACGTTCTTGACCTCCTGCAGTCCATGTGGTGAAGGTACTCCCACAATGCTATCAACATTTTAACTTGGCAGTAATGAAGGAGCAGTGATGTATTTCCAAGTTAGCGTTGAAATAACTCCCCGGAGGCCAGTATTCTATCACCAAGTCACCCTTTATTGACATGTGGAGGGTCCTTGATGCTGATCCAGCTCCCTCAGAGCCAGATCTCAGAACCTCTGACATTCCGGTTTGTATCTGACAGGTGGGGCTCCCTGATTTGGGCTGTTAATCTGATCCAGTCAGGGGATCCATATTCTGTCAGGTCCACCTGGCTAACCTCATTATAATCGCTGCATCCCTTCCCTACTGAGTTCAGGAATGTAGTCTGTATTTTTTGTTTTGTAGGTCTTCCTGGGGCGTTTTAGCACCGGGTCAGGTTCCTCCAATTCTGCCCCTAATACAGGCGGTGCGTGACACACAGTAGCTTACCTCTTGTACCTGGAGCATCTTGGAAGAAATTCATTTTCTTCTTTAGGCGGCAAAAGCATTGAGGTGGCGACACTTGCCATGTCCATTTCAGATTCCGAGATATCTTCAACACTTGACAGAGAGGGAGAACCCAGGGGTTCTGGAAGAGTCGGAAAGGCAGTGGAGGAGCATGTTTTACTCCTGCACCATTTGCAACTTTTCAGCTGTCGTATATGTCCACGTGCTTATTCGGGACCATCGCGACTACCCGAACTTTGTACGTCACTGGATCTGACCTCACGTCAACCATGCCTGTTACCCATGCAGGGCCATTCCTGTGATTTCCTACCCCAAACCTCTAGTTGTGACAGCCTTTTAGCTTCCCACATCACCACCAGATGTTTCAGTTTTGCCAGTGTTGGATCTTTCTGCATCCAAAGTCAGCTATTGTCAGCTGTGACTGGATGTCCAGAAAATTTAAAACCATTATGGACTCTTCCAGTGCTTGTACTACTGGTAAGGTGGCTCAGTGCATCCGCATTCGTGTTCCAACTTGACAATTAGAACCTATCGCTGAATTTGGCCTGAAGCTATGGGCAGCACTGCCTTGTCCTCTTTAAATAAATATGGCAAGGTTTTGTGGTCCATTATTTTTGCAAACTTATGTCAATAAATGGTATTGGTGGAACTTCCTAACTCCAAATATGACCGCTAAACCTTCCTCCTAGGTCTGTGTGTATTTACACTCTGCATTAGCCAAAGTCCTGGATGCGTACACAATTAGGTGTACCTCTCCATTGGGCCACCTATGAGCTGATACTACCCCAATGCTGTGTGGGGGGGCATTGCATGTCAATACCAGATCTCGTTTGGGATCATGGTGTGCCAGCACCTCAAAGGCTGATAGCTGTTTCTTCTCTGCCAAGCCATAGCCTTCAGAGAAATGTCACCATTTCCAAGGCTGGCTCTCTTTGTAAAAGTTGATGCATAGGTGCCAGGATGGAGGCTAGGTTATGTTTGAACTTTCTGTAATGATTCACCAGCCCATGGAAAGACCTCAGCTCCGGTACTAACACGGGAGAAAGGGCACCTTTGATCCCCTCACTTTACCTTCTGTTAGGTTCCTTTGAAATCCATAAGGAACAAGTACACAATCTTTTCAAATATCTGGCTTTATTTCTTTTTAAATGTTGATCAGACAATTACATGTTGAGACCTCTCTACAGCAACAGCTCGTTCAGTACTTTTATACATTTTTGTTTTACTTGATGATGCTCCCCAAAACCACGAACTGTTCCACCATACCCTAACCACATGGTCTAGGTGAATGTGGTTATCACTAACCATGTGGTCTAGATGAACGTGGTTATCACTATCCACGTGGTCTAGGTGACTGTTTATGTATAACCTATGCTCATAAAAGGTTCCCTGTTTTCTAACCATGAAGTCTAGGTTAACATTTATTTTTGATATATGCTTGTAAGAGGTTCTCAATATTCTAACCACAATGTCTAGGTTAACGTTTACTTTTGATATATGCTTATGTTTGCTCTGAACCAATTTTCAACCGCATCAGCAAACTCCTTTTTTGTCTTAGCATTTGCAAATTTAACCCTTGTACGGTTAAGCGACAGCAATAACAATTTTCAATATACTTCACTCCTTCCAAAGGGTTTATCACTGTCTTGTCAACTCTGTAGCCCACGTGGGTCACTGGGAGTGCCTGGGACACACATTTTTCCCTTTTAAGGCATACGCGCGCCTGGGAGAAAAGTCTAAGGACTATTTCTGAGTTCTGTACGTGCTCCTTATTAGTCCATCCTGTAATTAGCATGTCATTTAGATAAATGGTCACCTGAGTTAGATCTTGTAAAATGTTCTCCATCATCTGCTGAAAAATTGCACAAGCTGACAGTCTTGCTTATGAGTATTAATTGTAGCATATTTCTGGAAATCCTCCTCTCTCTGTGATCGCAAATGCACATGGGTCATGCCCAGTTTCATGAAGGACAGCCCTCCCTGGCAGCTTGGCGTATAAATCCACTATGCAAGGGATTGGGTATTTATCTAGCTACGACAACTAGTTTAAACCGTTTGTTTAAAATCCCCGCAAAAGCGAACTGATCCGTCACGCTTCACAGTTGGTATGACTGGTACTGCCCATTCTGCAAACTGAACTGGTTTGATGATTCTTTGCTTTCCAGCCATCTGATTTCTGCCTGTAAGGCAATTGACACTGGGCAGGCGTTGCAGAATCATGGAATTGCTTCATGGTCAACATGCAAGGTGCCTTGGTTCCTTTGATAGTCCCTAGATCTTCCTGAAAAATGTCTGGGTATTTAATCAGAGCTTCACTCAGGCAAGCATTTTCTAATTGAAAAATGTTGAGTCAATCTAGGTGAATCTTTCTCAACCAATTTCACCCCATCAAGCTTGGGCCCAAGCTTTTTACTGTAGTGGTTACCAGTTGCTTCTCATAAGAGACTGGAACCAAAGTTGTTGACCATTTAATCTGTAAACGTTCCCCAGTGTAGTTTTTCAATCTAGCTGATGTCTTGTCCGAACTTAAAGATTGGAGTCCAGAGTGAATTATGTTAAAGACTGGTTCTGTAATTGCTGGAACGGCCATGCCAGTATCGACCTCCATTAGAACCGGGTGATGGTTTAATCAGATGTTTATTCCAGTTGGTTCTGATTGGGATGTTGCGAAGCAATTTCATTGTTCCAGACCACATGTGGGTGGACTTTCCAGAACGTGCACTCTCCTGGATACCGACATATGGAGTTATGTTACACAATTTAGGTCTAGTAGGAGTTTTTTAGCTGTCTCAAGTCCACATACCGGCAGAAACTACAATGGCCTGCTGGCCCAGATCCTGAAGAAAATTTTAACTGTTTGGCCAAGGCTTGGCTTTGTTTTTGAGTTTTGCTGTGGGCTGACCTAGAGTCCCTCTGTTCAGGATATGTCCTAAGTAAGGCGATGCAATTGCCTTCACTTAAATGATGTTCGCTAAGCTCCTTTGGACTGGCAAGAGTGATCACTTCCATCAGAATACCCTATAACTCCATATGCTCCACTTGCCACATTTTCTAATGATAAAGCCAGTTGTGTCTATTTGAAGTCCAGTTGGGCCTCAGCTAGTGGGCACTTTTGCATGGTTATATCATTAATCCCACATACCAAACAGTGTTTCAGCATCCCACTTAAGGTTAAACCAAAATCCGATGCCTCTGCCAGTCTCTTAACCTCGCCAAAAATCCTAGTATGATTCTCCTCGTTCTTGAACTGTTGATTAAAACCGATAGCATCTCAGAATTAGGTAAGGCTTGGTGTCATAATATTCCTTGGGTAAGTCTGTCAACTCTTGAATGGTTTTAGTATCTGGTGCATCTGGGAAAGTTAGGCTTCTAATAACCTAAAAAGCTGTGGCTCCACACGCTATCGGGAGAATTGCTCATTGTTTTGTGTCTGCCCCAATGTCATTTGCCTGGGAAAAAAAAAATTCTTTCCACATAATGGGTCCAGTCTTTGACGGCAGAATCGAATGAGTCAAGCTTCCCAAATAGTGGCATGATGCTAGAAATCCTTACTCCTAGACAAAGACAACTGTTGCGAGTGACTCTTTAAGGGCCTGTTTTTTCTCTCGTCGTCACTGAAATATCTCCACAAAGTCCAGTATCCCGTCATTAAGGCACGCTTTTTATTTATATGTGCATAATATGTGACCCTGATCCAGCTTTCTCAGAGCCAGCTCTCCGAGTGAACAGAACCCCTGACACTCCTGTTTATATCCGTCAACCAGGGCTCTCTGATTGGACCAGATTAACAGCCCCAATCAGAGAACTCGTACTCTATGATATCTATCTGGCTGACCTTGTTCCAAATACTATGGCCATAATATCTTTTCTCAGCAATACTTATGTATAACTACTTTTTATAATTATCTATGGTGTCTTTATAAATGTTTTATTTCGTCTATCTTTCTATCTATTTCTCTCCACGTGGAAGAATTGAAGGTGTGGCATGCACAGAAGGATGCACTTCTACCTTCTTTCGCAACATCATTTGTTCTGCCTTTTATGTTCCACTTCTTTTTGCCATGCAGCTCCCCCAATGGAGAGACAGAGGTTGAAAGAAGGAATTATAGAGTTTAGGGCCTAGGCAGTTGACAGCCACGTTTTTGAGATCGGGGATCGATGTGGAACCAAAATTGGAGAAATACAAATGCCTCAGAGGTTTGTAGAGTTGAAGCAGGTTATGGGCATAGGGAGGAGCAAGAATGTGAAGAGAGTTCAATACAGGAACGAGAGTTTGAAGAATTGACACTTTGCTGGGCTGGGAACCAATACCAGTTGGCTAAGCACAGGGATAATAAGGAAACCGGAATTAGCATTAGTTAGGAAACAAGTATGTAGGTTTTTGTTAGCTGAACTATATTGAAGGTGGAAAGATGTAGATTGGTCAGGTGGTGGAGTTGTTAAGACATGGGTAAAGTCTCTGCAACAGATGAGCCAGCAACTGCAGCACCAGTGTTTCAAGCTATTCTCCCATACATTGGGAACATAAGAGTATTGATGGTAAGGTGTCATGGTGCCTCTGTGGTACTGCTGTGCTGCAATTTATTGTATGACAAATCAATTACAGTGCAAGGCAATCAACTGGCACTTGATTTTAGCTTGTGTTAGGCTAATCAGTAAGGACACTCAAACCAGTGAAAGACCTTTCAAACTTCAGAAATCTGACAGTTTTAGCGACTCTGCTCTGAAAACTATATATGCCTTACAAAAAGCGTTCATCAAAAAGTTGTTTGTCAGTTGAGACATAAAACTGAAAGCATTTCTTTCATGATTAGAAGATGCGTTGGACCATTTGAAGTACTCATCAGGTGTAACCACAGTGCTGTAATGTAGAATAGTGTGTTTCCGTGCAGAAAGATTCCATAAGTAGCAATGATAAATGACTGAGCCATCTTCGTGAATGTTTGTGTTAGAGAATTCCAAAAGGCTATGGAGGCCAAGTCATTGAATATATTCAAGAAAGAGAGAATGTTTTTTAAATATTTTAAAGGCATTCAGGATTATGAGAGATTATGTTTATGAAAGCAAGAATATAACGTTGAGATGAAGGATCCGTCATCATATTGAATGGCGGGGCAGGCTTAGATGGCCAAGTGGCTTTCTCCTGCTCCTGGTTTCTATTCTTCCATCTGTTTTATATCAAGGGCAGGTGAGAGATAAATGTTGGCCAGGACAAGCAGGAGAACAACTTTACTGTTCTTCAGCCAGCGCACACCAGAATCCTTAATGTCCACGTGGGTGCACAGACAGAGCTTCAGTTTATCCTCTCCTCCCAACAGTGCAGCACTCAAATTTCAGCCCAGGTTAGGTACCCGAGTTTCTGGAGTGGAACTTGAATTCACAATCTTCTGAATCAGAGGGGAGAGTACAGTTGTGATCCCAGCCAATTATAATATTGAACAAGTTAGATCCCAGAGTGAGACCTGGTTTGATAACCATGAGCTTTTAAAACAAAAGGGAAAAGAAACACAAACTATTTGAAACAGTCATTACGAATATCAGAAATAAAGTTTCATCCCTTTCACCCTGTCAATATTCTTACAGATACTCAAACCTCAGTGAAGTGTCATTCTGTTTCCACTTTAAAGTTCTCTTCATATGGCACGGCTGTACTTGGTTTTTTTTTTCAGCAAGCATTGCACATTTACTCACCGCTATCCTCTATTGTTTATGGAACTTCAAGTGACCCTTGAGCTGCTAACACTTTTCACTTCTTAACATGTGTTCCTGAAACAGCCTCAGCGGATATCTTCTCCTGACATCTTGAAACCTTATTTTTCTGGAGCTTTTCTCTTATTAACTTCTAAGTCACTCGGATTTCTTTTCTTCTGCCCCATCTGTTTTGGAAACTGCTGATGGTACAGGTCTTTTCCTTCTGAATGACCTGGGGCGGCACAGTGGTTTGGTGATTGGCACTACTGTCTCGCAACTTCAGGGACCTGGGTTTGATTTCACTGATACAACTGTCTGTATTGAGTTTGCACATTCTCTCCATGTCGGCATAGGTTTCCTCCAAGTGCTGTGGTTAGGTGGATTGGCCATACCAAATTGCCCATAGGATTGCAAGGATGTGCAGGCTAGGTGGAGTAGCTATGGAAAATGTGGGGTTGCAGGGATAGGCTAAGGGCATGGATCTAGGTAGGATGCTCCTTGAAGGGTCAGTATTGACTCAATGGGCCAAATGGCCTGTTTCTACACTGTAGAGATTCTATGATTCTATGACCTGCTTTTGCCACCTTCCAGATAGTTTACTATCTTTTTCTAAAAACTCGTTTCTCTTTGTCTCCCTGTGCCGTAGGACATGATGTTTCCAGGCAACAACCCAATATTATTTACACTTTTCATTGCTTCAGAAAACTATTCACCTCAAGGTTTTCTAAAAACCTCATTTAAATACATGTAAACAAATTTCCAGACAATCCAGTACCTTTCACAGAACTCTGAAATGAAAGTAAAATTATATCACCCTTTCTTAACAAAGATCATGAAAAAATTCACATCAAACCTAATAGTTCTGTCTGTGTCAAAGCCCAAATGTAAAGACAATATATCATGAAAGTTCATCACAATACAATGACAGTTATACAGTTTATGATATCTGGCTCATTTTCCCTTGCACTTAAACCATTGTAGAAAGGAAGGCTTGCTCTATGCAGCTTATTTCACAGTCCTGCGATGTGTCCCTTATATTATCTATGACCCGGTGTTATCTGAGAGTAGGATCACGTTCTGAAAGTATCACACAGCCAATTTATAGACCTGAAAATACTGTGACATCTCTTGAGAAACTCCAGCCCCACCTCCACCTTGCTTTCCTACATCCAGGCCTATTTAACAGTCTAGTGTTATCTGGCAGACTATCTTAAAGAATTGGGACCTCACAATCAATTGTTACAGTATTTTGGAACTGCATGCACTTAACAGCAGTTGTCATGTTAACTTGTTTCCAAACATACCCTCCAGTCAATCATCTGCTTAATTGCAGGGAGGGTGACTAATTGTGGTGATAATGGGAGACTTTGCACTGCACTGTTGCTCAACCATACTTGCAGGTGCAGCCCGTCCTGCTGTATGTGATTTGTGTTGATTGACCGAAGTGGATACGGAGATAAAATCCTGACAGTTGCAAGCTTGTGTCAAATCCTTAATTTAAGGATTTGAGGAATGTCTACGATTGACTCTGAATACTTCTATCCCCTTTTTCTGTCCTGCCTGGATTTCTTCTTTTGTGTCCTGAAGGTGTGAATTCCTGCTGGGGTGCGGCTTCACCCTTGTCAGCACCATCTTGGCACCTTGCCCATGTGGTATTTTCTTGTTTCACAGCCTAGGCATCCCACAATCCATTCAACCGTATGGGATCAGTGGTGGTGATGGTTCGGATGGGGGTGGTGCTGTAGCCAAATCTGTCACTGCTGTCTGTTTAAGTCTATCTCTGTTGGTTTCATGATAGGAGTCACAAGATAGCGATCAGAAATGTGACCCAGGTGGCTGTTTGTTTTCCGCCAGTTCCTGCCTCAGCAACACTGAGGGTGGCATCGCTTTCTTGCTGTCTTTGCCCGAGACTACCTAAATCTGCACAGGCTGAAAATTCTGCTTGGGAGCTTCTGGTCTATAAATTTAAGTTACGCGCCATGCATATAACTTTAATAGATTCATGAAGCAAGAAGAGCCTGAAGGGTCTAGACCCAAAACGTCAGCTTTCCTGCTCCTCTGATGCTGTGTTCATCCAGCTCTACACCTTGCTATCTCAGAATCTCCAGCATCTGCAGTTCCTGCTATCTCTGTGTTTATGGTGAGCATTTTGTGACCTCATGACATTCCAAAGAGGGAAGGTATTAAAAAGCTTCTAAAAGACCGAGAAATTCAGTGAGGGAATACCAGAGCTTTATGTACTCAGTAGCTGAACACGAGTAAGAAAGCATCTCATGTGGTAGAGTAACGAAAATCAAAGTTAGGAAGATTTAACTTGTATAACAGCAGTCACAAAGTTCTTTACAAACAAAAAAGTGCCTTTTGAAATGTAGTCACTACTGTCTTTTAGGAAACACAGCAGCTAATTTATATAAGGATAGGAAGCTCCCACAAACAGCTGTGTGATGATGACCAAGTAATCTGTTTTTGTGATTGATTGAGGGATAAATTTGGTACTTCTCTTCTTTGAATTGTGCCATAGAGCCTTGTTTTAACATCTCGTCCAAAAGATGACACCTCCAACATTGCAGCACTCCCTCAGTATTGTACTGGTGTGTCAGATTAGATTTTTGTGATCAAGCCTTGGAGAGGGAGTCTTCAACCCAAAACCTTGTCATTCCAAGTGTGTGTGTTATTAGTTGAGCCATGGCTGTCATCTAACGCACAAGAGGGGGAGTTAGAGGAATACAGAGTTTTCCACGGGTTAAGGGGCTGGAGAAGGTTACAAAGTTATGGTGTGGTGAGGCAATGAAGTGGATGGGATGATGATGAGCATTTAAAGTTTGGCTGCCAGTCTATTAATATATCAGTGTAGGTCAGAGAGGGCACAGTGTATGACTAGGTGTGAGTGAGGCTACTGGCAGTGAAGCTTTGGATTATAAGGAAAGAGTGGAGCACAAAGTGTCACAGCCTCTGCATTGCAGCAGCTGAATTTGTCTTAGGAATGCCAGTTTAGACCGCAAGTAAGTGCCTGCAGTCTGAGGCAGCTGGATAACTAGCATTTAATAACCTGCTTCTTATTATAAAATATCATTGTTACTGTGTATTGCTTGCTAATAATTTGAGTACAAGTTAATACAGTCATGCAATGAACCAGATTACCTGCTAAATGGTAATTGAGAGCAGAAATCTGGCTGATTTTTGAGTACCACCCCTGCAATCAAAGTAGTCTGTTCTGGGGGGGAAAGAAAAGGACAGGCAGACTTGCATTTGTCTAGTGACTTTTGACACCTCTGTATCTCATCAAGCCGATGAAGTACTTTTGAAGCCAAAGCCAATTAGTGTCCAGTGAGATCTCTCAAACAACAAATGGAAATGATTAAACAATCTGTTTTTACCTGTTAGTTGAGAGATAAACATTGTCCAAGGGGAGCACCCCATTTATTATCAAAGGAAAACCGAAAGAACTGCAGATGCTGTGAATCAGGCACAAAAACAAAGTTGCTGGAAAAGCTCAGCAGGTCTGGCGGAATCTGTGAAGGAAAGAACCGAGCCTAACATTTCAGTTAACTTAACTTATCTCTGCCTATCTCGACTCCATTTTCTCCCCCTTGGTCCAGGAACTTCCTGCCTACGTCCATGACACCACCCATAGCCTCCACCACCTCCAAAGCTTCCAATTCCCTGGTCCCCAACACCTCATCTTTACCATGGACATCCAGTCTCTAGACACCTGCATTCCCCATGCAGATGACCTAAAGGCACTCCGCTTCTTCCTGTCCCGCAGGCCCGACCAGTCCCCCTCCACTGACACCCTCATCTGCTTAGCCGAACTTGTCCTCACCCTCAACAACTTTTCTTTCAATTCCTCCCACTTCCTACAGACAAAGGGGGTGGCCATGGGTACCCGCATGGGCCCAAGCTATACCTGCCTCTATGTAGGTTACATGGAACAATCCCTCTTCCGTAGCTACACTGGCCCTAATCCCCACCTCTTCCTCCGTTACATTGATGACTGTATCGGCGCCGCCTCGTGCTCCCACGAGGAGCTCGAACCGTTCATCCACTTCACCAACACCTTCGACCCCAATCTTAAGTTCACCTGGACCATCTCTGATACCTCTCTCTCCTTCCTGGACCTCTCTGTTTCCACCTCTGGCAACCACCTGGAAACCGATATCCATTTCAAGCCAACCGACTCCCACAGCTACCTAGGATACATCTCCTCCCACCCGCCTTCCTGCAAAAATGCTATCCCCTATTCCCAATTCCTTCGCCTCCGCCGCATCTGATCCTAGGATGAGGCATTCCACTCCTGAACATCTCAGATGTCCTCGTCCTCGTTTTTCAAGGACCACGACTTCTCCCCCTCAGTGGTCGAGAACGCCCTATTCTGGGTCTCTCGCATTTCCCGCAACTCATCCCTCACACCCCCTCCCCGCAACAATAACCGAAACAGAATCCCCCTTGTCCTCACGTACCACCCCACCAATCTCCGGATCCAACGCATCATCCTCCGACACTTCCGCCATCTGCAATCCAACCCGACCACCAAAGACATTTTTCCCTCCCTACCCTTATCTGCTTTCCGGAGGGACCACTCTCTCCGAGACTCCCTTGTCCTCTCCACAGTCCCCTCCAGCCCCACCACACCCGGCACTTTTCCCTGCAACCGCAGGAAGTGCTACACCTTCCCCTACACCTCCCCCGTCACCTCCATCCCAGGCCCCAAGAAGACTTCCCACATCAAGCAGATGTCCACCTGCACGTCTGCTAATGTGGTATACTGTACCCACTATTCTCGTTGTGGCCCCCTCTATATCGGGGAAACCAAGTGGAGGCTTGGGAACCGCTTTGCGGAACACCTATGTTCGGTTCACACTAAACAACTGCTCCTCCCAGTCACGAACCATTTCAGCTCCCCCTCCCATTCCTCAGATGACATGTCCATCCTGGGCCTCCTGCAGTGCCACAACGATGCCACCCGAAGGTTGCAGGAATAGCAAATCATATTCCGCTTGGGAACCCTGCAGCCCAATGGTATCAATGTGGACTTCACAAGCTTCAAAATCTCCCCTCCCCCAACCGCATCCCAAAACCAGCCCAGCTTGTCCCCGCCTCCCTAACCTGTCCTTCCTCCCACCTATCCACTCCTCTCACCTCAAGTCTCGCCCCCATCTCCTATCTACTAGCCTCATCCTGCCCCCTTGACCTGTCTGTCCTCCCTGGACTGACCTATCCCCTCCCTAACTCCCCACCTACACTCACCTTTTTACTGACTCCAACCCTGCCTCTTTGACTTGTCTGTCTCCTCTCCACCTATCTTCTCCTCTATCCATCTTGTATCCGCCTCCCCCTCTCTCCCTATTTATTTCAGAACCCCTTTTCCCTTCCCCATTTCTGAAGGATCTAGGCCCAAAACGTCAGCTTTCCTGCTCCTCTGATGCTGTTTGGCCTGCTGTGTTCATCCAGCTCTACACCTTGTTATCTCTTAACATTTTGGGTCCTCTGTTCTGAGGAAGGGTCACCGGACCTGAAACGTTAACTCTGTTTTTTTTCTTCACAGATGCTGCCAGATGTGCTGAATTTTTCCAGCAACTTTTTGTTCTTTTATCAAAGGGTATCTACATCCACCAGAGGGGAAAAGATATGGTTCTCAGTTTTCTTTCTCAGTTGAAAGATGGTATTTCCAACAGCACAGCGCAAGAATACTGGAGCCTTTGGTTCACACTTACTTTGTTTTTTTTCAGGGGGTGGGTGTGATGTAAAATCTTCTGACAGAGATGAATGTGCATCTAATGAGCAGTGATTTACACCTACTATCTACTTGCTTGGCACATACATGTTAAATAGGCGCAGACCGCCTCAATGGCTTGCAATGCTACAAGGCTACTGCCCAGATTTTTCATTTTCCTCTCACTGTTATATGTCCTGTGATTATAAGCAACTGTGTACTGAGATCCTTGCACTGTGTAAGACATTCTCTATATCTGTAGTAAGTGTTTTAATACTGAAACAATATATTAATGGTAAATCCTCCAGGAAATCAGTTATATTTTAGAATGCAATTTGGGTGAGCTGTCTGAGTGCTGGGTTCTGTAGATGCTAGGGATGTTTAGGCAGTTTTAATGGTAGTCAATTAGTCCCACATTTGAGGGTAGCTTTTAGTCGTTTAAGCTGTCCATGGGGATGCAGGGATAGAAGGTGCTTGTGAATCTTAAGGGCAAGTTTACATTCCTGTGAAGGCTCCCTGGAGAGTGGTACTCTGAGACTGAGACTGAGACCAGTCTCTCCTGTTTCCTATATTTGGTGACGCTTTTCATGATTGAACCCTATTTTTGAGGCCCAGAGATCTGAATTTCTGTTGGTAGAAAGTTGAAAATTGGGTTTACTTCCAAATGGATAAATGCAACAACAGCTCATTTATTTCATGAAAATGTAGGCATTGAAATGATCAGGAATAGACAGGTTTGGAGACTGCTGTCCATACCAGGAGTGCCACTTCCTCGTTGTAACATGCCTTCAAAAGGGAATGTTAAATACAAATGAAGCATTGAGTCCTAAACAAATGATTTGAAACATGAACCCGAACTGCTTGCTGGCTTCCCTAGATGCAACAAATAGCACAATACAGCACTCTACACATTGTGAAAAGCAGTGCACCGTGAGGGGTACTGTTATTAACTTCTGTATCTGCAAGGCGAAGTTCCTACAAATGATTCCTGTCCAAAAAAGTCCAGCCAGTAAACTTATCACAATGGTCAACAACCCCAGCACTCACTTTTCAGCCTTGGCTCTTTGGATAGTACTTTTACTTCTCAGACAAAAGTTTGCAGATTCAAGTCTCACCCCAGAAGCCTGAGTCCTGAGTCCAGAATCCAGGCTGACTGTCTAGTCCAGGTTCCCATCTACACACTCATGAGCGATTCCATTGCACTATTTCAAAGTCCAATTGGGCCATGTAGCTTATTTCTGTGCTGTCCAGTCTGTATAAAAGACCAGGGGTCTTCGTCTGTATGACCTAGCCAACATTGATTACTCAACAAACATTTAAAAATAATTTTCTGGATGTTGCCAACAACTCATTGTTATCTGTGGGAGCTTATTGTGCTGTGTGCAAGCTTGCTGCCTGAAGTTGTGAAAGATGCTATACAAATTTTAATTCCTTCTTTAAACTTCGCACTCCCCAACCTGTAACCCCACTTGTTGCACTGCCGGGATGCATCTGAAACTATAATTCTGGATTCAGTTTCTCCATCCAACTTTTCTAGAAGGCACTTCTTATCATTTGAATCCCTTTTGAAAATCCATGTGGTTAGTGTATAGCTGCAGCAGGTGATGTTCACTCTGATCTATGCCGAGTTAACAGACTTCAGCAGGCGTATTGAATCTCAGTTGGAAGCTCTCTCATTTCACAATCCAGGTTGATATGCCCAGTGTAGTACTGAGGGATGCATACATCTGACTGGTCCTTCATTCAATGTAAAAGATCTGGTTGTGCTAATTGAAGGAGAATGGATTATTTCCTCCTTTTGTCCTAACCAACACGTAAGTTAGAATTCTTAGGTCGTTATTGCATTGTGGTTAAAGGGATCGTGCCATGTGCATATTGGTGCAGGCATTGCTGCATTTCAACAGTGACCACATGTCAAATGTACGCCATTGGCCCTAAGGCACTTTGGGACATAGAGGTTGTGAAAGGCGCTTTATAACATGGAGTGAATCGACTTGGCTGGGGACTACAGGAGGAGTCCAAGATGGATCAGCCACTCTGCACTGCTGACTGTTTGATACCCTGTTTTGAATTGCTGGATCTGTTCAAAGTCTGTAATAGTGACACAACGCAATGGAGTGTTTTCTCCAGGGTCTGATTAGTGGTCGTTCTTACTAATACTCCCATGGACAGATGCATCTAAGGCAGACAAATTGGTGAGGATGCCATCAAGAATATTTTTCCCTCTTTTTTTTTTTGATTCCCTTGCTACCTGCTGCAGACCCAATCTAACAACAATGTCCTTTAGGATTTGACCTACTCGATCAGAAGTGCTGCTGCTGAGCCACTCATAGTGGTGGATATTGAAGTACTGAGACAGAGTATGTTCTGTGCTTCCTCCAAGTCCTGTTGTACATGGAGGAACATTGATTCATCACCTAAGGTGGGAGGGTGGTATGGGGTAATGAGTAGGCGGTTTCCTTGCCCACGTTTGACTTTGTGCCGTGATACTCATGAGCTCCGGAGGCCGTGTTGAGGACTTCTAGGACAACTCTCTCCTGACTGCATACTGTTGTGCTGCCACCAGTCCTAGCTCTGTGCTGCTGGTGGGACAGGACATGACTAGGGATGGTGGTGGCATTGCCCGGGACTTTCTACAGTATGATTCCATGAATATGATGGTAGCAGGCTGTTGTTTGGCTAGTCTGTGAGGCACCTCTCCCAATTTTTGCCTCAGATGTTAGTAAGGAAGATAATGCAGGGTCAGCAGGACTGTGTTTGCCTTCATCGTTTCCAGTGACATAGATCAATGCCACGTGGTGCATCAAGTTGCATTCCTAATTTCCTTTCTAGTGGTTGGTACAACTGAATGGCTAGACAGACCAGTTAACAGCCAAACCTTCTTGCTGTGAGTCACATTGTAGGCCAGACAGGTAAGAACGGCAGTTTCTTTCTCTAAAGTGCACAGATGTTGTTTTTTTAAGGCAAAAATGGTCACGATCCTCATTAGGCATTTCCTTCCAGGCTTTTATTGAATTCACCATCTACAATCTGCCACAGTGGGGTTTGAAATAACAAGCATGGGGCTGGATGAACACAGCAGGTCAAGCAGCATCATAGGAGCAGGAAAACTTGACGTTTTGGGCCTAAACCCTTCTTCAGAAATGGGGGAGGGGAAGAGGGTTCTGAAATAAATAGGGAGAGAGGGGGAGGCGGATAGAGGAGAGGAGGCAGACAAGTCGAAGAGGCGGGGATGGAGCCAGTAAAGGTGAGTGTAGGTAGGGGGGTAGGGAGGAGATAGGTCAGTCCAGGGAGGACGGACAGGTCAAGGGGGCGGGATGATGTTAGTAGATAGGAGATGGGGGTGTGGCTTGAGGTGAGAGGAAAAACAGGTTAGGGAGGTGGAGATGAGCTGGGCTGGTTTTGGGATGCAGTTGGGGGAGGGGAGATTTTGAAGCTTGTGAAATCCACATTGATGCCATTGGGCTGCAGGGTTCCCAGGCTGAATATGACTTGCTGTTCCTGCAGCCTTTGGGTGGCATCACTGTGGCATTGCAGGAGGCCCAGGATGGACATGTCA
>JAHRHZ010000145.1:7302627-7384878 GCA_024137785.1 Ginglymostoma cirratum | reverse complement strand
GCAGGTGTTCTGCAAAGCGGTCCCCAAGCCTCCGCTTGGTTTCCCCTGATGTAGAGGAAGCCACAACGGGTACAGTGGATGAACTCAGCGCAGGCGTTCTGCAAAGTGGTCCCCAAGCCTCCACTTGGTTTCCCCGATGTAACACCTGCGCTCAGTTCGCAACAAACAACTGCACCTCCCAGTCGCGAACCATTTCAAGTCGCGAACCATTTCAACTCCCCCTCCCATTCCTCAGATGACATGTCCATCCTGGGTATCCTGCAATGCCACAGTGATGCCACCCGAAGGCTGCAGGAACAGCAAGTCATATTCAGCCTGGGAACCCTGCAGCCCAATGGCATCAATGTGGATTTCACAAGCTTCAAAATCTCCCCTCCCCCAACCGCATCCCAAAACCAGCCCAACTCATCTCCACCTCCCTAACCGGTTTTCCCCCTCACCTCCAGCCACATCCCCCCCGATCTCCTATCTACTAACCTCATCCCGCCCCCTTGACCTGTCCGTCCTCCCTGGACTGACCTATCTCCTCCCTACCCCCCTACCTACACTCACCTTTACTGGCTCCATCCCCGCCTCTTCGACTTGTCTGCCTCCTCTCCACCTATCCTCTCCTCTATCCGCCTCCCCCTCTCTCCCTATTTATTTCAGAACCCTCTTCCCCTCCCCCATTTCTGATGAAGGGTTTAGGCCCGAAACGTCAAGTTTTCCTGCTCCTATGATGCTGCTTGACCTGCTGTGTTCATCCAGCCCCATGCTTGTTATCTCGGATTTTTCAGCATCTGAAGTCCCTTTTATCTCTGATACAGTGGGGTTTGAAACCAGGTCCCCAGAATGTTAGCTAAGTCTCTATACTACTAATCCAGCAACAATATCTCTGAGCCATTGCCGCATTGTGCTGTCAACTCCCAACAAGTTTCGCTGCTTTCAGGAATGTGAGAGCATGTTGGAGAAACAACTGTTACTTCAAATAAGCAGTGGAATATTGAATTTCATGACACTACTTTGTAGTGCTGCAATGGCCGAGCTTGTTGTTTTACAAACTTCAAGTTTAGTTTTGCAATTCAGTGATAACAAAATAAGGCTTCTAACATTTCACTTGTCTTTCTCTCGGTAGGATTTTTCCCAGGGAATACATTCTGCAACACGTGCACTTGTATTCATTAGCTGACCTTCAGCAGGTATGTGATACAGCGACCGTTCGAACTTCCTAGTCATGGTGCCTGTTAAAAATATTCCAATCTGTCCAATTTGTGCTGTATCGTTTGTTGTCTCTGCTATGTTAGCCAAGCTTAGCCGGGGCACAAGGAGAGGGTGGCGTACAATATTCCTCAGCCCTTTTACTGTCTACGGTAGGTGCCCATTTCCATGGAGCCCTCGCCCACCACCCCTCTCCCCCCAGTTCCATCTCCTAACTATTGGTATCATTGCCATCATGCATCCGCCTTCGCCTTTTTCTAAGATGTGCCTGAAAATATACTGCTGTAACCAAGCGTTTGTTCACTTGCCTTCACATTGTCCAATTTTGTTTGGTAAAGCTCATGTAATCGTGAGATGCTTTGTTACTTTAAAGACACTATGTAAATTTGAAGTGTGTTTGTGTGTGTACGTGTTGTGTTCGCAGGATAATTGGAAGTAAATTCATGTCCACTGCAATTGGCACGCATGGAGCCACTTGATACAAGTGGAGTGTAATGTAACAACAACAACTGGAATTTGTGTAGCACATTTAACAAAATAAGCCATCTCAGGATGGTTCAAAAGAGTTTTTGGACAAAATTTGACACTAAACCTTGAACACACTTGAAGTAATATTAGCCCAGGTGACCAAAGTCTTCGTTCAAAGATGAGGGTTTTAAAATGGACCTTACAGGAGGAGAGGGGGTTAGAGGCAGAGAGAGTTAGAGAAGAAATTCCAAAGCTCAGGGTCTAGGCAGCTGAAAGGACAGCTGCCAATGATAGGACAAGGTGAACTGAGATGCACATACGGCAGTAAAGGGTCATTGTGTCCCTCTGCAGCACAGTGCTTGTATCTAATACTTTGGCACGCGATTGATGTGAAAACCAGTAAATGACAACAGAAAGCCTGTGGATTGGGATTGCAGTTCAATAAGTGGCTCTAATCAGGTGGAAATGTTATATAGTAGGTGCAGAATTCTTTCAGCAGCTTTTCAAAACCCCCTGCGCTGTCCTGTCCTCTCATGTGTTCAGATTTGTCAAATTGCTTATTTGGGAAACAAGCTCAAGCCTGTTCTTCGGTCCCAGTAGATTGTGTAGTTTAGCATGACTTGAATTGAGGCAATCGATCAGATCAGCCTATGGACATAGAATGTGGCACACGCAGTCCCCAGAGCAGAGAGTGCCATTGAATGAAGCTGTTCACCGTAACTAAAATAACCAAGCTTTCCGTATGATTTAATGTCCAGATTGTGCCTGAGCAATCAGTGCAATTAAAAAGGAAGTCAGAGTAATTCTTCATTTTAAAAATAAACCCGTTCTGCTGGCTTGACAGTTATTTATTTTTCCTGCCAGTTTTCATGCCCCTGTAAGTGTTGGTTTTTTTTTTGTTGGCACCCAATGCCACTGTCTGTTATCAGCGTCTGCGAGTTTTGCCTGTGAGTGTTGGCAACTTATTCAACCACGTGAGATCATATAGGCTGAGCTTGATCAGCTTATCACCCAGAAGCTGTGCTTCTCCAACTGCGCTGACTGGACATGGCCCAGAGCAGTAACTCCAACTTATTTTTACTCCTTCCTAATCATGGGCACCAGAGCCAATTGTTGCAGCCTTGGCTGTGTTCCCTGCATTTAACAACAGTGACTATCCTTCCAGAAGTGCCTCACAGGCTATAAAGTGTTTCTTGATGTATTATATTGAAGCCATAAAAACTGTGATTATAAATACAGCTTCTTTCTTTCCTTCCCTTTCTAAATGATAGCCTGACTTTAACAGTGATATTTTTAATATAATCTCGATGGGTCAAATTGGCATTTCCGTGCCATAAGCGACTGAGTCTTGAGTCTCAACGATGGCTAAGGTAGCATTTCTGCCTCTGACCAGATCTGGGTTTCAAACTCGGGTGTGCAGTCCAGTTCCATACTGAACGGGCTGCACTGTCTGAGATACTAGCTTTTAGATGAAATCATTAAACTGCATCATCTGCCCACACTTGTGCACATTGAAGATAAGTTGGCACAACTTTGACGAAGAGCTGGGGCTTTATCCCCAGTGTCTTGTCCAATATTTATTCCTTCGGTGACACCACAAAACAAAACTATTCATTATCATATTGCCAATTGTGAGTGTTTGCTCTGGGTGTACAATTCCTCTCCTTGGTCCCCTCTCCTCTCCATTCTACTTCTCTCTCGCTTGATGTTCTCTCACGCTCCTTTTCATCCAACCCCTCCTCCCATTCTCTCGTCTTCCCTCTGTTCCACCTCTTCCCCTCTGCCTCTCTTTCACCTTGCTTTCTTCTGCCAACCTTGCTGTCCCACCACACTCCCTCTTAAAAATCCGTCATTCCCCCTTCACCTCCTTATTGCTAGTGCCTCTTCTGCCATCCTCTCTCCTATTCCATTCTGTTTACCACTACGTGACTCAGAATCATCAGCTTGAGTGGGCAGATTAATGGTAGATTCTCAGTCTCCTACATTTCTATTGACTGACTTGATTCCTTCCTCAGCAACAGTTTCTTAAAAAACACTTCAGACCTGAGCACATTATCTAGGCTGACACTAAAGTGCGGTCCTTGAGGTAGCACTGCAATTTCAAAAGGTCTATCTATATATAAAGACATTATACTAAGGTCTTGCTAAATGGTCCAAAGACACTGAAGAAAATGGGGGGGATGGAAGTAAAGTATCTAGAGACTTTGGAATCAGAAATATCCTCTCCTTGCTTGCAGTTGACAAACACCAAATGTCAACATTGAGGATGATTACAGGAGGAGATTAATAAACTTGCAGAATGGTCAAGGACATGGCAAATCAGGTTCATTGCAAATACCGGAGATGTAGTGTACCTTGGTCAGAATAATACTTATCACTTGGCAGGCTCAAGTCTAGAGAAGCACAGGGATCTTGGAGTACAAAGACATCAATTGCTGAAAACTGTGCCAGAGGTTAGCTAGGCCATAAGAAATGGAAGCCAAATATTAGGTTTTAGTCCTATAGAGACAACTGAAAAGTAGGGAAGTTGTGCGAAATCTGTGTTGAACCCTGGTTGGGACGCACTTGAAATACTGTGTGGAATTTTGGTTGTCCTCTTACAAAAAGTATGTAGAGGCACTCGAGGGTGCAGACAAGATTCACAAGGACATTACCATATTATTTAGGTATACGTCTCAGAAGAGATTGACAGGCTTGGTCTCTTCTGTTGCAGGGGTTGGGGGCAGTAATGGGAAGCCCAGCCTTTAGGAGAAGGGAATAACTGGTTATGCTGACTCTGCAGATTTTAAGAGATTTTAATGGGGCATCAACACTGGCATGGACCAGCTGGCCTGTTTCTGTTCTATGTAAGGAAGTAGGTTTAATGGAGAGTCATAATGGTTTGTGGATGGAATTCCACTAACGCTGTCTCCCCCCTGCCCCCAATCCAGATTTGTTAATCAGGTGTGGAGGAAAAGCAAGGAAGGCAGAGTGATCCATTGAGTTTACAGGCTTTTTTGTTTTGCCCACTTACCTCAGTGTGGACATATCCAGTTAATGTCCAGGTTATGAAGATATTCTTCACCGTCTTGGTATGGTCACTTAAAAGGCACTTTTGTATTGGTCTTGCTTTAATTCATATTCATATATCTATATGGCAGACCCTAGTATTTGGTGCTCATTCAGAACATGTTTACATGGTCATTTTCATTTAGAATGTATCTTGAGCCTGTAATTGCTGTTACGGAGGATAATCAACTAGTAGTCGGACTTTGAGGAGCAGAGTGTTAGGTGCCTCAAACCTGGCACCAAGCTCATAATCTACAGGGCTGTAGTGTTAACTGCCCTTCTTTCTGCATTAGAGACATGGGCAATTCACAGCAAATGTCTCCAATCCCTGGAGAAAGATAATCAGTGATGCTTCTGCAAGATCCTGAAAATCCAATGACAGGATAGGCAGGCCAACATCCCAGCGTCCAGGCACTGGTTTCCATCAGTCAGCTGTTTTGGGTAGACCACATCATCTAAGTGCCTGACTCAACTTCCCGAAACAAACTCCCTACTCTTGGTTTCTTCACAGTAGGCAGTTATAAGGAAGACAGTGTGTGTCAAAATGTCGCTAAAGCCTCCATGACAAAATATAATATCCCCGCCAACTTGTGGGGTCCTCTTCCCCAAAGCCACCCAATCTGGAAAAGAAGCATCCATGATGGTGCCAACCATTTTGAGCATCTCCAGCAGGGCCAAAGTGCAGACAGTACAAGGAATGTGCAAAAAGTCCAGCATCCCACCCCCTCTAGCAAAACCACCTGCTCCACCTTTGGCAGGATGTGTGGATCTAGCATCAGAGTGTGTGGTCGCCTCAGGACCCACAACACCAGACTGGAAAAAGGTCGTCCTCTGCCTCGAGGGACTACCTAAAAGGAGGAGGAAGGATGATCAGCTAGCACAGGACTTTCACATTGTTTCAAGTATTCAATCCTGCTCGATCCCTCCCATAATGTCAAGGTGGTGTGTGACTTTTGGCACTTTGGTCAAATGCTGCAAAGCTTTTCCACACCCATCGCACACTCCTACTGATTATGTCCAGAGCAGCAGTATTCCTGAGATCGTCTCGTGACGTTACACTTGGAGGTCCTTCCAGGGCAATGCAGTAGAGAGCCGGGTCCTGCCTACTGCACTTTGAGGGAAACTAGGATGTTCATTATCTTATCTGATCACATCTATAAAATGCTACGTGGGAAGCCATAGGCTGTCAAGCTACATGACCATCTGCTTCTGAAAATGGTCAGCTTGTCTCGGCATGCTTGACCGAATTTTCAGCCAGCTCTGGAAGCTGCTCAGCACCAGAAGTTCCATTAGCACGTCTGTTTGTGGAGAGATACCCCTATCTTTCTGCGCCCCCCGCCCCCCCGGCCCCTTCCTTTCCTTCACTGTAACTTCATTATCAACAATTCAAACCCTGCTTTGCCAGGCCAGATAACTAATTACAGCAATTCAAACTCAACAGGCAGAAAAGCGATGCTTGACAGGCTCCTAGAACAATTGTTGTTATTCACTTTACCCGTCGCTGGCTCCCCAAGGCGTTCTGAAGACCTAGTCAGCTTTGAGCTGAAAGGATATCTGTATCACACACAGGAAAAGCCACATTAGGATACAAACAGGGATCGAGGTTGTGTTGGCATATCATATTGGTTGGGGTGGGATTGGTTGCTGTTGCAACTAGTCTGCTATATCAGTGTGGTACAATACTTTTACAGGAATTATACTGGAGCAAAATGGTTACAACTGCTGGGACTAGCACAAAAGAGGTGATTTAATAGAGGTATTTAGGATTACAAAACATGTTTGGTAGAATAGACGCTGAAGTGATGTTACCATAGACCAAAAATACAAGACAGTGATAAATCCGAAGGAGTCCTGGGGAAACTTCTTCATCCAAGGAGTAGTGAGAAAGGAACTAGTTTAACTAGCAGGTAATTAAAGTAAATGGCATAGGAGCATTTAAGAGGAGCCTTGTTAAGGATGAGAGCACAAAGGAATGAAAGGTTATGCTAACAGGGTTAGGTAAAGAGGAACAGGAGGAGGTTTATGTGCAGCATATACCATTTGGGCCAAATGGCCTCTTTCTTTTCTGTGCTTTCTATGTTTTTGAGTGCAAATATCATTTTTCTAAAAAAAAAGCAGTATTTCTGTATATCCCAGAAACATTGTACAATATCTCTACAAAAGTCCCCTTTTTTAATTTTATTTGTAAATGACTTATACTGGTACTCCACTTCTCAACCTCTGATATTCCATGCCCCCTCCATTCTGTCTGATAAAGTGATGGTTGTTTAAATTTTATTCCTTTTTTTTTCCCAAATGAAAGTATTTTCTTTGACTTTTTATTCAGCAAGAGATTCCAATTCAGAACTAAAAATCATTCTCCCCTAGAAGTTTAACCTAATGATGTGCAGGAACTGAAGATTGTCACAACAATTTGTTCCACTAACACTGTTTTCACTTCACAGAACTGCAAATTCACACATTCGTTGTGGTGCAGGAGAGGCCACACCTGAATCTAGTCTACATCACAGTGATTCTACCAGACAAAAATGCGTTCAAAGTTGACTGAAGATTCTCATTATGTGCATACAGTGAAAAAATTTTAAAGGGACTTTTAATGGCAATAGTCTGCATTTATGTAATACCTCTAATGGTCTAAAATGACCAAGTTAGTTTCACAAAGGTGTCATTCTACAAAATTTGACATTAAAGCCACAAAAGTTATTGGGATAGTTGAACAAAAGCTTTGTTAAGGAGGATTTTTAGAAGAGAGAGGCAGAGAGTTTTAAGGAGGGAATTGCAAAATGTAGGGTTTAGCAAACTGATGGCATGCTGCCAGTGGTGGGATGAAGAAAAACTGGGATTAAAAATGGCCAAAATCTATGGCTGCTTTCATATTGAGCTGTACACGTGGTGTCAGTTGCTGACAATAGATCTCGTGCAGCTGCCTACAACTGGAAAGTAAACCTGCCTGGATTTGTTAAGGCCTGTGTTTTTATTTTAAAAAGAAAGCTGAATAAAAACAAACTGAAGTGAGCAGGAACGTGATTACTGAGGGTTTACTGTGTGATTCATCAATGGAGACTGCAAGTGTCGAGCAATGAGTTTCATGATGTATAACAACACCTTCATACTTGAATTTGAGGTTTTTTGTTCCCTTTTCAAAAGATTAGCACCTGTAAGGAACCTCCCTTGGTATTGTCACGCATTCCTCTCCATGTTAATTTGAAGACACAATCCTAGCATTAACACCCATATCATGGATACCTACCTGAAAAGATAATTAGTTCAGAGATAAAAGGTACTGCAGATGCTGGAGAATCAGAGATAACAAGCATGGGGCTGGATGAACACAGCAGGTCAAGCAGCATCATAGGAGCAGGAAAACTTGACGTTTTGGGCCTAGACCCTTTTTAGTTCTCAGGTTTGCAGTAAGTATCTAAATAAAATTTACTCTCCACCCCAGTGTTTACCCACATCCCATAGCCATCTGTTGGAGTTTAGTTTTACAAACAGTTAGCACATCATCTCCCTCCTCCCTCCTCCCTCCTCTCCCCGTTTTCCCCCCCCACCCCCCGCCCCAACTCCATGAATGATGGCTGAACCTCAGTATCAGCAAGCCATTCACCAGCAACCATTTATTCTTAATGTACCTTTAGCATTGGAGAATGTCCCCGGATACTTTAAAAAATGGTTGCGGGGACAGAGAGGAAACTAAAACAATGTTTAACTGGACAGTTGACTTAAAAATGCAGTGGCTGAACCTGATCCACTTGTGCAGTCGTGTCAGGATGTCCCTTTTTAAAGCAATTTGGAGCAGGAGCCCCGACTAATTTTATTTTCCCTGATAATCGACTATTGTGTCCTTGACGCGCCCCTAGTAGAGCCGAAGACTGAACCTGAGTGTCCTGCTCCCTGAAATTATTTATTCGAATAGACTTTTGTAACAATATATTGCAAATTGCCTGTTTTTATTTTACGTAATACAGTTTGCAGGGATCCTTGTTCAAGCGTAACGTTTCTTGGCTCGCCAATTACATTTTCATCAAGATTCAACTATGCTGCTAACCAATTAATAAAACCTGGCGAGAAGCAGGAGCCTACTTTTTCCTCATTAATTTACTGAATTTGCCATTAATCATTTGAGAGGACAAGCAGACTGTTTAGTTTTTACAATAATTAATTGGAGTGGGAGTCTGGCCAATGTGTCGCCTTTTATAAACGAAGTCTCACCTTCAGGATACCACTCACAGTCAAGCAGTTGACTGGCCTATAACTTTCCTCTTCACAATCCCCTGTTTTCTTTCTCCTTCTGTTGTATAAAGATGGAAAAGTGCAATTTCTTGTTGGCCAGTGACTCAGAACAGCACTGTTGCCCCAAGTCAGAAAGTTACGGATTCAAGTCTCTCTCCAGCAACTTGAATGTAAAACCCGTGCTAGCACTCCAGTACAGTACTGAGAGAGCGCTGCACTGTTTCAGGTATCATATATTTCGAATGGAACTTTAAACTGAGGCTCCATCTATCTTCTCAAGTGGGTGTAAATGATTAGCATGCCACCATTTGAAGAAAAGGGGAGTTCTCTCTAGTACCTTGGCCAATATTTTATCCATCAAAGAACATCACTAAAACTGATAATCTAGTTTTAATCCCATTGTTGTTTTGCTGATCTTGTGTGCACGCGTCTGCTGTATTTCATACTTTGACAGCAGTAGCTACTCCTCGGAAACGTTTCATTAATTGTGAACGGGGGTATAAATTGGAGTCTTTTATTCACGTACTGACTAGGGCTAATGCTTAAATATAGAAAAGCTACGGATAATATGCGCAATAATGCAAATATTCCTGGAAAGTCAGGATAAAATCAACTGTTCTGTTTAAGCACCTTTTGTGGTTATGTCTTCTGTTCTACCGGATTCATCAGGTGCTAGTATAGGTGGTTTACCCCACATGTATGTATTAATGGTTGCATAACCTTTACTCACCCTATCAGAGTAGGATGTGGATTCTCTTAACAGAGATGAAATGTTATCCATTAGTAGAAAAGGGGAAAGTCAGCCTTGGAACATTGCAAATACTTGACAGCCAAATAAGTACAATTGAAGTGTAGTCCATGGTGTAACTTAGGAAACACAGCAGTCAGTTTGGACATGGCATGCTCCCACACACTGCATAGTAGTGACACAATAAACTTTTAGCAATGTTGGTTGAGAGATGCATTTTACCAGGGAGAATGCCCATGCTGGTCTCTGAAATACTGCCAAGAAATCTTTTCTGTCCACCTAGGATGGCAGATGAGCCTTCTGTGTAAAGTCACGTGTGAGATACAGTATGTATGATAGTGCTGCCCTCCCTCGGTACTCTACTACAGTTTCCACGTGGATCATATGCTCTGATCTCCGGAGTGGGACTCAAAGTTGGGACCTTTGACTCTGGCAAGGCTGCTACCAGCTGACCCTTTAGATTGGGTGAATGGCATTTAACATTTGAGCTTTTGTACAGGTCAGACAAGAGGCCCATATACAAACTGAAGCCAAGTTGAACTCATTCGTCTCCCTTCACAATTGAGGTCCATGGGCAAATTGGCTACAGTACAACTTGCTTGATTTATAAATTTTCTAGAGTAAAATAGCTCTGCCGTGTGTGTTACTTAAGTAATAATTCATTGATAAGTCAGAGGCATCATGAAAAGATCTCACATCTTTATTGTGCTTCAGTTGACAGACAGCTGAGCTCTATGCAGTGAGCAAAGGTTTTCCATCACTCCATAAATCTGTCACAACATTAAGGATTTTGACTGTTCAAAGGGTGGTACGGCGGCTCAGTGGTTAGCACTGCTGCCTCACAGCACCAGGGACCCAGGTTCACTTCTAGCCTTGGGCGACTGTCGGTGTGGGGTTTGCACATTCTCACGGTGTCTGCGTGGGTTTCCTCTGGGTGCTCCAGTTCCCTCCCACAGTCCAGAGATGTGCAGCTCAGGTGGATTGGCCATGCTAAATTGCCCGTAGTGTTCAGGGATGTGCAGGTTACTTGGAATAGCCATGAGAAATGCAGGTTTACAGGGTAGGGTTGAGAGGTGAGTCTGGATGGGATGCTGTTTGGAGGGTTGGTCAAATGGCCTGTTTCTGCACTTTAGGGATTCTATGAAAGGTATTGTTGGATGAGGAACCCTTTTGAAAATTCATAATAGAATTTGTGGAATTACTAGTTTAGGAGTATGTTTTTTAAGTGAACATTCATTTGACAAAGTACCACGAAATAGACTTGTAAAACTGAGCCCAGGTAATTCCGAAGTGGGTAATACCATGAACATGAAATTGGCTTAAAGATAGAAAGTAGAGATTAGTGGTGAATGGCTGCTTTTCAGATTGGAGAGAAGTATGTAATGATGTCCACCAGAACAGTTTGTATTAGAATCATTGCGTTTTTTTTTTGATTATATATTAATGTCCTCCAACTTGGATATGCAGGGCATTGTATCAGAGCTTTCAGATGACTCAGGCTTGCAAGCGTAGTAAACACTGACGAGATTAGGAGCAAACATCATGAGGACATAAGCAGATTGATGAATTGCACAGTGACAGATACTGTTTAATTCAGAACAATGCGTTTGAGAGGAGAACTGGACAGGCAAGGTACATTAAATTTTAAAATGGGGAGCAGGAAGAGAAAGATTCTGGGGGTTTGTACAAAGATCTTTGAAATTGGCGGGATTAGCTGAGATGGCTGCTTCAAAAAAAAAAATGCCGGCTCGGCTTTATTAACGAAGGAGTACTGTATAAAATCGAGCAAATTACACTTGCCTGTAAGCTCCCAGTTCAGGCTCAGCTGGAGTATGATGTCCAATTTTGGAAACTGCATGTTTAGGAAGGATGACAAGGCCTTGGAGAGAATACAGGAAAGTTGCTAGAGTTAATTCCATTATGTGAAGAATTTGGAGAAGCTGGGATTTTGTTCTTTGAGTAGTGAGTGTAGTGGACATTTAACAGAACATTTTTTAAAAAGTGAAGGATTAAATTGAAGTGAAAGGACCAACTATTTCCACTAGCAGTAAAGTTGGTAACCAGAGGACATGAGAGTTGTGGTTATTAGTTTTATCCTGAGTGTATTCAGAAGAACCAGGAGAACATGGGGTGAGCCTGTAGGATGCAAGTAGGATTAAAAGCCATTGTCTGATGGCACACTGAACTATTCGGAGCATACATAAGGATTTATGATTCTGTTAGGAGGAGTCCTGGACCAATTGGGAAAATCGCCAATCTGCTGTAAACATGTTAAAATTGCTGTAGGAAAATCTGAATCATGAAAATGGTGCTGGAGGAGGTTGTAACGACAGAAGAAAGACAGACTGACTTGAATTCTACAGCACGTTTCATGACCTCAGGATGTCTAAGCACATTGTAGCCAATGAAGTACTTGTGACGTGTAGTCACTGTTGCAGGTGTTGGAAATGCAATAGCCTGTTGCACACAGCAAACTCCACAAACAACAATGTGTTTGTGACCAGATAATTTGTTTTGTTAGTGGTTTCAGTAGAGGGATAACACTGGAGAAAATTCCCCTGCTGTTCTTGGAAAAAAATGTAATCATTTGCGTCCACCTGAGAAAACAGATGGGGTCTAAGTTTGACATCTTGTTCAAAGAATAGGAGCTCCTACATTGCAGCACACCCTCACTATTGGGTTAGAGTGTCAACCTAGATTTTGTGCAGTCATCTTTAGAATGGAACTTGAACCTGTAATCTTGTGACTCAGACAGAATCCCACTGAGCCAAGGTTGACCTCTGCCAATCTGAGGAAATAGTTTACCTAATTTCTAATTTCACAAGATACCATCTAGGAGAGGCAGTGCAAGCATTTCTGTTGACAATCTCAAAAGGTTGGATGAAAGTCTTTGAGACTCTGTTCTCAGTTTAGTTTGTCAGTCTCAGAAGGTCGTGGCTTCGCCAATCCAGAGTCAGGGAAGTGAACCTCGGACAAGTTCCTGAATGGAGATGGGATCCAGCTCTGCAGTTGAGTGGTCAGTCAGCTCTTGTTGCCTGGGGACTTGCATACAAATAATGATCCCTTGGAAGGGTGATTCAGATACTGCCAAGGCCAGTGAATCTTTATTCTAATGAGGTGATGTCTTCAGGAGAGTGGAGGAGGAGAGAAGAAATTGTTGTCATTGTGCAGCAACAAGTTGCATTCACTTAGCACCATTAACATATAAAACACCCTGAAATGTTTCACTCAAAGCGCTGTCAGACTGAGCCACATTGGGAGAGTGGCCAAAAGGTAAGTTTTTTTTTTTAAGGGACATCGTCACCGGCAAAGAGATTTAAGGAAAGAATTTTAGAAATAGGGCCCCAGGCACCTGAAGAGTGGCCACTATTAATGGGACAGTTAAATTGGGAAGGGCAAGAGGCCAAAACTGGATTAACTTGGGGGTTGTAGGTCTGAGAAAACTTTGCAGAGATAGGGAGGGATGAAGACCGGGAGGAAGTTGAACACGGAAGAGAATTTGAAATTTGTAACACTGCAGGACCAATAGCCAGTGTCGGCCAGCAAACATGGGTGATTGATGAGTGGAGCGTAGGATATCAGAAGCAGAGTATTAAACTGATTGATGTTACAGAAGTCGAAGGAAAGAATTTGGGCTAGGAGACTATTGGAATAGTTGAGTCTGAAGATAATAAAGACATGAAAAGAGCTTTCAGCAGCAGACTCATTTCCCCTTTTGAAGTACTTCCTGCAACCTCTGATTTATTTTTTTCTCACATTTCTTTCCAAGGTCTTCGAAGGGAAACTTGCTCCATTCCTAATGAAGATCAATAAATTTGCCAGCGCTCATGTGTACAACTGCAGTCTGTGCAGCCAGAAAGGTTTCATCTGCGAGATCTGCAGCAACGGGCAAATCATTTATCCTTTCGAGGGTACCGCTACCAAAAGGTGAGTGTGCCAGTGTCTAAATAGATCAATGCACTTGTTAGGATTAGGGGTGACATTGTAATCCCGAGCCCGCTTTCAAATTGGCTTGAGCTAGTAAACGGGGAATTGAGTTACAGAGCGCTCCAACATCTTTGTGTTGTAAACTTGAACTCCCTTAAAAAAATCTCCTGCCTGTGTCTAGACTTGTTACCCATTTTTTATCACTTTGTACTACTGAGCTCATTGATCCACATTAGCTTCCAGTATGGCAGCACATTGATTTTGCAATTTTCATTCTTGTTTACAAATCCTCAATTTCCTTGCCAACTCCTATCTGTATAATCTCCTCCAGCCCTAAAACTCTCTGAAATGTCTGCACACCCCTGCCTGTTCAGGTCTCTCGCTTATTCCCAAATTTAATCACTGTACCATTGATAGCTGTGCCTTCAATTGTGTGGGCCCTAAGCTCTGGGGTTCCTTCCCTAAATCTTTTTGCCTCCCTGCATATCCTTTTAGATGTTCATTTGGCCAAACTTCTGATCGTCAGATTTAATATGTTTATTTCCATGGTTCAATGTAAACTTCTGTCTGATAACTCTCCAGGAGATCACCTTGGGATTTTCACTACATTAAAGTCACTAAACAAATGCGGTTTATTATTGTTAGTGGTAACTCCTTTGTTATCTTGCAACCCATCCCTGTTACATTACCTATTGTTCCCTAAATTTCAAAATACTTTTGCCACAAGAAAGCTAGTGTGGGTATTTTTAATTAACTTGTCTAGACATACGTCTGGGGCAGATGAGTGTTGAGCCTGACTTTCTGATCCAGATGTAGGGGCACTGCCGTTGTACCCCAAAGGCCTTAGATAGTTAGTATGTGTTGAACATTATATGATTAGACATGTTCATTGCTACCATGTCCTGAAAAAAGAACTTTAGCTCAGTCGAGTTCAACCCACTTGCCAATGTAAGTTTGCCTTCTCTTAAAGGTAAAGTGAATTCTGACTATGAATTCACTTCTCTTATTTTCAAGCTGGAGCGCTTCTTAACAATGTTGTAGGTATCTGTAGCCTCTGGTTAATTATGCATATTTTCCATCTTTAATTATTGTTAATGTGAAAAAGAATGACTTCACAGCAGGGGCTTAATTCCCAATTTAGCTTGGCAATGAGGAATGGTTTATTGTGACATCATTGACTTTATGATGTTGAATAGGGAATCTGTATTGTAGCCTTATGAGTTCAGAAATGGGCCTAATTAGAGATTGGTGAGTGTTTATTTCTAATATATAATGAGCTTTTGTTTTTCTCTCTTTTCTATCTTTTAAACTCTTCCTCCATGTTCAGTTGTTAGAACGTTGCCTGTTCAAGTTGCTGTAACTTAATTGGACAAACAAATGACCAGTGTATTCTATAAAAGGGATGTACATGGTTAGTGGGTCCTTGCCTCAGTGAAATATGATCTAAGGGCAATGTCTGAAAATGGTTTTCACCTTTAGAACCGAGTTCCTTTCAGCTGTACCTTGCTAAGTTTCTCATGAGTTTCGTGTCAAGGCAAGCTGATTTTTCAAGCCCTTTCTGTTTCTGGTCTTCCTCTGTATGACTCATTTTGGGAGCATGCTGTGTCTCTGTCCCTGCATTTCACAATTCTATGGCCACTCTGAATTAATGCCACAACAAACAAGAGATCTGTTTCAACATAGAAACAGTTGAAAATTCTCATCACGACTTTTGCTGTTGACTCTCGGTCAGTGCATTCCATGCAGTTCGTAAATATTCCTATTGTGACAGAAGTGTCGATTTGGGTGATCTCAATAGCAAATAATTTGCATTTATACAGCACCTTGAATGGGATGAGATGTTCTAAGCACTTTGCAGGAGCGTTGATGCCAAAAATTTGATATTGAGCCACACAAGGAAACATTTGTCAAGGCAGTAGATTTTTAAGCGCACCGTAAACGATGAGAGAGAGTGGGTAGAGGTTGAAGGAGGGAATTCCAGAGTATGGGATTCAGACAACTGATAGCATAGCTGCCATTGATGAATCAAAATAAATTGGTGCACAAGGTGGGGTGCAAATTGGAGAAATGCAGAGGTTGAAGGATTTTTTAAATTTACTTATGGGATGTGGGCATCTTGGCTAGGGCAGTATTTACTGCCCATTCCTAATTGCCAAGAGGGCAGTTGAGAGTTAACCACATTGCTGTGGGTCTAGAGTCACATGTAGGCCAGATCAGGTAAGGACAGTAGATTTCCTTCCCTAAAGGACATTAGTGAACCAGATGGGTTTTTCCAATAACTTACAATGGTTTCCTGGTCATCATTAGATCCTGAATCCTAGGCTCTTTATTGAATTCAAAGTCCGCCATCTGTCCTGGCAGGATTTGTACCTGGGTCTCCTGAATGTTAGCTGAGTTTCTGGATTAGTAGTCTAGCAATAATACCTCCTAGGCCATCGAGATCCAGAGAAGGATACAGGTATGAAGGGGCACAGCCAGGATGCGACAGTTGGAGATCGGGGAGATCACCTGGAACAGCCATTGCTGATCATGACTCAAGACTACATATTAAATTAGTGTTGCCACCCTGGAAGTTTATAATTTATAAATTTAAAATCCTCTAGAGAGAAATGGGATTAGCGGGGACATTTTGGTGGGAGAATTGCAGAAAAGGGGGAAGGGAATTGAATAAAAATGAAAATGAAGCATTGGTCTTCACTTGGATGGTGGTAAGCCTCCAAGTGAGTATTAATCTGCACAGAGCCTGAAAGACACAAGCAGTTGGCTGTCCACAGCTGATTTTTGGAGAAGAATGGAGAGAGACCTCTATTTGCTGCTTAGTGTAAGGTGGCATCTTTTAGCTAAAAGATTAATCTGAAGCCTGTACAGACAGATCTAGTGTGACAGATCTAGTGTAAAAGATCTAGTGACGCTATTTTGGAGAAGATCAGTAGAGTCCTCATTGGTACTGTAGCCAAAATTCTGTTGTCTTAATCATAATCACCTCTGTGCCCCATGATTAATCCTCACTAACATATAGTAAATTATTACTCATTAGCTGCTATGCAATCTTCCTATTCAAAAGTTGGCCACTGCCTTTGGCTGTGTAACAAGTGAACCCATTTCTATTCTGTGTGAAATACATCAGGAGTCGTGACAACTCCCTTTCCCCATCCATCCCTCTCCGAAACACCCAAACAGTTTGGGAAGCCCAGGTTCAATGTCTCATCCAAAAGATATTGCAGCTCTCCATCACTATAGCCCTGTAGTGGCAGCCTAGGCTATGTGCTCAGGTCGCTGGAGTGGGACTTTCTTCAGTCAGAAGGTGGTGGATCAAAGACAGAACCACGACTTGCGCATACCATGTTTTCACACACAGGAAGGAGAACATTCCGTGTTACTCCACAGAAGGGCAAAAGGGAAGGGATCCGAGAATTTCTTGTTGGATTGGAGGGGGGGGGGGGAGTAAAGAGATCAAGGGGTTTGATGGGGATTAGCAGCTGAAGGATAGGAAAAATAAGTTATTAATTCTTTTGGCAACATAGCTACTTCTGAAATAACACAAAAGGTATGATAAAGGCAGTTGATTTTGGTTATTTTATAAAACCTGTTCGTGTCTGTTATGAATTGGTAGTATTAGTACAAGACAAACTTTTTATGCCTCATCAACTAGATTGTTACTTAATGTTTGTTTAAACAGTCTGAATCATGCTATGTTTTCCCGTAGTGTTTCTGTGTTCTGCTTCCCTTCAAAGAAAGTGTGTGACTCACCCGGCAATTGGGTTGTGCGGAGGCCAGCAATTTCTCTTCTGAAAGTCACAAAGACTACAAACAATGCTGAAACAGCTGAGTGAAGATGGATGGATGGATCAATGGTCCAACAGAAGCGCTCCATTTTCTTTGAAGCAAAACCCAGCTGTCTGGGTGAACCACATCCTTTGCCTTAGTACAGGTGTGCAGCGTCAATGCAGCTGCCTTCTCCATTCTGTAGCCAGATGGAAGGCCCTTCAACTTAGGAACTGTCATGGGGTACTTGGGATGGTGCGGAAAGGTGATCTGGTTCTATATAAAATCAGAAAGGAAGAAAAGAGGGCTTGAATTTAACTTGTATTTATATCGCATCTTTCATGACATCAGGAGGTACTTTGGCAAAGATGCACTTTTGAAGCGCAGTCGGGTAATAATGCAGGAAGTATAGCAAACAATTTGCACATACCAGTCACCCAAAAACAGTAATTAAATAAACTTAGTGTGGATCTTGGCTCAGAGATCACTATTGACCAATTTAACCAATGTTGAGATGGTAGTGTAATGGTAATGATACTGGACTAGTAATCCAGAACTCGAAACTGATATTGTCAGGACATGGATTTGAATCCCATTGTGGCAGATGGTGAAATTTTAATTCAGTTTTAAATAAAAGACTGGAATTTGAAAAAAAATCTAGTCTTGTGATGATCATGTAACAATGACAATTGATGTAACAACCCATCTGATTCACTAATGCCAGGAAAGGAAATCTGCTGTCTTTAACTGGTATGGCCTACACGTGACTCCAAACCCACAGCAATGGCGTTGACTTTTAAATGCCTTCTGGGAAATTAGGGATGAGCAGTAAATGCTGGGTTAGCCAGCAACGTCCATGTCCCACTAGTGAATTAAAGCAAAGACACTGGAAGAAATGCCTTGTTCTTGTTGAATAATGCTATGGATTGTGTAACACAGCCTAAGAGAGTAAAACGGGGCCTTGGTTCAGTGTTTCATCCATAAAATACCACCTCCAGCCCTGCAGCAGTCATTCAATACTTCAGGTATCAGGCTGGACTGTGGGTTGAATTCTCTGGAGTAGGACTTGTGATCATGCCCTTCCTGATGGAGAAACTCTTACCATCGATTCAAAGACCTGGGGAATGTGGGTATCAGTCTAAGTTGGCATTTATTGTCATCCCTAATTGCTCTGGAGCAGATGGTGGTGAGCTGTCGTCTTTAACTGCTACTGTCCTGGGGTGTAAAAACACCCACAGTGCTGTTAAGTGTCTGTTCATTAAGGAAAAGAATTGGAGTGTGGTAAAACTTCCAAAGGTTTTATTCAGTGAACTATAATCCAGTCTTGCACTCTAATCTAATCTAATCTATATAAAATTCAAAAGAAAATCTTGTTCATTCTCTAGCAGAAGAAACAGTGTAAGCTGCAGGCTAAAAATGATTAAAGGCTAAAAATGCTAGTGTCCATTCTAAACGATTTAATAGCAGAGCACTCGGAAAGCAGTGACAGGATTGGACGAAGTCAGCTTGGATTTACAAAAGGGAAATCGTGCTTGATAAATCTATTGGAATTTTTCAATGATGTAACTGATAGAGTTAATAATGGGGAATGAGTTGATGTGGTTTACTTGGACTTTCAGAAGACATTTGATAGGGTCCCACGTAAGAAATCGGCATGTAAAATTAAAGCACATGGGATTGGGCTACTGTGCTCACATGGATGGAGAGCTGTTGGCAGACAGGAAACAAAAAATAGGAATAAACGGGTCAATAACCAGTGGGGTATTGCAGAGATCAATGTTTGAATCTCAACTTCCTTGCACCTTTAATATCTGGCATCACACTCTAAGCACAGTAAGCATTTCAAATTGATAGGTCTTGTTGTAAGAAACAGTCGGAGAGTTAATCACTGAGTTTTCGGTTGCTGGTCGTGATTGTGAAGACAACAATTGTTTAGCTGTTTATTAGTAATGATTAATCTAAAGAATTGAGACTTTTAAATACACAGTGCTGACAGAAAAGGTTGTTGGTAGATTTTGATCCTTCATCTTGCTGGATTTTCATGAATGGGGCCAGAGTTTTAAACAATTATTGAACTGTTTGCTGTTCGTGCATCAATGATAACTACAGAAATGAAGAAACAGAAAAGAATCCTAATCATGGGAGGTTCTTGCTGCTGCTGCTGCTTCAAGTGATTTGCTCCTTCTTATACAGAGTCCAGTTCCATGAGCTCCTTTCGAAGTCTCCAGGCTTCATGTGTGGAACTGGACATGAAGTTAGCATTGGCTGTCTGACATTGGGATGTCAACAGCATCACTGTCAGCTCACTGGATACCTGGACACCTGAGTAAATTAGGTATAAAACCTACTGATATTGGATCAGCCATTGAGTATAGATCTTTCGCACATTACATTTCCAATGAAGCATGTGCAAGTTTTAGTGTAAATTTTGAGTTTACGTTTGTTCATTTTGTTTCTGCTTGCTCATTTCGGTATAAAAAGAGACTCGTTGGTAAGGCTACACTACCCATTGTTAATGAGTATCCAAGCAAAAACTAATGCATACAAAGTGTGAAAACTAATCATAGAATAAGGGGCACTCATTTCAAACTGGAATGCAAAGGAATTTCTTCCCCCAGAGGTAGTAAGTATCTGGAATTCTCTCTACCTCGGAATTGTGGAGACTGAATCATCTAAAGTATTCCAAGAGGAGGTAGATATGTTTCTGAATATTAAGGAAGTTGAGGGCTATGAGGTGCTGGCTCGAGAGTGGAGTTGAAGCCATTGTTCCTTCTAAGCTGTGTGACTATATGTTCGCTGGGAGAGTCCATGCATCGCAATCAGTGTGTGGACACATTGAGTTCTGGTTCGCAAAACCATGCTCTGCACAGAAATTAGAGAGGATGAAGATTGTGGCTTGGTGTAGATCAGCTATAATCTTAAAGAATGGTCGGCCAGGCTAGAGGGGCAAAATGGCTTACTTCTGCTCTTATTTCTTATGTTCTTCTTATTACTGTTCATCTTAATTATTACCATAAAGGTCATAGAAGTTGACAATGCATCTGTTCATAAGTTATAAAATTGTGACTTCAGAACGTAGTTGTGAAACCGTTACTGAAGACACTAATTGCGGTTGTGTTTTAGAATATTGTTCATGATCAACATAAAATTTGCGGAAACGTGACAGAAGCAAATTCAGTTGCAACTTTCAAAAGAGAATTGGTTATATGTTTCAAAAGAAATAATTTGCAGGGCAATGGGGTAAGAATAGGTGAGTGAGATTAACTGGATAGCACTTTCACTGGAATGGGGAACTGAGTGATTCTTTGTTGTATTGGGTTAAATTTTGTCTTTGTTTAAATTAATACTTATTAAATCTTTTGGTTTTTCATTAGATTAAAACTGTGATTACCGTTCAATAAGTACTTAATTGGATGCATAGCTGCTTGGACCATCCTGAGGTTGTGGAAAGGGCACTATAGAAATCAAATTTTTTTTTTCTGCTTTGATTATGAACTGGAAAGATGTCTCAATTTGGTTATGTTACACGGGCTTTATTCTTTCGCTGTAGGTGTGATATTTGCGGAGCTGTGTTCCATGCTGAGTGTAAGTCGAAGAGTGTTCCTTGCCCACGGTGTGTGCACAGGGAGCTGCAGAAGAAGCCACGTTCTTTCTGGCGCACATTGGACTTGGAAGGCGACTTTGAGTTTTGCGATGCTTTTGAATTCTCCTGCCCAAACAGCTGATGTCTAGGTCAAACCTAACTCAACGTAGAATTCTCCATCTAACCTTTTGTGGATGAAGAAATAGAATTGGGTACATTCAAATCCCTATGCACGGGAACGTGGTGAATTGAAGGGGAATGTTTTTGGTGGTGAAAATAAGCTGGACGCAGTGGGAGAAGGCATGGTATCAAAAGATGAATGGACTGCAAGAGACTGCCCCTTTCATATTTTAATGCATAATGTAGATTGCAGTTAAAATATATCTGTTGTGAGTTTATTGCAATGTATCCACCATCTCCATTCTCACGACAGTCAAAAACACTTGAGTGAAATGAGTGTGGATTGGTTTCCAGTGGGCGCACAGAATTCCCCTTAACTTGGTGCCAAATTCCCACCCTCGTTCCATTCTGTGTGTAAAATGGTGGGGTCGCATTGCTGTCATTTTGTTCTTAACTTAGGTTTAAGACGCGCGCCTTAGTCAGAGCAGACCAGGTTTGTGTGTTGCACCTCATTTTTACTACACTTGACCTTGGAAGTATTTGTGGGCACTACGTGCCAAAGAGCTAAACAATTCAATTTCCCTTTGACAATAAGCCACACCTTGGTACTAGATCGACCATGTATCCCAGAGCAACAGGAATGTGTACACCATCAAACCACTGCCCCCCCCCCCCCCCCAGTCCACCAGGATCCCCTTCAGGTTAGTTTCCTTTCTGTTCTCTCAATTTTTCTCAAATTTTAAATCACTATCCAAGTTCTGTTACTAGTTGTCATTACTTACGAGTCAACCAGTATTTGAGAAAAATTATTTTAACAGCAATTTTCTTGTGGCATCTGATCTATTCTGAAAGCATAATTGGTTGGACAGTTGATTGTTAATTTGTTTTATTCTACTTTATATGTATTTCCCTTTCCTTATCCCAGCCCCTAATGGCCACACCACCAAATTTGGAACCTATTTTCACAAACTTAGAACCTTGCAACATTCCAAGAAATAATCATCAAAAAGGCAAGTGGAGAGGGTGGTGGGGTTGACTAAAAGGTCAAAGTGAGCAACAGGATGAAAATCAAAGAAAAGGTTGAAGCTCAAAAAGTCTGATCAGGAATCAGTGTAAAATTTTGTTTTAATTCATTTTAATAAGTGAGTAAAATTCTCAGTGTTAACAAAATGATACGAACAAGTGCATACTGGGGAACATTGACCAATACTGCACACCTGGAGCCCATGGATGAAGTTTAGATATACACAATCAGTATTACATTAGAGAGAGCCTACAGTGACTAGCAGTGAATTCTAGACTATGTACACTGAGCAAGAACTGGGATAGATAGGTGCACTTGGGATAACAGTGGGCAGTCACTCAAGGACTTTTTCAGGACCAATGGAAATTTAAGAATTCCAAAATGTAAAGGAGTTATAGGAGAGAGATTTATTTTTTCTTTTCACTCTTTTTCTAGGAATTGCACTTTTCCACATGAGGTCCACTGATCAGCTCAATTTGAAAAGTGAATTTTTAGCCATGTTCAAAGTATGTTTGTATTTGGCACATTGTGAGTGAGTTTAAAATGTGTTTTATTTTTAAAGCCTGATTAAAGCAAAACTGTTACTGTAAATCAGGGGATCAGTACCTGGTGCTGGTGGTAACAGGTGGCACACATGGTACCTGCACACACCTTTGAATATATCCAACCAACTGTTGCATATAGAATTTCAGTGTGGGCTACGTACTCACTTTGGATGAGAGTTTCACTCATGAGCAGTGCCTATTAAGCAAGGTTCCCAAGTACAACAATAAGCTGCCTGGAAGATAGGTAGGCTCTGGCCATTCACTGGGGAGAGAATATGTGGAGATCACACTGAAACACAAACGTGAGCCACGGTTTTAACCCTTCTATCAGGTTGTACCTCAATTTGGCTTTGATTCCAAAAGTCCCTTCATCACACTAATATTTATATGTAAATGATACTGGTGGCATTCTTTGTGGAAAGTGCTGTTGTATTTTGAGCACATTAAGCAAGTGGCACTACTGCTTAAACGTTGAAAAGCAGAAATGATTACAGGAGAAAACTCAGTAAGAACTGGAATTCTTGTAACATTTCAGTATGCCACACCAGGCTGTAGACGGTGTCCTTGAAAGCCTGGGGACTGGGGGAGTACAGTGGATGCTGTTGCCTGCTTCAGATGTGGGATATTGTCTCCTCCACTCCTACTTTTAAAACAAACTTGTGATCACTCAGAGTCTGTCTTGTCCTGTCCATGATAGTATTACACCTGCAATCAACATTTTCTGTACCAAGGTGTCTGCTGTTGATGTAGAGAGGCTGCAAGAGGCAAGTGTAACCACATCTTTCATCTATTACTTGCTGCGATAGTAAAGCTCTGAATTTGAAGTCTGCTGCTTTTATAATATAATAAATATATTTATGTATATACATCTTAACAGGAGGAATTATCCCGAGATACATTTTTGTAAGGTTGAAGCCAGTAAAGCTGATCTGAAAATAAAGCTGTTTAATTCTATTGCATCAGTATTCTGCATGTTGTTCATGGTGTTGCAACGAACCAAGCAAAAGCTGTCATTCAGCAGAAGCTGCAAAGCAGGAAGATCCCAAATTTGATCCCTGCTCTGTGCTACCTTAGTTGATCTCTGCCACAGTGATTGCTACCTCCTTCAGAAATGGACTGTGAAGAGTCATACCAGACTCCAAACCTTAACTCTGTTTCTCTCTCTCTACAGATGCTGCCAGACCTGCTGAGTTCTCTCCAGCATTCTGTGTTTGCATCAGCTGGTCTGCAAAATAGTGTCATGGGATTTTTACAACTGGATGTGGACACTGTTACAATGTTTAAAAGACACTTGGACAAGTACACAAATAAGAAAGATTTGGAGTGATATGGACCCGGAGCAGGCAGGTGGGGCTAGTTTAGTTTGGGGTTAAGTTCGTCATGGACAGGTTGGACTGAAGGGTCTTTTTCTGTGCTGTATGACTTGTCATGATAGTAATGACATCTTTTTAAAAACAACAGCTCTTCAACCATGCTGCTCCCTTCAACTAAGATGAAAAGGGGGAAGACGTTTCTCTGTTGGCCTTTCGATCACTTTTTAAGGTTGCAACAGGTTTAAGGGACTGCATGTCGCTTGTTCAAGTGTTGCCTCAGAAATGCCCTGTGCAGATTGTTCCACTCTGTGCACTCACATCTCCAATGTCCCCTCAAATGGAAACACCTGGTTTCCGTTACGCAATTTTCACCTGTTATTTTTGAATAATTCACAAGATTAGGATTTTGACTTTGGAAGATTATCGTTGCAGGCAGCTAACGTTTCAGCACTTTTCTAGTACCCACGTTCATTCCCCACGAGTATCGGTGCACTTAAGTTGTCAACCGCTCCGATTGTTTGTTGTTGGCGGGGGGGGGCGGTGTTGGCAGGGGGAGGAGGTGGATGGAAATTTTGAGGCAGAGGTGGCATTTGACGACGCTTCGTTTCCTTTGCTTTTAACTCGTGGAACGTCGTGTGAACAGACATGATTTATTGTCGTCGTCTAGCTGTTTTTGCTGGGGTGATTTTGTTTTTTTTTTGTTTCCAAAAAAAAAGCTGAGGATCTCGCAAATTAAACGTGAGTGGCCTCAGTGCCTCGTTGTCGCTTCCAATTAGTGCATTGTCAAGCTGCACAATAGCTTCACAGTAGCAAGCGCCGTGGGGGCTTTCTGTGCTTCCCTTGTGTACTGCTGGCAGTCAAGATTTGCTTGTGGTGGGGGTGGGTGGGTATGGAGGGATGGGGGGTATGCAGCAGCGAGATCCCACAGCACAGAACTGAAAATGCCATCAGGAAATCCAGGCAGCTGCAGTGCAGTGGAAGGCCCCAACCCTGTGAAAGCTTGGAGTGGGAGCCTCCCATTCATGGCCTACCTCACTGCACAAAGAGACTGAGGGGGTGGATTGGATGTAATTAGTCAATTCAGCAGAGGAAAGAACGCTGCTTGCCTCATTCCAATGGAACCTCGCTTTCAATAGACAAGCACTTGCTGTTATTTTAAAGTTTGAAAGGGGTGGATTCCTCCCCTCCTTCAACATCCCAGCCCCGTTTCATTTTGCTTAAAGTAAGGTGGGTTTTAACTTTTAAAAGGAGGCAATCTCACAAAACGTGCAAAAAAAAAACCTCACTTAAAATGTTCTCTCACGTATTTACAAATAACTTCATCCAATGAAGGAAAGATGTGCATGGAAAGAGAGAGCTGTGGGGCCCTAATTGGATGGCTTTCCCAGAGAGGCAGCACAGGCGCCCATGGATAGACTTCTGTTACTGTTGTGTGACGCTATAAAGTAAAAGTACGAGATGCTGTCATACATATATATGTGTGAAGACCTTTCAACATTGGGCAGTTATGTATTGCAAATAATTTTACATCAAATTCCACTTTACTGCAGGAATTTCCATGCCTCCTTCAGGAATGGTTTCATAAATTCCAACCATATTTTCCTTGATAATGGGCAAAATGGCATATTGTCCAGGATATACAAAGGTCTAGGTGTTCTTGATAATCAACATCATTGTGTTCATAAGTAAAGTTCTGTGTTTATTATGTGGCAATGCTGTGACTTTTATTAGGAATTTTACTGGCAATTTGGGATTCTATTCCTGCTGTTGAAAGCTGCAAAACAATGGCCTTACTTTTGCAATGAAGTTTTCATAAGCTCTTCTGTTTCTTCTTGACCAGTATTGTGATTTCATGAAACAATCCTTCTGGCTAATACAGTTTTGGTGTTGAGCCTCAAAATTTAAAAACGCACATACCCCCATGTTCAAAGTACTCCTTGACTGCCCTTATTGTTTCCCCGTGATATCCTTAAGATGTACAGCCTTCCAAGTAACCTGCATTCTTACAATCTGGCCTTTTGTTTATCATTGGTTACTGTTACCTTACCATTGGTGGCCATGATTTCAGCTGTCCAGCCCCTAAATTTGGAATTCCCTCTCTAAACCTATCTCCCCAGCGAAACTTTTGTTCACCTGGCCTGATTTCACCTTGAGTGACTCCAGTGACAGTCTTAGGACCTTTTACTAGTTACAGGCACTATATAAATGAAAGATGTTATCCAAACTCTTCTGGAGTACTGTGTGCAGTTCTGGTTGCCCTGTTATAGGAAGGATATTATTAAAGTGGAGAGCGTTCAGAAAAGATTTCCCAGGATGTTGCCGAGAATGGATGGTTTGGAATATAAAAATAGACCGGAAAGGTTGGGACTTTTTTACATTGGAGTGTAAGAGGTTAAGGGGTGACCTTTATTGAGGTTTATAAAATCATGAGGGGCAACGATAAGGTGAATGATAAGGGTCTTTTCTCTCGGATGGGGGAGTTCAAAACCAGGGGACATATTTTTTAGGTGAGAGGAGAAAGATTTAAAAAGGACATGAGGGGCATCGTTTTTACACAGTGGTTCATGTGTGTAATGAACTGGCAGAGAAAGTGGTGGATGCAGGTGCTGTTGCAATGTTTAAAAGACATTTGGATAAGTTCATGAATAAGAACGGTTTGGAGGGATATGGGCCAAGCGCACGCAGGTGGGACTTGTTTAGTTTGAGATCGTGGTTGGCATAGACTGGTTGGACCAAAGGGTCTGTTTCCGTGCTGTATGGCTCTAACTATTTTATCCAGAGCCTCTTATTTTCTTAGTGTTTGCCTGAACTGTAAAGTATTGGTCTGAGACAGTATCACGCACCCCCTCAAAGCAACCTGCTGTTTACCTGCTTTAAAAGGCAGCCGCAATGCCAACTGTCTGGGCTAGTCTCCCAAAAGCATTGCGACAATCAAAAGCAGCCATTATAGATAATTTGCACGTCCTGGAACTGATTATACAATGGGAATATAGCAGTTTATGGTAGCTTGATCCAGCTGTTATAAACCACAATGAAACCTGGGCATTCTTGGAGTAGGAGCCAAACGTGGAGGGGGGGTAAAGGTAACTAAATTACATATATAATGGCATTAAGAAGAAGCTAGCTGTGAAGACAAAAAGTATTCTTTTTATTTGGATTATGTGCCGTTACAAACGGGAAGCTGATCTCAGTTTTTCATTTTTATTATGTCTTTCATGACCTGTGGACACCTAAACCCCTTTGAGTGATAAATAAGTTACTTTGGTGGGGATTTGGAATTTTGTGACTACGGAGTGAGCTGCCAGAGGGAATAGTGGAGGTGGGTACAATTGCAACATTTTAAAGGCATCTGGATGGGTACGTGAATAGGATGGGTTTAGAGGGATATGGACCAAATGCTGGTAAATGGAAATAGGTCAGACTGTGAAGTCTGGCTAGTGCAGACGAGTTAGACCAAAGGGTCTGTTTCCTTGCTCTATGACTCTATGCCTGCTGTGACATAGGGAAAAATAAAGCCAATTCGCTCATAGTGAGCTTTCACAGACAGCAGTGCGATGAAAAAGCTGTTTGTGTTGCATGAGGCCAGGACATTTGACATTGGGGTCTATTATCTACCTGAAAGGGCAGACAAAACTTCAATTTAGGTCTCATTTGAAAGACAGTATCTGATGTTGCAGCAATCCCTCAAAACCACAAAGAGAAAATGAACCCAAATTAAATCCTCAAGTCTCCGGAGCGAGACCCGGATCCACAAACTCTTACTTTTGGAGGCAAGAGAGTTGTTGACAGGCCCACGCTAACACCTAAGTTAAAGTCATACGCAATAGCTTTCTAGAGTTAGCGCAGTGACTACCCATGTTAGAAACAAAGACGAGTTGCAATTTTTCTTATTTAACCATTTGTGTGAAAAGTTATGACACTAAACCAGCAACATGTTGTTCTCTGTCAACTTTGAGTAAACTTTGCGCAGACGTATCACTCAGACAAGCAGTGCTCTCTTGCAAAAAGGCCCCTACAATCATCATTACTTTCCCCAATTTCACCTTTCTTTTGTCCCTCTGAAGTCTTACCACTATCACCGTTACAGGCCCCTCTCCCCATTGCCAATCCTTATTCTTTCATTCAGCTGGGGTCAGGGTGGGAACCTCCCAGGGGTACTTTAATTTTAACCAATTTTCTTACCCATTGGGTGGGGTTAACAATGGTCTTGTTCAGTCCCCTATAGTGTAGTTTAAGGTCTACTGTCATTGTGAAATGTGAGGACCTATGTGGAGTTTGCAAGTTCTCCGGGGGTGTGTGTGTGTGTGTGTGTGTGGGCTTCCTCCGGGTACTCCAGATTCCTCCCACAGATCAAAGATGTGCAGGTTAGGTGGATTGGCCATGCTAAAATTACCATGTAGTGTCCAGGGATGTGCAGGCTAGAGAGGTTAGCTGTACGCCCCGGTGCTGCTGTTCCTGTAAATAGCTTAGAATTGTACCGTCTATTTTATTTCGTCTTTCAAGGTGCTTCCTAGCAAATACTTCTCTGCGCTGAACATCACAGGCCACCTATCCGTCCAATCCACCACTAGTCATCAACAAGCCTCTTCCCTTGTATCGTACATATAGCGTACAGCTATACAGCTAACCTGGTAAATGCCGGGTTATGGGATATTTCGGTGGAGGGGGGACCAGAAGCTGGGTTTGGACGATCGGTGCAGACTCAATGGGCCAAATGGCCTCTTTCCGCACTGTAGTGTTCTATGATTCTATTCTGTTTACAGGAATGAGGGAGATTCAAGGGAAGAGGCTTGTTGATGACTAGTGGTGGATTGGACGGATAGGTGGCCTGTGATGTTCAGCGCAGAGAAGTATTTGTTAGGAAGCACCTTGAAAGACGAAATAAAGTAGACGGTACAATTCTAAGCTATTTACAGGAACAGCAGCACCGGGGCGTACAGCTATACAGTTCATTGAAGGTGGCAGGACAGGTAGAGAAAGCAGTCACATGACAAGATGGCGACAGCGTGTTAGGAAGCTCCTAGCCCATCTGTTTCTTATCACCAGGCCTACTGTATCCTCCTCCTTTATTCTCTTTCTTTTAAACTCCACCCCCTCCCCAGCCCGAACATCAAGTTCGTCTTACTTTCTCGCAGCATTTTCGGGTGAGGAAGGAGGTTCCGGGAGTTTGCCGCAGCAGAGAATGCAGTGCGGATCCAGCTGTTCTGCGTCCAAGTGGGTCCAGCGGCTGAAGGCGAGGTGGCTCTGGGCCCAGGATTCCAAAGGCCCAGATTTTCCTCGAGGTTTCTGAAGCGTCTTCGCGGAAGCGCAGTTAGTCTGGTCTGGCCTGGGAATCCTATCGGTGGCTTCAGTGGCTGTTTTCGTCAGCGTCGGCCTGGGTCTCCTCATGGCAGCTTCAGTCAGTCTGTGATTCGATCTCGTGTCGTCTTCGGCATCATAATGGGTCCGGGCCATGATTCCAATGGGCAGGTGTGTGGTTGGATCTTCAAGTCCAGATCCATGAAATGGACTAAGAATGCTTTATTTTAAATTCTCTTTATCCTAATTTCTTAACAGTCTTTCCACAATAACATAATATTTATTTATTTTTCTAATTCATCACTATAGTTATGTACTATAGCATGCCAGACTTTCTATTTCTTTACTTTCAAAATTATTTTTCCCCTAGGAATTTGTATAAAAGAATCCTTACCTTGGTTACCTTTTATACCTAAAATGGCTCCGTAAGTGGCAACTTGTAAACTTTTCATTGTACTCGTGAGTACGTGTGACGATAAAACTAATTCAACTCAATACTTCAGGTCAGTTAACAAAGCATGCAGTGGTCGTGGCTTTGCCATAAGGGGCGTAGAGTACAAAGGCATGGAGATGATGTTAAACTTGTACAAGGCATTTGTTGGACCTCAGCGGGGGTATTGCATACAGTTGTGGGCGCCACATTATAGGAAAGATGTCAGCGCATTGGAGAATGTGCAGAAGAGTGGTTTACAAGAATGGCTCCAAGAATGAGAAACTTCAGTTGTGAGGATTGATTGAAAAGTTGGGACTGTTTTCTCTTGGGAGAGAAGAAGGCTGAGAGGGGATTCAGTAGTGGTTTTTGAAATCCTGGGCGGGTTGGACAGTGTAGATAGAGCAAAGATATTTCTCATTCCTAAAAAGAGCAAGAATGGGAGGGAATAGATTCAAAGCAATATGCAAAAGAGAAAAGGGTGAAGTGAAGTTGTTGGCTTGCTCGCTGAACTGGCTGGTTATCGTACGGACGTTTTGTCACCATGCTAGGTAACATCATCGTTGCGGCCTCCGATTGAAGCGAAGTTGTTCTACTCTGCTTAGTATTTATATGATCTGGTCTGTTAATCAACAAACATGTGGAATTAGACTCCAAAAACAAACCCGTGCAGAACAGAGCCGGAAATGACACAACGCAACTTAACAGACCGGATCATATAAATACCAAGTGGAGTAGGACAATATCGCTTCATCGGAGGCCACACTGATGATGTTACCTAGCATGGTGACGAAACATCTGAACTGTAACCTGCCAGCTCAGCAAGCTAGCCAACAGCCTCACCCACAACCTGAGCTCCAAATCTTCATAAGAACCTTTAAAGGGTGAAGTGCGTAAACAGGTTTTTCATTCAGCAAGTAATTGGAGTATGGAATGTACTCCCTGGAAATGTGGTAGAGGCAGGTTCAGTTTTTTTTTCCTTTTTATTCATTCACGGGATGTAGGCCCAGCATTTATTGCCCATCACTAATTGTCCAGAAGACAGTGAAGAGTCAACCACATTGCTGTGGGTCTGGAGTCACATGTAGGCCAGACCAGGTAAGGATGGCAGTTTCCTTCCCTGAAGGGCATTAGTGAACAAGATGGGTTTTTTTTCAACAATGGATTTATGATAATCATTGGACTCTTAATTCAGATGTTTTTTTTTAATTTGAATTCAAATTCTATCACCTGCTGTGGCAGGATTTGAACCCAAGTCTCTGGATTAATAGTCCAGCGATAATACCAAAAGTCACCACCTCCCCTTCAGTTGAAGCATTGGATGATTAAAGTGGCAGGCAACGGGTAATTCAGGGTCTTTTTTGCCACTTTAACGCACCATCCTGTTCCCTAACCAACATCTATTCTCTGGCTTGCTGCAGTGTTCCAGTGAAGCTCAACGCAAGCTGGAAGAGCAACACCTCATTTTCCACATTGGGACCCTGCAGCCCTCTGGACTCAACATTTGAATTCAATAATTTTAGGGCCTAAACTCTCCCATGTCCTAGCCCCCTACCCTACACACCAGGCCTTGTTACCCTGTAGCCCGCCACTACACACCCCTTGTTGTTAGTCACTAACAGTCCCCATTAACAACTATTCACCCTCCCAGCCTGATTGTTATCAACTCCTTTGTCTGTCTCACTGTTCTCTCTCTGTGGGCTCTATCCTATCGTTTACTCTCTACCCACCCCATCCCTATTTTCTGCATTTAAGCCAATGTTTTCCCAGCCGCCATCAGTTCTGAGGAAGGGTCATCACACTCAACGTTAACTCTGATTTTTTTTTTTTCTTCACAGATGCTACCAGACCTGCTGAGCTTTTCCAGCAACTTTGTTTTTGTTCCTGATTTACAGCATCTGCAGTTCTTTTGATTTTTAACAACATGGAGCACTCTGATTATGACTGCTCACGCTGATTGCAGAATAAAGAGGTTTATGTAATCAAACTTTTCTATCCAATGCATCTGGTTTTCACTGGTCAGTTAGATTGTTACAGTAAGCGTAAAACTTTAACATAAAGTACATAAGCAAAGAGCTTTGGAGAGACACACTGGTTTGGCTGTAAGCTCTGGAATTTGTTGTGAAACCTCTCCATATTGCTCCTCTTTTATAGGATCCTCAAATCCTATCTGACCAAGTTTCTGGTCTCCTGTTCTAATATCTCCTTGCTTCATTCAGGAAAATTTTATCTGATGATATTCATAGAATTCCTACAGTGTGGAAACAGGCCATTTGGCTCAACAAGTCCACACTGCCCCTTCAAAGTGCATGTCTGCTGCACGTAGCTAGGGGATGTATCACTCTCTACTCAATGCTTCAAGCTATCATGAATGTGAGTTAGTATTGTAAGGTTGTGACTGCAGAAGACCATCGCATGTAGGATTGGATACCAGCGTCTCCATCGGATGCCTCATGTATTATCAATGTCACTTCATTGCAGCTAATTCTACAGCATGACTTGCACCAGAATGATACTGTATCTCACACGTTTGCCAGGGTTCACGCTTAAAAAGTAGCAACAGCACCCAGCAGCTCACTATCAGCTCGTTGAGCTTTCCTCACAACTATGTGAAAATACATATTTGATAGCTCTTCACCAATTTATTGCTTGAGACCACAAAGAATGACTTTGGGATGAACATCTCACAGGTATTTTAGACACATACATCGATAATGTTTTTGTTTTTCATAAACTGCAGCTCTTTGACAACATTTCATTCAGACACTTTTAACACATAACTTACCCCAAACTGCATTCTTCATACTAGTGGCGCATTAAAACAACCACAGCCCCAAGGATTGACATCTCTGTCTGGATATTAATGTGGGCATCATGCTCTTGTACCCAGCCTAATGCCTCTTAATACTTGTCTCCTTCTGCAGAAGGGCAGCAGAGTAGTTAGCACTGCTGCCTCCCAGGTGCCAGAAACCTGGGTTTGATTCCACCCTCGGGCGACTGTCTCTGTGCAGTTTACACTTTCTCCCCATGTCTGCGGGGGTTTCCTCTGGGTGCTCCAAACCTCTGCAGGTTAGATGGATTGGCCATGGGAAATGCAAGGATGGGATGGGATGCTGTTGGGAGGTTTGGTGTGGACTCAATGGGCCGAATGACCTGCTTCCTCACTAGGGATTCTAAGAACATGCACACTAAGCAAGAAGGGAGGTCAGAGGGATGCCTAACCTAAGGCTTCTGACCCATTTCAAGGAACGGGTCACCATACTGGCAAGAGATCGAGGAGAATATGCATGTGCTGAAGGGGAGATTGAATCATCAGACTGAACCATCCGATGGGAAAGCCTCTAAATCTGTTATTTCCATCTACACATAAAGGACCAGCATCTGAATAAAACCTTGCGTGAGGTTGACAGCTCTCGACACCAACACCACCAGCAGCCCCTGGATCCCAATCCCAAGGCAGGACCAAAAAAGAACAGTCCGAGCCTTGGGCCGAACTCTATCAGCCCCTCAAATCGTAGTTCTGAGGAGAAACAGTCATGGGTCTCAGAGGATGTAACAGTAAGGCCTTCCCCCACGCCAAACTCTATCAGGTCAGAGACATTCACCTGGGAGGGTGACCTATGCAGGACACATTCTGGTGAACACAAGACTGTAGCCCACTGCTAGATGATGAAGAAACGTCTGACATCTCTAACTTCCAGAGGATTGCTGGACTATGGAAACTTAAGCAGGATTTTTTTTTAAAATTCATTAGTGGGACGAAAGTGTCTCTGGTGAGGCAGCATTGATTGCCCAGAGGGCAGTTCTGAGTCAACCACATTGCTGTGGGTCTGGAGTCACATGTAGGCCAGACCAGGTAAGGATGGCAGTTTCCTTCCCTAAAGGACATTAGTGAACCAGATGGGTTTTTCCAACAATCGACAATGGATTCACCGTCATCATTAGATTCTAAATTCCAGATATTTTATTGAATTCAATAAGCCATGGCAGGATTTGAGCCCAGGTCCCCAGAACAGTCCAGCGATAATACCGCTCGGCCATTGCATCCCCAGTTAGGTTTATGTTGTGGAATCAATCAGCATACGTTAGCCCCAGTATATGTTTGTAATAGTCGAAGGCCCATTGTAAACTGAAGTTTGTTTGACTCATAAGTGCAATACCCACATAACCTCCATCCTGATGTTCTGGACAAGAGCTGCAAAGGATTTCACTGGTGCAAAGGAAACAAAGTAACTTACAATTGATGGGCACAATCATTTTTTCCGTTAATATAGTTGAGGGTTTTCAGGAGTGCATAATTGATGGTGGCTCAGGAATACTGATGTATTTTGTTTCTTTAAATGTACACTCAGGGCTACAGACTAGCCTTCACAATCAGTGTTGCTGTAAGGACAATGAAAAGAGTTATCATGCATGATTTACATTAATGTATCAGATAAGCTGGAGAACTGAGAAACAATATTTTAGTGATCCCTTACTACAGAGCGTATGTTCTAATTAAATGCTTAATGAACTGTATGAACCAGGATTCCTGTATTATATATTACATGGCTCACAAGGGGATTGTAGCTATCAAAAGGCAGCACGATTTGTATAATTAAATGCATTACAAGATTGCACCAACAGTTTAATCATTCAGCCATAGCAAAGTTGAAAAGACCCATGCCATTGAATTATAGACATTTCGACATTACTTTGTTCAAGAAATGAAGTACTAAATTGTCCCATCCCTTGAATCTGGGGTCTTGGTAAATGACGTCTACATGTGGCTGTTTCCCAGTAGTGCAGTTTTGAGTTAAGCATGTTCTTGTGGCCTTTCAAAAACTATTGGTTAGCTTCTCCCAGATTGTTGGTAAGCATGTTTTTGATAACTTTGCCAATTATCTGTGCAGATACACAATTAGCAACTGCAGCCGTTCACCCAAAACCACACATTTCAAACATATTAAACACTGACAGCAGGTAATGGGAAGGTAAGTGGGTTTAAGAAGTGTGTCTATGTACAGAATGGCTCATTTCATGCGCAGTAATAAAGGTAACATAATTGTCCTGTCTTTTATAATGGCTGTGCCCAAGTTATGACACAGCTCAGCAGCCAAGTTGGATTTTTTGAAGATCGTTGTGCAATGAGTGCTTTAAAAAGCCCAGAATATCTCTCTACAGCTCTGTATTTTGGCATTCCTCATTTGCAAAGTATAAGGCACAACTGTGCAGTGTTTCTCAAATCTATCTTTTAAAAGAGAATTTGTTTGTGGACTATTAAACGCTTAACATGGGCCTGTTTTTTCCCTTCATCAAACCTGACAGAGAGAGATCTCCGTCCAAAATAAAAGCCACCTCTTCTTTTCCCAATGCTGGTAGATTTCTCTATTTTCAACATTTTCTGATTTTGGTTCAGAGTTTCTGGATTAAGATTTTTATTTCCTTATATTACCAAATTCTGTATCTCAGCTGTAAAAATCTTACATATAAAGGTAACATTTAAAACGCAGATGGATTGTGAAGAAATAACATCTCCCAACTTTCTCAGAACTTTTCACCTAACCTCCTAAGAACAATAACTCAGGCTGGGTACAAGTCCCACGGCAGTCGACTTCAATTGGAAGAAGACGAGAGATGGAAGAAGCAAGCGGCAGGTGGAGGATCACAGAGCGACCGTTGAGTTGCCTTAAACATTCTCAGGAACAGTGCATTACAAAGCCGCACTTCACCAGAAGACCCCTTTCCAGGGAGGTGATCAGTCTGACGTTAATGTCTTCTACAAGCTGGTCAATAAGACCAGAAGATATAGACGAAATAGGCCATTCAGCCAACCTCATCAGCTATCCCATTAAATGAGATTATGACTGATCTGATAACCTTCAACCGCCCATTCCTGCCTCTTCCCCCATAACCCCTGATTCTTTTACTGACTAGAAATGTCTAACGCAGCCTTGAATGTACTTAATGGCCCAACCTCAACAGCACTCTGCAGTAAAAAAAAAATTACTACAAATTTACTGGCTTCTGGGAGGAGAATTTTCTCATCTTTGTTTGGAGGAGTGACTCTTTATTCTGAGATTATGCCTTCTGGTCCTAGACTCTCACCAAGGGAAAACCACCTTTCTGCAGCTACCCTGTCAAGCCCCCTAAGAATCTTATGTTTCAATAGGGTTGCTATTCTCCAATGAGTGTTGGCCCATCCTACTCAAACTTTCTCCATGAGATAGCCCCTCTACACTCGATATCAACCAAATGAACCATTTCTGAACTGCTTCCAATTCCAGTATAGCATTCCTTACATAATAGACCCAAAACTGTTCACAATATTCCCAACTGTGGTCAGACTAGTGTCTTGTCTAGCTTCAGCAAAACCTTGCTACTTTTATATTCTATTCCCTATGAAATAAAGGCCACCATTCCATTTGCCTTCCCTATTTCTGAACTTGGCTGCTAGTTTTATGTGATTCATGCAAGTAGCCCTGAATGTGATGAAGTGTCATCTAGACTCGAAACATTAGCTTGCTTTCTCTCCACAGATGCTGTCTGACCCACTGTGACCTCCAGCATTTCTTGTTTTCAGTACAGATTCTAGTATCTGCAGTAATTTGCTCCTATTCCTGAATCCCTTTGTGATGTAGCTTTCTGCAGACTTTCTCCATTTAAATAATATTCTGCTCCTATGTTTCTCATGCCGAAGGGCATAGCCTCACAGGTTCCCACATTACATTCTATTTGCCAAGTTTTTGTCCACTCCCTTACCCTTTCTATATCCCTCTGCAGACTCTTTGTGTCATCTACATCGCTTACCTTTCACCTAATTCTGTGTCATCCACAAACTTGGCTACAATGCATTCACTTGCCTCATCCAAATCATTGGTATATAGTATAAAGAACTTTGGCCCCAGCACTGGTCCCTGTGTCACACCACTAGTTACAGGCCAAAAAGCCTCCTCCCTCTCTCTTATCCCAACTCTCTATCTTCTATTAGTTAGCTAATTCTCTGTCCATGCTAATATACAAACTCCAACATCATGGGCTCTTACCTCACTCAGTAGCCTAATGAGTGGTATCTTATCAATTGCAGACATCTTCTGAAAATCCAAATATATTACAACCACTACTTCCCCTTTATCAATCCTATTTGTTACCTCCTCAAAGAGTTCTTGTAAGTTTGTCAGACGTGATTTCTTGTTTATTAAGCTGTGCTAACTCTAACATGATCATGCCATGTAGAGGCCAAATGCTGGAAAATGGGACTAGATTAATTTAGGATATCTGTTGGGCAAGGACGAATTGGACCAAAGGGTCTGTTTCCATGCTGTACATCTCTATGACTATGTATTTCTAACTGCTCTACTTTTACATTTTTTTTAATAGACTCTAACATTTTCCCAATAACAGACATTAAGCTAATTGGTCTATAGTTAGAGATAGTAGGAACTGCTGATGTTGGAGAATCTGAGATAACAAGGTGTGGAGCTGGATGAACACGGCAGGCCAAGCAGCATCAGAGGAGCAGGAAAGCTGATGTTTCAGGTCTGGACCCTTCTTCAGAAAAGCTTTTGTTAGCTTTTGTTTCATTTTCTTGCCTCCTTCCTCTTTAGATAAAGGTGTTACAGAGGTTTTCCAATCCTCTGGGACTTTCTCAGAATGTAAGGATTCTTGGAAAATTACTATCAGGGCATCTACTAATTCTGTAGTTACTTCCTTTAATATCCAAGGATTCATCCCTTTAGGTCCAGGTCACTTATTAGTTCTTAGCTTCATTAGTTTCCCTCATACTTTTTCTCTAGTGACAGCTATTGTACCTATTTCCTTTCCTCTTTAGTAATTTTGGAATGTTTTTGTGTCTTCTATTGTGAAGACTGATACACAGTATTAATTAAACTCCTTTGCTATATCCTTGTTCCCCATATTATTTCCCCAGTCTCGTTCTCTAGTATTCTCTTTGTCTTCTGTCTCATTTTTTTGGATATATACATTTATCTTCCCTCTATTATTTTTGGTCATCTTTTGTTGGATTTTAAAACTTTGCCAATCATTTTGGCTTGCCACTAATCTTTGCCAAATTTTTTTTTGCTTTTATGCTATCCTTGACCATGGTTGGCTTATCCCGTTCCTAGAATCCTTGATCAGCGGGGACGTATCCTAATTTGCTAAATAAATTTAGTAACTTTTCCCATGAGCACCAGCAGTCAAAGGAAACGGTTGTAGGTCCTACAGGCTGTTGCTATAACAAGCTTACCACAAGTTCAGGTTCTGATTCACTGCACAAATAGGGCATCTTACAATAAGCCTGCAACATTCCTGAAGCCAAAAGGCTACTACAGTAATTATAATGAGGTCAGCCAGGTGGACCTTGTAGAATATGAGTTCCCTGATTGGGTCTGTTACTCTGGTCCAATCAGGGAGCCCTGGCTGTCAGATAAGGAGTGTCCGATATCCTGTTCACTCTGACAGCTGGCTCTGAGGGAGATGGATCAGTGTCAAGGACTCTCCACATGCAAATAAAGGGTGAAGGGATTTCGGTCTCTGTAGAGTTAATTCAGTGGCGATGAGAGTGGGATTGATGATGTAATCTTACAAAAGAGTCTACTAGCTGAAGCCCAACTGGACTTCCAACTGCCACCATTGCTGGCTTTATCATTGGAAAATGAGGCAAGTGTAACATTTGAGTTACAGGGTATGCTGATGTAAGTGGACGCCCTCATCTGTCCGTCTGAGCTTAGGGAACACCACTAGGGTAAAGTCAATTGCATTACCTCACTCAGGGCATGTCCTGAACAGAGGGACTCTAGGTCAGCCCACAGCAAAACCCCAAAACAAAGACAAGCTTCAGCCAAACGGTTAAAATTTTCTTCAGGATCCAGGCCGGCAGGCCATTGTAGTTGCTGACAGTATGCAGACTTGAGGCAGCAAGAGTCCCACTAGGCTTGAATTGAGTAAGAGAACCCATAGGCCGGTATCCAGGAGAGCGCACACCCTGCAAAGTTCATCTACGTCTGGTTTGGAACAGTTAAATTGCTTAGCAACATCTACATTAGAACCAATCAAAATAAACGTCAGGTTAAATGGTCACCTGGTTCTAATAAATGTTGATACTGGCACGGCCATTACAGTGATCGCATAACCAGTCTTTAACAAAATTCACTCTGGACTCCAGTCCTTACATTTGCACAAGACCTTGGCTAAACTGAGAACACATACCGGCAAAACTTTACAGATTAAGGGGTCAGCTTTGGTTCCAGCCTCTTACGAAAAGCAGCAGGTTCAGTTACCACTGATCTTAGTAAAAAGCTCAGGCCCAAGCTTGATGCGGTGAAATAGGTTGAGAAAGATTCACATAGTTTGGCTCAATGTTTTTCGATTAGTAAATGGCTGCCTGAGTGAAGGTCTAGGGACTATCAAAGGAGCCAAGGCCACCTTGCATGTTGATCAGGAAGTAATTCCATGATTCTGCGAGGCCCGCCCAGTGTCATTTGCCTTACGGGCAAAAGTAGAGGCAGAAGTCAGGAGGCTGGAGAGCGAAGGAATCATCAATCCAGTGCAGTTTGCAGAATGGGCAGCACCAGTCGTACCGAAGCCCAACAGATCAGTTTGCCTTTGTGGGGATTTTAAACAAATGGTTTAAACCACTTCTTGTCAATGGATAAATACCCAATCCCTTGCATAGAGAATTTATAAACAAAGCTGACAGGGGAGTGCTGTCGTTCATGAAGCTGGACATGAGCTGTGCATATTACAATTGCGATTAGATGAAGATCCCCAGAAGGATGCTACAATTAACACCCATAAAGGATTTGTACCAATATATAAGGCTGCCATTTGGGGTATCGTCAGCCTGTGCAATTTTTCAGAGGACAATGGAGAACATTTTACCAGGTCGCCATTTGTCTGGATGACATGCTAATAAATGGGAAGACGAATAAGGAGCACTGAGAGGACTTGGACACAATGCCTAGACAGGCTATGCGGGTGTGCACTTAAGAAGGGAATAATGTGTGTTCCAGGCACCCCAAGTGACCTACTTGTGCTGTAGAGTCAACAAGACCGAGTTACACCCTTTGGAAGATAAAGTGCGGGTGATCAAAGGTTCCCCAGCTCTCACATCTGTACTCGAGCTTTTCATAAGAGACTGGAACCAAAGTTGACCCCTTCATCTGTAAAGTTTCCCCGGTGTAGGTCCTCAGTCTAGCCAAGGTCTTGTGCAAATGTAAAGGTTGGAGTCCAGGAGTGAATTCTGTATCGGAGTGTAGGTCTTTCCTTGGACCAGTGAATTATTATAGAAAGTTCATGCATAATTGCCTGTTCCTCGTTTCCCTTGGGAAGGTGATGCTGAGCTGTCTTCTTGAAACTTGGCACTCAATTTAGTTCAGGTAGACCCACAATGCCAAGAATGGGCAAATAAACTTGCAGGAACTAGAACGTTTCAAACCGGAAATGAACTATTGGTATTATTGTTCAGATGGGTAGATCAGTAGCAGATGGAATGTAAGCCTGATAAATGTAAGGTGATGCAGTTTGGAAGAAGGAATAACACAAGAGAGTACTCAATGAATGACAAGATACTAGGAAGATCAGAGGAACAGAGTGACCTTAAGGTGCTTGTCCATAGATCCTGAAGATGGCAGGACAGCTTAGGAGGGTAGTTAAGAATGCGTACGGGACACTTGCCTTCATCAGTCGTGGCATGGATTACAAGAGCCAGGAAGGTTGTGTTGGAGCTGTACTGAACTTTGCTTGGGCCACAGCTGGAGTACTGCATGCAGTTCTGAACACCGCACTAAAGGAAAGATGTGATTGCACTGGTGAGAGTGCAGACGCTGTTGCCTGGGATGGAGTAATTCAGCTATGAAGAGAGGCTGGATAAGCTCAGATTGTTGTCTTTGGAGCAGAGAAGGATGTAGGGTGACTTGTTTGAGGTGTATTAGATTTGAAGGGCACGGACATGGTGAATAGAAAGCAGCTGTTCCCCCTTAGTCAAGGACATAATTTTAAAGTGAAAGGAAGAAGGTTTAAAAGGGATTTAGGACAAAGCTTTTTCACCTAGAGGTCGGTGCGGGTCAGGAATGCACTGCCTGGGAGGATAGTTAAGGCAGGAAACCTCACAACCTTTAAAATGCACTTGGATGAGTAGTTGAAGTTGCATAACATTCAAGACTATGGGAGTGTGGAACTAGTGTAGACAGTAGTGTTTTTTTTGGCAGTAGAGACTCGATGGGCTGAAGGGCCTCCTCTGTGCTATCTGATTCGACGAGGGATCTAGTGAGACTACTTTGGAAGATAAGGTAATCAGTATAGATCCACCTGGATGTACAACATTAGCTGGTCATGAGATGGGCGTTGGAGAATCAGTACCAATAAAACAGTACCCTTTTCAATTGAGTTCCAGAAAACAAGCTCAGGTGGAAACAAAGGTTCAATACGTGCAGGAAATCACTTGACTTTTGTTTAATTCATCCATGGGTGAGTGTTGCTGGGTGAGCCAGTATTTATTGCCCACCCCTAGTTGCCCTTGAGAAAGCAAGATTGAGTCACTTTCTTGAGTAGCCGCAGCCCACTCGGTATAGGTAGACCCATAATGCCATGTATCTGTTGTCCTTGTCCCTCTAGATGCTACTGGCCATGGGTTTTGTACATGCTGCCAGAGGAGCTTTGCTGAATTTCTGCAGCACATCCTGGAGATGGTACACACTGCTGCTACTGAGCATCGGTGGTGGAAGGGAGTGGATGCTTGTGGATGTGGTGCCAACCAAGCAGGCTGCTTTGTCCTGGAAGGTGTCGAGCTTCTTGAGTGTTCTTGGAGCTGATCTCATCCAGGCAAGTGGGGCGTATTCCATCACACTCCTGACTTGTGGCTGGTAGATGGTGGAAAGGATCTGGGGAGACAGTTACTGTGGTGTTCCTAGTCTTTGACCTGTTTCATAGTCAAAATAATGTTAAGTATAGTCCAGCTCAGTTTGTGGTCAATTGTAACCACCAGAATGTTGACTTCGGGGGATTCAATGATACTGATACCATTGAATATCCAGAGATGACGGTTAGATTGTCTCTTACCTCTGAGGAATTACTGCAGAGATGTCCTACATTGATATTCTTGATCTCCAACAACTTCTATCATCTTCCTCAGTTCTGAAGATGGGTCACTGTACCCAATACATTAACTCTGATTTCTCTTCATAGAAGCTGCCAGACCTGCTGAGATTTTCCAGCAATTTTTGTTTTTGTTTATATGGTAGATGTTGTTTACTTGGACTTCAGTAAAGCCTTTGATAATGTTCCGCATGGAGGAGGCCGAGGATGGACATGTCACCAGGGGAGCGGGAGGGGGCATTAAAATGGATGGCAACTGGAAAGTCAGGTTGTTTGATGCATGCAGAGTGCAGATGCTCCACTAAATAATCCCCAGGTCTGTGTTTGGGCTCCCCAGTATAAAGGTGACTACATCAGGAGCAACAGATACAAAGGAGCAGGTTGGATGAAGTGCAAGTGAATTTCTGCTGGATCTGAAAGGATTGTTTGGGGTCTTGGACAGAGGTGAGAGGGGAGGTGTAGGGGCAGGTGTTGTACCTCTAATGGTTGCAGGGAAAGGTGCCCTTGGCTCACGGCCCACAACCCACACTCACCACCTTTTCCAAAACTTTTCCCCTGTCCCCAACACGTCATCTTCACCATGGAGGTACAGTTCCTGTACACCTGTATCCCCCCACATGGGAGCCTTAAAAGCCCTCTGCTTCTTCCTCTCCCGAGGGCCAAACAGACCCCCTCCACTGACGTTCTCATTCGCTTGGCGGAACTGGTCCTCACCCTCAACAATTTTTCCTTCGATTCCTCCCACTTCCTACAAACCAAAGGGGTAGCCATGAGCACCCACGTGGGCCTGAGCGATGCCTGCCTCTTTGTAGGGCTTGTGGAACACTTAGCCCTTCCGCAACTGCACTGGCACCATCCCTCACCTCTTTCTCTGCTATATTGATGACTGCGTCAGTGCGGCCTCATGCCCCCTTGAGGAGCTCGAGGTGTTCATCAACTTTGCCAACACCTTCCACCCCGCCCTCAAATTCACCTGGACTATTTCTGACACCTCCCTCCCCTTCCTGGACCTCTCTGTTTTCATTGCCAGAAACCAACTCACCACCGGCATCCATTTCAAATCCATTGACTCCCACAACTACCTCAACTACATCTCCTCTCACTCACCCTCCTGTAAAAATGCTATCCCATACTCCCCATTCCTCTGCCTCTGCTACATCTGCTCTTGGGATGACACGTTCTAGTCCAGAATATCCTAGATGCCCTCCTACTTTAGGGACTGGAACTTCCCCTCCTCTGTAATTAATGATGCCCTCAACCACATCTCCTCCATTTCCCGCACTTCTGCCCTCAAACTCCCTCCAGCAACAATAAGGATAGAGTCCCCTTGGTCCTCACATACCACCCCAACAATCTCTGAATCCAACGCACCATCCTCCAACATTTCTGCCACCTACAATCAGACCCCACCTCCAAAGGTACTTCCCTCCCCACCCCTGACACTTTTTGCAGGGATGTTCATTCCATGACTCCCTCGTCAGCCCTACACTCCCCACCAATTTCTCCACCACACCAGGTGCCTTTCCCTGCAACTGAAAGAGGAGCAAGACCTGCCCCTACACCTCCCCTCTCACCTCTGTCCAAGGTCCCAAACAATCCTTTCACATCCAACAGAGATTTGCCTGCACTTCATCCAACCTGGGGGAGACTGTTAAACTGAGGTCTGTCTGCCCTTAGTCATAAGACTCCATGGAGCTATTTCAAAGAAGAACATGGGAGCTCTCTTTGTTACCGTGACGATTTTTTTTAATCCCTTGATCAGCATCCCTATAAGACAGGTCCTGACAAAGGCTTTCGGCCAGAAGCGTTGACTTACCTGCTCCTTGGATGCTGTCTGACCTGTTGTACTTTTCCAGCCTCACACCTATACATTCTGGCTTCCAGCACCTGCAGTCCTTATTGTCTCTATCATCATCACGTTGCTGTTTGTAGAAACTTGCTGTGCATAATTTGGCTACAGTATTTGCAACCATAATGCATTTGGCAGAAACCTGAGGCTGTGAAAGGCTCTATACAAATTCAGGTCAGTCTGGAGACAGCTCTGATATTCTACCCCTCCAACCCCCATCCAAATGCCTCAACTCGTTCCTGTAGTCTAATGACAGTAACTGCAACGTGTGGTACCTTGCAGTTGACATTTCGTTGGTGCATTTCATGGGATATTCCTGATTTATTAATACTTAATATTTCTTTTAAAATTACAGCAGGTAAGTAGTCCAAATGCAGGACACAAGCACTTGCCTGACAACACAAAGGCATTGTTGATTGCAGCAGGATACTCTACCTTGTGGTGACAACACCCTCTTTGAGTAAGTACATTTATAAATCATTCACACAGAGCTACACATGCCTGGATTGTTATCGAGCTGTGGTGTTAAAGGGTAAACAGTTTGTAGATAACTCTCTGCTGTCTCACCCTCATTCCAGCCGGTGAGAGATAACACGTTTTGTGTGAAACTGAGAGAGCCACACCATAATGAAAGGATTGGCATGGAGTCCTCAGAAAACTGAAGCTAATCACCAGGACAGTTCAGCGAGAGACCCGCAGAGGAATGAAAGCACTCGATGGTTTTTGTTTTCATAATCTTTGACTTTCCTTCATTAGTTGTAAAGAAAGGTATTGGGTTCGGATTAGGAAGGTTGTCTGGCTGGGTGAGATGGGAGATAATGTGATGAAAAACCGCCCAGGAATGGATCCAACCAGAACTGTTGTTTCTCCAGTGGGTTAGAACTTACTGATCCAATCCTGTGTCCATATGTGTGTACGTGGACATCCCAAAGACCACCAAAACAGCCATAGCTGCTGAGAAGCCAAAAGGAATGCCCTGTTCTGTGATAGGAGTGAAATTTAAGGACGCACTGATATGTACTTGCTGGCCTCTCCAACCATCCCCAACTTTGGAAAAGAGCAGGTAGATATCAGAGCGCACCTCCCAAGGTCCAGATTTTTAGTGTTGCATCTCCTGTAACACGCTTTTGCCAGCGGCAACCTCTTTCATATTCTGTTCATCGCCCCATCCGAGAGGTCTATGTGGTACAAGTTCAGTTTGTGTAATCTGTGCCCATACTTTAACGTGGTCAATCTGTCAGATCTGTGCCATACCTAGTCCATAACCTAATGTCAAGGTTATTGTATCCTTGGAGTGGTGCCCAAAACTGAAGACATAGACCTGTCTTCCACTGATGGCAGTTGAGTTATAGACCTGACTCTGCTCCCAGATGAGGTGGGGTGACGATGGAGCCTGGGATCTTTATCTTCTATGTTCCTTCTTCAACACTGTATCTCTGTCATATCTTTTGGTCCAGTGTCTTCAATCCCTCTGACCCCAATAACAGTTTGTACTTCTGTAACTGCTTCTGTCCATACAATCCTTCCATATATTTGAAACCTACTCCTGTCCCTACAACACTCCCTATCTCTGTAACATCCTTCAGACCCAACAACCCTCCTCCTTTCTGTAATCTCCTTGAACCATTAAAAGGCTCAGTTGCTATAAAACCACCTCCAGTCCCTCCTACCTACCACCCTCCCACCCTCCTACTGAGTGCATCTCAGTAACATGTCCTATCCCAGTAATATCCTCCTCCAGTCATGACACTCACTGTCTGTGTAAATCACCCATCCCAACAAACACCCTGATCACTGTAAACAGCTCCTGCCCTCCAAACCTCCCTGTCTCCATGAACTGCTGCAGCCCCTACAGCTCTCCATATCTCTGTAACTTTCTTGTGTCCCTACAACCTTCACTAGCTGTGAAACCTGTTGCAGTCCTACAACCCTCCCTATCTGTAGGTAGGAGGAATTGTAGAACCTGCGGGATGTTACTGAGGTAGGAAGGGTTGTGGAATCTGGAGGCTGTTACTATTCGGTACTTTTTGGATGCAGGGTTCAATCAAGGATTCTCCTGAACAGACCACGGGATTACAAAGCAACTGCACAAGCCTGGGACCCTGCTTGGTTGATTCTGAAGCTCAAATCTAGAATGGCTAAGCACAGCTTCAGGCTTCCAGGCTGGGAGATGTGAGTTCAGATATAAATCGAGTTGTCCATTCTGTCTGTGTGCCTAACACTGACCTGGTGCTGCTCTGGTAGACGGCGCTGTCCGTGCATCTGGTGACTTCCAAATCTGCAAGACTGACCAGAGTTCAGCTCATCAAAGACTTTGTTTGGACTAAGTTTTTTTTTGATAGTTTGAGAGAAGCAAGAATTAGTTTCCAAGTGGAGAGAATGAAATCTTTATCATTGACCCTGATCCATGTGGTGCTGTTTCATGGATTCTGTTATTTTCTACAGAATATCAATAATAGGATTGTTTAAGAGGGCATCTGAGCACAGATTTTCTGTGCTTGGTAGAGTTCGTCATCAAGTGAAGTTAATAGTTTATGCCTTAAGACCTCTGCTAGGATACAGGATTCCTGAACAGTCTGTATCAATGTAAATACTTATTCGATGCTACCTCACCAACTGGCTCAGAGGTTACTACACTGGGTCCTGAGCAGCAAGAGTTGGGAAACCTCATGTCCTTTGTATCTAGGGCTTGGCACCAGATCTGGGCGAGAGCAGCTGACTGAGGAAATGTCACTTAGGAAGCTTGGGATCTTCCTGTTCTGTGTATGCCTGTGCCAAGGAGTTACCTACCTCTCATTAAGTGAGTGGTTCCATTCTCCAGTCCCTACAGTACACCCTCACTGTAAGCACCTCAAGCTGCTTCCATTCTATCTAACCACCTCGAGCCCGTGCAGTGAGAGGGAGGAGGGCATTGACGACGGGTTTATTGTTTGAGAAACACTGACAAAAACGATTCCACAAACTCCTCCTTGAGATCGATCTTCCCACAGTGATTGTCTCAGACAATGTGAAGATTGAAGGCTCCCGGATTTATCCCAGTGTCTTTGATACAAATTCCAATAATTTCCTGTTTAATGTAGTGTCTAACAATACAGTACTGTTCGGAGGCCTGAAAACTGCTCTCCCACTTTGTTTTCTGACACTTCCTATTTCTAATTTGCATTCATACTGACTCCACTTCATAATCTGGGAACAAATCCTTCCTCGGTAATGCAAGATAACAAGCATGGGGCTGGATGAACACAGCAGGTCAAGCAGCATCATAGGAGCAGGAAAACTTGACGTTTCAACGTCAAGTTTCAACGTCAAGTTTTCCTGCTCCTATGATGCTGCTTGACCTGCTGTGTTCATCCAGCCCCATGCTTGTTATCTTGGATTCTCCAGCATCTGCAGTACCTTTTATCTCTTCCTCGGTAATGCCTTTGTTTTCCCAACCAACCAGTTTATCCCTCCTGTTTTCCCATATGGCCTGTCTCTCCACAATATGGTGTGTCCTCAAACATTGACATCCCATCTTTTCTTCCCCCGTACCCACGTCTCCCTGATTATGATTCATTCTTAATCATTTATCCATTTGTCTATCCATCATATTGCAGATACGTCGTGAATTCTATTAAAGAACGTATTAGTTTACTTTTTGCCACTATTTCCTGTCACAACTTATTTGCCGATTTCCTGATGTCAAATTTTAATTAAAATCTGTTCCTTTGTATTTGTCCTAACCTAAGTCACCATGCTTTGGATTTGGAAATCTTTTTCCTCCTGAATCCTGCCCCTCCTCTTCTCTGTCAATGTAAAGCCCCATCCTTAAACCTACTTACATGATTAGCCAGGACACTGGTCCCAGCACTGTACCAGTGGAGCCCCCCGAATGTCATACTCACTTTTCCTGAGCACTGATGGCAGTGCCCCTGAATCTATTCTACTTTTTTTTTTGTTTCTACACCAGTTTCATCCTGAAATCTTCCTGCCTTCTGGATGAAGTGGTAGATTCTGATTTTGATTTGATTTATTATGGTCATGTGTACCTAGGTACAGTGAAAAGTTTTGTTTTGCGTGCAATATGGGCAGATCATACCATACAAAGTGCATTAGGATAATAGAACAGAGCGAAGAATGCAGTGTTACAGCTGCAGAGAAGCTGCACCAAGAACAAGATCAACATTAAATTTAAAATTCAAGAGGTCCATTCAGAAGCCTGATAACAGCGGGGAAGAGTCTGTTCCTGAATCTGTTGGTTTGCATGTTTAAGTTTTTGTTTCCTCTGCCCGACAAAAGAGGTTGGAAGAGATTATAACTGGGGTGGGAGGGGTATTTGATTATGTCAGCTGCTTTTCCGAGGCAGTGAGAAGTATCGATGGAGTCAATGGATGGAAGGTTGACTTACGTATTGCACTGGGCTGTGTTCACAACTCTCTGTAGTTTCTACCAGTCCTGGGCAGAGCCGTTGTCATACCAAGCCATGATGCATCAGATCAGGATACTTTCTATGGTGCATCTATAAAAGTTGGCAAGAGTGTTGGTAGGGCATAGATACAGTTACAACATTCAAAAGACATTTGGACAGGTACATGAATAGGAAAGCTTTCGAGGGATATGGGCCAAATGCAGGCAAGTGGGACTAGTTTAGTTTGGGAACTTGGTCGGCATGGATGAGTTGGACCAAAGAGTCTGTTTCTGTGCCGTATGACTCAATGACCACTTTGTACCACCTTTGCTCTGTCTGAATGGTCAGGAATGACCCTGACCTTGTAGTTACTTGTCATTTCAATAAACCACCCTTGCTGTCCTGGCCCTGCAATAGTGCTCCAATGAAGATCAGCACAAGCTGGAGGAACAATGGCTCATTTTCTGTTTAGGGACGTTATAGCATCTACGACTCAGTGTTGAATTCTATAACTTCAGGGCATGATGCTTCACCCACTCCACTCTTTTCCCTCCAAATCCCTGAACCCCTCCCCTGCCTCACCCTTTGCTGGTGTGTCTTGTTGACTTTCCTGTCATTTTCTCCTTTCCACACCTTTGTTTTCACCCGTTTTTACACCTTTATCACTCCTTTACCACATTAGCTTTCACTTTTTGACTTTAGCTTTTGTTCCGGACACCCTCGACGTCTATTCCACTTGGTCCTCTCCACTCCCCCTACCAAGAACATTAAAACCATCGCTTTCTGACCCCTTTCAGTTCTGAAGATGTCAGGCTGGGCTTTGTATCATGAACTCTGTTCCCCTCTCCATAAATGCTTCCAGATCTGTTTCTATTTCTGCTCCCTGAATGATCTACTTAAGCATGTAAAGCTTTTTGTTTCAAATGGATCTCACCCCCACCATTTCATGCTAATTCTGCAGATACAGTGAAGCTTCAAAATCTCCCCGCCCCCAACCACATCCCAAAACCAGCCCAGCTCGTCCCCACCTCCCTAATCTGTTCGTCCTTTCTCCCTCCTATCCACTCCTCCCACCTCAACCCCCACCCCCACCTCCTACCTACCAGCCTCATCCCCGCCTCCTTGACCTGTCCATCCTCCCTGGACTGACCTATCCCCTCCCTAACTCCCCACCTACACTCACCTTTACTGGCTCCATCCCCGCCTCTTTGACTGGTCTGTCTCCTCTCCACCTATCTGCTCCTCTATCCATCTTCTATCCGCCTCCCCCTCTCTCCCTATTTATTTCAGATCCCCCTTCCCCTCCCCCATTTCTGAAGAAGGGTCTAGACCCAAAATGTCAGCTTTCCTGCTCCTCTGATGCTGCTTGGCCTGCTGCGTTCATCCAGCCCTACACCGTGGTATCTCAGATACAGTGAAGTGTTGTTTTGCGTGCTATACAGGCAGATCGTACCATACAAAGTGCATCAGGGTGGCAGAACAGAGTGCAGAATTTAGTGCTAGTTGCAGAGAAGGTGCAAAGAGGGAGAGAGATCAAAATTAACATTTGAGAGGTCCATTCAAAAGTCTGATAACAGCGGGAAAGAAGCTGTTCTTGAGAATCGATTCGTACATGTATTCAAACTTTTATATCTTCTGCTCAATGGAAGAGGATGAGAGAGGGTACAACCAGAGTGAGAGAGGGTACAACCAGGGTGAGAGATGTTTTGATTATGTTGTTTGCTTTCCTGAAGCAGTGGGAAGTATAGACAGAGACAATAAACCTACCGAGATGCATCAGAGAAGTATACCTCTATGTTCTTTGTCTATGTTCTATTATAAAATTTGATAACAAACCACAAATGGAGACATTAGACACAGGGAACAAAAAAACTTGACATAAGGGCTGTCCGAAATTGAGCAGGAGATACAGAAATGTGTAGAAGTTTAAACAGGGAAGCCTGTCCATTGGAAAGTTTGAGATAATTTGATTGAAACTAAGGATGACCTCAACTAATTAACATACAAAACGATTACTTACACAGATATTTACCCAAGAGCACACCTGTGAGAGGCCACCAATTATGGGTAATTCGACAAGTAAATTTTACAATATCAACATCTCTTGAACAAAGGCCCTAGACAGCCAAAATTAGGTCAAAACAAATAACTATCCAGGAATTTATGTACTGAGGGTGCTAAATGAAATTGGAGACTAAATCGACTGAGTGCTGATGGTTATCAACAACAAGTCAATGCGGACAACGGAGATCAAATGAATCCTATCTTATTTTTGAAAAAATGCTGACGACAGAAACCTAGTTAACTATAGCTCCCAGAATGTTGATTACGTTTCTCAAACATTGATGGCTGCCATAAAAGTTGTAGCAGTTCAGGTTTCATAAATAGTGGCTTAAAGTACAAAGTAACAAGATAATGACAAAGGTGTCGGCTGTGGCTTTGTGGGTAATGCTCTTGACTCTTTGTCAGAAGGCTGCGAGTTCAAATCTCACTCCAGAAACCTGACTCTAAAATTTGTGTTGACGCTTTCAGGGCCGTACCTGTGCTTGAGATGGGATATTAAACCAAGAGCCTGTCGAACCTCTCATGTAAACAATGCGTCTGTTTCAAAGAAGACCACAAGAGTTCTCTCTTGTGTCCTGGACAAGCATTTATCCTACAAACAATATCAGCAAAAGCAGAGTTTCTGCTCATGATCATGTTGCTGTTTGTATGAGCTTTTGGAGCCATACGGCATGGAAACAAACCCTTTGGACAACTAGTCCATGCCGACCATGTTCCCAAACCAAACTAGTCCGAGTCAATAAATGTGGAGGTAGGAAAGCACGGCAGGTCAGACGGAATGGGGAAATAAAGAGAGGGAGGGGCTGGAGGGAGGGTAGATGGGATGGAGATAGGTGAATGCAGGTTAGGGGTTATTGTGGTTGGTCAGTGGGAAGGGTGGAGCAGTTAGGTGTGTCGGAAGATTATCAAGTTGGGGGTGGAGAGAGTTTGAAGCTGGTGACGTCAATATTCAAGCCATTGGGCTGTAGGCTCCCAAGGCAAAATATTAGGTGCTTCTGCAGTTTATGATTGGCATCACTCTGACAGTGGAGGAGGCCAATGATGGACACGTCACCTGGGGAATGTGACCGGAGTCAAAGTGGATAACGACCAGAGGGTAGGGTTGGTTAGTGCATGCAGAGCACAGATGCTCCATGAACCGGTCCCCCAGTCTGCGTTTGGTGTCCTTGATATAGACGAGACCACATCGGGAGCAACGGAGACAGGGGATGATGTTAGATGAAGTGCAGATGATTCTTTGCCGGACCTGGAAGGATTGTTTGGGACCTTGGATGGAGGTGAGAGGGGAGGTGTAGGGGCAGGTGTTGCACCCTCTTGCAGTTGCAGGGAAAGGTACCGGGTTTGGTGGTAAGGTTGGTGGGGAGTGTAAAGCTGATGAGGGAGTCATGGGGTGAGAAGTCCCTGCCTGCATCTTGCACCTTTCCTATTCATGTACTTATCCAAATGTCTTTTAAATGTTGTAACTGAGACTGCATCAACCACTTCCTCTGGAAGTTCATTCCACACACGAACCGTTCTGTGTAAAAAAGTTGCCCCCAAGTCCCTTTTAAATCTTTCTCCTCATCTTAAAAATATGACCACTAGATTGAGCTTTCCCACCTCGGGAAAAGACCCTTGCTATTCACCTTATCTATGCCCCTCATGATTTAATAAACCTCTATAAAATCACCCCTCAAACTCCTGCACTCCAGTGAAAAATGTCCCAGCCTCTCCAGCCTTTCTTTATCACTGAAACCCTCCATTCTCAGCAACATCCTGGTAAATCTTTTCTGATCCCTCTCTCTAGGAGTATCCTTCCTACAACAGGGTGACCAGAACTGCATATAGTACTCCTGAAGAGGCCTCTCCAACATCATGTACAACCTCAACACGACGTCCCAACTCCTATACTCAAAGATCTGAGCAAGGAAGGCAAGTGTGCTAAATGCCGCCTTAACTAGGCCTGTCCACCTGTGACCCAAATTTCAAAGGACTATGTATCTGAACTCCTAGGACCCTCTGTTCTACAACATTACCCAAGGCCCTACTTTTGATTGTAAAAGTCCTGCCCCTTGTTCGTTTTCCCAAAATGCAATACCACACATTTATCCAAACTAAATTCCATCTGCCACTCCTCAGGCCATTGACCATTGATCAAGATCTCTTTGTAACCTTGGATAACCTTCCTCACCGTCCACTATGCTACCAGTTCTGGTGTCATCCACAAACTTACTGACCATGCCTCCTATATTCTCACCCAAACCATTTGTGTAAATGACAAACAAAAAAGAACCCAGTACCGATGCCTGTGGAACAGTGATGGTCAGAGGCCTCCAATCCGAACAATAGCCCACTACCTCTACTAGTGCAGGATCATGGAATTCAAAAGTACTTCAAAGGCTGTAAGGCACTTTGGGATACCACAGAAGGCACTATGTAAATGCAATTTTTCCTGCGGTGTAAAATTGAGTAATAAATGTGTAGAAATAGCAGTTTTACTCCAGAAGGAAAGAATTAGCCAGAGGAAAGTCCAGCACCTGTCAATCACAATGATTGCGGAACTGATAGGGCAAAATGATTTCATCTCCCCTGCAGACAGGCCACTGATGATAGTAAGTTATATCATTAAATATTTGTCAGTTGTTTCTTTTCGCAGTCAGTCCAGCAGAGGTTTTCAGGATAACAAGGTGTAGAGCTGGATGAACACAGCAGGCCAAGCAGCATCAGAGGAGCAGGAAGGCTGACATTTAGGGTCCAGACCCTTCTTCAGAACCTGGAGGTTGAGCTATTTGCCCCAAACACCTTCTCTTCGGACTTGGGAAATGATAGTTTGTTGGGTAAAAGATAGTTGATTTTGATTGACTTGCAGACAATGTACGGCCTGTATTTCTCGGTTGGACTGAACAGCCTTTAATCTCTGGTATTTCTGTCATGGAGCATTTTGATGATGCACGTCTGCTCTTTATTGTTGTAGGTGCCGTCCCTGCTACAGCGGGTTTCTTTGTCTTTGCAATATTTGAACCTTTGCAACTTGTTGGTCTCGTCTTCATAGTGTCTTCCCTGAAGCTGTGTTCACCACATCCTTAAATTTTGTCTCTGGGATTTGCTTCTCATTCTGCCTCTATATCTGTGCTGAAATGGACAGAATTATTGCATCAACCTACTGAATATTTTGAGTCCTTCCTTCTCTCTCAGTGATTCGATCATTGGTGAAACCAGCCTGCACACTACCTCAACTGGAGTTTCATCCTTACCTGATATGAAATGCTTTCTGGTTTCTTCTTTGGAAAGTACGCAAGTCAAAAATGTTGGCTGAACTTGTCCCTGCCTTATACTGTCTCCATCTAATGTCAGAGATGAAGCTGCCATCAATAGTTCTTCACCGTGCTATGTCACAGACTGACTCAATTTAATTGCAGATGCTTCCATTCCTGACAAGTGTAGATAGTTCAGTTGCTGCCTCTTCATTTGCATTTTGTTTTAAACTTTGTTGCATTGCTATTTGGACACTCTTCAGTGTTGATAACATTTTGGCCAAACCAGTACAATCACAGCTTTCCATCTCTTTGATGGTATGAAACAAAATTTTTATTGCAACATAACTAAGCTTTCTTGTTTAGATTCTGACATAAGTTTATGGAGACGAGCAAATCTCCTTCCAGGTTTTCAATGACTTTTTTCTCATGCTGAACGTCTTCTTGCCTTCTGAATGACATTGTAGTCAATACATGTCCTTTTACTCCAGAGTGAAAATTGTTGCTTGTGAAGTTCATATAGGTTTTCTAGTGTTTGGTGTTCCCTGTGTTGGAGCATGCTCATAGCATATCTTTTACATTAAGGATAATGATGCCCCCCGATCATGTAGTTGAAATTCTGTGGCTGTCAGCAATATTTTGTTGAGCAAAGTTCGTTGCCTGAAAATATCATGAAACTTATTTCATGTCTACCTTCACATATGCGAATTGCCTGTTAATATAAATGTCAGCATAACTGTCGGTGTGGAGTTTGAAAATCCTCCCCATGTCTGCATGGGTTTCCTCCAGGTGCTCCAGTTTCCTCCCACAGTCCAAAGATGTGTGGTTTTGGTGGACCGGCCGTGCTAAACTATCCATAGTGTTCATGGGTGTGTAGTTTAGATGGATTAGCTGTGGGAAATGTAGGGTTACAGGAATAAGGTCGGGATGGGAGGGCAGTGGAATGAGTCCGTATGGGATGCTCACTAGGGAATCGGTGTGGACTTGTTGGGCCAGAGCTCTGAGGAAGGGTCACCAGACCTGAAACGTTAACTCTGTTTTCTCCTTCACAGATGCTGCCAGACCTGCTGAGCTTTTCCAGCAACTTTGTTTCTGTTCCTGATTTACAGCATCTGCAGTTCTTTCGGTTTTTATTGTTAAACCTTGATTATGTCTTTGTGTAAGTAACTATTCAGACTTTTGCTTTTCTGTGACTGTGTCCTGCTTTAGTGCATTTGCTCAAAGCATTTAGTTTTAAAACCTGGGCACTGTTCTTGCCTGTGAGGTTTCTTTGCTCCACACTTTTGGCAAGGATTTACAGTGCCTGGAGGCTGGCCAATCCATTGCATTGACTTATCTGGTGCATCTTTTGTGCTTTTGTACTTTAAGAAATTAATAGATTCTGTAGATCTTCTGTGCCAAGTTTTATCTTTCCTTTTAAGCTTGACCTGCTTTTCCTTGGGACCTCTGCTTCACTCACCATTGAATGGCCTTCTCTAGAGTAAGGTACTCTTTTGCACTGTAACAGATTTGACAAAGACTCATCAGAATTCTGGCCTTAATTCAGAATAGTCTCATCTACCCCATTAGTTGCTTCTCCCCGTTAACCTGTGGAGATCATTGGTGAAATCACCAAAACATTCATCTGCACTGTCTTGCTGAATCTTGTCCCTTCAATTACTTTATAAATTCTGAGGTTGAAATAATTATCAAAGGTTTTCAATATTCTTTCACATTTGACTGATGTTTCACTTATCCCTTGATGTGCTACACTTCCAATTGTGCATTGTTGTGATCTCAGCTGATGTTATTACTGGATAAATCAGATCCCAGACTGAAATGCAGCTTGATAGATGATATATTATTTAGTTTTTATTTAACAAGGTGGAGTTTCACTGAAAAGCAAGTACAAAATGCTGAAGATGTTTTAAAAAATTAAAACATATGTTTATTACACAAAAGAAATGAAGACTAAATGGAATAAATCAAACTATTTACATAAAACACGACGTGAATGATTTTGAAATGCACAGGACAAATATAATCCTGTTTATCTCAACATCATCACTTTACAGTGCCGAAATACCAGAGAAAATTCACTTATCAATCACATCTATAGGTTTGATTTAAGACCAGGAATTTTAAGAAACAGTTGAGAGTTTGATGGCATCTCCTTTGTATATACAGATCTTTGACTTTCTTAACTTTCAATAACCCATTCAGTGTTCTAACCAAACACTGCTGGTCTGGAATTTGTAAACCAAAACTCATACACTTAAAGTATCAAATTTCCTAACTTTTCAGAACTAACTCCTTTCTCCAGGAGAAAGGGTTTCATGCATCTGACTTCATCCAGGATTACTGGAAACTGAAAATAAAAGTGTTCTGAGCTAGAATTTAGAAACTATCCAAATGGTCAAAATTCTTTTCTCAATGCTGCTATTTGGCCCATCTCCAGAATTAAAACTTCCTGGCAATACTATTTCTGATGTCATTGCTTCCTATAGTGGTTAGGGAAAATGGTCTGGATTGTCCAATGGTCATACATTATTCAATTGTTGATGGGAGTTTTGCATGGGGGTCCTATGGAATTCCCATTGAAGTACACTCTGAAGAAATTGCTTGGGAAGTGATTCCTTCTGCTGGGTAATTTGTCTATTCCTGGAACTTCTGAGTCTCCATTTAAATGGCCAATAGGGTTCTGAAGAAATTAAGAAAGTAGTGACTCAGGAAAAGTTAGGCTATTCAATACATAGTCTGACTCCTGAGTAACTATTCAACAGACTCCATACTTACTTCACATACACTTCTAACTACACCTCCTCCCATACACCTTACAGCCCCCAAATCCTGACCCAACACCCCTGACGTTCCAACTCCCCTCTTGACCCCCTGACCCCATTCCCCCAAGACCAGACCTGACTCAATGCATCTTCCCTAGCTACCTTTCTCACCTCCTGGCTTCCCCGGCTCTCTACCTGACCCGTCAAGTTGCTTCACCAACATTACTGAACGCAACCATGTCAGACCTGAGCCCCGGACCTGACAATACTGCCTTCAGATTTCTCCCAGCCCCACCCCAACTTACACTGCATCACCTATATAGCCCCCTTGTCACCTCGTACCCTGGCATTCTAACCCCTTCCCATATGGCATACTACACATCGGGGACTTTTACGCCTTATCCTGCTGGCACCCTGCCTACTACTCAATTGGCATCTGATACCATGGAACCATACTCATTCCCTAGCTGATACCATAATTACCTGGCACTCTAACCTCACCCACATGGCACCCTATCCTCCCCCTTAACCCATCTGGTACCCTACCCTCATACAAATTTTGTTTTCTTACTGTTTGCCAGCAGCTGTTGAAGTGGCTGCTGGGATTTCGATCTTTTAAATGTCTAAACACAGCAGCTGGCAGCTGTGAATAAGATGGGTGACATTCACCTCCCTCTGGCTATTCTACACTGTGAAAGAGCTGTCAGAATGGAAGTACGGCTCCATTCTGAGACAGCCCTGATCGAAATCTCCTCTTGGAAATGCCGAGCTCCCTTCATTTGTGAAGGGGCAGGGCTGGAGTGACCAGCTGCATGAGGCTGCCACTCCCCGAAAAGTCCAGCCCTTTATCTTATCTGCTTTAAATATTTTGATCAGCAATTTCCTGGCTCTCCACGCCCTGAATAAATGAGTTTTCCGTGGTGCTCCTCTTAGTTTTGTTCTCCAGCCCTGCCTATGGGAGGTGATAGCCAATCAGAGCTGCAACTTCATCTTTTAAATTATTGCCCTTTCAACTGGAATTATTGTGTCATTGAAGGTTTCCCCCATGTGCACGAGGGACCTTTGACTTTAAATCAAGCAATCCTTGATGAATGTTTGACTTGCTGGTTTAACTCTGTTCGGAACCACTCCCACAGACCCATTCCCTCATGATACTGGCTACATCTCTGCCTTGGAGTTGCAGATACCCTCTGTCAGGCCTGAAATGCTTTCTGTGTCATTGTGTGGGGCTCACTGTTGTCAGCGATCAGCATTATCTGTTCGTGTTGAAGTCTTCTGGGTCAGGAGCATGCTTTTTATTTGTTTTTTTTTTGCCTCTGAAGACCCAGAACCTAATTTGTCTCAGTTGGCAGCATGTGGAGAAAATTGCCAGTGACTGCAGCCTCACAACAGGGGCCACTATTGTCACCATGCCATATGTGTGTGTACCTGTGTGTGAGTGTGCCTGTGTGTGTGTGAGTGTGCCTGTGTGTGAGTTTCTGTCTGTGTGTGCCTCTCTGTCCTATGTGCCAGTTTGTGTGTGTGAGAGTTTCTGTGTGTGTGTTTGTGCCTGTCTGTATGTGTGCCTGTCTATCCTATGTGCCTGTGTTTTTTGTGTGTGTGTCTGTCTGTCTGTGTGTGTGTAAGCATCTGTCTATGAGTGTTTGGGTCTGTGTGTGTTTTCTTTCAAGCCCAGAGTGGTGTTGGGTGGATGAGTGCAGCCACTGCAAGAGTCTTGTTCAGTACAAAAGATGACGTTAGTTGCATTAATGCAGCTATTTACAGATTACATGACATTAGAACAGACACTCCAAGGAGTTCACTAGCCCCAGGTCCATCTCTTCCTGCTCCTTCTTTGCTGCTGCTTTACTCTCCATCTTTAGTCCTTACTTTAGTTCTTCCTTGACTTTAGTCCCCACTGCCATCTTCATAGTGGACAACACTTACTGCATTCAATCAAGTATTGACCTTATTAGGGGTAGGAAATTAGTTGAAAGAGGACTAAAGCTATCTTTAGGAGAGTGATACCCATACAGAGAGCTGCAATGAGTGGATTGCTACGGAAAGGAAAACTGCTATTCATATAGCCCCTTTCACAAACTCCGTACATCTCAAAGCACTTTACAGACCATCAGAGATAACAAGGTGTAGAGCTGGATGAACACAGCAGGCCAAGGAGCATCAGAGGAGCAGGAAGGCTGACGTTTCGGGCCTCGAAAATGGTTTGGGCCCGAAACATCAGCTTTCCTGTCCCTCTGATGCTGCTTGGCCTGCTGTGTTCATCCAGCTCTACACCTTGTTATCTCAGGTTCTCCAGCAGCTGCAGTTCCTACTATCTCTGAAACAATTCTAACCCCACTGCGAAGCCTCTTCTAAAGATGCCTACCTTACAGACCATCGGGTATTTTTGGAAGTGCAGCCAATTTGCTCACAAGGGATCGTGATCGTGGTCAGGTACCGTTTTTGCCGTTGTTGGTTGAACAACAGGGAGGTCTGCCCTGCCCTTCATTGAAGCAGCATCATGGCATCCTTTACATCCGCCAAAGAGAGCAGATGGGACATTACAATAACACCTCTGAGAGTTTAGCATTCCCTCAGCATTGCACTGGAATATCAGCCGAGGTTTATGCACTTGCATTTCTGAGTGGGATTTGAACCCATGCAGACATCACTGGCTAGCTCAACATTTTGTTGCCCATCCCTAGTTTCACGGAATCAGAAGTGGGACACAGTCTGCTTCCAATCTAGATCATAGTCTAGGGGATCACACTGTATCCTTAACCAACCTCAATAACCTGGATTCAAACAGGTGAAGGAAATTGGCCACGGAGCGAGCAATCCAAAAACTGTGCAACATTGAGTGGAGCTTAATACAGCTTTGGCATTAACTGTTTCAGAGTGTCTTGCCCAAACCTTGTTGGTCTTCCAGAACAAGGAGTTGGCCTCGAACGAGTGTTGCTGACCTGCGCATTCCAAGGCCCAGGACCACGTGCTGACGGACACACTAAAGCTTGGGGCAGATGCTGCCAAGGTGCAGTGGGGAAAGACCAATGTCTGAGATCTTCCTGCTGAAGTTAAATGGGGGTCCGTTCAGTTATTGGACCCTCCCGGTGTGTCAAATGCGTGCAAATATAGTCTTGTGCAAGTAAGAGATGCCTTTGGCCTGTTTATTGGATAGAGTTAAACTCTAATGTTTGTTTGCTTGATATGCTACTGTACAGAACCAAACTGCATTTGTAACTACGTAATATACAAAGATTTTTTAATGAATAAAGTATAGTTTTGAAATAGAAAAATCTGTTTCCAAGCTTATAGAAAAGGCACAAGCCTGATCCCTGGGAAAGAGAGTTTTAACCTAACTTGCTGGGTAAGGATTCCATGGGTCAAGTTGGATCCTTAGTCTTGCATCCAGTCTGATTTTACTCTCCATTAGAAAAGGTGACATGCATTTATATAGCAGCTTTCAGAACATCTAAACAGCCAGTTAAGCACCATTTGAAGTGTTGTAGCATAGGTAATATGGCAGTCAATGTGTACACTGCAAGCTCCTGCGAAGAGCAATGGGATAAATTGTTTTGGTGACGCTGGGTGAGGGATGGATATTGGTTCTGACAGTGGGAGAGCTCCCCTGCTCTTCATCAATGAAGTTCAATGAAAGAGGCAATGGCCTAGTGGTATTATTGCTGGACTGTTTAATCCAGAAACCTAGATAGCATTCTGGGAGGCACTGGTTCAAATCCCACCATGGCAGATGGTGGAATTCAATAAAATATTTGGAATTAAGAATCTAATGATGAATATGAATCCATTGTTGGGGGAAAGAAACCCACTGGGTTCACTAATGCCCTTTAGGGAAGGAAACTACCATCCTTACCTGGTCTGACCTACAGACCCACAGCAATGTGGTTGACTCTCAGCTGCCCTCTGGGCAATTAGAGATGGGCAATAAATGCTGTCTGGTCAGTGACACCCACATCCCATTAATGAATAAAAGAAAAAAAAAGTTTAATGAAGATTAAAATTGCATGTCTTGTAAAAACAGTGTTGCACCCACACTTGATAGTTTGGTTCAATTAAAATTGCCCTGGTTTCAGACACCTGAACGACTTTGATAGGTTTGAAAAGAACTTCATTCTACAGCTTTGAAAAGAAACAACTGAGCAAATAACTTCCCAGAAGTGTGTGTCAGATTATGGACAGTTTGGAAATGCTAATTGCGTGAACCCCTTTTACATTTTCTGAAGAAGGGTCCAGCCCCCTGGCCTGCTGTGTTCATCCAGCTTTCCACACTGTGTTATCCCATTTCAGGTTAAACCCGGATTGCAAGGTGAGGGAGCTTCAGGTACAAACAGGTAACATTCAAGACCACAATCAGGAAGTCTTCTTCACAGAGGGTAATCAGTACCTGGCCCCACAATGAGAAAAATACTGTGGCTATTATGGGCTCAATCATCGGGACTCGTTCCGTTGTACTTGTCCTGCGAAAGGGTTAAGCCAACCCCTTAGCACCGTTCTGAGAGATCTGGCAGCATATTGAGTGTAGACTGGAGGGGTGAACGCAGCTCGCGTTGTCGCGCCAAGGGATTCCAGAGCACTGCATGCTGTCTGACTGGCCAAAGAGTTAAACGCGCTGTTACTTTTAGCAGAGGCTCTACTGCCGTTTTTCTGCTGCCAGCCTGTGCTGGTGTCGGCTTATTGTTTCATGTGCCTCTTCCTCTGAAAGCAACTTATTTTAGGGGATGAATCATAATTCCTGAAGCCATAGAAACTCTTTGGAGAAACACCCTGACCTCTTCAAGGCTGAGTAAACACACGTTTGTTATATTACCAAAGACGTTTATTTGCTGAACATTTCCGATACGAAGAGAGGGTGCAGTGCAGTTAAGATGAGCTACTCTTTGGCCTTTCTTTACGCCGCCTTCTAACTCTTTAGAGAACTGTCTCAGAGTAACTCATGCTCTTTTCATATGAAAATTGGCTTGATTCACGAGTGTACCAAAACTGGGAGCAAGACGAGGTCAATCCTGCTAAGCCAAAGTTTAGCAATTGTATAACAGCTCTCACAGCGCTACTGGTGCACTTGGCACTGAGTGCAGCCTCTCCCAATGTCTGATTACACCCACAAGCACAATCCCTGGGTGCCCAAGAGGCTAAATCATACTTCCGATGTGAGAAGCGATTAACTTGTATGTTAGCCAAACTTGTTAGCACGATCGGTCACACTTTCTCGCTGTGACTTGTGCCTTTAGGTACCACTGCAAGGCTTTGAGTACAAAATTCAGCCTTGTTGTTTCAGTGCAGTACTGAAGGAGAGCCTCACTGTCAGAGATACCAGATGTTACACCAAGGTTCTGCAGTGTTCTTTCAGGTGAATGTAAAAGGTCCCAAGGTATTATTCTGAAGAAGTAGCGAAGAATTTTCACGGGTGTCCAGCCCAGTTGCTTATTCCTCAACCAATATATAAAAACAGATGATCTGCTCAGGGTCACATTGCAGCTATTGGATCTTGCTGTGCACATGTTGGCTGCCACGTTTCCAACAGTGCCATAGTGACTACCGCTTCATTATCTTTTTAAAGCGTCCTGAGGCATTGAAAGACACCATAAAAATGGGAAAGGGGGCAAAGAAATCTGCCAGGATGCCCACTCTTGATAGCCAGCATGTAGTCTGAGACTTCTCCATCCATGGTTGGTCAGGCAGGCATTTGACGAATAGCCTGCCAGCATTCGCTGCCATTCGTTTGGATAATTGGAGGGCTCCCAGAACTCACGTTGCAATTCCACAGCACAAACTACCATGTTTAGGCAATAAAGGGCCAAGGAAGCGCCGTAGAATCGAGATGGGTGAGAGTGGGAATATGGATTTAGAAAACAGAAGCATTATAAGAGGCCGGTTCAGTCCACAGAAGATTTTGGCAACCGCCCAAATTCGATGAATGCTTAACTTGACTAACTACCAATTCTGCAAATGTACATTGTACCTTTCTTGAAAGTCCCAGCAGCAAATATATCAAGAGGTGGGCTTGTGCAAACTCTAGTCCTGATAAGTCAGTTTGCTGCTGGAAACATTTCAGTTCCAACAATAATGTGCATATTTGCCTTTCATATCGAAAAGTGTCCCAGGATTTTGTTTTACAATGCATGATCAGATAAACTCCAATCCAAAGGTGGTACTGAGAGGAGTGGCTAAGACTTTAGTCAAAATGGTACATTTTAAGAGGAATTTAATGGTGGAGACTGGCTGAGGGAGGGAATTCTGGAGCTTGGAGTCTAGCCAGCTAAAGGCATAGTGGGATGAAGGAAACTAGGGGGATGCACAGAGCTGGAAGAATGCAGAAATATTAGAGTGTTGTAGGGCTAGTGAAACACAAGGGTAGTCACTGTCCCACGTTGTGTCCCGATTCAGCAACGCCTTACATTTAAAACTTCCATTCAATCTTTCAAATCTCTCCATGCCTTGGCCATTTCCTGATCTCTGCAGCATGTTCCAAGAGAACTGCCCCGTTAGACCTCGGTGCTCCTCTATTCATGACTTCATGTTCATCTCCAAATTGTATCACCCCACCACTGTCAGAGAGTTATACAACCTAGAAACAGACCCTTCAATCCAGCTGGTCCACTCGGACCAGGTATCCTAAACTGATCCAGTCCCACTTGCCTGCATTTGGCCCAAATCCCTCCAAACTTTATCCAAGAGACAAAACTATGAAATCAACAGCACTTAAATACTGTTGGGAAGATTAACATGTGAAGCAGTAAAAACAGGTAACTCCATTTTTTTTGGGTTACCTGAAGTTGGACATAAAGTATAAATTTATCTAGATTTGTATTTCTTAATGTTTTATTTATCCCTAAATCAGTACCTATTTTAGTGTGTTTTACCACTGTACTAAACCCCAAAATATTAAATAGCATCCTGATCAGTACGAGTGCACTACTAGTTTAACTGACCAATCAAGCTTTGTAAATGTCTCTCTTTTAGATAAGTTATTGCATTTCAGTAATGACTCAAAACGATTAACTGGGATTGTTTGTTACTGCCAGAGAACTGCTGATTGAAAGCTATTCCAGACTTACTGAGCTCAGCCAATATATTTAAATCCACACAAGCCTACCTCCTAATTTTGAATTCTACTCTAACCTTATTAATAACAAATGTCTCAAATTCAGTAGCACCCGGTACAAAGAAAAATCAGCAACAAGTATCTGGAGGATGCCAAAAGTTTTCCTTTGCCGATAAACCATTGTGGAATCTGTTTTTAGTTGAATATAACGTATCTTGGACAAAACAGACCTCAAAAGAAAATACCACACCTTGGGAGCATCATTCACATCACAGATACATTTGTTACTTTGTATTTTGTATCTGCTGCCTTTGTGGGCAGTTTTAGGTTCACTCCTAACGAACCCTACATGGCGCTGCCTTTTGAATCGATTGACTTATAGTCCCATGAATATGTAACTAACAGGGATAAACAGATTTCTTTTAGATGACTCTTCCAGTTGTGGGAGATTTCTTTTAGACATCTGTGTCATCCAGGCCTCCTTTAAACTGTCAGCAATGAGGATAAGGCGTCAGCCTTTTGGGTATCCATCTATACGGACGTTTCCAAAACAAATCTCCAATGTGTCAGAACTGATTGTCCGTCAGAGATTCAAAGAGTCATACAGCATGGAAACAGACCCTTCGGTACAATCAGTCCATACCGACCATAATCCCAAACTGAACTAGTCCCACCTGCCTACTCCAAACATTTCTTATTCGTATATTTACCTAAATGTCTTTTAAATGTTATTACTGTACCTGCATCCACCACTTCCTCTGAAAGTTCGTCCTACACACTAAACACTCACTGTGTCAAAAAAAATTGCCCCTCGTGTCATTTTTAAATCTTTCTTCTCGCACCTTAAAAATATGCCCCCTCGTCTTGAAATCTCCCACTGTCCGGAAAAGACACCTGGCATTCACCTTATCTAAACCTTTCATGATTACGTAAAGCTCTATAAGGTCACCCCTCAGCTTCCTAGGCTCCAGTGAAAAAAAGTCCCTAGCCTCTCTGGTTATAACTCAAACCCTCCTTTTCCTGGTACCTGAGACAAAATTCCACCATACCTCCAAATGTCCAACCGCTTGGTTTTGACTTTTCTATTAGTAAGGTATTAGAAAGCTGTTCGCACTCATGAGGAATTCCTTATAGGCTTCTGCTGTATAAAGCTATTCACTGTTTAATCTGATTACACCATGGCCTTTCTTCTTCTCATTACCTATTAATGAGACCTGTCTCTCGTGCTCCTATGATGCTGCTTGACCTGCTGTGTTCATCCAGCCCCATGCTTGTTATCTAAGAGGGTTCTTGGTCCTGTTTTCTGACGGAGTACTGACTACCACGAGTTCGAGCTATGCTTTCCCACTCTCCACTTCACCCCATTCTAGCAGAGCGTGGACCTCGTTCTCCCATGTCGTCTCTCTCAACATTCAGCCATTCGCATTTCAACCAGGCTATAGCTTTTCCTGCCCCTGTAGCAGAAATGTCTTGCCCCTACAATAACCACCGTCCCCCAACCCCCTGGAATATATGTCCCCTGAATAAATCCCCCCTGCATTATGGATAAGAAACATTACTGGTTTCCCTGTCCCTCTTCGGTTCCCTGTGATTGTGAATGTCATCCTCCCTCCGTCGGTGTTTATTGCGAGATGAAATTCTGCAGCGAGGGCGGTGTGCGAAAACATTTTGCCTTCCACATACTGCAGCCTGTGGGCAGTGTCAACAGACAGTAGACACCATCATAGCTGGGCTCTTCCTCTTCCAGAGAAAATGGAGCACAACGGCTTAATCAGACAGAGCATTGGTCTGAGGAGAGGGAATAGAGAGGCATAAGGAGGCACAGTAACATCATTCTCGTGTTCTGGTTTCCTTCCCATTGTCGAACAATTCAATCAATCCCTCATTCGATCTGACATTCTTCTTCTGGTTTCAATGGAGTAAAATGTCCCTCTAAAGCCAATATGGCTGACTCTTTGAAGTGAATCTATTAAAAAGAATTGAGCAGCCTTTGAATCCAATTGACAGTGTTTGGCGGTGTGGCTTACAATTTTCCCCCTGACTATGTCCTAATATCGCATTCTTCAACTTGGAATCCACTTTTTCTTCAGGCACTTGTCAGGGTTGGTGAGGAAAGGTTGTTTCCTCTTGTGGGAGATTCTAGGACCAAAGGATATAATCTCAGAAAAAGGGTTGGAGGCTAAAGGCAGAGATGAGGAGGTTGTTATTTTTTCTCTAAGAGGGTAGTGAATCTGTGGAATTCTTTGTCACAGTGGGCCGTCCAGGCTGAGTCGCTAAGTTGATTCGCAAATTTCTAATCAGTTGGGGAATCAGGTTATTTGGGGAAAGGCAGAAAATGGAGTTAACGATTATCAGATCAGCCATGATCACATTGATTGGCCAAGCAGCCTCGTTGGGCTGAATGGCCTACTTCTGCTGCTATATTTTACACTGAGCACACCCCAGCAGTAGTGCCATGGGCAAATATTCATTTGTTAAAAAGCTCGGTATAAATGCAGGTTGTTGTTATTGCATAGGTTCACGGGACTCGCTCCTGTTCATCCCTTCCAGTTCCAGCGGTACAGTGTACCTGCTAGCCCCACTAGGGGCGTTTTACTGTGAGCTAGATAAACAGACTGTACTGGTAGCGAACGGCGCGAACCTTTGGTAATCGATTGCCAAAGCTTGCTCAATCTGACCTGTACAAGGGTTGGGAAGTTGCGGGGAGGAGGGGGGTTGGCGGATGAATGCAAGGGGTTGGCGGCGGCAAGAAATGGGATTTTCGCTTGAAAGTGGAGTTAGCTGTGGAGATGTGAATTACTCATTCATCGGCCGCCATAAGAAGTGTAAAAAAAGATAGTTGCCTCGCAAGGTTAGCGAGGGAGAAAGAGGCAGGCTTCTATTTTAAAAACCCAGACTGCTGATGTCCGGTTTAGGGTTTCAAAGTTTCCAGGCAGCGGCCTTAAAACCTGTATCAGTGCCAACCGTGTGGACAGCAGCGACAGAAATCTCCCTCACCCTTGACTGTCACTCCAACTGGAGTTGTTTAGTCTGTTGCAAACCCAAGTATTCTAAAAGGTCATCCTGCAATGTGGAAGGCAGCGCGTCTTATTGCTGCTGTGTAACTTTAACACTCCCTTAAAGTTTTACGCGACCGCAAGTGTGAGTAATGTCTCTTTAAAATTGTAAAACGAGCGAATGCTACTGTCCGTAGGCACCTTTCATTGATTGGTCCATAAGGTAACGAGCGGGTCATCGGTCCGTCCACTTGATTGGGCCAGAAGGAGAAGGGCGGGAACAGGGTAAAGAAGCGTCCGCTCAATGATTGGTCTGAACTCGTTTGGAGGCGTGGCCTGACTCCGCCCTGCCACCCTCCAGTTGTGAATGGGCAGCGCGCCCGGAGCCTGGATCTTGATTGGTGGAGTAAAAGACAATGGGAGGCGGTGCTGTCGCGACGGCGCGGCTCCCGACTGGACAAAACGGTTGATTGGCAGGCCGGGCGGAGCTCCCCCTTGGCTACATTGTGTTTGAAACAAAAGTAACAATGTGATCGCGGCGCCGCGAGTGGAGCGGAGCGGGGCGCAAGGGATCGGCAGGAAGAAAAGGAGCCGGATCCCGGCTCACACAGCAGCTCGAAGCTAACCAGCGGCACACACAGATAGAGTGAGGGAAGCGGCGGGAGAGGAAAGAGAAACTGCGAGAGGAAAGGCCACGAAGGGCAAACGCACGACGTTGTTTGGGGAGGAGAGCTGCAGAGCTTACCTGGGCTCCGAATTTGATGCGAGAGATTTGTGCCCGTTTGGGAGAGGGAGAAGACTTGAGGGCAGCGCTCAAGAGCCCTCATACATGCCTGGAGACTACTCTCGAAGAAGTTAAAAATCAGAAGATCTCAAAAAGTTTATACCTTGGTTGCTTGCGTCCTGCAGGCGATTTCACCTTCGCGCGATTGGAGAGAGCGAGAGCCGGAGATATCGGAGCCTACAAACCCCTCAACACTCCTGTCTAAACATTTCGAGATACCTTGAAAGTTATCACTTAAGACAAAAAGCGTGGAGAAATCGCCCGGGGACGACAGGAAGACCGCAGGAAGAGTGTGAGAGGTATTGAGAATCACTGGAAGTGTTTCCATGGCACGTTTGTCAATGTTGCATTTCGAGGGCGGCTGTTTCTCCCTGCAGTAAAGAGCCGAGCTGGACATTTTTGTTTTGTTTTCACCGGAGCGGCTAGGGGTTTCCTCTCAGTTCCAGCCCGTTATGGTTTGAGGCTGGCATCAGGTGTCTGACTGCGGCGTGCCCTAAGGTGTTGAGGGGGGGTGCGTGGAGAGGATGGTAGCTGGGGGGCAAGAGATGTGGCTGTGCTGACCCAGTGCAGGAGTAAGTTGGCCTTTAGGAGATCGGAGGAGGACTGTGACCATACCCTGTGCCCACTTGGCCAAAGCAGAGGCCATGCTCCGAGCGCACGGCTCCCTCCTGCTGAAGCTGTGCCTGCTGGCACTGGTGGGTGTTGCTGCCTGTGCCTCCAAGGCGATGGTTTGCCAAGTGATCACGGTGCCCATGTGTAGGGGGATTGGCTACAACTTCACCTACATGCCCAACCAGTTCAACCACGACAGCCAGGACGAGGCCGGCCTGGAGGTCCACCAGTTTTGGCCCCTGGTGGAGATCCAGTGCTCGCCTGACCTCCGGTTCTTCCTGTGCAGTGTCTACACCCCGATCTGCCTGGCAGACTACAAGAAGCCCCTGCCACCGTGCCGCTCGGTCTGCGAGCGGGCTAAGGCCGGCTGCTCACCCCTCATGAGGCAGTACGGGTTTGCCTGGCCCGAGCGGATGAACTGTGACAAGCTGCCCGTCCTCGGAGACCCTCACAACCTGTGCATGGACTACAACCGGAGCGAGGCCACCACCCTGTCTCCCGCCTTCCGCAAGCCCACCCTCGTGCCCGACAAGGACTTGAAGCCACCGTCCTGGCCCCGCCCTGGGCACCAGCCGAGGGAGTGCCGTGGCAAGTGCCGGTGCAAGGAGCCCCTGGTCCAGATCTCCAAAGAGAGTCACCCACTCTACAATAAGATCAAGACCGGCCAGGTGCCCAACTGTGCCATCCCGTGCTACGAGCCCTACTTCAGCGAGGACGAGCGGACCTTTGCCACCTTCTGGATCGGCCTGTGGTGCATCTTGTGCTTCCTGTCCACCTTCACCACCGTCTGCACCTTCCTGATCGACATGGAGCGGTTCAAGTACCCGGAGAGGCCCATCATCTTCCTGTCAGCCTGCTACCTCTTCGTGTCGGTGGGCTACATTGTGCGGCTGATTGCCGGCCACGCCAACGTGGCCTGCAACAAGGAGTACAACCACATCCACTACGAGACCACTGGCCCTGCCCTGTGCACCCTCGTCTTCCTGCTCATCTACTTCTTCGGGATGGCCAGCTCCATCTGGTGGGTCATCCTGTCTTTCACCTGGTTCCTGGCAGCTGGCATGAAGTGGGGCAATGAGGCCATCGCTGGCTATTCCCAGTATTTCCACATGGGAGCCTGGCTGATTCCCAGCATCAAGTCCATCGCCGTGCTGGCGCTGAGCTCCGTTGACGGAGACCCGGTGGCCGGCATCTGCTATGTCGGCAACCAGAACCTGGACAACCTGCGGGGCTTCGTCCTGGCGCCTCTGGTGGTCTACCTCTTCACAGGCACCATGTTCCTCCTGGCTGGCTTTGTGTCGCTGTTCCGGATACGCAGTGTCATCAAGCAAGGGGGCACCAAGACAGACAAGCTGGAGAAGCTGATGATCCGAATCGGCATCTTCACGGTGCTGTACACCGTGCCTGCCGCCATCGTGGTGGCGTGCTTCATCTACGAGGAGCACTACCGGGAACGCTGGGAGAGGGCACTCAGCTGCTCCTGCCCCGGAAACCAGCCACGACCGCGGCCTGAGTACGCCGTCTTCATGCTGAAGTACTTCATGTGCCTGGTGGTGGGCATCACCTCTGGGGTCTGGATCTGGTCCGGGAAGACTTTGGAGTCCTGGAAACGGTTTAGCAGTCGATGTTGCCGGGCAAGGAAGCTGGCCAACGAAGCCGTGTACGGTGAGGCCAGTGCGGCTCTGACAGCGAGGACAGGAGTCGCTGGCTCTGCTTCCTACCACAAACAAGTGCCAATGTCACATGTTTAACAGCCCCTGGTCAATGGGTTTGCTTATATTGTAAATATATAGATATATATATATTTATATATATATATAAAATGAAAAAGTACACCGAGGTATTATTGCCTGTTATCTCATGAGTCTTTTACACTGTAAATTGTGGATTTTAATCATTGTACAATGCGCTATTTTGTGGTGAGTGCAGAGTTGGTCACCTGTTGCTGTGCTCTACCATCTGTGCCAAGAGCGGCCAGAATCTGGCCCATTCAAAACCACAGACAGGAGGGAGTGGGTAAACTGCATGCTCAGTACCATGACCGGAGAGAAGAGCTGCACACGCTGCAAGGGTTATGTTTTGTTTTTGCAGTGCTCGGCTTGATTGGGAAGGTGTCTCTTTTGTGCATGCATTTTCTAAAGCCCCGGGAGCTGTGCTATTCAACAGGATGTGAGGGGAGGCACAGTAACGTGGTCATGATCAATACCAGCACAGTTCAGAGGTGCTGTACTCTCCGTGTCACCCTGCTTCTCTCTCTGTGCCGCACTCTGTGCTTGGTTTGATAGTCCAGCACCATTGTCTGGTCCAGTTCAAATATTAACCTGGTGTTGTTAAGATTACAGATTGGTTAGCAGGAATCATTTTCTCCTGGGCTGCTTGGCACACCCTTGCTACTAGCAACTGGGCGAGGCTGTCTTTGCGCCTGCCCAAGGACATAGCTATATAAGTCCCTTCCCCTGTGCTTTGTCTCCAGAAGCAATCTGTTCAAGCCACCGCTCAAGTCAGTAACTGAGGTGCTGTTCTTACATCAAGCCATGAAATGGTTTTGTGCAGTCTTAGAAAGCTCCCACATCGCTTAAATCGTAGTGCAGATGGGAGTCTTGCTGGGCTAAGCCGCCACTTCATTCCCCCGTTTTAAATCTTGATTCTGATTTAGGGAGAGCAGTCTGTATCCGGATTTAGTGTGCAAACCCAGGCAGTTTGTATTTGAAGGCATCCCCATCAGTGTCTGGATTTAGGGTGGGCAATGTGTGTGAATCCAGATGGTGAGTGGTCATTGAATGTGAAGGCATTACTAATTCAGGCTTTAAGTATACGTGCACAGATTATAAGGGTAAGCTAGGCTTCTGTTGTGTAATCGCTGAATATAAAGAAAGAGAGTAAGCCTAGTATTTTGGGGGGTGGGGGGGTCATCCTAAACTGATGCCCAGAATGTGCCTGGCATTGAGTGATTTACAATAGAACCTGTAGCAGATAGAGCCAGTGCATCTATCAGTGGTTGCACCTCTTTAGAAAGCTCATTGGTGTGCACTGCCAGGTTTAATGCAATTACTCACTCCCATCTTGAATCACTGATCTTGCCTCAGAGAGAAAAGGGCTATGTGGAACTCAGCTCTCTAACCCAGAAAGGACCCAGCTTCCTAGTTCCGGTGTTGTATTAACTGGGGAAAGGGCTGGCTTCTCAAGTGTGATACCCCTCATAGTTGCTGCCTGTAGATACACACCGGGCATCTTTCACCTTGCGTTCCCCTGGTTTGGGGAAGAGGCCTCTGAAGTCAAACCCTATGACCTCTGTCATCTATGTACTGACTGATCTCCAGACCATCAGTGTCTTAGTTTTGGGATTCTTAGCAATCCCTTCAAAGCCCCCTGTCTTTGTAGCCCGTTCCAGCCTAACAATCCTCTGGTCTCTGTGCTCCTTCAAATCTGGCCTTTGCATATCCCTAGTTTCCCATTGTTCCGCTGTTGGCAGCCATACCTTCAATGGATTAGACCACAGGCTCGGGAATTCTGATGAACCTTTGATTGGATGCTCCTTAAAACGTGCTTTGTTTTAACTACTTGTCTGAACAATTTTTTTTTTGTATGGCTGACTATCAAATGTGTGTCTGATTGACCTCCTTTGAAACACCCTGGAGTATCTTGTTATGTTAAAAGTTCTATACAAATGCAGCGGGTGAGAGGGCAGCCCAGGTCTGTCTTGCCCAGGTTTAATGATTATGGCTGCCAATTCAGTTCTCCCTTCTGCCTCCCTCATTGAGCCTGCCTGAACAAAACAAGTCTAGAATGCAGAGATACGTACAGGAAAGTCCTGAAATTACTGCACACTAGTGTACAATTACGTACTAATGTTTTAGCAGAGCCAATGGTCCCTATAAAAGTAGAACAAATAGGAAGCGTGGCAGACACTGGAAAACTGGAATGAAAATAGGAAGTGCTGAAAATACTCAGCAGCGATAAACTGCTCGGTGATGCTTAGTTTGGGTTCCGCCATGGTGACTCAGCTCCTGACCTCATTACAGCCTTGGTTCGAACACGGACGAAAAATCTGAATTCCAGAAGTGAGGTGCCCTTGACATCAAGGCTGTATTCAACAGGGTGCGGCATCAAGGAGCCCTAACAAAACCGGGATCCAGGAAGTATAGGGGCCAAGTCTCCGCTGGTTGGAGTCATATCTAGCACATTGAAGGATGGTCGTGGTTTCTGGAGTTCAGTCGTCTCAGTTCCAGGAGTTCCTCAGGGTAGTGCCCTAGACCCAACCATCTTCAGCTGCTTCATCAGTGACCTTCCCATAACATCATTAGGTCAGAAGTGGGGATGTTCGCCGATGATTGCACAATGTTCAGCACCATTTGTGACTCCTCAGATACTGAAGCAGTCCATGTTCAAATGCAGCAAGATCTGGACAATATCCAGGCTTGGGCTGACAAGTGACAAATAACATTTGCACCAAATAAGTGCCAGGCAATGACCAACACCCAACAAGAGAGAATGTAACCATTTGTACCCTAGTGTTCAATGGCTTTACCACCACTGAATAGCCTCCTATCAACATCCTTGGGTGCAGGGGAGGGGTGACTCATCTCCCTAATGTCTGTCCACTGTCTATATGCACACGTCAAGAGGGTGACTGAATACCCTGCCCTGTTAGCTTCAACAAAATTCAAGAAGCTTAACATCATCAAGGACAAAGTAGCCTACTTGACTAGTGCCCCGTCCACCACTTTCAACATTCACTCCCTTCACCACTGATGCACAATCTGCCACCCATAAGATGCACTGCACTCACACAGCACCTTCCAAACCTACCGTTACCATTTAGGAAGACAAGGGCAGCAGATACATAGAAACACCACCACCCGCAAGTTCCCCTGCAAGCTATTCGCCGTCCTGATTCGGAAATACGTCACCGCTCCTTCACTGCCACTGGTTCGAAATCCGGGAACTCCTTTCCTAACTGTCCCAACACCCCAAGGACCGCAGCGATTCAAGAAAGTAGCTCACCACTATCTTATCCAGGGCCATTATCCAGCCAACAGCTCTCACATCCCACAAAATGAGACGAAAAAATGTCAGGCAAAATTTGGGGAGAGTGAAACTCGAGTCGAAGTTTCAGATCAACGACCTTTCCAGTCAGAATTGGAAAATATTGAGATGTGTCAGGTTTTACAGAGGCAGGGAAGAAATAAGTGAAATGGATTAGAGTAAGTTCTCCACTGAGAGAGCAGGCATCAAATTTCAGCCAATTCAGTTAGTATTTGTGCTTCACAGCGTAACTTCAGGGTTCCTCTGTTACTATCACGTGGCCCTATTGTTATTGGAATCATACACAACAGTGGGAGGCCAACCATGCTATCGTGACCGTGCTGGTTTTATGAAAGAGCTTGCCCCAATTGTCCCACTCCACCTGCTCTTTGCCTAAAGGCCCTGAAAACATTTCCCCTTCAACGATATATCCAAACCAACACTTTATGCCTTAACCAATAAATGCAAAAACAGTATCTTTTCATGGTCGTACTGCCATTTGTGGGAGCTTGCTCTGCATAAATTGCCTGCTGTATTAAAGACATAACAGTAGTGCCTGCACTTCAGAAAGAAACACTGTATTGGTTGCAAATCACTTTGCAACGTCCTGAAGGCATTAAAAGGCATTGTGCAAGTGAACCTTGCAATTTCTAAACCTATAGAGGGCTTTTGATGGAATATCTAAGCATTTCTACTTTTCTTTATTTGGAAGCTCCTATGGCAACTGCTTCCGCCATCTTTTCAGGGGCTGGGCTGCAGCTATGGGTTTGATGAGTGAATGACCCATGCCAGCCTTCCAGGTATTAGTGTCTGTGATTGGCAGCGTATTGGATGGTTTTGGCTCTGGATTAGTTGCAATGAGTTCGTCAGATAATCAGGCTTCTCACTGGACTTTGCTGCAATCGATCTGGCTGGGGGCTGGATACACACAGACCTGCTTGCAGTTTGTTTGCAGGTGGATAATTTTCATGGTTCTCATTGGCCACTACGCTCTTTATTTGTGTAATTTGCACTTTAATCAACCTGTAGATAGTGACGCTCCTTGAGAGATTGGGCTGTTAGTTTGGAGTTTATTATCATTGCTTAGTCTTGGTGTGGAGAGGCTGGTAGTGGAGGATACACAGTGTTAGTGCAACTTGCAGTCCCACATACCCACACACACTGAATTCCCCACTTCTGGACTGGACTCCCTTGCAGCTGTTTCTTTATAGGTCCATTGACAGAGGAATGGGAAAGGTTGGGGTTCTCTATCCCAGAAAGGAAGAGGCTGAGAGCCGAACGGATTGATGCCATCAAAGTTATGAAGAGGTTCGATAGGACAGAAGTAGCTAAGATGTTTCCACTTACAGGGAGCCCATCGCTAAGAATGCAAAGTGAAGTATGATGAGAAAATAATTTGCAGGATGACAGGCAAAAGGCTACGAAGTGGGACCCCTCTCCACCCCCCAGCTGCTCTTGTGGAGAGCCAGCATGGACATGAGATAGGGCTAAATGGCCTTCTTTTGTGTTGTAACCATTCTATGATGTTATGGCGATCACTAGTAAATTTAGTTGGGAATCTGAGAGAAATGTCTTTACTGAGAGCGTGGTTAGAATTCAGAACTTGTTACCACAGGGAGTGAATGAAGTACCAATGTATTTAAGATGAAGCCCAAAAAGGATCTAATGAAGCATTCTTAAGATAGGCTGACAGTGCATGACGAAGTAAAATGGGAGGAGGCGCATGTAGGCCATAAACACGAGTGGCCTGTTTTTATGCTGTAAATAATATGTAATTTAACTATGTCAACTGTAACGCTTTTATGCAGACTCTGGGCACTAGGTGGCTCTGTGGTACAGGTTCCTAAAGTCTCTGTGCCAACTCTGCCATTTTGCATACATTATATTCACCAGCTGACCGTGGATATTGATATTGGAAATGTACTAGCCTCAGTAAAAACCCAATCTCCCCATACAACCTCAGGAATAAATTCCTTGCCAGGCAGAGTACTGAGCCTGAAAGGGCAAAATGATCTCTGCGCAGCCTTGTTCCAGAACTCACCAGCTGATGCTCCATGCTGGGCAACATCATTACGTGTCACTGTTATGTGAGGGCATGGTTGGACTTGGTTGCGATGCCGCCCATGGTTAAACAGCCAGACTCATGCAGCATAGGGAGTTATCGAGTTACACAGCACAGAAACAGACTGTTCAGTCCATCTTATCCATGCTGACCAGATATCCTAAACTGATCTGAGATAAAAGGTACTGCAGATGCTGGAGAATCCGACACAACAAGGTGTGGGGCTGGATGAACACAGCAGGCCAAGCAGCATCACAGGAGCAGGAAAGCTTGACGTTTCGGGCCTAGAACCTTGCAAGCATTTGGCGCATATCCCTCTAAACCTTTCCTTTACATGTACCCATCCAGATGCCTTTTATATGTTGTAATTGTACCAGACTCCACCACCTTCTTCTGGCAGTTTATTCCATATACGCACCACCTTCTGTGTGAAGAAGCTACCCCTCAGGACCGTTTTAAATCTTTCCCCTCTCATCTTAAACCTATGCCCTCTAGTTTTGGACTCCCCACCCCGGGAAAAAGATTTTGGCTATTCACCCAATCCATGTCCCTCATAATTTTATAAACTTCTATATGGCCGCCCCTCAGCCTCCGACGCTCAGGGGAAAATAGCCCCAGCCTAGTCATCCTCCCCCTATACCTCACACCCTCCAACCCAGGCAACATGCTTGAAAATCTTTCGCGGACCCTTTCAAGTTGAACAACATCTTTGATATAGCAGGGAGATTAGAATTGAAGACAATGTTCAACAAGTGGCCTAAGCAATGCAGCCTCCAGCTTTCAGAGGACTTTGCATGAAGCACAGCAGCTGTACCGGACATTGCTTAGGAGAGGAACAAGACTCCAGGTGAAGAATCAGAAAATAATATTTGTTAACAAAAGCCGTGCGGCGCAAACTGATCTTCAGATCCTGAAAAAATCGGGAAGAAAGACATGCATTTATTTAACATCTTTCACATCCTTTCCAGCCATGAGAATTTTTATTTTTGCCGTGTAGTTACTGCTGTAGTCAAGGAAACCCCGGAAGCTGATTTCTGCACAGCAATCTCCCACAAACAGCAAGGTGACAATGACCAGATATCCTCTTTGATAGCGATGTTGTTTGGCAGATAAGTATTGGCCATGGCACCAAAATTCCCATATCCTTCAAAATGTTGCCATGGGATCTTTTATATTTACCTGGGAGGCCAGGCAGGATTTTGGTTTAATGACTGCAAGAGATGGCTCACTTGCTTTGCGGTACTCCCTCGGTACTGCACTAGATTCCATTCGGGTTTCTTGCCTGAAATTTCAACTTCCCTTACTTAGAGCCAAGAGTTCTGCCCATTGAGCCACGGAGGCAATCTAATTTGTTTTATAAATCAGTGTAAAATGAGGCAGATTGTAGGGCTGATCAGTGAAAAACTAGGGGGAATAACAGATTTTGGGGAATATTGGCTTGAGTTTTTTTGTTGTGATAGACATTTGGAATGGGGTGTGTTCTAATGTGACCACCTCTGGAAGTTCTGGGGGAATTCTGGACTGTTTGCTTCATTTGTCCAAGCTTCCCAGTCCCATTGTTGATGAGAGAAGAGGTTTCCAGTTGATACAAGACAATCAGCCATCAATCTCACAGGGAAGTAAGGAGAAACTTCCTTATCAGAGAGAGAAGGATGACAATATGGAACTCACTAGTGCTTGAGGTGAATGACAAAGAAGCAAATAAAGGGAAGGGGATACACACAGGAAGAAGAAAGGAAAGGAAGGAATGCTGAGGGGGGTTAGACGAGCAAAGATTTAGAAAGGCTTTTGTGCAGCTAGATCCGACAGAAAAACCAGTGGTATTTCATGACCAGTGGTAGATTGATTCAGATGCTGTTTTCTCCCGAATCTGCACTTTGGTTAATGATTTAGATGTGGGCCATTAATTGTGTACAGTCACGAAATTACCTCGTAATTCAGAACTGATAATCTATTTGATCATCAATATATCCATTTGAGACTTGAAATTCAGTTTAAATTTTGAACTCAGAAATCCAAAACAAAACACAGCTCAGCTGGTTCACTCCTGTTCGGTTTTGGAAAGTCACTGGCTGTCCAAGATGTACATGACTCCTGCCTCACGCTGGCAGAATAAAGTGACCAGTGAGTCACTCAGCAGTGTCAAAGGTTTTCAGAGGCAGCCTTGCCAATGGTACTTGTGTCTTGAGACTTAATTTACAATCATTGGTCATTTTTGGCAACCTTGTGTTGATCAAGGGATCCATGTAACACTGGATCCAAATTTAACTGGAAAGCCGCAAGACGTCTCATTCTGTTCTAACACTCGCTTCTCAGTAAAAGTGTTGGCAGGTCTGAAGAGTCCAGGCGCAAAAAGAAACCCAGGCCGCAGTGACAACATTTTGCACTTAGATGTCGCCTGCATGCCGTCTGAAATTCTGGTGACATCCTGTGGCAGAATATTGATAGATGCCCGTAGTCTTTGTAACATTCTCCAGAATCCCAGCTACACATGGAAGGAGGGCTAAGAGAAGCCTTTTAGCCTTTTCAAGTGTATTATCCAACTATTTCCTGGCCATACTATCTTCAGGGAAAGGCATCTCCTCCGTGCTCCTACAAAACAGGCAATTTGCATGCAAACAAAACTCAGAAATTCCTTGTGGGAACCCCCTATCACTAGCAATGCAGGGCTGAGGGGAGAGCTGCACTCTCAGGGGTGCAGTGTCTTGGCCATTATTATCTTTCATCTAGCATCACTGAGACATATTCTCTGATCATTGTCGGATTGGGAGCTTGCTGTGTTTGGTTTGTAACTAGAGGGAAATACCCTCAGGAACTTGTCAGGTTTTGGCCTTGAGCTGTTATGGTGTCAGGACTTTACAACGACCTACATTTGAAATGGCAATGTGGTACAATACATTTAATCATGAGACAAAGCCTGGAGACAAAAAAGGATCCCATTTTGATTATTACTATTAGTGTTAGAACATATATTTACAACTTTTTTTGATGTATAACAAAGGCACCATCATTGCGTTTACCTATTTGTACAAAGCGGAGCTGTGAACTTTTCTCCTGGCAGTGTGACAACGTTTTGTTGAGGTTCCCTTCCATAGATTCTGGATGTCCTGGCCTGAGGCGAACCGTTTCCCTACATGGTCATTTGAAGGACCACTTATTAAGCCACAGGCAGAGCTTGCACGCAACTACAAAACCCCAAATAATTCTTCACCTAATTTCACAAGAAACAGGCCCAGGTTCTTTCTTCGCATATTCCAAGTGTTCCCAGACTGATTTCAGGCAGCCATCAAAGCATTGAGTACTGGCATAGCAGAAGCCATTTAGATTAGGAGATTAGGCACTGAGATTTGTGCCCAATAACTGGTCTATGTTATCCCTGATTTACGTTTTGAGTAACAGGTTGAATGGGCAAACACCAACCTTTACACAAATGGGGACCAAGTACTTTTTGCTGAATGTGGTCCACACTAGTATGTTGATTCAGGCCCATTGCGTAAATTAAATTTGAGGCCCCTGATGATGTACAGCTCTTTGTACAGCTGCATTGCTGTTAAACTAGGTTGAAGGAAGAGTGAAAGCAGGAAATTTTAAGTCAGCTCTGAGGAAGGGGGTCATTCGACCCTAAACGTTAACTCTGTTAGTCTCTGCATAAATGCTGCTGAGCTTCTCCAGCAATTTCTGTTTTTGTTTCTGTTTTGATTTCCAGCATCCGCAGTTCTTTTGGCTTTAAATTTAAAGTCAGTGTCTGCCTGTGATCTCACCCCTGTAAAGGTCGAGTGTCTGACTGATCCCATCTGTAAATTAATTCTGCAGTCACTGTTGTGAATGTTGATTTGAAACTCATTACCATTGGAAAGCTGCATCGCAGCTTTTAGAAGTGCCTTTCATTGATCACTTTCATTAAGTCACCAACTGTTGATGTTCGTCCAGTTGTTTTATCTCTCCCTCTTTCTCTATACGTCCTCACTCTCCACCGCTTGTTCAGAGCCTGCTAGTGTGTGTGTGTGTGTGTGTGCCTGGCTGTTTTGTCCAGGTCGTCCCTGCTTGTATCCTTTTCTCGCCTTTTATGTTGTGCCAGATTTCAAAGGTAGCCAGCCTCCTAGGAGTCTTCCTGTGCCATTAAGTTCCAGCTGTGGCTCAGTGGGCAGCCCCTTGAGTCAGAAGGTTGCAGCGTGTAACGCCAGGGATCTGAAAGTACAGCCTAGACTGACACTTCAGGGCTGCACTGCGGAGGGGGGGGGATCGAGTGCTGTCCAAAGTGGGTTTTGGGCCAGACTTCAAATCAAGGTCTGTCCTTTCAGGGGAAGTCAAAGAACCCACGACATCCTGTCAAAGGGGAGCAGAGATGGTGTCCAGGCTCATATTGATCCCTGGATTTAAATCAAACTCTGCTGGAGGGATCTTGCTGTGCACTGCACTCATTGAAACCAATTCAGACACTTCTTAGTGTAATCCATTAGCAGTCACCCAAACGGACAGAAGATAGGCAGGTCACCTTTGTAAACTCGGTCGCACACTGGCTGCGTTAATCCAACCGAAGTCCTTCAGGGTGGAAGATTATAGTTCAACGTAGCAACTGTAACGTTTTGCTTTCGAGGTATATCCAGTGTAGGGGTTTAAAGCATTGCGTAAAAATAATGCCTGAAGGCAGGTCCGTAAAAGGACTGCGACCTGAACAGCTGCACTGAATGCAAGATAACAAGGTGTAGAGCTGGATGAACACAGCAGGCCAAGCAGCATCATAGGAGCAGGAAGGCTGACGTTTCAGGCTTAGACCTGAATGCAGTTTGGATTAAGGGAGTGGGTGAAGGGAGGTGGGAGAAGACAAGCGACTTTTTGTTTATGGTAAATGCTCGTTTCCTGTTTAATCCAAACCTGCCCCTCTTGCAGTGTATTGCACGGAAAGTCTTAAGGACTGACAAATGTAAATAATTCTGAATAACAAATGTAAATAATTTTAAAGGATTCTTAGCTAAATACGGGTTCGTTGCAAGTCTATTTATACGTGGGCGCTCTCTAGTCTCTAAATTTGAACTAGCAGATACTATGTAGCACCTGAACTTTGTCACTTCTCCTTGAGGGAGGAAGTCAATTAACTTTGACCCCGCTTCCCTCTCTCGTTGTGGTCGTTTGACATAGATGAACACTGTATGTATTATATTTTGGAAAGAAAGTCTTGAGATTTTATTAAAAAAATGAAAAGTAGATATTTATAAAAAAAAAAAATTCTTTTCTTTATTTTATGTTGCTATCACTGTCATTTGTTGGTTTTATTTTAGGGGAAAAATAAAGTTGGAATTCATGAACGTTTGATCCAGTCGGGGTATCGTATTGTTTTCTTCTTTGCATTTTGCATAAAATCACTGAAAAAAAGGCTGTAATGTGATTTAGATATTCCTGTTGGCAATGGAACCTACAACTCCAGTATCTTGAGACAACACAGTGTGGAGCTGGATGAACACAGCAGGCCAGGCAGCATCAGAGGTGCAGGAAAGTCGACGTTTCCGGTTGGGACCCTTCTTCAGAAATGGGGGAGGGGGAAGGGAGCTGGGAAATAAATATAGAGAGAGAGGAGAGGTGGGGCTGGGGAAGGTAGGTGGGATGGCGATAGGTGAGTGCAGTTAGAGAGCGGTGGGGATTGGTCAGTGGGATGGGTGGGGCAGAGAGGTGGGAGAGAAGATGGACAGGTTGTGTCCGGTCAAGGAGCAGGGAGGGGAGATGGGTGGACTGGTGGAAAGTAGGATGGGTGGTGGTAGGTGGATGCAGGGTAGGGGGATTGGTCAGTGGGAACGGTACGACAGATAGGTGGGGATAAAATGGACAGGTGTCAGGTCAAGGAGGTGGGGAATGAGAGAGATGTTTGGACCAGGGATGAGGAGGTTTTAAAACTGGCAAATTCTATGCTCAGGCCTTTGGGCTGTAGGCTCCAGAGGCAGAATAGGAGGTGCTGCTCCTCCAGGTTGTGTGTGGTGTTCAGCTCCACACTGTGTTGTCTCTGACTCCAGCATCTGCAGTTCTTGCTAACTCCAGTATCTTGACCTGATTTGAGACCATTTTCGCAGATATTAACACAGTTATGCTGTGTTTTATTAATTATGCGCTAGCTGTAAATCTGACAGCGTTCTCACCTGACTGTCTGTTTTGTTGTTGCCATGTACTGAGATACAGTGAAAAGTGTTGTTTTGTGTGCTGGACAGGCAGATCGTACTGTACAAAGTGAATCAAGTTGCAGAACAGAGTGCAGAACACAGTGTGACCGTCGCAGAGAGATAGAGATCAGAATTAACATTTGAGAGGTCCAGTCAAAAGTCAGTGATAACAGAGGGGAAGAAGCTGTTCTTGAATCTGTTCGTACGTGTATTCAAACTTTTATATCTTCTGTCTGACCGAAGAGGGTGGAAGAAAGTGTAACCAGGGTGAGAGGGGTCTTTGATTATGTTGATCGCTCTCCTGAGACAGTAGGAAGTATAGATGGAGTCAAAGGGCAGGTGGCTGGTTTACGTGGGGACTGGGCTGCACTGCCTCTGAAGGTTTTAGGTTCAAATCCCACTCCAGTGCAGAATCTAGGTTGACCATCCCAATGTGGAGTGTTTGACTATTGGCAGTGCCTGAGACTTCACACCTCTTTGACGATATGGTAAAAGAGAGCGAAGTTCATCCTGGCCAACGTTACCCCTTCAACTAATACAAAAAGGAAGGTCATTTTCTTGTTTGTGGGAGATTGATGTGAGCAAGTTGGCTGCAATAGTTCCATTACGACTGAGACTGCACTTCAAAAAGGGCTTCCAGTGGCTACAGATTGTGTAGGGATGATCCAAATTAGTGAATTGCTATATAATTGCAAGTCCTTTTATTGCCTGCCGTATTAAAAAGCTTGCAATCTAATTAAGAGCAGCTTAAGGTAAACTCAGGCCAGTAACAGCTGCATATAATAAAAGCAGTTAAAGTGTGGCTTTTGAGGCAGTCTAAAATCGTGATTCTCATGTCTGCAGCATTTGGCACTGAACTAAGCCAGGTCTTCAAGAATGCCAGTGTTAAAATGCCACAATAGAAATGTAGCAGATTGCAATTCTGCCATTATTTACCTGTATTAAAGGGACAGGATAGGAGGAATATATTGTCCTGGTTAGTCTTTCATGGGACGTGGGCATCAATGGCAAAGTCAGCATGTGTGGTTCATCCCTAAATGCCCTCGAGATGGTGGCAATGATGTTTGCTTTGATCCTTTTGTCAATTGCTTTAAATCTGTGTCCACTGGTTACCCAGATCTCAACTGCAGGAAACTGGGGAACAACACTAGCCATTGGAACAACAGAATGACGCATCATATAGTTCAAACAATTAGCCTGATTAAATGAATTCCAGCGACAGATCTGCATTCGTGGAATCTTGAACTAGGAAGAAGGACATTTTCCCCTTCAAACCTTTCTCCCCATGACCCTCTTGAGAAGATTCCCTTTTGCGTAGTATTATTGAATCTGTTTCTGCCACGCTTTCAGATTACAACAACCCATTGCACAATAGAATCAGAGATAGCAGGAACCGCAGATGCTGGAGAATCTGAGATAACAAGGTGTAGAGCTGGATGAACACAGCAGGCCAAGCAGCCTCAGAGGAGCAGGAAGGCTGACGTTTCAGGCCTAGACCCTTTTCTGAAGAAG